>JAQPPZ010001668.1:0-1200000 GCA_028583015.1 Wollemia nobilis | reverse complement strand
GGGCTTCTTTTGGGATGCTGTGGGAATTATCCCACATGCATCCTATTTTGGATGCAAAGGCCTTTAAAGGTCTTTACAAGCTATTTAGCTCGTGATTACCCTCAGGCAATCGATTTCGGGCCCTCCTTTTTCCGACGTCCATGTGGCACGAAAAGGGGGGTCCACGTCGAGTTGTGTGTCCAGGTGGTTGTCCACCACGTCAAGTCCAGTTAGGTCCGATCAGGTTTGCCACGTCTAGTTAGTGATCAGGTGGCATGTGGCCAAAGTGCCACATGTCGCCTAGGCAACAGGTCGAGTCAGTGACAGGTCAGCATCACCTCAGGGTGTGTGTAGGTCTACGTTAGTGTCTCGTCAACACCACCTCGGGGTGCATGTAGGTCTACGAGAAACGTGAGGGCGCTCCTACCCTCGATGCATTCTCGCCTCGGGATCCATGCTGTAGGAAACATGAGGGCGCTCCTGCCCTCGATGCGTTCCCACCTCGGTCTCGGGATGCGGGCCCAACGGGGGAGCTAATAAAGCTCTCCCCGTGCCACGGGGAGGGTGAGGGCCGCCTGCCCTCGGACGCTCCCGTGGGCTATCTGTGGGCCCGTAGGGTGGATCGTCGACGGGGAGATCCCCGGTGGTCGCTATCCACGATGGGGGAAAAAATTCCCCGTGGGTGGCGATCACCGCGAGGTCAAATGATCCCTGCATCAAGATCCGTGCCCAAAGCTGCGGGCTTTCCTGCGGGAGCTTTCCACAAAAATTAAGATGCACAATAAACTAATCAAACTTAGGGAGAATTAAAGAGATATTAGGAGCAATAATGAAATTAATTAAAGGTCATCGATGGTGCCGTAATTCCAACGCTCCAGCTCAACTCCCTTGCTCCAGCTCTGGTACCAATGTGACCAGGAGATCGAGTTTGACTAATTAAAATAATAATTTGCATTAACATTCCTTAGGAACAAAGCCTAGATTTAAATAGGTTACAAAATAGTAATCCAAACTATAATCCCACTATCCACGCTAACCAATGCGCCATAGGAGGTAGAGAGTTTGGTTTAGGTTTGTTAACCTAGGATATTTAGAAATTAACCATAGTTTACCATTAGATATTTGAAACAATAAATATCTACATGGTAGAAAGTAGAAAAGTAAATGTAATAATCTATCTATGTAGTATAATGCAATATACTACCTATTTTACCCTAACACTAACTCCATTCAGATCTAACATATTGATGCCTTAAGCCATGCCTCCAAGGTTGTTGTCGCTCAGGGTGGTGTGGGTGTCGATATGTTTCAACCTTAACCTGACATTTTGTTTCCTTTGATTTTTCAATAATATTTTTTTCTATCTTAAATTCTTCTTCACAATCTTCTCTCTTATACCTTTCTTTTGGTGCATCTTTGTGCACTTATGACAAGGCTTCCTTGGAATTTTTTGCTACTTCTTCCATTGAATCTATTATTGTTGTTACTGTAAATTTAACTTTTGAGTCTTCTAATGATTCTTCAACTTGTTCCCTTGTCATATTTGCTTCTTGTTTTTCCTTGGATCCTTGTTTCTTAAGATTTTTCTTTTGAATATGACCATGAACTTGCACATTGTCATATGTAATTTTTTCTTCTATTATATCCTCTTTATTCATTTCTTTTAGTTCACTCTTAAAACCTTTTTATTTTTTTTCATATTCTTTAATGGTGACCTTCAAACTAGCTATTTTTTTATATGGGTTCCACTGACTTAAAAATGCACGCTCCATTCCATCTTAGGTGAAATTCCTTTCTTTAAGAAGATTTGCCCACCAATCAGAAGTTTTTTTTTTTAAAGTTAGAAAAATTTGCATATCCAAAAATGGTCACCAAAATATAGATATCTAAATTCCATCCACCATTTTCAAGCGTCAGTGTCATAATTTCTAGTTAATATTGGTAACTCCATGATCTCAACCCAAAAAAATCCAAAAGCAACTAGGGTTTTGGAAAAAAACTAGGGTTTTTCAATTCTTTTTTTTTAATCTCTTTAATCCTTGCTATCATTGGTAAAACAATTTAAATACAAAATAATTGACATAAAAAAGAATGCAATCGTCCATTACTACTTTGCATTAATCCATTACCAAGCTTCTCCTCCAAAGGGTTCAACATTATTGCATAGATTTTTGTTGTAGTTGCCAAGAAGCGTGGATGTTGGCGGTAATCTTCAATTTACTTCTCTTTGTCAGTAATCTCCTCTTATGCAAATCTTCTCTTTTCCATAATCTTCTCTTGCAAATAAACATAATTTAAATACTTATTTTTATTTATTTTTTAAATAAAATTATAACTATTGATTTTTATTTTTAATTTGATACAACCTCACTATATTAAATCATTAACCATATAATGATATTATAATAGTTTGAAAATTATATATATATATATATATATATATATATATATATATATATATATATATATATATAGATATTCAAACCTACATTTTCTTTAAAGTATATAAATTTATGTTGGTAATCTCTTCTTAGGCAAATCTTCTCTTGCAAATAAACATAATTTAAATACTTATTTTTATTTATTTTTTAAATAAAATTATAACTATTGATTTTTATTTTTAATTTGATACAATTGAAATGACCTCACTTATATTACATCATTAACCATATAATGATATTATAATAGTTTGACAATTATATATATATATATATATAATATTCAAACCTACGTTTTCTTTAAAGTATATAAATTTAACAAGTTAATTTCATACCATTTAATAGTAATTAATGATAATTTAATTTAAATATTATATATATAAAATAAAAAATAATTAACATAATATAAATTAAGTCATGTTTATGTTTATTAGTATTACAATAATTTAACATTATACATTTGCCAAGACTTGAATTTAAGTCTGAATTTTATATATATATATATATATATATATATATATATATATATATATATATATATATATATATATATATATATATATATAAATATTCAAACTTAGTATTGGGGATGAGGAATTAGGTTCACAAGCCTCGCTATGATTTCCATAAGATTTTGATTAAAAATTATTTGTTAAAATAATTATAATTATAATAATTAATTTATAATGAAAAGTAATGATATATAATATAATTATTAAGTTTTATTAGCTCAATCAATTAGATTCTTTGACATTTAAGGAGGAGATCAAGGTTCAAATAGGGGACCGGGCTTTGGCTCTTCTTTGGGAGGTTCAAAGTTTAAACCAGAGCGTGTGTGAGGGGTGGGTGTGTATGATTGTACATAACAAAAAAATAATCTTGATGCATAAATAATATCCAAACTTTATTGTAATACATGATTGTGTCATATGTAGATAACTATTATTAAATTGTCTGACGAATAGCATGTAATTGATGGGCTTTTGAAAGGTTTAAAGTTTAACAACAAAAAATCATGTTGGAAGGTTCAAAGTTTAAAGCTCAATATATTCCTATTGATAAACTTGACTCTCCCCTTGTAAAAAATCATGTTAAAAAATCCTAAAAAAATCATGTTAACCAAATAAAAAAATAATAATAAAAATAAAATAAAATTAAACAAAACAACATATTAAATAAACAACATCATAGACAACCTAAAAACCTAGGACTGGTCCCTGGAGGCTCAAAAACCATTCACACTAAAGCGTGGCATTTCTTCAAACAAGCACTAAAAGCTGTCGGCTCTAACGGAAAGATCAAAAGAGAAGGGATGTATTTTTATAAAGCTCTGTCATAATTCCTAGTTGCATCACATCCAAATTATTTACGCGAAAATGTTTTGAATTGACATCTACAACGGAGATTAAGCTCGGAAGGTTATATCATCTTCTACTACTACTGGGGCGAAGTCGAGATCACCTCATTGATCACTGAAACCACTCTATGTGTGCGAGATCTTTTTGTAAGCTTTCCCAGTGAGAAAAGTAAGTGTTCTGTTAGAATTCTCTCAGATTTTTTAATATTATCGACAAGTGAATATAGCACATATTTTGCCTGAGCGAAGCACATTTTACTTATAAAAATGGTGAAAAGAGCAAGAGAGGAACAACCCATGGAGCCAGCAACGAAACGGTATGTTTACAAATTAGAGCTACAAGATTTGCTTTTTAGTTTAGAGTTAATGCTTATTTACCCATAGGTCTTTTTGTCTACATACCCAAATGTTGTAAGGGTTATTTTGTTGATATATATATATATATATATATATATATATATATATATATATATATATTTGGGTTTGTAAATTGTTTGTAGATCTAATGTAATTTAATGCAATGAAGCTTGCGATTGCAACAACATACTGAGGAATCAGGGTTCCCAAACCCAGAGGATGCAGCAGCATTTATATTGGTAGTAAAAGAGAAATTTAGGGACAACAAAGAAAAATATGCAGAGTTTCTCTCGGTCATGAAAGCTTATAAGTTAAGGTTAGTAGAGGATTGAAACCAAAGTGGCATAATTAAAAAATAAATCAAGCTTTTAGATTTTTAAAGTAAAAATGTATCTTGAATTCTTGGAACCATTTTTGCCTCCTTGTTTCGCAGAGTTGAAAGAGATGTTTTTGGGAAGAGACTGAGAGACTTGTTTAAGGGCTACCCTTCTCTTATTAGAGGTCTGAATGTTTTCCTACCAAAAGGCCATGAGCGTAAAGTTAGTTGGGCAGAGTTTCTGACAACTAAAGAAGAAGGACAATTCCTGGATTTTGCTAAGACTTTCAAGGTAATACTAAATTCATACATATTGAAAAACAATATTTTTGGCATTTCAAGGTTATACTTTGTTCGCGTATGTAGTTTGAAATGTGTTACTAAAATGATTAATTGGTATAGAACACCCTAGCAAAATACTGGTCATTTCACATATCAACACTAGGTATCGTCCTTATTGACTTTCTAGTTTGTTATGCTCAGATACAGTTTCAAGATGATCGAAATGCCTCTGAGAAATTTAAGAAGATACTAGATATGATTGTTATGGGGAACAAGTCAAACCATGATGTACATCAAGAGGTAAAACTTATTTAAAATTGGAGAATAATTATGTGTTTTCTTTAAATAATCTTAATGAACGCTATCTTCGTTTCGTTTTTTCCCTCATTTCAAAGGTAAAAGCACTCTTCAGTAACCATAAGGATCTTTTATACGAATTCACAAATATTCTATCACTCTCCATACAATCAACCCCTGCTCATCATACTCAAGCTTCTGCAAGTTTATCATCTGGACCCTCCTATGTATTGGCTTCAACTAAACAATCGCAAGAAGAAAACATGATACAGGTGTGTTGTTGTGATATTTTGAACTCGTTTCCTGGTTACTATTTAGGTTTTGCAGTTAATTGTTGTGATATTTTGAACTCGTTTCCTGGTTACTTATTGTTCTTTTATTTGGTTTTGCAACAGAGTGATAAATCTGTCACTTCACACAATAGTTTACAACAGAATTTCCAAAGCGACTTGATCAAAGATGATGAAAAAACATATATTGTTGTAAATGATGGTCACAAGAAAAAAGTTGAAGAAGAGAGAAACCACAAAGAATATGGGAAGTGGAAGACACAAGTAGACAGGGGCAATAAAAGATGTGCATCAACTGGGGAGAGAGAAGTGGATTTTATAGATGTACCTCCTTTTAAAAACAAAATGCACAGTTCTGATGATTTGATTACCAGTCAGATAGTGATAGAGCATGAAAGTACTGCAGAAAAGGTTGAAGAAGAGAGAAACTACAAAGAAGATGGGAAGTGGGAGACACAATTAGACAGAGGTGATAAAAGATCAGCATCAAATGTGGAGACAAAAGTGGATTTCATGGACGAACATAATAATAAAACAAAAATGCATTGTTCTGATGATATGATTATCAACCAGAGATTGATAGAGCATGAAAGCACCACAGAAAATTCTCCGCAAGACCCTCCTACAGATAGTAAAGACACTTTAACCAGTAAGTGACACTTGAATTCTTGCACCAAAAAATCCATTCATCTTGAATTAATCTGTATTTGATTTAGGTTTACTTTTTTAAAGAAATTGGTACCGATTAGATGAAACAAGTTAGTGGTCTTGTTTTTGAAGTGCCATGGATATTTCTTGGATACTAGAAAACTATTTCATGAATAATTTGTCTATTTTTTTTACACATAATGTCGTCTCAAATAAAAGAGCAATATTGAACTGCTTGATGTGTTTTTTTTCTAATTTTAAATTGATTCTTTTCATTGTTATTGACCTGTGTTACTAACATACCTTTATTTGTGTCAATTTTTGCAGACAGAAGAGAGGATAGTGATTGCAATAGAGTGTTGAAGAAGGAAAATGAAAAGAAAACAGAGCAAGATCAAGGACAAGATAGAAATGGAGATAATGATCACCATCACAATTTAAGATATATGTCAAAGAGAAAGAATTTCCCTCGTTCAAGTAAGCAAAAAATCATGGAGAAGCCAATTTGGGAATTGGACCCGTCTGATTGTGAGCGTTGTACACCGAGCTATTGTTTAAGACCACAAATTGTAAGAAATCTTTTTGTATATGTGTTTTTGAGTTCGTTTTATTATATTTTGATATATAGTTCAATTCACTCATTGGAGGAACCCATTTTATTCTTCTTTGAGTTATTTTTCATATAGATTTATTTCATGAAGAGGTGTTTTGATATTGTTTTTATTGAGAGTTAGCTAAAAAATTGATATTAATTTCAATATTTTGCAGTACCCAAAACCAATTACTAGTTATCGTACTGATGATGCAGCCAAAGTGTTGAATGATAAGTGGATAACTAGATCAGCAACATCTGGTACTGACAATTACTACAAACATATGCAGTGGAATGAATATGAAACAACGCTCTATTATTGTGAATGTGACAGGTATTATTATAGTTGAGATACATTTTCCAGATTTGCATAGAAACAATCGTCTTAGGCTTGGCAATGTGGTTTTCTATTTCAAATCAACAGATTTGTAAGAGAAAGTAAATGGAAAAATAATAGTAAATGAAAATATCACATTTGGTGTATTACATATGGATGAATTGAGAATCAGCCATTTAATGTTCCACATGTTGTATTTTTTAAGATATTTTACATATTTATTGTTTGGTTCTTATTAGTAATGATTGTTTATGAGTTTTCAGATATGAATTGGACATGTTGATAGAATCTATAGCAGATACAATTAAGCATATAGAAGAGTTGTTGGAAAATATGGATAACAATACAATTATGAGTCATGTTCATGTCCAAATTGGAGAACACTTGACAGGTAATTTCTATCCTAATTTGGGATAAGTAGTCACATGAGATGTTTATCATAATTGATTTGAAATTAATTGCTAATTTCTTAATGTTTGACCACTGCAGCTATGAATTTAGGATGCATAGAGAGGCTTTATGATGGTCATGGACTTGATGTCATAGATCAGTTACATAAGAATCCAGGTCATTCTATACCAATAATACTAAAGCGTCTTCGTCAAAAGCAAGATGACTTGTCGAAGCAACGTACCAAATTAGACAAAGTCTGGACTAACATTTATGCAAGGAACTACCAAAAATCTTTTGATCATTGAAGCTTCTACTCTGAGAAACAAGATAGAAAACGTTTGAGCCCGAGAGGACGATCTTGTGTTCGTGACTTCTTTTATTCTTTTACACTCATTCCTTCTCGTGAGATTCTTTTCTGTGGTTTTGAAATTTTGCATTGGACTTGTGCATACATGGTTCTCTGTCACTCAGCAATCTATATATTCTATGTTTACTGTAAAACATACCTTCAATCTCTGCTTATTTGAATTTTATTCTTAAAGATATTTTACCATCTTAGTAAGTATGCAGGCATGTAGTGTGGTCTACTGGCAAGAATGTCACTTACATTATGGGTGATGTGACCCGGGTTCAATCCCCATGGTGGATGTTTATAAGAAGTATGCAGGCACCTAAGCAGAGAGGTTGTGGTATGGTCTAGGTTGGCTTTAGTTATATTTTTCAAATGGGAAATTAATATAAATAAAAAATATATAGATAGAAATGCCACATACAAGCCAGATATTAATAGAATTGTGAGAGACGTTTTTAACAATTTCTAGCCTTTGCATAGGAGTTTCTGTGTTTGTGGTTTTCTAGTCTTCTAGAAATAGTTTCTGTAATTCAGACTCACATGCATAGACCCATACCCTGGACTGTTTCATGGATAAATACTTCCGTGAACATTTTATAAATTGATTCATAGTTTCTTCTCAACATGAAGTAAGTATGCAAATATTAAGCGAAATACTATCATGCCAAATGATATTTGTTAGATGAAATTGAGAGTGTTAGAAATACCAAAGTGATTCCTACAATGACCCTGATGTCTAATATCATCTTGTAGAAAGTTTTGGTTTAATTGGTTCCTGACTTCTTCATATATTGAAGCATTCCGTTATGCTTTTTTAATGTAGAGGATTCTTGTGAACATGATTACTTGTTTGGGATTTTTCTTTCTAAACTGCATATCAAGGCTTTTATATTAAGATTTTTCTTTGGCAGTGTTTACTTTCAATTTTTAGGTTTTCCTTATGAACATGGATGGTGGAGTATTAAGGGAACAAAGAAATGGTGGACAACATGCTAATGTTTTTCAATCACGACTTTCTTACAATTCTTAAGAATATTTTTGGCGGAATTTTGTTTGACTTAAATACTCACTCTATTTTTTAATGATTTTTTGACATCTTATTTTAATAAAAGGGAATTAGTAAGTTTACAAATTGTTATCATTTTATTATTAAAAACTGTTTTTGATTTTTTTTTAGATAACTACAATTATATAATGGTTACAAGAACTCACTATTATTTATTAGAAGGTAGGTTTTGTAATAGGTCCCACTTTCCATGGAATTAAAATTTGTTATGGTCTTCTTGAATCATGTCAATGCTTGATCTAAGAAGTTTGCTAGCAATAAAGCACCCACATTGATCAATTTGAATATCCTGCTCATACGAGATTTTTTGCAGTCTCTCTTTACTCTTGTTTTTTGCTTTCATCATCCTCTGTAGGAGGGCTTGGGGCCTCCATCTTTATATTAGTTATGTTTTTTTACAGTACGGGGATCTTGTTCCCTTTGGGGTGCAATGTGGGGACCCTTTCCTTATGTAAAGGGTTTCCTGATTTTACTTCTGTTCTGGTGCTGTGTAACAACTTATGTATAATGGTTTTGGGGTCCCAGTTCAAAACCTCCTAATTATATCTTCTCAACCTACCAATTTTTTTTTTTTTCATGGATGTTGCTTTAGCAACTTCCAAATATTCCTAGCACCATTTTTTTGGTTGTTTAGAGAACCTCTATAATCCCTAGCCCATTGGGTAAAGATAAAGTCAATGGAACCTTCAACCGTTCAAGGAATCGAATGGGGGTAGCCCACCAAAAAGCACTCAAATGCTACCAACTGATCTATCATTTTCAGATAAAATATGAGGGTAAAGTGTGGGTTTTTGAAAGGGTTCCCAGTCCCCTTTGGGTTCCTTAGATGAAAACCCTAAGACATACATCTATGGTATCCCTCACACGACATTTAAGCACCAATTCTAATTTAATTAAAAAATCAATAAGTAACATCTTTCTAAGGTAAAGTCCATCTTGAAAACTGACACTTATAAAAAAAAATTATGTTTGTCATTATTCCTTTAACTACCTAAGGGTACTTGTAAGTTTTTTTCCTTTCCATTAAATATAACGAGTCCTAAGTAAAAGGTAAAAATTATTTTTTAGGTCAATACAATCCTAACTAAGGTTGCATGCCTTTTAGCATATGAAAACCCCTTGTTCAAGAGAAATTTTCTTCAATTGGTTATATAAGGGATTAAAACGGGCCCCACCCATATTACATCATCACCTCATAGTGGTATTACAACAAAGTTTGGATGTTATCCATATATCATTGGGCAATATTTAAACCTTGGATTCTTTCCTTTATAGTTACTCCTATTCCAAACTCCCCTCTCATGCATTGATGGACAAACCACCATAAATTGCTCCTATAATGAAGTGTCACTACAATTCAACCAAGAAAGGGCAGTTGCATCTGAAGTCGACTTCATACCTTGTACAAAATGAAAATCCCTCGAACCATTGCCAACCACCAAGAATCCCATACCAAAATATCACCAAGAAAATATCTTCGAAGGTTGAAAATGACCTAGATATCTAAACTACACCTTGTCATTGATAACAACTAATGAGTCTTTTCAGTGATAATTGAAATAAATCTATCATTGGTGGTGGTTTGACCTAAACAATAGGCTTGGATGAGCTAGCAAGACATGCTATCATCCACATTTATTTGGGTTTGTGGCTCTTGACCCCTCATTCATCATCTCACCACCACATGCCTAGGACACATTTATTGGGGAGGGTTGGTTGAAGGAATGACAATAGTTGTAGTGAATGAAGGAAGACTCATAGGAACTAATAGTTAAAGCTCTTGAGGAACATTCTTTCTACCACATTCAGTCAAGGATGTCTCATGGTGAAGCTTCTCTACACCGACTCCTCCAAGGGGAGGCTAGTGCTTAACGACAACAAATTTGCAGGCATAAGGGAACATTTCAAGTTAGAGATCTCGCATAGTAGAGAAATGTCATCATCTGTGGTTGGCATATCAATGGATTTTTGACAACTTTGCCTTAAATGAACTTGGGAGAAGATTAAAAGTCAAAAGGCAAAACTAGCAAGCAGAGAAAAGGCAATAAAACGTTCAATCAAGGTTACATTGTTTAGATTTCAAAAGTCAAAACATGGCAAAATCTAGAAGACAAACTACTGGATGTGTTGTATCCTTTACATGAAATAAAGAAGTGGGGGGACTTCTTTTAGTCCATGGCCTTATTTGTGGGCACTCCTTAAATTAGTAGGTATGGGTGGTTTTAACACATGGTCTTATTTTTGGGTGTTGCAGGATGCCTATATATATTGTATCCACTTTGTTAAAAGTGAATAATAATAAAAGAGCAAGAGGTGTGGCTCTGAGTTTCTATTGGTTTTCCTGGCCAACGGGTTTCTAGGATAAATATTTGTGTTTATTTTGTATGTATGTTATTTTTCCTTCGCTTTTATGATTATGTTTGCATTAGTATATCTAGAATAGATTTATTAATATTTTCATGTAGTATCAGAGTGTGCTTACTGGCTTTAGTGGGATGCCTTTATTTCTAGGGTTTACCTTGGTATGAGAAGAGCAAGGGTATCTTGGGTCCGCGATAAACCTATTTTTTGAGTGGGAGATTTGTGTAGGTGAATCTAGTGTGAAGGAAAATGACTAAAAATACAAGGATAGAGATTGAAAAATTTAACAACAAGAGCTTTGAGTGATGGAAGCTAAATATGGAAGATCTACTTGTTAGACATCAATGAGTTGTGTCAAGAAAAAACCCGTTGATATGTCACAAGAAGATTGAGAGAAGTTGGACATGATGACAAAGAGTACTATCTAATTGTGCCTTGCAAATTTAGTGTTGATCCATGTCTCTAGAGAAAACAATGTTGAGGAGCTATGGGAGAAGTTAGGAGATTTATATCAGTCAAAGGCCCTAGTAAACAAACTATTCCTTTGAAAGTAGTATCTACATTGGATGAATGATGGGGATTTTGTGTTAACACTATGGTAAGTCAATTAGCTTTTGACTTAACACTATGGTAAGTTAATTAGCTTTTGTTGATATCAAAATGACTAAAGAAGATAAGTGTATTACTTTGTTGGTTCTTTGCTAGATTCATGGGATAATCTGGTTGTGGCCATTGGGAGTACTATTGCAACTACTTTAAGGTTTGAAGATGTGGTTGCATCCTTGTTATCAAAAGAAATGAGGTGGAAATCCATGGAGGGCTCATCCAAGGATGCCTTGTTTGTAAGGGGTTGTTCCCAAGATAAAAATAAGCATAAATTTGGGAAGAAGTCAAAGTCAAGGAGATCTAAATCTCTTGGAAAATTTATTCGAAAATGCTAGAAATGCAAAAAAGTTGGACGTTTGAAGAAATACTATAGATCACTCAATTTGGTTGCTACCTATGTCAAAGAAGTTACTCGGATCGTGAAGCATTATATGGATAAAAATAAAAATTCTAAGGATTAGGTGTTTCTTGTTCCTTTTTGGGCTTCAGGCTTGTTGGACCCTCTTTGTTGTTTTTTTGTGTTGCTCCTTTGTGCCCTTTCTAAGGGTTAGTTCCTCTTTATTCAGTTGGAATGTTGGTTGGTCTTGTTTAGTATGATCTGTTTGCTTGTACTATTTGTTTGTAAATGTTGGAAAAATGAAAGACTTGATATTATTGAATGAAAGGAGCCTTGCTTAAATAGAAAAGGCACACAATTTGATCCATTGGATCATAACCAATTGAGCTAATCTCAACCACACAGATTATCCTAGTAAAAAATTAGGATATAATGTATATTCTAACACCTCCCCTTAAGTGGTACTAGGATATACTAACACACACTTAAGTGATACTAAGAGGCAGTGAAAAAACAACAAAACCAAAAAATAAGTGGTATATCCACAAGTATGAGTCCCAACAACAAGGTATGATAAGGTACTCATGTACAATATGTGCATAAGAAAAAACTCTGCTGAAATATGATGATAAACCACAAGGGATAAAACCACCTACCAGAATAGAAGAAGAAGGAGGAAGGAAATAGAGAATCCTCATCGCCAAACTGAATGAAATCTTACTTCCAAACTGGTGCTTGTGACAAAGATCAAGGTTGTGAACCATGAAAAAAGGTCACTAAAGAAAACCCCTTGAAACCAAAGTGTCTCACAAAAAGAAGAGTGTGAAGATAGTGTGGAAAGAACCACAAGAATTGCAAGGGATGTCCAAATTGACTCCACAAGCATAAGTAGTGGGTTCCACCTATACGAACACTATGGGCTGATAACAAGGTCCAAACTGAGTGGACAAACAACTTACTTCAAGGGAATCTAAAAATAAAAGGGCACCAATGTAGTGTTTGAATGCGTCCTTATGGTGACCTCCTCATCCTATTGGAATGCATTGATAACCAGCCCCTACAACCGCTAGGTGATATAGAAGAGATGACTAAATACTAGGATCACATAACAAATATCTTGGGAGTGTCGGGTTCGACCGAGAATGCACTCCATGATACAATAATATTCGATCCACAAAAAAATATGGAAAATAGTTTTAAAACTAAAAATGGACTCCACCAATGTGTTTGTCTCGGAAAAACCTTTCCAACGACTATAAATACCCCTATGATTGGGTGTCAATAAAACCTTTTTATGCAGAAAAAACAAAAACTTCTTCATTTCCCTCACAAGGGAATATTCATGGCATCTTTTGGAATAAAGCAAGGTTTTTAAATTTCTCTCGCAGAAGGAAATACATGGCCCACCAATTTTTTGAATTAAAAATTTCAAAAAAAAGGACTAAAAAAATGGCCAATTGGGACCCATTGTGTCCACCACATAATAAAGTTAAAAAAAACTTTATAAAACCTATAGGAAGAAAATGGTCCCTCTGATGTAGCTAATAAAGTTAAAAAAAAAAATTATTAAATACAAAAAAAAATGTCCATTTAATGAAAATATTCAAAGTGGTTCCTCCACTTTATTAAAGAGTATTCATAATTGGATCATTTTCTTATTTGCTGTGTTGAGTTTTCTGCATCATAATTACGGCTGCATCGGTGGCTGATGATGTCAAGGGACTAAATGCGGCTGAGTCCGATCATCGCTGGTAGAAGGCGACACAACAACCACTTCATCTCTCCGTGGGAACTCTGTCGGTCTCCTGCTAGTGACAGTGCTTCGAGCCTCGAAATTCGGTCCTAGTAGTGCTTGTCCATGTAAACATATAGCCTCCTCCTACAGTGGGCGCCATATTTCTAATGTTTCTTATGTCACATAGTCAACATACAAACCCTCGAGTGCACCATCAACACCACAAACAGAACATGACCACTATACATAGTTTTGAGTTGACGATAGCCACCGGATCGCTTGAACTTGCTTAGGGTTAAGTTCGGTGGCCAAATCTTCCGATCACCATAGGCACTTGTAGATTTACAATAACCAAGTTTTCCTTGCTTTCGCCAATCATAGTGCGATGTCCATAGGAATATGTTGTGAAGCACGACCGAAATCATCATCCCACTCTCTCCATTTGATGCATCCAGAAGGAGCACCTTTTCAGAACTGCTGCTCAGCCTCCGTCGGGTTCGACATCTGCTGACGCTCAATACACCAAAGGAACTAAAAAAACTTTTTGCTGTATTTAGAACAGAAAAAAAAAACAAAATTTTATTTACACAGCCAAGTTGTTCCCGTCCCACGCGCTAGTATTAACAATGGCCTCATGTAGTGGTATTATCAACGGTTACTATGTTGGGACTGTATTATCAATGGTGGTATTATTGTTGTCCAGAGATGTGTCTAGTAATATGTGCATGAGCCTGCATTGGATCAACGGTTACTATATTTGGATGTTAACCAATATAGTAACCGTTGATCCAATGGAGAATAAGCTTACCAAAAATGGGATGTTAAAAGTTGGTAGTAAGTGGGTTGTAAGGGTGAGCCTTTACACTTAACTAAACATTATGGGTAAGGTAAAATTTTCATCCTAGGATAATTTTGGAATAGACTAAGGAAATAAAAATATGATGGTCTAGATCCCAAATGATGTCTTAGATTGAGTATAATGCCTATGAATTGTCTTCAATTTTTTTACAAATTTGACAATGCTATATAGCATTTATACACTCATTCTTAGACTATGTTTGAATTCATATGAAGATGAAATGGTACCCTATATTTGTTCAAGGCACCCTAGGTTGTACCATAATATTTAGTTTAGTATTTTAACCATATATTATACTGCATTGTATCATTATGATAGTGTTGTAGTCTAGATATATTGTGATATTTTACTCCAATATTTATGGTATTTTTATTATAGATTGATTGAATTTCTGATCATGCTTACTTTTAGGAGAAGGACCAATCATGACCTTAGCCTTATAACTACATGTTTGAGTGATTAAGACTATATACTTTGTTGTAACAACCTAGGTCTACTCACCTAGTTTTCAACAACACAAATTCAAAAAAATTGATTCATTTTAAAACAAATGTCACAATTTGATGAATGCACACCCAAATTTGTATTAGTACTTAGGCATAGATGTTCACACTCCGAGATATTATACCATTGCATATAGAATCATGAGTGATTAGGACCGACCAACTTCCCACAATAGACTACAATTTATGAGACCCACCTTCTCCTAGCCCAATTTTTGTGTTCTTGGTAAGGGGTTGCCCTTCTAGGGCCCATAACACCTGGAAGGGTTGACGCATGTTTTACCCATATCGTAGCATGGAGGACATTGTTATATGACCCTATATTCATCCTAATGGTCAACTAACCTTATCTTCATTTTAAACAAACTTTTAAACCCATGCTAGAGTCATCGTATTATGTGTATACATGTTAGTTGTTCATATTTTCTATGAACGCTTATAGGTACTACAAACACTTTGGCTATAAGGATCAGGTATCTTATAATATAACCCAATTTACAATAATACTACTCATACCATCTATCACTGGACCTTCCAACCCGAAGGACTAGCTCCCTAGTCTTGAGTTATCATTGGCTATTTTGTAGCTGGGTTACAAAATCGTGAGAACCCTCACGTACTACCTCGTACGACAAGATGGAATGATGTCCCATATAATTTTTTGTTATTCCCTTAGCATAAGGTCCACTGAACCTTTTTATTATTTCTAGAGAATGGTTATCCCCGAATCACAATAACCTCCACTACAAACTATTAGAGTTGGGTGGATGCCCATCCTTCTCGATGTGCATCAAATATTATTTCATCCTCCTCGATGGCATCAAATATTATTTCATCCTCATCGATGGAAATGTAGATTTGATTTTGGTAATTATGTGATTTATTCATAATTCTAATCCCTGTTTAGTCATTTGGTTTCGATCATACTAAGTTTTGAATTTTGCTCAAGTTTTTCTTTTAATACCATTTAAGAATTTAAATCATAATATTTCTCATAAAAATATAGACAATAAAGCAATTTATTATATAAATAAAGAACTCATATAAACACCTATTATTATTAAACTATGTAGATTACACTTAAAGACATAATGATTGTACGAGTTTTACTCACTTAATTAAAATAAATTCTAATTATAACCTCCTAAACTAAAAGCTATGTTAAATAAATCATAGAACCTTATCATTTAATAAAACCAAATTAAAATTATTTTACTAATAAAGCTTTGATCTAAATAAAACTCAATACAAACTACTACACTCTAAGTTGATGATATTACATTCTATATGCTTTAACCTACAAATGTCATGATACGTGTACTCAACAGTGACAATAATTCGTAAGCTAAGAAAGAAACTAATCCCAATTGAAGGTTATATTAGCCATCGATTATTATTGTTTGATCATTTGTGATAGCATAATGTATAATGTACGTTCTAATATTTGTGTTCATTTTGAAAAGCATAATGACATTAATTAGGCTACCAACTACTATATACTTCCAAAATAAAATATTTTTATTTTGCTCAACCTTACTTCATTAACTAATGATGTCGCTATCTCGAAAGATTATTTAAAGATATAATATCCAGATCGATAACCAAATATGAATGACTTCACAAAGAATTTATTCCCTATAATATAGCCGTAAGTGATCAAAGTCTCTACCTTTCATTCTTCCATTAAACACTTAATGCCGCATCGACGACTCATATTCAACCAAAGCTAAGTTTGATATTAATAAAATAATTGTCGATGTTCAGAGAAGATGGTGGTAGTTTAAAAAAAGATATTTAAGAGATTTTACCTATTGTTTTAAAAATTTATGATAAAAGTGAAGTGATTGTTCATAAATCAACTGTAAGAAGTACAAGATTCCATGTACACATTCTATGTTTTAATGAGAGATCACCACAAATGTTTGAGCGACATTATTACTTAAAGTAAATCCTCCATAAATCATAGCATTGTTAAAAATATGTTTTGATGGGTTTCTCCAATACCCAAAGTATTTTAATATCCAATAATTTTGCTACAAAACCAACTACTCTATTTGATAATAGAATAGACAACATTAGATGGGAAAACACCAAATATGGCTATCAACATGCTTCAGGTTGTGTAAAAGGTCATGGAAACAATTTGTTTAGACTAATGAATAGTATTGCATTCTCTTCACAACTTGTACATCCATTGAACCTAATTGTTTTATAAACATAAATATACTGTGTTTAAGACTTGACTGACTAAAATAGTTTAGCTATAAATTCTCTAAAAAATATTTATGTATAAAATTTATAATACAAATTTCTTAAAATAAAAGATATATCATAAAAAGAAAGTGAATTCTCATAAATACATTATTCAGCCAAAAGAGAGCCAAACAGGAGCATTGAACCACTAAAGAATTATCATGTTCGTCTACTCAGAGATGCTTGCAATTTGTTGCATTGGTCCAAATCTACTCGTTCACCTTTTGGCTAGCTGCCCTTCGGTGAATGACAGTGTTCAAGCACTATTTTTGGATTAGCATGGCTCATGAATGTCTAATGCATACAATAATTCTCTAATGCATAGTGCACCCTATTCTTATAATCAACAAAGAATTATTATTTTTCAATATACTTATATACCATTTTTTCCTTTGTTTAGATAGTCCATAATGCATACTTCCCATCCATTGGTTCAGGGTTACTTATCGTATAAATTTCCTTTGTTTTAAACAAGCTACCCTACTTTCTGGTTGAGGGTTGACTAAAGTATAAACTCTACACTTCTTTAATTAAGTCTTACCATAACACACTGTTGACAAATGTAGCTTGGATAAGAACTTCTTGCACAGGCTTCAGTATGAACATGTTAAAATTGGTGCGAGATATTTCTAATTCTATTTTGAAATTCACTTAAGTGATTTTCTATTTTTAAGTTCACTTAAGTGATTCTATTTTGTAATTCACTTAAGTGATTCTATTTTGAATTTCAATTAAGTTCTTTTCTATTTTTAAGTTCACTTAAGTGATTCTATTTTATAATTCACTTTAAGTGATTCTATTTTGAAATTCACTTAAGTGATTTTATATTTTTAACCTTACATCTCAAGATGAGATGAGATATAATATTAGGGTTATATATATTAGGGTTACCTTTTTTCAAGGATAAAAGAAGAAGATCAAGAGTGTTTTAGACACACAGAAAATAAGAGGAGAACAGATTGTTGAAGGAAAACTGCAAGCTTAGGAGGAAAAGAACAGTGATTGCTGGCTAGAAAAGCAACAAGAGAGCAAAAGTGTTCTGTTGTAGCTGTAGCCTCTTTTATTTGTAATATTTTAGGTTCAGAAATATATTTGACTTCTTCTATTGATGCTATTTATTTTTTCAGCCATCTGTGTGAATGTTGCATGTTTGAATAAATTATTCTTAGATTTGATTTATTTTAAAAAAACATAGGACAACAGTTATCTATGTTAGCGTATATTATATTTGCACTATTATTATATTATTTTGTTAATTAGGCAGAACAGAACTTGTTATTTGTTATAACAAGTTCTATTTCAGCCTCGGATGGTTTCGTAACCTCCGGGCTATTTCAGCCTGCAGATGTATTATTTAAACCTTCTCGGACATGAATCAAACTGTTGTTTTATCTAACATGGTATCAGAGCTTGTGCAGAATTTTTTTGCAGATGCTTGCTGGGACGTGCGACTGTAAATTGCAGACAGTTGCTGGGAGGATGCATTTTCTCTATGCTGGGAGGACGCAATTTTTTTTTCCTTCTGTGCTGGGAAGGCAAATTTAAAAAAAAAAAAAATCACGCCACGCGCAATCGCGCGACGTTCCGCGGAGTTTTATTAAATTTTTTTTTTTTTTACGCCGCGCGATTTGTATTTGCAGCGAGATTTAAAAAAAAAAAAAAAAATTATTCGTCGCGCGCAGACGCGCGACAGGATAATCCTCGTCGCGCATCCACGCGCGACTGAGGGAGCTCCCCCCCTCCCCCCCTCCCCGTCGCACAGACGCGACACGTCGTGCGTCCGTGCGACGTTGGGGATGCCCCCCCACCTCCCTCCCCCTCCCGTCGCGCAAACGTGACACGTCGCACGTCCGCGCGACATTGGGGAGGCCCCCCCACCTCCCTCCCCCTCCTGTCGCACGTCCGCGCGACGTTGGGGAGGCCCCCCCCACTCCCGTCGTGCAGACGTCCGTCGCGCGTCCGCGCGACGTCGGGAGGCCCTGCGTGGAGGAACAGTGCCGACGCAGTGGAGGAGCAATGCCGACACTGTGGAGGAGCCAACCCGCGCACTACTCAGCGTCGCCGCCCAACACGCCCCCAACACGCCACCAGGAAGCGGTGGAGGTGCGGCCAGGACGAGCTGCGGGCTCGTACCTTCTGTAGAAAGAGGAGGATCCCCCTGATCCAAGCAGATCAGCCCGCTAGCTCACCTGGCAGTGAGCTATGCGGTAGGGCTTGGGGAGCCCTGCAACCAGGTGAGCTATGCGGTAGGGCTCGGGGAGCCCTGAGGTTGCAGGTTCCAATCCTGCCAGGTATAAGTTTTTTTTATTTAATTTTGATTAAAGTTTTATTTTTTTAATAATTAATATTTTATATTAATTAAATTGTTTCTTAATTATTATTTTTAATTTAATTAGAAACTTATTTAATTAATTTTGAAATATTTTTATTAAAATATTAAATTTTACTTTTTTCAAAATTTATAAATTGCTAAAATACCATAAAAAGGGGGGGATAGAGAGAGTAATTTTTTGAAAAATAGCAATTTGGCGAATTGTAAAAGGTGCATTTTCGGCTGCGCCCGACACCTAGTGGGTTATTCCTGTGGGCATTTTTTTTGTTGTATGTTGCATATTTGTTTTTTGCACTATAACATTAAAAATTAAAATCAAATTCACTCCCTAAGTCCCCAAAAAATTAAAACCCATCTGTGCAATTTATTGCACTGCAGCGTTCGGTATTTGTGATACCTCTGGCCAGCACTTACAGGTAAAGTTATCGTGATTGCGCTACTGTATCCGTCACCTAATATAGCTGCTACAACGACGTCTGAGCTTGTTCTCTATAAATCGTTGGAGAGAGATAAGTTTGCCATTTTGCATTTTTTTTACTCCATCCACTACCCTTAATTGTTCTTGTGTTTAGGCATAAATCCTGACGAAGTATTCTTCATAGTGTTTAGGGGAAGTTACGCCCCACGCATGAGAATAATATTCTATGGTAGGTGCCATCAACAAGGCGATTCCCTTTCAGTATCGCTTATGTTCCACGTATCGTATGATCTCTAAAACTCACCTATAGTTTCCCTCACGTAAGGGCGGGTGATTTTTGTTGATATTTCTAAATACCTATAGTTTCCCTCACGTAAGGGTGGGTATTTTGTACGGTATAACGACCTAGCAAAAGGTATATCGAAAGGGGGACCAATTGGTGTTATAAGGAACCTTCATCATGTCTGCAAAACTAATGACTCGATTCTCATCGCTTGTTGAAAGGTCCTAATTACACACCATGGAAAAATAAGATGAAGGCCATCCTAGCAATGGATGATTTATGGGATGTTGTATCCGGAGCAACAACCGGACCTTCACCTGTTGTCGGTGCTACGACTCCATCTAATGCTCAAAGAGACTTTGATAAGCTAGACAAGTAAAGCAAAAGTGCTCATCTTGCTTGTCGTGGTCCGATGAAGTCCAACCCCATATTGCTTGATCGTGCAACTAGTAAAGCGGCATGGGATGCCCTTAATACTATATATGAGGGAAAGAATGATTCCACCATTCTATTTCTTCAATCTCAATTACACGATCCGAGCATGAAGCGGGGTGAGACAGTTGAATTATTTCTTTGCAGAGTTTCGAATTGAAAGCAAAGTTGAATTCTTTGGGAGAACCGATTGAAGACAAGCTCCTTACTTCAGCTTGTATTGAGAGCTTTACCTGATTATTATCGGGTGTTGATTACTTCCCTTCATGTATCAAAACAGAAAGTTACTTTTGTAGAATTGGTTAATATGCTTCAAGAGGAGGAAGCACGCCAACTACAGAGAGATGATTCTTCTAACACTGCTCTCTACATCAACAGGAAAGGGCAGAACCAGAAGAAGGGTAATTTTCAGAAGGGAGGAAATTCACAAAAGGATTCAAAAGGGAAACAAACTCAACAACCTCAATAAAAAAAGAGATATTGCAAGATCTATGACAAAGAAGGTCATGATACAAACAGATGTTGGCATAAGAATAAGCAATCAAAATAGAAAGGCCAAAACAAACCACAAAAGAACAAACAACAAGTGAATGTTGCTGTTGAAGAATCTGACATGGATTTTGAGAGAGCTCACAAAGTTCTCATGACTACCACAGTGTCCAAGCAGACGGATCCTATATGGTATGTAGATTCTAGAGCCAGTAAGCACATGTGGTATAGAACCGCACACAACACACAACAAGAATGCAGAATTAACCATGCACAGACGAAATTTCAGCAAGTTTCAAAAAACAGAGGTCTCTCCTTCAATACACAGCTATGCAAAAACCACAAAAATAAATCCCTCGCCAAAAGGTATTTTTTTTTTTTTTAATACAATGCATGCGCCTCTTCTCCTCGGCCGCCACCTCCTTTTCATTACGCAAAGTGCGGGTCATTTTCATCCCCAGGCCCGACTCTCTTTGGACCATCATTACTTGAATGTGAGACTCCCCATACCGCCCGCACGAATGCTCTATCCCGCCTGCATGATGCTGCTAGGTGCATCAAAAAATCATAGCCTGTAGTGGCGGTATGCCCTGTAGCTGCCTGTCGATCCACTACCAAGTCAATCATTCATAAGAATGTGCCATGGTCATTTGCAGTTGATGCCACGTGTCCTGTTGCCATGCTTCCTGTAACCGCTTCATACTCTCGAGACACCTGTAACTTCATGCCACGTGTTCCTCTACACTGGTCCCTGTAGTCATCGGCTGGTCAATGTCATGAGCGTCCTGTCACGATATCGTGACGTATTTGCCCCAGCACTTTCTCTCTCCTCTTTGGTCGCGATATCACGACGTTTTGACGTTAGGCTTCTCTCTCCTCCTTGGGACCGCGATTCAGCTACATGTCGCGATATCGCGATGTCTAGGCCTTTCTTACTCGCCTTCCTCCCTTGGGCCGCGAAACCGTGACATGTCACGATTTCACGACATCTTTGCATTGTGGAACCTTACCTCCGGATATGTCACGATTTCGCGACATCTTTTCATTCCGTACGTCCTTGGATCGGAAGTGTCGCGATTTCGCGACATCTTTGCATTGTGGAACCTTACCTCCGGATATGTTGCGATTTCATGACATCTTTGAGCTCTGCCTTCGAAGGTGTTGCGATGTCTTTATGCTTCCAAGTCTTGCCTCCCAGAAGTGTCACGATTTTGCGACGTCTTTTAAACTTTATCTTTGAAGGTGTCACGATTTTGCGACGTCCTTTAAGCTTGCCTTTGAAGGTGTCGCGATTTCGCGACCATTCTTGTGCCTTAGAACCTTTTTGTCAAAGATGTCCCTGTGCCTTCAAATCCTGCTTTCGAAAGTGTCGCGATTTCGCGACCATGTGCGTCCAGACCACGTTGCAATAGAAATGTCACGATTTCACGACAGTTTGGCGTCTCAACCGTGCGTCTTCAGAAATGTCACGATTTCATGATAGTTTGGCGTCCCGACTGCGCGTCTTCAGAAATGTCATGATTTCGCGACAGTTTGGCGTCCCGACCGTGCGTCTTCAAAAATGTCACGATTTCGCGATAGTTTGGCGTCCCGACTGTGCTTTTCAAAAATACGTCGCGATATCGTGACGGTTTGGCCCGCTGGTGCCCTTCTTCAAAAAGCGTCGCGATATCGTGACCGTTTTAGTACTTAAGAAAAAAAAACATTTTGGGTGACGCAAGATTGCCAGCTTTGCCTCCGGATGCTCCTGCATTAGACACCCGGGGTGGGTTTGAGAAGTGACCTCACTTCTGATTTGACTGAGGTAGACCCAAATGATCAACCTCCACCTTGGATAGCCAAGTCGCATCTTCTATGGGTCGGCCCTTCCATTTGATTAAATACTCAGAATAACTCCTATTCCGAGTACTCCGGCCCTCACGCATATCCAGAACTTCTTCTATCTCGTCCACAACTCGGGATGGTCACTGGAATGCTCCATAAATCTGGATTGGGTATCTCACTGCTTTCTCCTTCATGATACTCAACCAAATCTGAGATGTTAAACACGGGGGAGATGTTAAGTTCACTTGGTAACTCCACCTCGTAGGCATTACCCGAATCCCATTTGCCAATGATTTTGCATGGCCCAAATTTCTTCATTTTGAGTTTGTTGTATGTCTTGGCAGGGAACCGTTCCTTCCGCAGATGGACCATGATAGAATCTCCTACTTGGAACTCCTTAGCTCTGCGTTTTTGATCCGCCCTCGCCTTATATTGAGCATTCATCTTGGCAATGTGTCTTGTCACTTCCTCATGCACTCCTTTCAAGTGTTCGGCAAAGTCTTCTGCCTCAACACTGCATTTCTCCCTTGTCTCCAGCCTTCTTAACTTCGAAGCGTTTCGTGGGCTGCTCCCATAGATAATCCGGAATGGTGACTTGTTGGTACTCGATTGACCGAGTCGTTATACGCAAACTCAGCTTGCGACAGAATTAGATCCCATCCCTTGGGCTTGTCCCCTACCAAGCATCGCAATGAGGTTGCCCAAACTCCGATTAACCACCTCTGTTTGGCCATCCGTTTGCGGGTGGTAGCGTAACTGAAATTTAACTCCGTCCTCAGCTTCTTCCACAGGGTCTTCCAAAAATAACCTACAAACTTGGTATCCCTGTCCGACACAATGCTTCTTGGTAGCCCATGAAGGCGTACCACTTCCTTAAAGAACAGACCAGCTACATGGACCGCATCGCTAGTCTTCTGGCACGAGATAAAATGTGCCATTTTCAAAAATCTGTCCACTACCACAAATATGGAATCGTGCCCCTCTCGCGTCCTGGGTAAACTGAGCACAAAATCCATACTAATATCTTCCCACGATCGCTCAGGTATAGGTAGTGGTTGATACAAACTAGTAGGCTACCTCACGCCCTTTGCCATCTGGCAAATCCTGCAACTCTGCACAAAATTTGCCACATCCTGCTGCAATTGTGGCCAGTAATAGTTTTCACTAACCAATGAGATGGTCTTGTCACGGCCAAAGTGTCCAACTAAACCCCCACTGTGCTTTTCTTTAATGAGGTTCTCTCTCATTGAGCTCCTCGAAATGCACAATTGATTCCCCTTAAACAACATTTCATCTTGAATCAGGTAATCTAACCATCTAGTCCTCGTCCAACGCAACAAAGCAGCAGTGCAGGCTTTCCAAGCTTCTACGAAATCGGGGTCTGCAGGGTATAAGTTCTTGAGCTCAACAAACCCTACAACCTCCACTTTAATTTTTGTCATCAGACATTGCCTCCTACTCAATGCATCTGCCACCCTATTGGATCTTCCACTTCGATGCTTCAAAGACAAAGGTATAGCTCTGCAGAACTCTACCCATTTCAGTGTGTCTCCGATTCAATTTTCCCCGATCGTTAATAAATCGCAGCCGCTTGATGGTCGGTATAGAGAACAAACTCTTTCGGCAATAGATAGTGCCTCCATTTATTGAGTGCTTGAACTATGGCATAAAACTCTTGATCATATACCGAATATTTTCTCCTGGCATCATTGAGCTTCTCACTGAAATAAGCTACAGGCCTACCTTCTTGGCTCAAGATGGCTCCTATCGCACTGCCACTCGCATCGCAGTCTACCTGAAACACCTTATTGAAATCTGGAAGTGCTAAAATGGGTTGCTCAGTGACATTCTTCAGCATAGCAAAGCTTTTATTGGCTCCAACTGTCCACTGGAATTCCTTCTTGTTTCCCTTCATTGTCTCAGTAAGAGATGCACAAATACTGTTGAAGTTTCTAATAAATTTTTTGTAGAAACTGGCCAGACCATGAAATGATCTAACCTCGGTCACACTCCTTGGGACAGGCCATTCGAGGATAGCCTTTACCTTTTTGGGGTCCATCTTGAGACCATTTGCTGATATGACAAATCCCAGGTATACCGACTCCTTCTTCACAAAGTTGCACTTCTTCGCATTGATCAATAATCGCTCCTCCCGTAGTTTCTCAAGAACCTTCCTAATGTGCATCAGGTGCTCCTCTAAGGTTCTGCTAAAAATTAGTATATCATCCAAGTAAACAATAATAAATTTGCCCAGAAATTCCTTCAGAACTTCATTCATTAACCTCATAAAGGTACTAGGTGCATTGGTTAATCCAAATGGCATAACCAACCACTCATACGACTCTTCTTCCTGTTTTGAAAGTTGTATTCCATTCATACCCTTCTCTAATGCGGATCCGATGGTAACCAATTTTCAATTCAATTTTTGTGAAGTACTCGACTCCACTCAAGCAGTCCATGATATCATCCATTCTCGGCAGAGGAAACCTGTATTTAATGGTGATCTTGTTGATTGCCCGAGAGTCGGTGCACATCCTCCATTCTCCATCCTTCTTGGGTGCTAATACTGCTGGTACAACACAAGGACTAAGACTCTCCCTTATCAGGCCTTTCTTCAACGGATCTTGAACTTGCCGATTTAATTCTTCAGTTTCCACCGATGTCATTCGATGTGCAGCCTTGTTTGGCAAGCTCGATCCAGGCACCAAGTCGATGTGATGACTGATCCTCCTAACAGTGGTAAACCTTCGAGAACATTGTCGTAAATGATATCAAGGAATTCTTCTAACAGTCCCATGACTTCCATTGGAATCTCCTTACATCCTTCTTCCCTAACTTTGGGGATTATAGCATAACACACATGATCCGGCTTCAGGCCTTCCAAAAATCTTCTGCCATCAACTAGATAGACTCGTGCACTGCTGCATACTTTCTCATCCGCCTATTTCAGGGGTTTTAACTTATGGTGAACTCCATTCTTTGACAGAGAATATGTGTTGGCTCGACCATCATGAACAACACTTCGGTCAAACTGCCAAGGTCTCCCAAGCGACAAGTGACATGCATCCATAGGTAAGATGTCACATAAAACCTCATCTCGGTAAGTTCCAATACTGAACTTCACCAGACATTGCTCGCTTACTAGTGCCCAATGGTCCTTTTGTAGCCATGCAATCCGATAAGTGTGCGGGTGTTTTCTCCTTTCCAACCGTAGCTTGGAAACCATTTCCTCGAAAACCAAATTGTCAGTGCTTCCATTATCAATGATGATATTACAGACCTTGCCTACGCACTTGCATCTTGTTCAAAACAGGCTATTCCTTTGGTCTGCCTTTTCTTCTTCATTCAGCAAGACTCTTCTAATAATCATGGTTTCCCCTCTTTCTTCTTCCTCTGAATGCTCAGACTCTACACCTTCATCTGCTACAGTAGCTTGGGACTGACCCTCAGGTCTTCGATTTGGCCTCTCTTGATGTTGTGGGCAGTTGTATGCCCTGTGTCCTTCACCGCAGTTGAAGCAGGCTCCTCTAAAGACACCTCTTCCAAACCCTCACCCAGACCTACCTCTTCCTCTTGGGTAGTTGTTGCTCTGATTGCATGGGCGTCGGTCATCCTCTTCTCCCACCTCTTTCTGTTTTTGGCTGCTACTAGCTTCCGCAGCTTTTCCAAAATCTTTGTATCTTCCACCACTGCCTCTTCCACCAGCTCTTCCACCCCTATCCTTCCCTCTCTGCTTACCATCAAACCTTCTATTTAGTTTCTCTTCCACTTTTAATGCAAACTGATATGCATCCTCCACTGTGCTCATTCTAACCAGCCCCAACTCTTCTTGAATGCTAGTTCGCAATCCATTTATGTAACGTGCGACCTTCTCTTTGTTTGCCTCCGAATAGTCGGTTCTGATTGAAATCTGGTAGAACTCCTTTGTATATTCCTTGACAGACTTACTAGCCTGTCAAAGACTCTGCATTTTCTTCAATAAATCCAGCTCATAATCTGCAGGGATGAATTGTCTCTTTAGTTTCTCTACCATCCTATCCCATCTAGTGATCCTTTCCTTTCCCCTCCTATTTCTTTCTAACTGCACTCCTTTCCACCAGATGCTAGCATGCCCCTTCAGCTTGGTTTTTATGAATTTGATCTGATTTGGATCTGCGATCTCTTCGTATTTGAAGTACTCCTCCATGTCATTGATCCAGTATATTAATTCCTCAGGGTTGAGGTTTCCAGAGTAAGTCAAGACGTCAAATTTCAGCTTCTTCCCAATCTGGGAGATAGCCCTGTATAGCCTAGTCTTTGCTGGCTCCAAAGCCTCTTCATCCTCAGATGGAACTTCTTCCCACACTTCATCTTCGCTGGGTTCTTCCCTTCTCGGCTCGACTCCTCTTCTAATTTCCTCTTGTAGAGCCTCAACTTGCCTCTGCAGGGCTCTCAAATCGACCTCCTCCCTTCTTGCTTGTCTATGCCTTATACCACCACGGTCTCTTCGCGGAGGCATCTTGCTTCTTCTTCACAACCCCACAACCACGGTCTTGGCGCAAACTGCCTCTCTGTTTGGCGATCGATTTGCACTCTCAAAACCAACCTGCTCTGATACCACTTGGTATAGAACCGCACACAACATAGCAAGAATGCAGAATTAACCATGCACAGACGAAATTTCAGCAAGTTTCAAAAAATAGAGGTCTCTCCTTCAATACACAGCTATGCAAAAACCAAAAAAATAAATCCCTCGCCAAAAGGTATTTTTTTTTTTTTAAACAATGCATGCGCCTCTTCTCCTCGGTCGCCACCTCCTTCTTTTCATTACGCAAAGTGCGGGTCCTTTTCATCCCCAGGCTCGACTCTCTTTGGACCATCATTACTTGAATGCGAGACTCCCCATACCGCCCGCACGAATGCTCTGTCCCGCATACATGATGCTACTAGGTGCATCAAAACATCATAGCCTGTAGTGGCAGTATGCCTTGCAGCCGCCTGTCGATCCACTACCAAGTCAATCATTCATAAGAATGCGCCATGGTTGTTTGTAGTTGATGCCACGTGTCCTGTTGCCATGCTTCCTATAATCGCTTCATACTCTCGAGCCACCTGTAACTTCACGCCACGTGTCCCTTTGCACTGGTCCCTGCAGTCACCGACTGGTCAATGTCGTGAGTGTCCTGTCGCGATATCGCGACGTATTTGCCCTAGCACTTTCTCTCTCCTCTTTGGTCGCGATATCGCGACGTTTTGACGTTAGGCTTCTCTCTCCTCCTTGGGACCGTGATTCCGCTACACGTCGCGATATCGCGATGTCTAGGCCTTTCTTACTCGCCTTCCTCCCTTGGGCCGCGAAACCGCGACATGTCGCGATTTCACGACATCTTTGCATTGTGGAACCTTACCTCCGGATATGTCACGATTTTGCGACATCTTTTCATTCCGTACGTCCTTGGATCGAAAGTGTCACGATTTCATGACATCTTTGCATTGTGGAACCTTACCTCCGGATATGTCACGATTTCGTGACATCTTTGAGCTCTGCCTTCGAAGGTGTTGCGATGTCTTTATGCTTCCAAGTCTTGCCTCCCAGAAGTGTCGCGATTTCACGACGTCTTTTAAACTTTATCTTTGAAGGTGTCACGATTTTGCGACGTCCTTTAAGCTTGCCTTTGAAGGTGTCGTGATTTCATGACCATTCTTGTGCCTTAGAACCTTTTTGTCAAAGATGTCCCTGTGCCTTCAAATCCTGCTTTCGAAAGTGTTGCGATTTCGTGACCACTGTGCGTCCAGACCACGTTGCAACAGAAATGTCACGATTTCACAACAGTTTGGCGTCTCGACCGTGCGTCTTCAGAAATGTCACGATTTCATGATAGTTTGGCATCCCGATTGCGCTGCTTTAGAAATGTCACGATTTCGCGACAGTTTGGCATCCCGACCGTGCGTCTTCAGAAATGTCATGATTTCACGACAGTTTGGCGTCCCGACTGTGCTTTTCAAAAATACGTCACGATATCGCGACGGTTTGGCCCGCTGGTGCCCTTCTTAAAAAAGCGTCGCGATATCGCGACAGTTTTAGTACTTAAGAAAAAAAAATACATTTTGGGTGATGCAAGATTGCCAGATTTGCCTTCGGATGCTCCTGCATCAACATGACTGGTGACAAATCGTGGTTTGAGTCTTTTGAGGCCAAAGAGGGAAAACCTGTCACTATTGCTGATGAGAAAACCTACAAGGTTCAGGGAGAAGGAACTGTTTCAGTCACTCTTCCTGATGGCAAGTGTCATATTGATAAAGTCCTCTATGTTCTAGGATTGGCAAACAATTTGTTGTCAGTCACACAAATTCTGGACAAAGATATGGTTGTGAAATTTAGTGTTGAGGGAGGCAAGAAGTGTTGTTCTATTACCAGGAGGGGTAAGAACATTGCAACCACTTCATATAAGCATGGCTTATTTGCCTTAGATACTATCTCTACTCCACATGTTGCCATGACAGTCTCTACAAAGGAGGAAACTTCCCTATGGCACAAGAGATATGGACATTTGAGTTCTGGTTACTTACTTGAGCTAAGTAAGTATGAGATGGTTAAGGGTCTTCCTTCCCTTTCTACCACTTTACCAGTTTGCTCGACTGCTTGGCAAAAAGCAGCATAGAGTGCCTTTTGAAAAGAGCTCTACTAGAGTAAAGAAACCTCTGGAGTTGGTTCATACTGATCTGTGCGGTCCCTTCACTCCCAAAAGTTGTGGGGGTAAGAGGTATTTTCAGTTATTTGTGGATGATTACTCACGAAAGATGTGGGTATTATTTCTTCAACTGAAATCTAAAGCATTTGGCTTCTTTCAACAATTCAAGAAATCTGTTGAGAAGGAGTCAGGGACTTCTATAAAGACCCTCCGCTCAGATCGAGGGGGGGAGTTCACCTCTAAAGAATTTTTTGCATTCTTGAAAGAAAATGGGATCACAAGACAGTTAACTACTGCTTATACTCCTTAGCAAAATGGAGTTGCTGAAAGGAGGAATCGTTCCATCATGGAAATGGTTCGTTGCATGCTCATAGGAGCTAGACTTGAGCAACTATATTGGGTAGAAGCTGTCACCACAATAGTATATCTGTTGAATAGGGCACCCACAAAGGCCCTACAAGGAATGACTCCACAAGAAGAATGGAGTGGTAGGAAACCCTCCATTTCTCATCTACGCATTTTTGGGTGTAAAGCTTTCATGCACATACCAAAAGAGAAAAGGAAGAAGCTAGATGAGAAGTCATTGAAGTGTATTCTTCTTGGGTATGATGAGCACTCTAAGGGTTATCGTTTGATTTATCCCTTAACCAAGAAGATTCACATAAGTAGAGATGTTGTTTTTGATGAGGCTTTCACATCAACAAACACATCAGATGTATACCTAGACCTTATGGAAACTCAGGTTGTTAAATCTACTTCATCAAAGGTTGGAGGTTCTTTTGGATCTTCTTCAACACCTAAGAATAAGAATCCAAAGTGGTATACAAATACAATCAAAGACTCTAAGCTATCTACTCCACCAGATTTGACTTTGGATAGGCCTCGTACTCGCAGCATGGCTCGATAGGAGAAAGCTGCAACAAAGAATACTGGGGTTGATGATCTATGATCTAGGCCCGTCTTGTTGCAAAGTGCTATGCTCAAAAGGAAGGCATTGACTACGAGGAAACTTTTGCACCTACTGCTTGGATGACAACAATTTGAGTTATTTGTGCTATGGCAACACAATTTGGGTGGAAAGTTCATCAGATGGATGTCAAAAGTGCCTTTATGAATGGTGATCTCCAAGAAGAAGTCTATATGACTCAGCCAAAAGGATTTACAGTGGAAGGCCAACAACAGAAAGTTTGCAAATTGGTCAAATCCTTATATGGCCTGAAACAAGCTCCTCGAGCTTGGTATATAAAAATGGACAATCACCTCCTGCAGACATGGTTTTAAGAGATGTCCGTCAGATGCAAACCTCTATTTCAAGAAACAGGGTTCTGAGATAGTGTTGCTTGTACTCTATGTTGATGATCTACTCATTACAGGGAGTTCAGAAACTATGATCTCTATTGTCAAAAGAGACTTGTGTCAATATTTTGAGATGTCAGATCTTGGACTTCTCCATTACTGTCTTGGTCTAGAATTCAGCCAGAAGGAGCACTCCATCAAAGTGTCTCAGAAAAAATATGCCAAGACATTGCTAGAAAAATATCGCATGACTGATTGCAAGCCAATGGTAACTCCGATGGAGACTGGACTTCAGTTATAGCGATATGATGATTCACCTCAGGTAGATGGTACTCTCTATCGACAGTTGATTGGGAGTCTCATATATCTGACCAATACTAGGCCAGATCTCGTATTTGCTATTAACTATCTTTCGAGGTTCATGCAGGAGCCTAATACCACTCATTGGAAAGCAGCAAAACGTGTTATTCACTATGTTCGTGGAACAATGGAATATGGCCTAGAATAAAAGAGGAAAAAAAAATTCTTCTTACAAGGATACACGGACTCCGACTATGCCGGATCATTTGATGATCGCAAGTCAACTTCAAGATATATTTTTCATCTTGGATCCGGTCCTGTCTCTTGGCACAGTAAGAAGCAACAGGTGGTTGCTATTTCATCAATAGAGGCAGAGTATCGCGCCGCACGTGAAGCTGTGTGCGAAGTGATATGGTTGCATCGCATTTTGACAAGTATGGGTCATCCATCCAAATCTCCAATACACTTGTTTTGCGACAATCAGGGTGTTCTGAACCTAGTCAAGAATCCAGTCCATCATGAAAGAACAAAACACATTGACACACAATGTCATTTCATTCAAGATGAAGTTTCGAGGCATCGAATTCAGCTTCAAAGACATTCCCACCGATGCTCAAGTTGCAGAAATTTTCACTAAGGCACTTGCATGTGTCAAATTTGAATTGTTTTGCAGCTCTCTTTGTATTGCAAAATGATGTAATCAGGGGGGATGTTAGTATAGCTAGTAGTTATATTATTACCCAAATAATGTAATAAGGGGGGATGTTAGCGTATATTATATTTGCACTATTATTATATTATTTTGTTAATTAGGCAGAACAGAACTTGTTATTTGTTATAACAAGTTCTATTTCAGCCTCGGATGGTTTCGTAACCTTCGGGCTATTTCAGCCTACAGATGTATTATTTAAACCTTCTTAGACATGAATCAAACTACCGTTTTATCTAACAATCTAGGGCTAGAAAATTTACATGGTATCAGAGCTAGGTTCTATGATTTAGATCCTCAAGGGTTTACAGTAGTAAATCACTACTAGATATTAAAAAAAATAGTAGTTAGGGTTTCAAGACAAAAAATAGCAGTTAGGGTTTCATATTTTTTTTTGGCTTGAAGGGCCAAGATTATTTGTAGGACTATTTTTTTGAGTCATTAATATTTTAGCAGATCTCAAATATGGCAATAACTAGCCTCAAATTTGAGGATAGATTGAAAGGTGCCTCAATTTTTTTGCCCTGGAAATTTAGGGTAATGTTATTATTGAAAGAGAATGATCTCTGGGATATTATCAAGGATGATGTGACTTTGCCTACAAATCTGCAACAATTGGTAGCTCACAAAAATAAGGAAGTGAAGGCCAAGTGGATAATATTGGATGTAGTGAAGGATCACCTGATTCCTCACATATCTAAGAAGACTAAGGAAAATGTGATGTTCGATGCCATGGTTAGCCTCTACTAGAGTGATAATATAAACAAGAAGATGATATTGTGGAACAAACTCAAATCTATGGAGATGACCAGATATGACATCGTTACCAATTACCTAATGAAGATCACACAGATTCATGATCAACTAGTAGCAGTTGGGGATACAAAGTTGGTGAATGTGTAACTTAATGGTTTCTTAGCGTCATGGGAACCATTTTTCAAAGGTATTTGTGCTCATGAGAATCTTCCCAAATTTGATAAACTGTGGGATGATTTCATCCATGAGGAGACTCGAATGGAGTCAAAAACTAGCAAGAAAGGTGGTGACAATAACCTAGCTCTTTTTGGGTAAACCAAGAAGGGCAAAGGTAAAGGATCCAACAAGGGTAAGGTGAATAATGAGGAGTCAACCTCAAAGTCAGGGAAGAAGGACTTGAGCAATATCAAATGCTTCATTTCTCATAAGCATGACCATTATGCATCACAATGTCCAAACAAGAAGGGCAAAGGGAAGCAGCACCAGATGCAGGTAGAGGCCTCTACAGAAACTCATATGAGTGAGTTTTCTACCAAATTCAATAATAATTTCTCATTGGTCTCTTGCCTTTCTACTAGCACGGTTCCAAGGAATAATTGGTATGTGTATAGTGGGGCATATCGACACATGATATCAACCCGACAATATTTTACCAGTTTACAAGAGTAGGACTCAGGGGTTTATGTTGAGTTTGGTGATGATACCAAATATCTAGTTGTATGAATGGGTACTATTCCTTGTTGACTCTAGCTAGGGAAATATTTAGACTTTTATTATGTTTTGTTTGTTCCAGGTATCAGAAAGAAATTGATTTTAGTTTTGGTTATGGATAAGGGTTATGCAGTGGAGTTCAAGAACCAGCATGTCCTTATTAGACAAAAAGAATCTAGACCAAAAACATCACAAGTAATAGGGGTTAAAGAAGGTAGTCTATATATGTTGTAGAGTGAACCTGTTCGAGCCCTAGTTTGTAGCAGTAACAACCTGTGTGATTTGTGGCACAAGAGGATGGGTAACCTACATCATAGAGCATTGCCTATTATGAGGGAGATAGTCACAGGTATTCTAGAGTTCAATATTGAGCAACAAGGAGTATGCAGAGGGTGCACGCTTGGCAAGCATGCCAAGGTTATTTTCCCAAACATCGAGCATAGGTATAAGAAGATACTAGATCTAGTACATTCGAATATTTGTGGACTGATGTCAATAGCATAAATTTTAGGTAGCATGTACTATGTTTCATTTATTAATGATTTCTCTCGCAAGACATGGATCTACTTTTTAAAGACCAAGGATGAATTCTTTAGCAGGTTTTAGGAGTTCAAAGCTCTATTTGAGAACCAGAAAGAGAAGAATATTAAGGTCTTGAGATTAGACAATGGGGGTGAATATACCTCCAAGGAGTTTGATGGTTTCTGCAAGCATCCAAGAATCAAGATGGAGCTGACTGTTCCATACAACCCATAGCAGAATGGGGTTGTAGAGCGAAAGAATTGATCCATCATAGGGGCTTCTAGGTCCATGATTCATGACCAAGGCTTATCTATGTTTATTTTGGTAGAAGCATGCAACACAATAGTCTACATCCAAAACAGGTGTCCTCATAGGATATTGGAGGACAAGACACTAGAGGAGGCATTCATTGGTGTGAAACCAGAGGTGAGTCATTTATGCATATTTGGATGTCTAGTTTATATCCATGTTTTGGTAGAGAAGAGGACCAAGTTGGATCCCTCCAGTAGGAAGGGTTTATTTATAGGATATAGTGAGACTTCAAAATGTTATAGGGTTTATATTCCAAAGAAGAGAAAGACAATAGTGGGCAGGGATGTAAATTTTGAGGAGAACATTGCATCTAGGAAGTCCCATGAGCCTATTCTATTATGAGCAAGAAGCTCTGAAGGTTGATCCAAGGTCACCAAAGACACCAGTGGTTTCCAATTTAGAACAATATTTAGGTGAGGAGGTGGAGATATTAGCCCCTTTCAATTCTATCAAGATACCTCAATGGCTTACACAGACATTAAGGGATACTGAGGAGTATTTTGAGGCTCCTAGAAGCATGATTAAGGAGAGCAAACCTCCAAGGAAGTTTTCAAGTTACATGGCATTGATGAGTAACATCATAAATTTAGAGCCTACTAGTTTTTAGGAGGCAACATACCAACAAGTTTTATGGGATGCCATGGTGGAGGAGTATACCTTCATCATGAAGAATGGTGTTTGGGATATAGTGCCAAGACCATAGGGGAAGTTAGTTGTAAGTTCCAAGTGGCTCTAAAAAATTAAGCATGATGCAAATGGCAGCATAAAGAAGTTCAAGGTAAGTTTTGTGGTGAGAGGGTTATCCTAGAAAGAGAGAGTGGATTATGAGGAGACTTTTGCTCCAGTTGCTAGATACACTTCCATTAGAGCAGTTATATCTTTAGCTTCATCTATGGGATGGTGGATTCATCAAATGGATGTGAAGACAACTTTACTTAATGGGATCATTGAGAAATAAATGTACATAGATTAGCCTTAGGGATTTGAGGTAAATGGAAAGGAGTTCCATGTTTGTAGGGTGAAGAAAGCCTTATATGGACTCAAACAGGTATCGAGAGCATGGTATTCTAGGATAGATGGATACTTGCAGAGTGTGGGCTTCACCAAAAGTGATGCATATCCTAATATATATTACATATTTGTTGGGATTTATCTACTCATTTTGGTGCTATATGTAGATGAATATTTTATTATAGGTGTAGATAAGCTCGATGCAGGGTGTAAAGTAGATATGGAAACTAAGTTTGAGATGAAGGACATTGGAATGATGTATTACTTCTTGGGTTTGGAGGTTTGGAAGAGACTATGGAAGATATTCCTTAGGTAGGGTAAGTATGCAGTTGAGATCCTGAAGAGGTTTCGAATGGAGGACTGCAAACCTATGGCCACACCCATGATCACTGATCACTAATCAGGGAGGAGCTTGCTAAACTAATTCAGAATTTGACTTTTTTAGCTAACCAAATCTGCATCATTTATTCATTCATTTTTGTTAAGTTCATTTTATTTCAAGAATTCAATCATTTCATTCTGGTCCATCCAGAATTTTAGTTTCTTTTATTTCCATTCTAGTCCTTTTCTAGAATTTATGCTAATTTCCTTTTAGTTTCATTTCTATTCTGGTCCATTTCCAAAATTGTTAAGCTTTTAAGTTATTTCCATTCTGGTCGTTTTCTAGAATTTCTACACCTCCAAAATTCATTAATCTAAGCTTTCAGATTAAACACATGGTTTAGGAGGGATACTAACCTGCTATTTCACATTAAATTAAGATAAGAAATGAAAGCTAATTTTGCTAACATTGCTAACATGCTAACTTCTACTAACTACTATTAGGGTAGTGGCATCAACATAAGGAAGATAAAATGAACCCAACTATCTAAAACTTACTTCATCTTAAAGGCACAGACATTAAAATGAGGTGGACAATTCCACATTTTATCATTTGAAACCTTTTAAGTGAAGATAAAATACTTTACTAATAGGGATTCAGGGTAGCATCAATTTAAAAAACCCTAAAAAGAACTGCTTTTATTTTACACTGGTTTTTAAATTAGATATTTCAATCACTAAGCATTGCTTAGAACTAGCAAAGACCCCTTGTTTATGGTCACATGCATCATGAATTATTTCTGGCATTGTTGTAATATTTTAGATATTTTACTAGAACCTTGGAGAAGTTGAATGTTTATCATTTGGTTTCTTTTCAAGAGAGAGTTTTATGTTCAATACTCTGCATGTAGTGGTATTTTGCAATTGGGAAAAATATACACTCAACACACTGTTACAGAGTTGTATAAATATTTAAATTTCAATATTTCTAAAGAGTCAAACAAAAGAACCAATGACATTAAGCATGCAAGCAGACCAAACCAAAAAGTTAGACACCAACCCGACCTGGTTATTGCAACACTTCTACTCTATCGATGGATGCTCGCCCTTAAAAACTAGAGATAAAACCACGCAAAAGATATAAAATAAGTTGGATTCTTCACTACTAGCCCGACATTCTCTTTTAAAAGAAATGAAAACTTTTTTCGAATGACACATAAGCTTTTACATGAGATGTTTGAAGAGTCGACGAGTGTCAAAACTCGTGGCACCTCCAAACAAAATATTATTCTTTATTTTGTCTTAATATAGGTAGTAACATGATTTATTATTTATATTTCATTTTATAATTAATAATAATTTTTTAATTATATTTTATATTTTTATTATTATTTTATATATATTTTTATTTTATTTTATTTTATTTATTATTATTTCTTTACAATACTCTTAAGCATGCATTGAATGCAACTATCAAACCAATTATGCAAATACATACAACATGTGATCATAGGCAGAAATGCTCCTATATGATTTTTTTTGATTTTGGTGGGCTTCCATGTACCCACGAGCCATGGTGCATAAAGCACGACATCATATCCCACCTTACCTAATGCTTCCAACCACTATCTCCACTAGGGGTGGGTGTTCTTTTCATCCGACTTGCTTGTTATGGAGTGAAGACATGCACCTACATTCACAAACACTTTCAGCAGTATCACATTCTTCCAGCAAGATAATAATAAAATAGTGGGGATGTTACATTCTCCCCCACCAAAATTTAACATAGTCCCTATGTTAGCCAAAATATTTTGCAAGTTTCAAGATAATTGAACATAAAAAATCAGTCATACATTATGCAATATATCAAAAGATGCATGTATTACAACATTAGTATATCAAAATATGTATCATAAATCCAAAATATACAAATATTGATATATCAAACATTCAAATGTTCATATAAATATCAGTCCTCAAATAAAAATGGAAATTGTCTTTTCATTTCTGCCACATCTTCCCATGTGGCATTCTTTTCGAAGTAGAGATCCCATTGGACTCTACATTGATCGACAGTCCTTTTTCTTAACTGTTTGGTTCTATATCCTAGAATCCTAATAGGTCAAACCTCAATGAGTTGTGGGTCCAATGTCTGCAAATGAGAAACATCCAGTATGTGTGAAGGGTCAACCACATATTTACGAAGGAGGGACACATGGAAGGTATTGTGGATCTTGGACAAATTAGGTGGCAAAGCTAATTTATATGCAATATGACTGATTTTGGCAATGATTTCGAAAGGTCCTACAAATTTGGGGCTAAGTTTGGTGGACTTGATGGAGCTTTTGGTAGGTTTGACTCTCAAGAAAACTTTATCACCAATAGCAAACTCTCTAGGAGTTCATTTTAAATCAGCATAGCTCTTCTGACGATCTACAGCTTCTCAAAGTCGTTGGCGGATCTCTTTCAATTGGACCTCCATTATTTTTACAGTATCAAGACCAATCATTTCTTGATCATCCAGGTTATCCCATGTTAATGGTGTTCTACACCTACACCCATATAGGGCTTCAAAAGGGGCCATGCCCAACGTGGTATGATAGCTATTATTATAAGCAAATTCCACTAGGAAGAGATAATATTCCCACTTACTCTGGTGGTCCATACAATACATACGCAACATATCCTCCAACACTTGATTGACCCTCTCGGTCTGCCCATCCATCTTAGGATGATAGGTTATGTTGATGTTAAGCTTTGTACCCCATGCTCGGTGCAAAGCTTACCAAAATTTAGAAGTAAATCATGAATCCCTATCAGAGATGATTATTTTAGGGAAACCATGCAACCTTACAATTTCCCGAGAAAACTTTTATGCTATTGTAGGAGCATCATCATGAACATTACCTGGTATAAAATGTGCCACTTTAGTTAATTTATCAACAACAACAAAAATTGCATCATGCCAAAAATGATTCTTGGGGAGACCAACTATAAAATCCATAGAAATTACTTGCCACTTTTGTGTTGGTATATCAAAAGAATATAAACGTCCCCCAGGATGTTGATGTTTTGCTTTAACCTTCTGGCATTCAAGGCACTTGGCGACAAAATGAATCACATCTTTCTTCATTCCAAGCCAAAAAAAGTCTTTTTTCAGGTTTTCCCTCATTTTCACCACTCTTAGATGAGTAGAATATGGAGCACAGTGCGCTTCTTGCAATATTGTTCTTCTTATCTCATCATTATTTGGAACTACTATACGATCTCTAAAATAGATCATATCCTCTTTAACTTGGAAATCCATATGCTGATTTGGTCCTTGCTCGACCTTAATACGACATTGGTTACAAAATTCATCATTTTTCTGCAATACTTTGATTTTTTCCTTTAACCCATACTGGCATCGTGTTAAAGCAATTATGTATCATATTATGCTAAGTGCATCAACTAGATTATTTTCTTTCCCCTTTATATATTCAATCCCAAAATCATATTCGACCAAAAATTCCATCCACCTCCATTGTCTAGCATTTAATAATGGTTGAGTAAAGATGTATTTCAAACTCTGATGATCTATTTTTAATTCAAAGGGTTTACCCAATAAATAATGTCACCACATTTTGAGAGCATGTACTACAATGGCTAGTTCCAGATCATGAGTAGCATAATTTACTTCATGCTTCTTAAGTTTTCTTGACTCATATGCTACAATAGTCTCATTTTGCATCAGGACTCCACCTAGCCCTTCTAGAGAGGCATCCATACAAATTGTAAATGGTTTACTGGGATCTGGAATCTGAAGAATAGGTGTGGTCATCAATTTTTCTTTAAGGACTCTGAATGCCTCCTCACACTGAGTAGTCCATTTGAAAACTTTTCCCTTCCTTTGCATATTGGTGATAGGAAAAGCAATATTTGAAAACCCTTTTACAAAGCACCTATAATATCCAGCCATTCCCATAAAACTTCTTACTTCAGTTACATTGGTGGGAGTTGGCCAATCTACTATGGCTTCTATATTTTTAGGATCAACTGCAACCCCATCGACTGAGACTATGTGCCCCAAATACTGTACTTGTGGTGTATAAAACTCACACTTAGATAATTTTCCATACAATTGATTTCTCCTAAGGATTTCTAGAACTATTCTCATGTGTTGGTCATGTTCTTCTTTACTTCGAGAATAGATCAAGATATCATCCAGAAATATCAATACAAACTGATCTAATTGTTCTCGAAACACATTGTTCATCAAGTTCATGAAGGCAGTAGGAGCATTTGTTAAACCGAAAGGTAGCACTATGAATTCATAATGCCCATAATGAGTTCTAAAAGTAGTCTTGAAAGTATCTTCCTCTTTGATTCTCAATTGATGGTATCCAGATCTAAGGTCAATTTTTGAGAAGATAGTTGCTCCTCTCAGTTGATCAAAAAGATCATCAATCCTTGGTAAGGAATACTTATTTTTCACTATCATTTTATTAAGCATTCTATAATCAATACATAGTCTCAAGGATCCATCCTTTTTCTTGACAAATAAAATTGGTGCTCCCCATGGTGAAACACTAGGCTTGATGTGTCCTTTTTCTAATAAATCTTAAAGTTGGGTTTTGAGCTCTTGTAATTCAAGGGGAGTCATTTGGTAAGGGGTCCTAGCTATAGGTGATGCTCCTAGTACAAGCTCAATAGAAAAATCAAATTCCCTTTTTGGAGGAAGTCCAGGAAGATCTTCAGGAAAAACATCCCTAAACTCATTTAATATTGGATACTATTGAAATAGAGTAGAGTTGGACTCAGTTTCTTCTTTCTTGTTCATTTTGACCACATAAAGCCTACAACCCTTCCTTAAGGCTCTTTTAGCTTGCATAGCAGACAATAAGTGAGGTTCTAGGGTCACTCGATTGCAATGGACTCAGATTCACTATTTGGAATCATCTATGAAGTCCAGCCATATTTCTTCAAAATTTAACAGGGCTTTGTGAGCTTTTAGCCAATCTACACCTAGGATGATATCAAAAGCATGCAAGGGTGCTACATATAGGTGCCAATTTATTTTTCCTTAGGGAATATCTATTTGGGAGTCAAATAAACATTGGTTGACCATATAGGTTTGTCCTGAACCATACTCAACTTGCCACCCATTTTCCATAATCCCAGGTCTTACCGATATGTCCCTCACAATACTAGAGGATATAAAACTATCAATTGCACCACTATCTATCAAAATACAAACTTCCTTCTCACCTAATTTTCCTTTTAAAAGAAAAGGAGTGGCTTGACCTAAAATATTGGGATTACCTATAGCAACATAAATTCGGTGAGGAGCTTCTTCAGTTGGCTTTCTTTTATCTGCTCTCTCCGGGCATTGACTTGCATAATGATCTATAGCTCCACAAACAAAGCATACATTAGGACCCTTGTTCATTCGCCTTTCCCCATTATTATTCTGATTTGCAGTGTTCTTTCCTTTTTCTGGTACTGCATTTCTCTGTGTCACTTTTTTTGGAAAGTTTCTCCTATCCTACTATCCTTTGTAACCCTGATATTTCCCTTTATTCCTGTTGTCTCTTCTGAATTGGTCACTATCTCTACTTCTCTTATATTGATCCTTTGCCTTAATGGGTTTTGGGTATCTTCTTTTCTTAGTTTCATCCTTTTCAAATTTTTGGAAATAAGCCTTTGTATTTTTCTGGCTTATTTCTTCATAACGTGCAACATCAAAAGCTTCTGTCAAATTTTTAGGTTTACCTCATCCAACAGGAGTCCCAATTCTGGGATGTAATCCCATTACAAATTTGTGAGCTTTAAAATCTTCTCGTTTATCATATTCTGGTGCATATTTCAATAGTTGGACAAATATTTGATAATATTCTATCACCGACATGTTCTCCTGATGCAGATTGGTGAATTTAGAGTACTTCTCAATGTAAAATTGTGGTGTAAGAAATCTATCCCTGAATTCTTTCTCAAACTCATTCCAAGGAATATCAGCAGCCTCCTTTTGGCTTATTTTCTTGTATGTGGTCCACCAATCCCTGGTTGGACCTATTAAATGAGCCACTGCCCATGTAGTTTTAGATTCTATGCACAGGGGTTGAATGGAAAAGTACCCCTCAACTTCACTTAACCAGTTTACAACTGTTTCACCATCCCCCTTTCCATCAAATTTGGAAATGTCTAACTTTTTAATTTCTTTTTGCAATTCCACACCGACCTTCCTTCTTGAAGATCCCTCAGGAAATTCACTTATTCTCTCTAACTCCTTACTTTTAGTCAGATTTTCTATTACCTTCTATTGTTGAGTAATAATTTCCTATTGTTGGGACATCTATGCCCTCTACTGTTCCATGTGCTCACTCATTTGAGCCCTTTGAATCTCCATTTGTTCCCTTTGTTGATTTAACTATTTTTGCATTAGCTAAATTATTTTAGTCATATTATCACCAGTCTGAGCAACCCTTACTGCTACTAGATATTTTTATTTTCTCAAAACATGTTGAGGCATTTTGGTTATCTATACACGATTCGACTCTCTCACAAGTTGTCTCAGTCCCTTTCTCAAAAATTCTACAATCCCCTCTTGTAGATAAGTACTTGCTTTTTTTGAGGTCCTTTCCATTATACCTAGTGAAAAAAAAGAGCTATGTTAATTCAATAAATCATATTTACAACCTAGGATTTTTGCAACCTAGGCTCTAATACCAACTATAACAACCCAGGTCTACTCACCTAGTTGTCAAAAACACAAATTCAAAAAATTGATTCATTTTAAAACAAATGTCACAATTTGATGAATGCACACCCAACTTTGTATTAGTACTTAGGCATAAATGTTCACACTCTAAGATCTTATACCATTGCATACGAAATCGTGAGTGCTCAAGACCGACCAACTTCCTACAATAGACTACCATTTATGAGACCCACCTTCTCCTAGCTCAAGTTCTGGGTTCTCGGTAAGGGGTTGCCCTTCTAGGGCCCATAACACCTAGAAGGGTGGATGCATATTTTCCCCATCTCATAGCATGGAGGACATTGGTCTATAACCCTATCTTCGTCCTAATGGTCCACTGACCTTATCTTCATTTTGAACAAGCTTTTAAGCCCATGCTAGAGTTAGCGTATTATGCCTATGCTTGTTAGTTATTCATCTTTTCTATGAATGCTTACAAGGCCCACCAACACTTTGGCTATAAGGACCAGGTATCTCAAAATGTAACCTAGTTGACGATAATGTTACCCATACCATCTATCGCTGGACCTTCCAACCCCAAGGACTAGCTCCCTAGTCTTGAGTTATCATTGGCTATTCCACAACTGGGTTACAAAATCGTGAGAACCCTCATGTACTACCTCGTACGACAACCTGGAACGACATCCCATACCATCATTCATTACTCCCTTAGCATAAGGTCCACTGACCCTTTTTATTATTGCTAGAGAATGGTTATCCCCAAATCACAATAGCCGCCACTACGAACTATTAGAGTTGGGTGGATGCCCATCCTTCTCGATGTGCATCAAATATTATTTCATCCTCCTCGATGGTAAGGTAATGATTTGATTTCTTCATAATTCTAATCCCCATTTAGTCATTTGGTTTCGATCATACTAAGTTATGGAATTTGCTCAAGTTTTTCTTTTAATACCATTTAAGAATTTAAATCATAATATTTCTCATAAAAATATAGACAATAAAGCAATTTATCATATAAATGAAAAACTCATATAAACACCTAATATTATCAAACTATGTAGATTACACTAAAATACATAATGATTGTATGAGTTTTACTCACTTAATTAAAATAAATTCTAATTATAACCTCCTAAACTAAAAGCTATGATAAATAAATCATATCACCTTATCATTTAATAAAACCAAATTAAAATTCTTTTACTAATAAAGCTTTGATCTAAATAAAACTCAATACAAACTACTACACTCTAAGTTGACGATATTACATTCTATATGCTTTAACCTAAAGATGTCATGATACATGTACTCAATAGTGATAATAATTCATAATCTAAGAAAAAAGCTAAGAAAGAAATTAATCCCAATTGAAGGTTATATTAGCCATCGATTATTATTGTTTGATAATTTGTGATAACATAATGTATAATGCACGTTCTAATATTTGTGTTCATTCCAAAAAGCATAATGACATTAATCAAGCTACCAACTACTATATACTTCCAAAAATAAAATATATTTTTTTTGGTAGGTAAAAAGTTTTATTTACTATTCGGGTTGAAGGGTCCCATCCCTATTACATTGGGCATCGACAGTGCCAATAGTACAAAATTGACAAAATATAAAAACAATAGTTTGGGGGTCCATCCCCCTAAATATGAGGCAAACCATAGACAAAGACAAAAAAAACAAAACCCATTTGAAGAAATTACAAACAAAGGTAGTCTGACTGCATGTAGTCACCTTCCCAGAACTACTAGGGTTCCTCTTTACCTTTCTACTTAGCATTGTATTTCTGATTAGAGGCCAGGAGGACCTTGAGCACAATAGAGAGCTCCTGTATTTCAATAATTGTGTTGGAGAGAAAATAACTAACCTCCCTGATAATACTAGTGATAGACTTTAGGTGGTCCGTAGCTTTGCTGATGTGATTGAGAGTGGTAGTGCACATGAGGTATTCAACACTACTAGTTATATTTTCATCTTTGTTGTTGATGACATCGGGGGGCTAGCATAGAATGATTGTGTTATTAGTCTTTAGCCAGTGGTATTTCCTGCTCTTCTAGGAGGGGTGGACTAATTTTTACTTACTTCTCAAGGTTGTGCCCTAAAGGTGGTGGTCCGAAGGGATAGAGTCCTTGGGAGTGGGGGTAGGGGATGCTTCCTTCTTATCGCTAGCTTGGGCAGGGATGGGATTTATTAGGGGGGAGCCAATAGGCAACTCAGATAGTGGGGGAGATTCAACTAAAGTGGGGGAGGGAGGGGGGATCACCTCGACATTGCAGGTGGAAAAAAAGGAGGGCTCAGGGCTGGGGGAGATATTAGGGAAACCACCAAAAACCTAGTGTGCAAGGGCATGCTTATAAAGGACAGAGAACAATCCTTTATGGTGAGGGGGCTTCGAAGACTTGCAATCCCTGATGTTCACAATAGTTATGCTGATGGACCAAAAGAGGAAGTCAGGAATATTAACAAGTTTAACATCGTGAAGGTGGTTAATGAATGTGAGGTGATAAGTATAGAGGGGACTATTGGGATCATCAACGACAATGTATTAGATGATAGGGATGATAGTGGTGTCCCATGATTGGAGTAGGGACAAGCGAAGCACACATTTTTTATCCCACACTATGTCATTTCCATTATCGAGGAAATGGTCTGTTTCATATTTTAAATTGTGTCTATCCCTTCGAAAAACTTTGCCTACAAGTGGTAAACTAGAGACTTTGGTAATAGTATGGATGCTTACCTCAAAGAAAATCCCATGAACCTAAAATTCACCTTCATTCCAGGATTTGACAAAGTTGTTGATCACCTGATCATCTACGCTGGTGAAAAGATTGAAAAAATGAATGAATCTCTTGGCATCGAGCAAGGCTTCAGTCACTGGTTTGATCTGGAGGTTCATAGGCTCAGTGATGGCCATCACACCATGGAAACTAGAACAAATAGTGCTGATGCAAAAACTTATCTTGACCTAACTAAAGTGCCTCAACTGAATACTCATAGTATGGATAAGGTGGGGACTATAAGGTCAAAATATTAGACAAGAGTGGTAATCAATCACCACAAAAAAATTGAGACAATATTGGGAGCAAGAGGCGTAGAAGCCGGTCTTATCAAGATTCATAGGGGGAGATGACTAAAAGGAAGGAGGTGAGGATGCAGGTGGACCGGGTGGTGTAAGATGCAGGCGAGGGTGGAAAGAGGAGGGGGAGGTGAGTGGGCATCATGGAGTGGGGGAAAAAAAGGATGAAGGGGTGGAGGGATGAAGGAAGCAAAGGCCAGGGGGATGGACTAGACACTTTGGCACGAGTAAGGTAAACCACACGATTGGACGTATAGGCAATACTTCAAAAAATGATGAATATAGTTAAGTCCTAAATATCCATGGTGTTGAGGGTAAACACCATTGGTGTTAAGGAAACACCTTCATAGCAGCAAGAGCTTATATTTGTGACATTTTTCCATTTTTTATTGGTGTTGAAACAAAAGACCTTTGGTGTTGAATAAACACCTTCATGGTAGCTGGCATTGCTCTTTATGGCTACAATCTACATCATGATTGGCTACCACAATAACATCCTAGGGGAAGACATCTTCCCATATTATTAGGTGGGTTTTATTAGTCACTCTATTGGCCAGAAGGTCTACCACCTTGTTCACCTCTCTAAACACATGGTGAATCATGCTTTGAGGTCATTGACGAAGGGAATCGAAGAACACAAGCTTATACTAAGAGGGGGGGTGAACAGTATAAGACCACTTTTTACTTTTGCTTCAAAACAACTTTCAAATCAGTATTATGCAGTGTATAGATAGCAGTATTAAAAACAGTAATCAAAGCAATGCACAAAACACCATCCACAAAAGAGACAGCAATTTACGTGGTTCACCCAACGCGGGCTACTCCACGGATAAAATTTTCACTAAATTTTATCAACTCAAAATCTGGGAAAACCTTTCCCGATTACAATGTTTATGGGCACCAACCCAAAGGAGACACCTTCCCCTAGCTCTGCTCTTTAGTGGTGATCCTCTAGAAGACCTCTACCTCCTCTACCCTTAGCAAGTGGAACTCTATCCATAGAAGACACCTGTCTTCCCTGCTCTGGCTGGAGATCTCTATCCTCAACTCTATCATCGCAAAGTTGGTCCTCGAATTCGCACTAAACACAGTCCTTCGGTCTAGCACAAATGTCCTCATTTTTTTCTTTGTCTGCACCAAACACAGTCCTTCGGTCTGGCACAAGTCTGTCCTCTTCCTCTTTCTCTGGTCTACACCAAACATAGTCCTTCGATCTGGCACAAGTCTGTCCTCAAATTTCTTTTTGTTCTGTTACAATCGCACTTGGTCGAAACCAACTTTTGCACTGAATGCACAAACACAGTAGCACTCGATCGAACATCAACTTATGCACCTCTGCGCAATCACAGCAACACAGTCTTCGCACACTCTGCTTCTCGACGATCGAACTTCTCCCTCGCACTCTATCTATGAATATCGCACTTCGAACGCACACTTCAATCGATTCGACATGACTGCTCTTTGCACACCACGGACTTAACTTGCACAATTCAATACACATTCGATGCCTTCAAACTCGAAACAACCCTCCTTTTATAGTATAAATTTCAAGATCAAAACACTCAATCTTGGTCGGCTGTAACCCTATACTCCGTCGGCTGCACAACCCTAAACATCGTCGGCTCAAAGTTAACTCTGTCGGCTTCAACCGCCTCTACAACTCTCCTATAGCTTCTACCATGAAACTACAACATGTCATGATATCACGACATTTTTGCAGCCGTACACATTCGTTTGGCTATTGTCGCGATATCGTGACACTTTTGCTTTTGTCTGCCTTGACAACGTCCTTGTCGCGAAATCGTGACACTTCTAACTTTTGCTGACATCATCTTCACTCCTGTCGTGAAATCATGACACTTTAGTCTTCATTGCCTTCTTCTCTACTTTTGTCATGAAATCGCGACACATCTGCTTCTGCTGACGTCATCTTCAACTCTATCGTGAAATCGTGACCCTTTTGACTTCATGGCCTTCTTCTCTGCTTGCACTAGCGAAAATGGAACATGTCACGAAATCGTGACACTTTCGCTGCCTTGAGCTTCTCTCTGCCTTACACCCGTGAAACTGGAACATGTCACGAAATCGTGACGCTTTCGCCTTCGAGCTCTTCCTTCTTGAATTCATCATGAAATCGTGACGCTTCTTCTGTTGAAGACTTGCTAACTGTTTCTATCATGAAATCGTGACACTTTCTCCAACTCAATGCTGCCATCTCAACCTGTCATGAAATCGTGACACTTTCTGCATTCGCAAGCTTTCTCTTCAACTTGTCGTGAAATCGTGACACTTTCTGCATCCGTACAACTTCTTTGTAGCCTGTCACGAAATCGTGACGCTTCTCATTTCAGACTCTTCCCTTTTCTTGCGTGTCGTGAAATCGTGACAGTTCTCTCTTCGAGCTTTTTAGCATGTCACGAAATCATGACAGTCCTCACCTCGACCTCTGTAGCATGTCACGAAATCGTGACATTTTTCATGTAACTTTCTCTCTCTTCTAACTTGTCACGAAATCGTGACAGTTCACACTGCGGACTCTCTTTTCTGCATTATGTCACGAAATCGTGACACCTTTTCGTCCGTACAACTTTCCTGGCAATGTGTCACGAAATCGTGACACTTTTCCTTCTCTGCCTTCCTGCACTTTTCGAGTCGTGAAAATGCGACATGTCGCGAAATCGCGACACTTTCCATCTTGCTCTCCTTCTCTGCCAACATGTCGCGAAATCGCGACAGTTTTGCCAAAACTTTCTCTCTCCTCAAACATGTCGCGAAATCATGATAGTTTTGCCAGCACTTTCTCTCTCCTCAAACATGTCACGAAATCGTGACAGTTTTTCCAGCACTTTCTCTCTCCTCAAACATGTCGCGAAATCGCGACAGTTTTTCCAACTGGCTGCATACTTTTTCTTACTTGTCTTTTTCTTGATCTTTTGCAAATGGGCTACTAAGGACTTCTTGGAAACTCACTGATCATGTTCGAATAACCTTCAACAAAACAAATTCCTTGACATCAAATCAAATTGCTTCAAGAACTTCTTGACATCAATGACAACATCTACACTTGAGCAAAGGCAATGTACCCAAGGTACCCAAAATTGCCAACAATCTCCCCCTTTGTCATTGATGGCAAAACCTTTACTGAAACACATCTTAGGAGCCAAAACTGAAACCAACTGTGCCAACAACTGAGAATCTCCTTGTTGAAGTTTTGCTCCCCCTGACTTGAAGCTTTCCTCTTCATATTGAAGCTCTCCCCCTTACTCATATCTCTCCCCCTTACTCAAATCTCTCCCCCTTTGTCATCAATGGCAAAGGGTCACCTTTGGGGCTTGGGACTAAGAATGAGCCTCTTAGCTTAGTCCCTCCCCCACCTCCTGAAGAGGTGATTAAAATAGGGGTGGGAGTGAAACTCCCATTAGGCACTGATCATCATCAGCGTCTATAACTTCCTTGCCCGGCCTTTTCTTAATCTTTTTGTCAATATTTCTGTTCTTGTCACTGTTCTTGTTCTTGTTCTCATCCCTGTTCTTGTCCACGCCTTGATCCTTGGACCTGTTTATACCACTGTTCCTATTCCTATTCCTGTACTTTGGAAGATCAGCTCTGCACTGTCTAGCTGTGTGACCGTCATTGTTGCACTTATAACAAGTAACACTGTTATTTCTGTTCGGCATACCTGTTCTTTGAATCCGCCTGTTATGACTAACCGTGTTCCTGTAATTAGTCATGCAAAAAATTGCCTTATGCCCGAACTGTTTACAAGAGTAGCAATACCCTTGAAAGAAATTACGGCCCCTGAAACTGTCATTTACCTTCCTTACTTGAGTCATGCAATGCGAAGCCATGTGGCCAAACCTGTGACACGCAAAACATCTGCCATTAAACTTTCCTGTAAATGACCTTCTAGGTCCGGTAAACTTTTTCTTCGCATTCAGAATTCTGTTTTCTGTTTCTACGCATCTATCACTCACGGACTCAGGATCTGAAATACTTTCCTCATCAGAACTCTCTTCCTTTTGAAATCTCTTGCTAGATTCCCCAACCTGTTTCTTGTGCGGCTCAACAAAACCGAGACCTATTTTATCTGTTGGATTTCTTTGACCTTTGATGAGAGACTTAACCCTTTTGGAGCTATCTTGAAACCTGTACAGCTTATCCTTGTACTCTTTAGCTTCCACTTCCAAAGAAGCCATTTTCTGTTCCAACTCATTATACTCAAGAATCTTAGACTCTAACTCATCCTTGAGTTCTTGTGTCTTAGCTATAGAGAAGTCAAGACTTTCTATAAGATCGTCTCTCTCCATACAACATTCATCTAACTTATCCTTGAGTCTATCATTCTTCTTTCTTTCCTTTTTCAAAATACTAAGAGCATTATTAAGTTCACTTTCAAGATCTTTTATTTGTTTGCTTTCTGAATCCTCAAGGCCTTTTCCAGATTTCTTATCACTAGAGGTGCTACCTTTTTCAAAAACCATACAAGCATCTTCTTGATAGTTTTCTGAAGCATCCTTATACATATTGGAAACCAAATCATTATTTGTACAGTCATCCTCAAGGTGACCAAAATTTCCACATCTAAGACATTTCATAATAATGAATCTATGTTTCGGTTCTTCCTCTTTTTCTGATATGAACAACATCTCATTTTCCTCATCACTTGAAGAGCTTTCACTATCACTGCTAGAACACTTACTTGCTTTGTCTAGGTAGAAACTCTTCTTGTTCTTGTGTGAATACCTCTTTCCTTGATTGTTGTGATCATCTTTGTTCTTTCTGTAATACCTGTGTTTTTCAGAATCCTTGCTCTTAACATCCTGTTTCTCTTCATCACTTTCATTCTTGGAAACAGTACAGTCAGTAGCATAATGACCAAACTTTCCACAATTGAAGCATCTTATATTTTTCATGCTTTTGTGCTTTCTAGATAACTTGCCTTTCTTTCTGTAATATGCCTCTTCATCACTAGAAGACTCATCACTCTCTTGAATCTATTTGCCCTTTGATTTCTTGGTAGCTTTGAAAGTTCCTCTTTCTTGACATCACCTTTCACTTGAGTTCTCAACTCAAATGCTGCAAGTATACTATGGAGCTCATCCTTTTTCAACTTATCCAAATCTTTAGCTTCCTCAATAGCAGAAATATTTTCACTAAATCTATTAGGAAGAGATCTTAAGATCTTATCACAAACATCATTTTCAGCAAGCTCAAGACCTAAGTCTTTCATGGAGTTAACAACTTCATCCATGCGAAGCATGTAATCACTAATATTTTCATCATCATTCATCTTGAGTTGTTCAAACATACCTTTGAAGTGTCTCAACTTGGCCTTTCGGACATTTACATCACCTGTGTGAACCACCTGCAACTGTTTCCACATTTCACTAGTTGTCTTGCAGTGAATCACCTTGGTAAGATCTGCCTTCTGTAAACCCTTCAGGATTGCATTCATTGCTTTTGAATTGTTGTGATGTAGGAGCCTGTCTTCTTTAGTATAAGGACCATTTTTAGGAATAGTGTACCCATCTTCAATCACTTCCCAAACCTCATTACCAAGTGCCATTAGATAAACCTTCATTCTTGCACTCCACAGACCGAAATCTGATCCATCAAGAATAGGTGCTGCATTGCCACTTGAATAATCCATTGTGTTCTTAACCAGTTCTTCCTTCAAGCTGTTAAACCTTTTCGAAGGAACCCGCTCTGATACCAATTGAAGAACACAAGCTTATACTGAGAGGGGGGGTGAACAGTATAAGACCACTTTTTACTTTTGCTTCAAAACAACTTTCAAATCAGTATTATGCAGTGTATAGATAGCAATATTAAAAATAGTAATCAAAGCAATGCACAAAACACCATCCACAAAAGAGACACAACAATTTACGTGGTTCACCCAACGCGGGCTACTCCACGGATAAAATTTTCACTAAATTTTATCAACTCAGAATCTGGGAAAACCTTTCCCGATTACAATGTTTATGGGCACCAACCCAAAGGAGACACCTTCCCCTAGCTCTGCTCTTTAGTGGTGATCCTCTAGAAGACCTCTACCTCCTCTGCCCTTAGCAAGTGGAACTCTATCCACAGAAGACACCTGTCTTCCCTACTCTGGCTGGAGATCTCTGTCCTCAACTCTATCACCGCAAAGCTGGTCCTCGAATACGCACTAAACATAGTCCTTCGGTCTAGCACAAATGTCCTCAATTATGTTTCTCTGGTCTGCACCAAACACAGTCCTTCGGTCTGGCACAAGTCTGTCCTCTTCCTCTTTCTCTGGTCTGCACCAAACACAGTCCTTCGGTCTGGCACAAGTCTGTCTTCAAATTTCTTTTTGTTCTGTTACAGCCGCACTTGGTCGAAACCAACTTTTGCACTGAATGCGCAAACACTGCAACACTCGATCGAACATCAACTTATGCACCTCTGCATAATCACAGCAGCACAGTCTTCGCACACTCTGCTTCTCGATGATCAAACTTCTCCCTCGCACTCTATCTACGAATATCGCACTTCGAACGCACACTTCGATCGATTCGACACGACTGCTCTTTGCGCATCGCGGACTTAACTTGCGCAATTTTGATACACATTCGATACCTTCAAACTCGAAACAACCCTCCTTTTATAGTATAAATTTCAAGATCAAAACACTCAATCTTGGTCGGCTGTAACCCTATACTCCGTCGACTGCACAACCCTAAACATCGTCGGCTCAAAGTTAACTCTGTCGGCTTCAACCGCCTCTGCAACTCTCCTGTAGCTTTTGCCATGAAACTACAACATGTCACGATATCGTGACATTTTTGCAGCCGTACACATTCGTTTGGCTATTGTCACGATATCGTGACACTTTTGCTTTTGTCTGCCTTGACAACGTCCTTGTCGCGAAATCGCGACACTTCTGACTTTTGTTGACGTCATCTTCACTCCTATCGTGAAATCGTGACACTTTAGTCTTCATTGCCTTCTTCTCTGCTTTTGTCATGAAATCGTGACACATCTGCTTCTGTTGACGTCATCTTCAACTCTGTCATGAAATCGTGACCCTTTTGACTTCATGGCCTTCTTCTCTGCTTGCACTAGCGAAAATGGAACATGTCACGAAATCGTGACACTTTCGCTGCCTTGAGCTTCTCTCTGCCTTACACCCACAAAATTGGAACATGTCGCGAAATCGCGACGCTTTCGCCTTCAAGCTCTTCCTTCTTGAATTCATCGCGAAATCATGACGCTTCTTCTGTTGAAGACTTGCTAACTATTTTTGTCACAAAATCGTGACACTTTCTCCAACTCAATGCTGCCATCTCAACCTGTCGTGAAATCGTGACACTTTCTGCATTTGCAAGCTTTCTCTTCAACCTGTCGTGAAATCGTGACACTTTCTGCATCCATACAACTTCTTTGTAGCCTGTCGCGAAATCGTGACGCTTCTCATTTCAGACTCTTCCCCTTTGCTGCGTGTCACGAAATCGTGACAGTTCTCTCTTCGAGCTTTTCAGCATGTCACGAAATCATGACAGTCCTCACCTCGACCTCTACAGCATGTCACGAAATCATGACATTTTTCATGTAACTTTCTCTCTCTTCTAACTTGTCAAATCGCGACAGTTCACACTGTGGACTCTCTTTTCTGCATTATGTCGCGAAATCGTGACACCTTTTCGTCCGTACAACTTTCCTGGCAATGTGTCGCGAAATCGTGACACTTTTCCTTCTCTGCCTTCCTGCACTTTTTGAGTCACGAAAATGCGACATGTCACGAAATCGTGACACTTTCCATCTTGCTCTCCTTCTCTGCCAACATGTCGCGAAATCGCGATAGTTTTGCCAAAACTTTCTCTCTCCTCAAACATGTCACGAAATCGTGACAGTTTTGCCAGCACTTTCTCTCTCCTCAAACATGTCGCGAAATCACGACAGTTTTGCCAGCACTTTCTCTCTCCTCAAACATGTCGCGAAATCGCGACAGTTTTTCCAGCCGCCTGCATACTTTTTCTTACTTGTCTTTTTCTTGATCTTTTGCAAATGGGCCACTAAGAACTTCTTGGAAACTCACTGATCCATGCTCTGAATAACCTTCAACAAAACAAATTCCTTGACATCAAATCAAATTGCTTCAAGAACTTCTTGACATCAATGACAACATCTACACTTGAGCAAAGGCAATGTACCCAAGGTACCCAAAATTGCCAATAGAATCTTGGCATTCTCAAATAATGTTATGGATATTCCACACTCCATTGTTATTGTTATTAATGTGACTAACCACTATAGATGAATCACATTAAAAAATGATAGGTTTAGTCAAAGACTTACTAACCTCAACGCATCTCCAGAGAGCTCAGGCTTCCGTGTAGTTGTTAGTTTGGACCCCTAAGTTTTCAGTGAAAGCCATAATTATGTTGCCATCATGGTCCTCGATGACACTACAAATCCCTGCATCCCCTAGATTTCCTTTGGAGGACCCGCCAAAGTTGGCCTTAAGCCATCTTGGGGGCGGGGGATTCCACTTGACATTACTCTTGGTGCTCGGGGGTTTTGATTTTTGGTGAGCTTGGTGGAAATCCCTAGAGTCTTGATCAATATAGACTCTATCCCAAAGGTTGGGAAGTCCGTGCATGGTATGAGGTTGGCATTTTTGATAGAAAAGGACAAAGCTCTATTGGCCACTATTTCTAGATTTTTGGGACTGTCATTGAAAATGTGATTATTTCGCTCCAACCAAATTTGCCAAATTGCATGGTGTCGAAGGGCTTTCCAAAGTAACCTGAGTCTGGGATACCTAAAAATAGTGGGCCAATAGGTGAAAAAAGTCAAGGATAGACTTGGACCACACCCAATTTATGTGAAACTTGTTGATCAGGGAAGAAAAATCATCAAATGCAAGGGGGTATTCAAGGAGGAAGTGCTATGTGGACTCCCACACCTGAGTGCAAAGATAACATTTGTTTGGGATGATGACACCCCTCTTGATCAATTTTTTAGTGGTCAATATCCTATTATGGATCATGAGCCAGCATAAGTGGCCCACCTTTAGGACAAGGTGCTTGAGCCAAATGGTCCTGGATATGGTAGAGTTTTCAATGGTGCTAGGCCATTTAGGAGGGATGTCTACCAATTGAGAAGTAGATTGCACTAAGAATCTCCCATCATTGGTGCCTTTCCAGTAAATATTATCTATCATATGGGTCTAGGGAATGAAATTTACCCTAAGGATAGCCTACAAGGACACCATGGCTTTATCTATGACTATGTTTCTGACTCTGAACTGGATATGTTTCCACCCGTGACTCTCTTGGTTGACATCAATAAAGTCAAAAAATTTGGGACCAATTCTGTTGTCAGTAAGGTGTTTAATCACTACAATGTTAGGGTCTTTGGCGAGGGTCTCATTTCTAGCCCATGGGTTATGCCAAAATTTAATGTCCTTACCGTCCCCCAACTACCATATAATCCCTCATTGAATAAGGTGCTTGGTGTGGATTATGGATTGCCAAAAATGGGATCCAGTGTTGGGAGTCCCTTCATCCTTGAAAGAGTGTTGTTGCAAGTACTTTCTCTTGATAATAGAAACCCATTCCAAATTGGCATTGGTGATAACCTTCCATGCTTGTTTGGCCAGGAGGGCCTGGTTCATGATGTTGATATTGCATAGACTGAGCTAGCCTCTATATTTAGGGGTGCACTCTTTATTCCAATCCACCAGGTGAAACTTCCATTGGTTTTCAGTCCCTACCCATAAGAAGCATTTCTAAATATTTTCTATAGCTTCTCCCACAATTGTAAGTATTTTGAATACTAATAGAAAGTACATCGAGATGCTTTGGAGGATAGACTTGACCAAGGTGGCTTTGCCTACTTGGGAGAGGAGGACCCATTTCCAACCTATCAATTTCATATGAATTCTCTCGATGACATTGTTCCACATGATCTTGGTTGGTCTCCCTTGGAACATTGGGAGGCTAAGGTAGGTGTTTGGGAGATCAACAATGGTACAACCCAAGATGCCTAAAATTTTGACCTACCATCTTGTAGGGGTGTTGATGAAATAGAGCTTGCTCTTGGTGAAATTGATCTTCTGACCAACAGCTTCCTCGTAGAGGTTGAGGATAGACTTGATGATTTTGGCTTCAAAAATAGAGGCTATGGTGGCCAACAGGGTGTCATCCACAAACTGTTGGTGGGTTGAAGGTTGGAGGTTGGAAGTAGCCTTAATACTAGATATCAACCCTCTAGTGTAGGCATATTTGATAGCCCTCCCCAGGCTCTCAACCAAGATGATGAAAAGGATGGGGGAGAGGGGATCCCCTTGTCTCAGTCCTTTGGTGCTAGGGAAATACCCTGTTGTTGATCCATTGACAAGGATAGAAAACCAGGTAGAAGAGATGCAGTTTAAGATTAACTTGACCCAATTCTCATGGAAGCTAAACTTGAGGAGGACTTTGAACAGAAACTCCTGGTCCACTCTGTCAAAGGCCTTATTCATATTGAGCTTCAGGAAGAAGGCAAACTTGTTGGAGTTATGGGTTGAGTGGATAAGCTTGTGAATGGTGATGACACCATCAATAATATTCTAGCCCTTGACAGTACTTCCTTGGTAGGGATCGATGATGGAAGGGAGGATACCAATGAGTCTATTTGCCATGGCTTTGAACATGATTTTATAAATGACATTACATAGGCTAATGGGGCAGTAATCATACAAGGACTGGGAATGGGGACCCTTGGGAATAAGATGTAATGAAAGTGGATTTGACATCCCTGGGAATGGATCTGGTAAGCTACATTTTAAAAATATCTAGGCAAAGGTTGGGGCCAACTATGTCCCAGTAGGTTTGGAAGAACCTAGGGGAGAACTCGTTAGGACCTAGGGCTTTGTTTGACTATATGGAAAATAGTGCCTAATGGATTTATTTAGGGGTTAGTAGGCTGAGGAGAAGGTGATTCATGGCCTTGAGGATGGATCTGGGAATGTTCTTAAGAAGAACATCCATAGCCTGACCGAAGGGGGAAAGGTGGGATCCAATGAGGGATTCAAAATGGCAGACTACTTCAGCCCGAATCTGGTGGATATCTGAGGTGAAATACCTATCTTGCTTGGTGAGACCCTTAATCCTATTAGCTCCTCTATGCCTAAGGGTGGAGATGTGAAAAAATTTGGAGTTGGAATCTCCTTCCTTAAGCCACAACTATCTTGATTTTTGGTGCCAAAACATCTCTTCCTTCCATAGGGTATTAAGGTATGTTGAAAGTAAGACCCACTACTCAACTTTGAGATTGTCATCCTCCTACCCCTGTTGAAATCTATCTTTGATCTGTTTGAGTCTAATTTTGATATTATTATTATTTTCAAAGATATTCCCAAATATCTCTTTGTTCCACACCTTCAATTTGGTTTCAATCAACTGAAGTTTCTACGTTACCTGGTTTATGACAGTCCCAGAGAACCTTTCCCCCCACCATTTGGAAATCTAATTTTTGAGATCTGGGTTCTGGGTCGACATTGATTCAAAATTGAAGGGGGTTTTGAATTGAGATATATTTATAGTTTCAAAAATTATGGGGCTATGATTGGACCCAATTTTTAGGATTTCCTGTAGACTGGCATCCTTGAATAAGGGGAGAGCTTCTTGGGACAATAGAAAATGGTCTAGATGTTCTTGGATGAGGTCTCTGCCCATCCTTATGTTGCTCCAAGTGTACTAGGATCCTCTCAGCTGGACATCCATTAGTTCATTTGAATCTACATATTTCATGAATTTATCTATTATTTTTGGTGTTATGGCATTCCCACATCTCTTCTCAAAAGGATACAAGGGGGTGTTGAAGTCCCTTGCTAGGATCCAGGGGACATTACTGAAGGCTTACCTCATCTAAGTGAGATTGTTCCATAGGATCCATCTACCCTGTGCAGTGTTAGGGGTATACACATTTGTCATAACCCAGGAGATCTAGGTGTTGGAGTCATGTAAGTAGATGTTGGATAGATGTCCTTTGCCTAAGATGACTCTACCTTCAACCTTGGTAGAGTCCCAAAGACAGAGGAGTTTGCCTGAGGTGCCAAATGCTGGTGTGTAGGCAAACTCACATTTTATTCAAATGGTCTTGGAAAATCTCAAAGACTAGTGCTCACCTAATTTGGTTTCTTGAATAATAAAAATGGTGGGATTAGAATCTTTCCACATGGCAACAACCAGTCTTTGTTTGGCTGCCCCATTTAACCCTCTCACATTCTAGGAGAGGACTTTCATTTAGAACTTTTGGAGGGTTTTTTTCCCCCTTTGCCTTACTGCATGACGGGTTTGGATCTCTTAGATTCTTCCCTATTTGTGATCCCTAGTTCTTGGAATAGGGTTTTTTGGATGCCATTGGCTATATCTTCAATTGTATCACAATTTATTACGTCAGTGCTAGAGGGCCTACTTTTTTTCCAATCACCTTCTACATCAATCAAGAATTTTTTGAAACTTCGAGTTTGTTTTGGAATCCATGGTTCTAGGAAATATTGGGAGGAATCATCACTGTTAGTCTCGGCACCATAGTATTTCAAAGAGGAGAGGGACATCCTAGTATCATTGGGTGTGGAATATTTAGGTGGGAGAATGGGATACTGTGGGGGATTGGGGGTAGGGTTCTAGGATTCATGACCATTGTCGGGTGGGGAGGATGGGCATGGGGGAGGAGGAGGAAGAGGGGTTTTCTAGGAGGAGCTAGCCTTGGGGTAGGGTTGGGTGGTTGGATTTGGGATAGGGAATTCCTCACAAGGAAGATCCTCACCATAGATTTTATCATTAAGATCAAAATTGCTAAGTAAATTGAACTTGTTAGAGATGGTGAGCAGACTACTTGCATTATGCATATCGTCGCCTAGAGGAGGTAGGGCTTGTTGCTTGATTTTGTGGTTTTGGTTCTATCCCACTTTGGATTTCATATTTAGATTTTCTTTGTGGACTGGGCATGCCAAAGTCTAGGAGTCAGTTTGCATGCCTTTGTGATTTGGGTATGGGGATGAAATATGCCCTTGTGTTTGGAACTCAAGATAAAAAATGGGTTTATTTTCATATTCTAGTAGCTGCCTCTGGTGGAAGGATCCATAAATTAGGTTAATATGGTCAGGGAGCTAAGTTTCTAGGTTGACATTGATGCATATGTGAGCCTGCATCAATCAGGTCTAGGCATGAGTAGTTGGGTCGATGGTGAACAATTCCTTGATTGCTCAGGCTATCCCTTGGAGTGCATCTTTGTGGAAGAAATGTGAGGGTAGATTTTGGAGGCAAATCCAAATGGGAGCATAGTTTATGCTCTATGATTTTGGGTTGAATTTTTCTCCCCACTTACGAAGGAAGATGCTTCTTCTTTCGAAGAACCATGGACTCCATGATAAAATGTGGTCTGCATCTTCCTAAGTATTAAGGCGAATCATGAAGAACCACCTGGACATTATAGATAGTTATGACATCCTTGAGTTTTCCACTTGATCATCGCCCAACATCGGAGTGAATCCATATCAGGTCTTCCACCAAAACAATTCCCTACTAGGAAAAATAAATCTAGAGTAGCATATTTCTCCAGGACTTACACTAGATAGAAGACATTGCATCCCTAGGTTACAAAAGTATTTGATGCCATAGGTGGAGGTTTAGGTTTCCCTTTTATTTCTTTTACAAATGAAACTTGGCTGGTCCTCTTGTCACTTACTATTATTTTATTTGGTGGGTATTTTCCCCTGTGGTCTCCATTCCCATTGTCTACCATACCTACAAAGGTCTTACTTGCTATTTCGCTCTTTTTTTGATGGCTGCTAGAATCACCCCACGTCGGTGCACCAATCCCCAAGCTCTTACTATTCTCTCTTTTCTTCCCACCTATTGAATAATCGAAAGTCAGATATTTGCTCACCATAACTCTCCCTTTCCTTCCACAAATAAACTAGTGTAACTGTTAAGATTTAATATTTGAGATGCAAAATCTAAAACAAAATATTTTTAGTTTGTTCAACCTTTCTTCATTAACTAATGATGTTGCTGCCTCGAAAGATTATTTAAATACATAATATCCAGATCGATAACCAAATATGAACGACTTCACAAATAATTTCTTCCCTACAATATAGTCGTGAGTGATCGAAGTCTCTACCTTTCATTCTTCCATTAAACAATTAATGTCATGCCAATGACTCATATTAAACCAAAGCTAAGTTTGATATTAATAAAATAATTTCCACTGTTAAAAAAAAACATTGGTAGTTTTAAACAAGATATTTAAGAGAGTTTACCTACTATTTTGAAAATTTATGATAAAAGTGAAGTGACTATTCATAAATCAACTATAAGAAGTACAATATTTCATGTACACATTCTATGTTTTAATGAGAGATCAACACAAATGTTTAAGTGATATTATTACTTAAAGTAAATCCTCCATAAATCATAGCATTGTTAAAAACATGTTTTTATGGGTTTCTCCAATACCCAAAGTATTTTAATATCCAATAAATATTCGCTACAAAACTAGCTACTCTATTTGATATCATAATAGATAGTGTTATATGGTAAAATACCAAATATGGCTATCAATGTGCTTTAGGCTATATAAAAGATCATGGAAACAATTTGTTTAGACTACTGAATAGTATTGCATTCCCTTCACAACTTGTACATCGATCGGACCTAATTTTTTTATAAACATAAACATACTATGTTTAAGACTTGACTGACTAAAATATTTCAGCTATAAATTCTCTAAAAATTCTTTCTATATAAAAGTTATAATATGATTTTCTTAAAATAAAAGATATATCATAGAAAGAAAGTGACTTCTCATAAATACATTATTCAGCCAAAAGAGAGCCAAACACAAGCATTGAACCACTGAAGAATTATCAAGTTGGTCTACTTAGAGATGCTTGCAATTCGCTGCACTGGTCCAAATCTACCCGTTAACCTTTCGGCTAGCCACCCTCCGATGAATGATAGTGTTCAAGCACTATTTTTGGATTAGCATGGCTCATGAAAGTCTAATGCATACAATCACTCTCTAATGCATAGTGCACCCTATTCTTGCAGTCAACGTAGCATTATTATTTTTCAATATATTTATATACCATTGTTTCCTTTGTTTAGATAGTCCATAATGCATACTTCCCATCCACTAGTTTAGGGTTACTTATCGTATAAATTTCCTTAATTTTAAACAAGCTACCCTACTTACTGGTTCAGGGTTGAATAAAGTATAAATTCTACACTTCTTTAATTAAGTCTTACCATAACACACCACCATTTTCTCTGGTTTAGAGTTGGGTAAAGTGTAAACTTTCAATATTTCTATATTTTAAACATACCACAACACACTACCATTTTAACTGGTACAGAGTTGTATAAAGATTTAAATTTCAATATTTCTAAAGAGTCAAACAAAAGAACCAATAACACGAAGCATGCAAGCAGACCAAACCAAAAAGATAGACAACAACCCGACCTAGTTATTGCAACACTTCTACTTTGTCGATGGATGCTTGCCCTTAAAAACCAGAGATAAAACCACATAGAAGATATAAAATAAGTCAGATGCTTCACTACTAGCCCGATATTCTCTTTTAAAAGAAATGAAAACTTTTTTCTGAATGACACATAAGCTTTTACATGAGATGTTTGAAGAGTCGACGAGTGTCAAAACTTGTGGCACCTCCAAACAAAATCTTATTCTTTATTTTTGTCTTAATATAGGTAGTAACATGATTTATTATTTATATTTCATTTTATAATTAATAATAAATTTTTAATTATATTTTATATTTTTATTATATATATTTTATATTTTATTTAAATTTTATTTAATTTATTATTATTTCTTTACAATACTCTTAAACATGCAATGAATGCAACTATCAAACCAATTATGCAAATACATACAACTTGGGATCACAGGTAGAAATGCTCCTATATGATTTTTTATTTTATTTTTTTGGCCTTCCATGTACCCACGAGCTATGGTGCATAAAGAACGACATCATATCCCACCTTACCTAACACTTCTGACCATTATCTCTACCAGGGATGGGTGTTCTTTTCATTCACTTGCCTATTATGGAGTGAAGACTTGTACTTGGATTCACAAACACTTTCAACAATATCACATTCTTCCAGTAAGATAGTAATCAAATAGTGGGGATGTTACATTTGTATAGATAACATCATTATATTAATCCCTCTTAAACTACATGTAGTATTTATGTTTAGATTTAAATTTGATATTTTGAAGGTAAATGTATATATGCATTAAGACCATTGTGAATAATTTTCTCTTTAATATTAAATACTCTTGGTAATGGGTAATAAAGAATATTGAGAATGGGTGTTTAGAGATTTATCATGCCACTAGACACTCTTGGTTTTTGTGAATAGTGTAGAAATTGTATCATGCATTGTGAATAATTTTTAGTAGTTGTCAATTTTGGAATATGTTAGTGTATGCTAGCAATTTGTAAAATTTATTTCATCCTTAAATATTAAAACCTTAATTTTCCATCTTAAATCTAGTAGGATCCTCTTTATCTCTACTTAGATTGAAAATATAAAAAAGTTAAAAAATCTAAAACCTTAAATTATTTTCAATACCAAAGTAACCAACATATCCTATAGATTTAGAAAGAGATAGAATTACTAGGTGGGATTATGTTGCTTCTTGCAAGTTGTTGTTTATGTGTTCATATGTTGCATATTTTATTTTACATATGCAGGATGGTTGATAAAAGTTTTGGTCGAGAGAAAGTGATTAGTTCATAAGTTTCAATTGGTAGTAGAAGTATACTATATTGAATTTCATTTGAGATTTTTGTTAAGGACCCATATCCATAACGTTATTTTTTTATTTGGCTTATAACTAGAAGAGCAACTATGTTATCTTGATTATTGAGATCCATGGAAACTATTTAATTTTGTAATAGTTTATTGTAGATAATTTATATGAAATTATTTTATTTTCAAATGTGTAACTAGTATTATTATACTAGAGGAGGATAGAACAACGATCTTCATGATTGATCTACCATGTAGAAGAGTTGTTGGAAAATATTATTTTTTGTATGCTTGGAAAATATTTTTGGCTTTACTTGTAAATCAATCAAAGTAGATTTTACATTATGGTGTTCTCAAGGAAAATATTGACCCTTTAGAATCTTATTTGAATATGCTTTATTAATTAGAAGCTTGACCTATCTTTGCATTTGTGTCATGATAGTGTTAACAATTATATTCTTTATGGAATATTTTATAATATGTCAATCCATATATGGAATTATTTCTTATATTATGTATATTTATTTATTTTTATGATCCAAAAGTATTATCATCCTTGAAATATTTTAATGCACCTAGTTGGGCCTTTGAGGCACTTTGTTGAATTATTACTTTACACTTTTTAAACTTAATATTATGTTACTATGGATTGTATAAATACTAGTGTTATTAGTAGTTTTATACAAGTCATGGGTTGGAAATAGGCATTATAGTAGTATATATTACATGTACTTATTTTATGGGATGAACATGACTTCTAGTTTACCTTTTTTTCATCATCATAAATACAATTGGCTATACTATGCATTTATGCATCTTGAATTCATCTAGAGTTTGCTTGAATTGCATATAGGATAGGCAATTAAGGAAGTAGTATATGTGCATGATGATAGTATAATAGCCTTTTAGAAATTGCTATCATTTAAGGGTGATTATGATATCTTCATACATGTTAGTGAAATAGGCTACATTATTTATTTTAATAAACTATATGTGGCTTTCACTAGGGGCCACTTCATCAAAATAACAAAATATTATATTTTATCTTAGGTCAACTAAACCATATATAGCTTACCTTTCTCTCAAAATACCCTCCATATTCATCAAATTACTATGCTTTCATAATAACTCCTCTATAAATTTTCATTAAAATTTAAAATCTCCTTCGACCAATTACTTTCTAAAATTTAAATTTTTCCAAATGAAGATCAACTTTGTGATTGGGAAAATTGTATGCTATCTTGTTACTCTATACATATGATAAAATTTCCAATATATTGCCTCTAATAATAGTTGATAGACATAAAAATATTAATTGTTATTAAATATCTACATTTAATTTTCTCTACAACATTAATAATAATTTATAAACCCCCTTAATTGAAATATAAATCCACATTTTTTTAACAATATAAACCCTTACAAGAAGTACCCTTATCTTTGTATAGTTTTTGGTTGAAATTACAATTAATTTTTATAAGTGTTAAGATTTTTATATTCATTGTTCCAAAAAACATTGGATCTACCACCTTTCCAATATTTCTTTTGGAAGCACCACTGAAATTAATTTTGATGAACCAAAACATTGATTATTTCTGTTTTGCCATAAACTAACAAAGATCCATTGTGTGAACTTCATAGTCATAGATTAACCTTGCATGGATATTCAAATACTATAACCAAGAGGTTAATATATCTTTTTTCACACTTGAGACTTCCCATGATGAGCATCATTCATGTAAACATTCTACACCAAAGACAATGATATGATTCAAAAAATAGGGAATAATAGGGTTCTAAACATAGACAACATTTCTATGATTTATTCATAAAAATTCTACTATCCTTCCAATCCATAGATTACAAAAAATAATTTTAGGACCAATCCTTCATTGAATGCATAATTCTTTAGCTTGGAAATAGATAGTCCAATATTTCATCAACTTCATCAATATTAATGGAGCTGCCCAATATATTTTATTTTAATTTTTTAAATATAACCTCAAGTGGCATAGGAAAAAGTCACAATGAAGTAGTAAATTATCTAATATTTCTAAAAGAGTATGTTTATAGATGTTGGAGCCATGTATCTAACTTTGGGTATTTATCTAACTTGAGAATATTAGAATAACAATGATGTTGTACACCTTGACCAAACTATTGATCCAAAAAGGTTCAATGTAGGAAAACTTAGATGATAATTTCATGTTCACCCTAATATCCTAAAACTACTCAAATAAGATGTTCCTTTGTGCTTTACGATCATCTCAAATGAACTTATTGATGTATTAATTATTCTTATCTATTGATGATATATTTCTATATTGGAAATTTCTCTAGAAAGATGGTGTTTTTAAGGGTGCTTAGATATGGAATCAAGTGTGATGTCTTTCTTCTAGTACCATGAATGCGTATTAGATAACATACAAAAATGAAGCATACTAGACACTATGTTTCTAGCAATAATAACTACAAACAAGTAAAATAAAGATAAACAAATTTAGGTAAATGAAGAATTTTTTTTTTTGAAAATTATTGATCTACCTTACATAACCTAGGATGTGGTGGAAGTCAGGAAAACTTCCTAAACCAACTTGTGGTACTAGACAAGTTTTTCATTAGAATTGTATAGTAGAATAGGGATAATATAATATTTTTCAAAATTATGAAACTTTATTTATATATAATACAAGTTTAAATATACTACATAATACAAGGCTCATGTATATAAATTGATAACAATATAACTATTTAGTACATGAGATGTATGGTGTATTGGTTGTATGTAAACTCTATTTATGTAGTGAAAGAAGTAACTAACAAAATCTTAGATATATTAAGGATTACCAAGGTCTATAGAAGATAAATATATGAGAACAAGGATGATAAAAATGAAGAAGTAAATAGGAGGTATATAACAAGAGAGGTAAATAAATAATAGAAGTGCTATCAAGATAAGATAATCCTAATCTATATAAAAATATATATCAATTACAAAGTAGTTGGGAGGTCAAGCAATTTGGTTGCTAACTATTTAGGAAGTAGTTTCCATGGTAGTTACAAAACTACTCATTTTGCATCTTTGAAGTTGGTGCTAATTTGTAAGACACTAAGTGACAATAATGGATAATTATATATATGTACCTGATGACTAACAATAAAAGATACTTTTTCTATGCTCATAATTAATAGTGATATATGGTATTGGCATCATAGGTTTCTCTAAATGTGTATGTGGATGTTCAAGTTATTGGCATTAAGGGAAAATTAGTTCTATACTAATCATAATGCCATAGGTATGATTGGCACCATGAGTATTTATACCTTTGTGGCATTGATGTTGTTAGCCTGTTTGGTAAAATATCTAGATGGTCACCAAGATTTGTAAGCTAAAAGTGTTATGGTGTCATTGTTATTGAATACTTAAGAAACTCCTACTCTACTCAAGTCAAAATTGTAAGGATATAAATGAGCTTTTCTTATCCTTGAGGAGTAGGTTGGTTATCCATAGACAATTGGAGAATGGCATACTCCTACATTTACACTATAGCATAGGTTCTTTGTCTTTCTAGTGTATAGGTCTATAGGACATTCATATTGTCATATGTATAACATAATAAATATATATATTTTTTTGATGAAAATAAAATTCCCTACAACTCCAGTTCTAGTTTTCTAGCCCCCATCCTAGAGTGGGTGCCCATTGGATTCCTCTCCCAAGTGAGTGGCTAAAAATTAACTTTGATGGTGCCTCCAAAGGAAATCCAGGGGATGCAGGTGTAGGTGGTCTTGTTAGAGATCACAGTGGTCAAGTTATTATGGCTTATGCTGAGTATCTGGGGTGTCAAACTAATCATTTTTCTAAAGGTCATGCACTGTGGAGAGGGCTAGATCTTCTCAAGTATTATAAAGGTAACCTTTTTATTAAGGGAGATTATTTGAATATTATAAATACTCTAAAAATAGGGTATCCTCTTGGAATGTTAGAACCATTGTTCAATAAGCTAAGAAGCTATCCCAAAATTTCAATGATATCTCTATCAATATTGTGTACTATGAAGCTAACAGACCTGCATATATTCTTGCCAATTGGGAAGTTATCCATAAATCACTATCAATTTGGAAAGAAATATTTCCCCAAGAAGTTTTAAACACTACTAATAATGATTTGGTTTAAAATATGTGATCATAGGTTTTTGCAGGTCAACTTATCCAATGATGACTAGCTTTTTAGGATGATTTGTTTCTTTGATTCCAATTCTTATGGTGGAAGTTTTCTGATTAGTGTGACTTTTAGTATCGCTATTAATACTGGTGGTTGGTTCTCCTGATTCCTTTCCATGAAGTATGCAATGTACCAAGGTAGGCCCTATCAGTAGGTTTTTATCGTGGTGGTCTTCTCCAAGCATGTCAAGTCCCTTAGTAGGTCTAGGCAGTGTAATTGGATGTTATTGTTGGTAGTTTTGCACTTTGCCACATTGGGACTTTTTTTGGAGTATTTTTTATTGTAATGCAGTAGTATTTATCTTGAAATATTATTGTGGATCGATTTCATATGTTAATTTTTTATTTGTGTATGTATTATTTTAGCATCAAAGTGATCAATGTTTAAAAGAAAAAATTAATATAGGACTTTATTTGGGATTCAAGTTTGCTACATTAAAAAGAAATTATGAACTGGAGATGCCTTTGGTTCGTACACTCTACAAAATGAAGAAAGAAAAGGCAAAGGATTGAAATATTCGAAAGTGCCCAAAATATGTAACGTGAAAGGTGTGTTCACCCCAAGGATGGGGTGAAAGACCTATTCGTCCCACCTTGGGGTGAACATCTTTTTAAAAATATGTAAAAAAATATATGCACACATCCATATTTTAAAATCATTTTCGGTGATAGGATGCATTCACCCCAAATATGGGGTGAAAGCTCCATTCACCCCACCTTAGGGAAAATGTAATGTGAAAGGTGATAGAAGGGAGGCATAGCAATAAAAGACACACGACAAAAATGACATCACGTTCACCCTGGTCGAGGGGCGAACATCTTGTTTGCCTCTCCCATGGGTGAACACACCCCAAAAACAAATTGAAATTACGTACACACTGGTCAATGGGTGAACAACCCGTTCACCTCTCCCATGGGTGAACGTGTTCACAAAAATAAAATTGCATGAATGTGCCAAGTAACAAGAAATTGGGTGACCATGATTTTGTTGAGGTGCGAACACAATTTTTGTGCGAAAAGGGTGAACGTAGTTACAAAGTTAAATTTGTTCAGTTGTTAAGTTTTGTTTGAAATGAGAAGAATGGTTTCACCATATTCCATGAGGAATATAGTATATCAAAAATGTATTATTTTGAGGTGTATAAATTTTAAAGATGCTCAGAGTAGGTATTGATAAGCATTAAATAATGGTGGTAAAGAGTAACTCAAATGATGAATCCCAAGAAAAGAAAAAATCCATGTTAAAAGCACAGGAAGATTTTCATGATTTTCAAGGTGGGGGTGCATTCTCAAGGCATTGAACATCTCTTAATTTTTTGTGCACTGATGCCCAAAATGTTGATTTCCTGGGAATGTTTCCTTGAAATATGGATCACTATTCCAAAAGGATGGATTTTCAATATTTCCAAGGAGGAATTTCCTCACTCTGGTTCCTGATCTGCGATCATTTTATCTTCATGTACATTTAATGAAAGAGGTGAAATCCTCTATAAATACTAATTAAATTTTCATTGTAAGGAGGTTAGAAACTTTGTGAGAAAACTCTCCAAGCTCTCTACATCAATATAAGACGCCATGCTTCTAAACTTGGAAGTGATTTTGTGTGCAATTTCCTTCTATATTCATGCACTTCTATTTTACATTCATGTTCCTTATTTGCTTTTAGATTTGAATTTTACATCTGAATTTAAATATTGCTGGTCAGGGAGTGAGTGTTGGAGTTTTATTCTGAAGGTTTTTGTTTTTAAGTTTGTGAGTAAATTCTGTTGCTTTTATTTTATTACATGTTATTTCATGCTTGGGTGAATTTCCTACTATTAATCTACCTCAAATCCTATGATTTCAGCCTGTGGCCATATTTCCCATTTATTTTTGCATTTTATAATTTCTTTCTTGCATCTCTAGTCTTCAACCAATTTAGGATTAGTTAGGGAACCAACCCTGTCTAGATATTGACATGTAGGATGTTCCCTTCCTTCGATCATTCAATGTTGGCCATATCTAGGGTGCACAAACACAGTTGTGTTGATTAGGTAGATATTTGACCAAGATTTTTTGGCATGCCCGATGGGACATCGAAAAGTTCTACTTTCATAATATTAAGGTTTTATGTTCACCTTCATGCTATAGAATTAGAACATCTGGCAACTCAAAATCTCCAAACGTGAGTACAATGAAAGATGTGTCTCATGAATACAAGATCAAAGGTCAAAAATCCATATCATCAAATTGAGTTCTACGAAATTGATATTCAAAGGCTAGGGGAGCATCCTCAATTAGCCACTTTACACCGTACATCTTCATTACCTCATACTCTAGACACTAAAATCTGGTCAATCTTATTAAGCTATCGAAAGAAATGACTAAATTGACATCATAAGGCCCCTAGAGATAGCCCTCAGAAGGTATACAGTGGTTCTAGCCACTTTGTGTAGGGTTTTGGAAGGTTTTAGGCCATTTTGGGACCTTTTGGGCACCTTGTTCCTATTCATCCCACCCTGGGATGAATACAAAACCTATTCATCCCACCCTAGAGTGAATAGCAGCATTCATCCCAGGGTGGAGCGAATAGTAGGTTTGATCAGAAAAAAGTCAAATTTGGAAAAATGGCACCTGGTAATGGTCATATTCCTACCTATTATTACCCACAAGTCAGAGCACATAGTATATTTATGCCTTGCTCCATAAGGGAGACCAATTTGGGAGATACTCTTCCCCCTCCAATGCATGCCACCCTGGTGGCCAAGTGGCACCTCTTGCCATGCATGCCCTTTTGCACATGAGCCTACTTGGGCTATAAAGTGGATCCAATTTCCACACAAAGAGAGGAGTTTAAGGTTACACAATGAAGTGCTTTCAATATTTCCCGTCATCTGATTGTGCTCTCTTTCTTTCAAGACCTCTTCTTAGTGAAGGAGGTTATCGAGTGACTCAAAGCCACGTAATTTGTTTATAAATACCTATCAATCGAGTGAATTTCCATCCCAAATTTTATTACAATACCCCCCATAGTTTTTTGTACCATTACCTAGTGGGATTGGTGGCAAAATTTAGGTAGAATCGATGGGCATCCCACCCCTGGGTGACCCACAATTTGTGATAGTCATATTCGTCCCACCCTACAATGAATACAAATATGTTAACAATTTTGTGACTATTTTTAAATAGGTATTTTCTATATTATCACATGATGCTACATTTAAAATTTCATGTATTTTTGAGTTATATTGGTCGAGATATTGCGATTTTAAGGTTTTATAGGCTTGTAGGACCCACTGGAGCATGCACATGTATATGGGATTAATATAACAAATATGACTACATGGGTTGTCTTAGAATGTCACTTTATTCTTACTATCCAAATTTCACAGGTTTTGGATATGTTTAGGTTGGGAAATTGCATACTTTGGGTTTTGTAGGTTGAGGAAGCGCACTACGATTACGCCGCATCAACGGACACAATTTCAACACAATTTTAGGTTATATACTCCCAAAAATTCTTAATTTACTTATATTTATAATTTTATAGAATTTTGAGTTCATTTGGTATAGGCACGCTACATATGCTCTTTTCTTGCCTGTGGGGATTGCATGTTTTAGATCATACACACTTGCTACTTGATGTTTCTTGTTTCTTTGTGTGTAGGTTCAGGTCATATAATGCATAGGGAAATAGTGTAAGACACAAATATAAATGGAACTACAAGTGGCGGTGACATTTTCCCACCCACTTCGATTGTGGGTATGCGGAAAGACAGTGGATGTGCACCATATTCCTTTGGAGGATTTTGATCCTTGGGCACCCGAGTTTTGTAACTTTTGTATCAACTATTTGAGCCCTCAAAGGGTATGTTTTATAATCTATATTTTATCCATATAATTAATAATAAATCAATTTATTTCTGCTTCATTTCTTGGTATTCTCTTTCATTTCCATCTCGCATGCATGCGTTCTTTTTGGCACTCTTAGGCAATATAATATACATGAAACTCGTTACCCATATTTAGGTGCACCATTTTTCCCTTAATTTAGTGGTGATCATGGTGGGACCTAGTCCCTTTTTTTTTAGGTGAATTTTGGAGCTCATTTTTCACCTTTTTTTGTTGTAGGTGCTAGTCGCTCTGGACTAGAACAAACTCTGACCTGCTATTCATGCCCCCCTGGGATGGATGCAAATCTATCCCACCCTCAGATGAATGCAGACATACTATTCATCCCACCCTAGAGCAAATATAAACCAGAGATATTTCTAATCAGATTTCTAGAAATGGTAGGTTCCACAAGTGATGAGGTAGGCATCTAAACCCTATGTTTTCATTTTGCAATTTCATAAGCTGTTTATTTGGTTTTTCTCGCATCATTTTTGTTTTTTTAGAAAGTTTAAAAGTTGTTTTCATTTTTATTAAACATGAAATAATAAAAACATATAAAATGAAAAAATCAAAAAAAATCAAAGTAGGAATGCATCTCTATGGTTTGCTTGCTTGTAGCCTACCCAATGGGTAGGCTAACATTTAGGGTTTTGCATTTCTAGATACATTTGTGAGTTCTTTTTATACTAACTTTTTGAAAGTAAAATGCACCTTTTGCATGCATTTAGTGAATGATCATCGAATTCTTCTTTTTTTACTTTCTTTGGATTAAAAATAACCACACACACCATGATTCACTTAAATGCTAGTGAGGTGGATTTCATCACCATCCACTAGTAGAGTTCAATGAGGTGGCTTTCATCTCCACCCATTGTCTCAAATCCCATGAACCTTGTTATTTTCCAAGGCTGGTTCCAAGATCCATCATAACCCATGGGTTATAGCACTTATCTCTCTTTGGAGAGGTATATCGCAGACTGTGGGTGAACTAGGTGAGGAACTGGTAGGACCTATGCTCCCTGGCCATGTGTGGACTTCATTACCACACATTATAGGTGGGATAACACGACCTAGAGTTCATAGCTAGGTTGTTGAGCTACGAGTATATAGGTGAAATCCAATTAAACACAAGATTGTCATTCAACAAGATTTCAAACACGCAACACATCTAAAACACACAAAACAGTTTAGGGATTCACTTATAAAATTTAAAAGAGATAATCATCTATATTATTGAGTGTTTACTTTCTTGTTTGTTGTTTCATTAAGAATTTGTAAAGAAGATAATCATCTAGGGTTTGGTAGAGAGTTACAATGGTGTGCACCCGCAACCAAACCTAATCATGAGAGGAAGCTACGAAGAGTGGACTAGGAGACATGAGTCATCTTCGCTTTAGCCCCAGGGACCTGGTCATACCTCCCTAGCGAGCCTCTACTCAACCCAACCCCAAGATAGTGGGACACGAGCCACACCTAAAAGGGAGCCATATGCAGGATGCCCTGAGGGGTGATGGACCTTACCTAGGAGAGTGTTCCTAATATCTGGACACATCACATGCCTTCTTTGATGAAAGGTAGTAGTGCGTTGAGGTGCTAGTAGACAGAGCGGTGCCATGCATTCTTGTACCTATTAGGGCCGACATGCCTATTCATAGGCCCAAGCATCACACACTAGGTAGAGTAGGTTGATACGACCTTGCCTATACATCACCTTGATAGGGTACAGTAGCTTAGGCAACTTGATGGGTATGATACTCATCGCTCGGGGTGAGCCAACTCCACCCTGCCCTTCCTCGTCCATGAAGGAAGGCATGAGGAAATCCTAGATTTTCCTTAGGAGCAGTATTTCATGCATGCATGATGTACCTCTATGCCCGCTGAGTACAATGATCATATGCTCTAGCCTGAACCTCAAGTCAATGTGAAGGCCCTCGATCAAGGGGATCGCATGATGGATATCACATATTATCTTGAACGAGGTCGACCTCAAGGTGAGACTCCTAGACCTCCTAGGCCCTGCATAGCAAAACATACTAATCAAGAAGTTGCAAGATATACAGAATTCCAATCTCAGTTCAAGTAGCTTTGACATGACAAATAACAATTAGACCGCTTGCATTAGGTTGAGAAAGAAAGAATTGAACGTTAAACCAATGAGCTATTCCAAAAGATGTTGTGAGAGAGGGTTCTTATCCCTAAGACCTAGAGGTAGGAATTCCACCCGAGGAAATACATGCTCATTCAAGAAAGGTCTCCAAGACCTTACCCAACGTTACCTCCATGACCTCCTAGGCCAAATTGGGATATACCTCCCAAGCCAGACATAAGGCACCCACAGTGGGTAGATACCCCTCTTTATATACTGGATCAAGAAATACCCTATGGGGCCTACACTGAGCATGAGCCAAAGGTAGAGTATTTGGAGATGCCTTACCAAGGTAGGGGGGTGACAAGCCACCACCCCATAATAGGTTGGAGGATCCTAGACCTCCATCGTAGGATAGAAGCAAGGATAAGGAGATTAAATCCTTAGATGCATATCGAGCATTGCTAGAGCACCTAGAGTTAGTAGAGAACAAGACCTCTAGGTCTAGATCTCAAAAGCCCACTTTGCACCAGTTGTGTAGTCAGCCCCTTCATCCTTAGGTCCCTACCCCTCCTTTTCTAGAATAATTTAAGTTGCCTCGGTTGGCTACGTTTAAATGAGAGGAAGATGCGTAGGAACATGTCACCAAATTCTTGGGTTCATGCTTTGGCATTCAGGATAATAATACATTGCTTTTGCAAAAAATTATGACTACCCTCTCTGGCCCTGCCTTAGAGTGGTTTATCCAACTCTCTAAACATAGCATCCACAACTTCGACAAACTTTTAGACACATTCCTAGAATGCTTCATCTTCAATACCAATAGGAAGGCTACGTTGGCTGATCTCATTGGTTTGAAATAATATGACAATGAGTTAATAATAAATTATGGAAATAGGTGGTAAGCCTTGCTTGCCAAGTTGCCTTATCTACTCCCCATGTCGAAGTTGACTCAAATATTTTCCAAGAGTTTCCTAAAGCCTATCTCCTTATTGTTGCAGCTACAATAGTATCCCACTCTTGAGGATGCCCTAGCGCAAGCTAGGACCATTGAGGACATCAAGATTCAAGAGGGGGAAATTGTGAAGCCTCACAAGAAGGAGTGGAACAAGAATACTAAGAACACCCCAGTGCATCCTAAGCCAACAATAGTGAATCAGGTTGCCATTAGTGTCCCAAGTTCGACGCAAGCAGCGCCACCTCAAAATCCTAATTATCAAGCCATGCCTAGGAACTATACCAAGGACAACCAGAATAGTCAAGGGAAAAATCAATAGCGTCACCCCAAGTGATAGTTCACACCCATTGTAGAGTCTATGGACTCATTGTTTGAGCGCCTCTTAGTGGCCAATTTGATCAATATACCTAAGAGTCGACCTATCAACCCAAATGTACCCAGGCCCAAAGGGTATACAGAAGACCTATATTGCAAGTTTCATAGGTAAAACGGGTATGATGTGCAAATGTGCTACAAGTTTAAACACTTGGTGCAAGACATGATCGATAGGAATGCCCTTTAGGTAGACAACCCTATCGCACTAAACAACCAACAGATGGAGGTCTTCAAAGACCCCTTTCCTGCCCATGTAGAGTAGGCCAAGCCAATGCCCTAGGTGAATTAGGTTCACCATACCCCCTAAGCAAGGGTATGTTAGTATGATCAGTATTGTAATAAGAAATAGGTGATACCCAAGTCCAATCACACCACCTATAGCTCAGAGCAATGTTCCTTCGATTTTGTAACCTTTATCGCCTCCTATGTTAAGCCTCCCACCTAGGCCTATGGTCATCATTAAGAGAAAGCTCGCTTAGATATTAAGAACAACATCTACCCGAATCTCCATAAATGAGCTCATTCAATAATCACCATCTCATAGGGAATCCTTGATGGAGATCCTTAAGGCAATAGAGCTTCAGCCCCAAGATTCTAACTCCTTCAATAATTTTTTGGGGCACGTGTGATAATGCACGAAACCTATGATTACCTTTCAAGAAGATGAACTTAAATTGGTTATGAATGATATGGTGGATCCTCCATTGCACATCGTCACATGTGTAAATAGAACACCATACAAGAGAGTGTTTATAGGCACTATATCTTCTAGCAACATCATTATTACAATAGCTCTCAAACACTTGAATCTCCCAGCATCCCATATTGTAGCATCTACCTACACCCTTCGAGCATTCAACGATGCCATATTCTCAATGGTTGGTACGATCATCCTACCTATTTAGGTAGGGAAAAAGACCATCCTGACACTGTGCCACATCTTGGAGGGTGAGATGGCATACAATATCCTGTTAGGTAGATCATGGATCAGGGACATGAAGTGTATCCCTTCCATCGCTCACCAGTGCCTCAAGTACACTCATGAAGGGTAAGTTCATGTCATCCCTAAAAACCTAGAGCCCTTCAAGTATTGCAACATGGTGCAGTAGCTCCCTGAGTCAACCTTACCATAAATCCATCTAGATTTCCAACTAAATAAATCCATCCAAGGTTTGACTTCGTCTCCATCGCATGTTGTACCATCCTCATCATCGACACCCCCCCATATACCCATTGCACATGTGGATCCTTTGCCTAGGAACCCAGGGAAGTAGCCTATTGATGAGGTCCAACCAACCATATCCACCATATCCATAGAGGAGATCCCTAGCCAAGATGATGAGGAGCTACCATAGGAGGCAAATTATGAATCAGATTAGATCTCACTCTCATCCATTTTCTATTTGTAGCCTTAGATCATAATGCACCTAGATTCCACTAGATTAGGGGAGTACATGGTTAGGAATGTTACAACTACCCCTACTATAGAGTCGGTGTAGGACATGGGTCGACCTCGTCTTCCCATAGGTACTATTGTGCCTCTTGGCCTCCCCCCTAATCAAACAAATTTCATATATGGGGGCCTTGACTATGGCATCGAACCTTATCATCAGTAGGAGGAAGATGAAGAGCCCTTCGAAGAAGATATTAACTACCTTTCCAACTTTGACTTTGCCATGAAGTACCTTCAACTTTGTAATTGGCATGGCTATGGGTTAGGCTTGTATGAGCAAGGCACCAGAATCCCTTACTAGCCATAGTATCAAATGCCTTATGAAAAGTCTATTTTGGGGCACAACACGCCTTTACCCCTTGACGTCCTCACAGATAACTTGGAGTGCATGACTCTCAAATTTTGATATGAGCTAGCATGAGATCCGTTTGCCAACCCCAATCGTGTCTACTCACTGGGGGACTACTTCCCTATACCCTTAGGATATTATAAACCACCTCGCAATGATATTCGATCTTACGAGAAAAAAATTTTTAAGAAAAAAAAATTTTTAGAGATAAAAAATTTTTAGGTAGAAAAAATTTTTTAGTTAAAAATAATAAAAAATTTAAAGTTTTAAAATTTTTAGAAGTTAAAAATTTTTAGAGGTTAAAAATTTGTGCAAACTTCTCCATAATAATGAGGAAGAAGATCAAGGGCCCTCGTATGAGTGGACCATCGATGACGAGTCAAATTATGAGGTAGTACCCATTAACTCTGATAGTTCAAATGGGGAAGGCCCACAGGTCATCCATATGGATGATGAGGATGAGTTCTATCTAAAAATGTTCCCATTACACCATCTCATCTAGCGATGACTTCTACCTTTAGAGGAGCAATCTCACCCATAATCACACTAACCACATTTAATCATTTTGCCTCCACTACGACCACCTCCAGAAGTCTTGTGACATCTCAATATCCATCAACACCATCAACCACATAAGGGAAATCATCCATCCATAAATATGATTTCCATAGATCTGTTTGAGCCCCTGCGAGATCCGAATAACCCATTGAAGCCATTGCACCTCCACTTGGGGGTAATTGACTTAGACTGGGGAGATTCCCCCCTATCACCTTTCAATTACTAGTCCTACGATGAGATACCACCACCATTTTAGTTCTCTCTTAGGCTTTCTCATTATGTCTTCCACACTGAGGAGGAACCTAAAGTTCTCATTAATGATCTAAATCCATCTAATGACATCCACTTGATCCCTACTCCTCGCCAATTGGAGGAAGGATCGCATATGACCATTTAGGTCACCCTAAAAGGCTCCAAGGGTATCTACATATTGCTTTGATCTGTAATCACCTTAAGCCTATGTATTTCAAAGGATCTTGAAATACAGATTATTAAGCTTGTTGAAAAAAATTGTAGTTCCAAATAACTAACATGCATGCAACATCCATAATACTGAATATGAAATAAATAAAAAATACAACAAATGGAAATACAATCATACACATAAGATAAGTTGACACAGAGGTTTATACTGGTTCCTTCCAATATAGAAGTACATCTAGTTGTGGTCGTCTTTCATCAATTAATTACAAGGGAATATTACGAGGAATAGCAAGGACTGGAAATACAATGTCCTCAACATCAAATCAATCGTCAAACTCATCACAACACTCCAAAACCAATTGGAACAGGTCTAAAATCCTCACAACAACTAAGATACATGGAAAACTTCTCTCAATCCCATTGAGGAACCACAAGTCATCTCCCCCATTTTACAATGAAGCATCTAGGCAGTTAAAAAAAATGAAAGGTGACACCCCTTGGGCTTCCAACCGTTGAGTAACTCCCAAGAACCGCTTCAAATGACTCAAAATCGCTTCAACTTCCCCACACCCTGCATCATCAGTGCTGGCATTGGGTTTCCTAAATAGTAGTCTACATAGAAAGTGGGAAACAAGTAAATTCACACCAAGCTAAAAAAAACCCCAAAACTTGAAGTCCAACTACCCCTAATAACACTAGCTAGCGCTGCTATGCTGAATAATTCAGACAGTTGGGTCACAAGCCGGTAAACCATGTAGAATATCTAAACTCCCAAAGCTAACATCTCCCATAGACTGAAGTCTTCAAACTTGAAGGACACTAGCACTGGTGCTAACCTAGGCTTTGTTGTTGTCATAGGCGTTGGTGCTCACATTACTTCAATAAACATACTAGATACTAAATACACAACCAATTCCCAGCATGATGATCTTTGGTAACAATCACCACTCAAAGAACTGATCTCTGGATCACGCCTTCCCAATGGGTAGGCATTTGGTCCCACAAATGCTTATTTGGAAATAAGATGAGGGAATAATTCCTCCATATTAACTTTATCATACCATTTAGCTTTTCTAGGCAACTGTCCCTTCAAGCCAACTAACCACACATCTTGTTGACCCCTCCTTGTAGTACGAACATTCTTTTACAAAATCGAGTCCTCCTTCAACTCATCCATTGTACTTGGAGCTAAGTCTTCAATAGATGGCAAAAATTGACCTGACTCTACCTCAACATCAATCATCATTTATGGCTCAAATAACTTCAATTTTTCAACATTAACAACTGAATAAATGTACATATATGTAGGAAAATTCAACTTGAAGGCATTCTCACTAACTTGTTCAATAATATCAAAAGGTCCATATCTAATGGGTTTTGACTTCTTACCTGGTCCTTCTAACCTGTCCTTGCTGAGATGAAGCCAAACTTGATCACTAAATTGAAACTTATGATCAATCCTATGCTTGTCATGTCTCAAATTATACTTACTTTGACTAGCCTTTAATTGCTCTTGAACCTTGAAGTGGACCAACCGGATCTTCTCAATAAACTTTTTAGCCTGTTGTTCCTCCTTCACTATGGTTTCATCAGGATCTTTATGCTACACAAAAACACAATCAAATGATGATGGTGGAAGGTACCCAAAACATGTCTCAAATGGAGTTTTACTAGTGGAAGAATGGACTACCCTGTTATAATAATGTTGGATATACACAAGATGTTCATCCCAAGTCTTAGGATGCTTACCACAATAACCCCTCAATAGTTGTACTACTATTCTATTTACAATCTTAGTTTGACCATCAGTCTAAGGATGAAATTAAGTACTCCTATTCAGCCTAGTATCCATATTCTCCCACAAACTAGTCCAAAACTTGCCCAAAAATCTACTATCCCTATCAGAAATAATAGAGGTAGGCAAACCAAAATGAACCCAAACATGAGAAAAAAAAAATTTTGTTGCACCCTGACCTGTAATAGTCTTCTTACATGGAATCAAAACACACATCTTGCTGAATATATCCACTACAACAAACAAATAGTCATGTCCCTTCTTAGACATAGGTAATCCTCCTACGAAATCCATGGAAATACTCTCCCAAGGTCTGCTAGGAACAGGAAGTGGCTGATACAAACCCAACTTATGATTGCTAGGATTACTAGTGCACCACATCACACAACCTCTAATAAAATTTGCAACTTGGTCTTGCATCTTGGGCCAATACACATACCTTTGAATATTGTCTAAAGTCTTGCCAACTCCAAAATGACCAGTAATACGGGATGAGTGTGCTTCTCTTATCAACTGAACTCTTTCCCATTCAAGAACACATGGAGTGTTAAACTTATACAGAATTCCATCCTTCAAATGAAATTCAACCTCCTTACCACCAACATTTCTAGAATACTGAGTTAGCTTTATATAGACATCCTGAAAGTCAGAATCATGCAAATAAAGTTCTTTATTTACATCCTGGAAAAAAGGGCAAAGTCTCAACATAGTACTCAAACCTAAAATAATTTGTTTACCCAGTGTTGGCACTAGTGTAAGCACTGGAACTGGTGTTCTGGACAACATATCAGTAATCTTATTGGTACTGCCCTTCTTGTATTTGATTATAAGATGAAATTGTTGTAGAAAACCCATCCACTAGAAATGCCTAGTCTGTTGCAACTTGGATTGAGTTTTCAAATATTGTAAAGGTTGATGGTCTATATGGATAATTGTCTCCTTTCCCACCAAATAATGCTTCCACTTCTTAAAATCCTAAACCAAATTAAACAACTCCACTAAACTTCTTGAAATTATAACAAACAGGTCTCCTTCCTTGCATCAAAACTGCCCCCATGGCATACTCACTTGCATCTATTTCAATTTCAAAAGGTTACTGCAAATTAGGAAGTGCCAATATAGGTGCTTTCACTATATTCTCCTTCAGAGAATCAAATGCATTTTTTTTCTTATCACCCCACTTAAAAATTGACTTCCTTCCTGTAATGTCATGGAATGGAGAAGTAATGCTAGAAATTTCAAAAATGAACTTCCTAAGGTACTGAGCAGCTCCCAAGAAAATTTTGGTTTTAGTCACATTATTGGGCCTTGGCCACTCTACAATAACTCTTACCTTCTTAGGATCAATCTTAAGTTGTCCCTCACCAACAACATGTCCTAAGTACACCAAAAAATGCTTACCAAACTCACATTTGCTCAATTTCAACAATAATTTCTCATCCTTAAGAGTTTGAAGCACTTGTCTAAGATGTACTAAATGTTCATCCCAAGAATTACTAAAGACAAGAATATCATCTAGATAAACAACAATAAAAGAATCAATGAAAGGTTTGAGAACTTCATTCATTACCCTCATGAAAGTAGCTGGTGCATTACAAAGGCCAAAAGGTAACACAAGCCATTCAAACAAGCCTTGTCTTGTCTTGAAAGTGGTCTTCCAAATGTCCTCCTCCTTGATTCTTACTTGATGATAACCAATCCTGAGATATAACTTTGAAAAGTATACTACTCCCTACAACCAATCCATAAGATCATCAAAATGAGGCAATGGATAATGATTCTTGATCATAATTTTTTTAATGCTTGATAATCAATACACATTCTCCAAGATCCATCCTTCTTAGGCACCAAAACCATAGGTGATCCACATGGAGAAGTACTAGGTCTGATTACCCCCTGATCTAAAAGCTTCCAAATATGTTGCTTGACCAAATCACACTCCACCTTAGATTGCCTATAAAACCCAATATTAGGAAGTGGTGAATCATGCAGTAACATAATCTCATGCTAGATACTTCACTTTGGAGGAAGTCCTTTTGGTTCAGCAAACACCTCTTGAAACCCCTGTAGCAAAGTCTACACTTGAATTTGCTATGGACTGAGCATTGGTGTTGACACTGGTACTGATGCTGGCATATAGTGTATCTACAGTGTTGATGTTGGCTCCATAGAATAATTATCACTTGGCCTGATGATTGCAAATATAAACCTCTTACTGGCATTAATGAGTCTCTTCACCTGGCCTACTGAAACTACCATCATACGCTTCTGACTCCTATGGGCATTAAAATCATAGGCTTTTCTATCTTTCACCAACCTATACCCATTCAATCTTATGAAATAAATGGCATCTCTCTCCCAAATATAAGGATTCCCAAATACAACACCACAAATATTAAGAGGCACTACATCAACAACTACTTCATCAATGAATATTTTGTTAATTACAAACTTTAACTTACATTGCTTTGTGACTTGCAACTTGGCATCATTGTGCACCCATCATAAAGGATATGGCTGAGGATGATTGTAAGCCTCCAACCCCAACTTGTCCACCAAGTATTCATTAATGAGGTTAACTTGTGAACCAGGGTCAAAAATTGAATCAATTATGGTCTTCTTGGCTTGAATCTTAAAATGGAAGAGTTGTATCTTCTTTACCTCTTCATCATCTTCCCTCTTGATGCATTCAAAATTCTAAACTACTGCACAAGTAATGTCTTCATCCACCTCAGAACTGTCATCAACACACTCACTCTTGGTGATCATAGCATTCTTCTTTCTAGAATTCTTCTTTCTATGTGGATTCTTTTCAAGGTAAAGCTTCCAAAATTTATCTATAGTATGGCCATCCTTACCACAATGTGAGCAATGTATATCATCATATTTCTTGGTATTATTAGTGGTATTCTTCTATTTTTGCTTCCCTTTACCTTTATCTTGAGATCTCTCTTTATACTATCCACCTTTCTGATGACCCTTAGTGGAGGAATCACCTTTATGACTCTTACTACCATCCTCAAGATATTGTGCCTGCACACTTACTTGATCCACATTAGATGGATTAAACAACATTATGGTTCTTCTCAAATGACTATGAAGCCCTTCAACATACTTCATCAAAACCTATGGATCTTTCAAAGAAATCCCTAACAAAGTAGCTTGCTTTCTAAATTCTGTGGTGTAGTCTTGGACTGATTGTCCTCTTTGTTGTCTAAAATATTGCCATTTCATCAATTGCTTATTGTGATTCCCTAATGGATAGAACTGATCCTTAATAAGCTTCTTAAAATAATTCTAAGATGATTTAGGTGGTAGGTTCTCATGTATAAGGGACTCTACATGACTTTCCCACCAAATAAGAGCATGACCACCCATTTTTAACCTTGCAAAAGAAATCTTAGTCACATCATCAACAACACCTTGGATTTGGAAGTATACCTCTAATTGCTTCAACCAATTATTCAATTTGTCAGCATCAACCTCACCACCAAAAGAAGGAATCTCCACTTTGGCTTCTACCTTGAAAGGAATGAGATTAGTGGATGAATATGAAGACTGGCCGATCTCAGGTCCTCTCTCTCCACTATGGTGTTGATCTTCATTTTTGGACTGATTCTGATTTCTTATCATCATCTCCATGAATCTAGATAGATTAATTTCCATTGCAAGAAACCACCTCTTAAAATATGATTGTGTCATATCAAGTTGCTCCTCTTCTCCAGCCATGGCAGTTCATATTCTTTCTCTACTACCAATTTTAGGGTTTGCTGGAAACAACTCCACTATTTTGGATCTTCTACCTTGCATCCACAAGCCTCTTAGAAATCACCTTAAGCCTATGGCTTTCAAAGGATCCCCAAATATAGATTATTAAGCTTTTTGAAAAAAATCGTAGTGCCAAATAAGTAACATGCATGCAACATCCATAATACTGAATATGAAATAAATAAAAAAATATAGTAAATGGAAATAAAATTATGGACATCAAATAAGTTGACATAGAGGTTTATACTGGTTCCTTCCAATGTGGAAGTACATCCAGTGGCCACATTCCATCAATTAATTGCAAGGGAATATTACAAGGAATAGCAAGGACTAGACATACAATGTCCTTAACATCAAATCAATCCTCAAACTCCTCACAATACTCCACATCCAATTAGAATAGGTATGAAATCCTCATAATAACCAAGGGTATCTACATATCACTTGGTCAACCTGAAACACCCCTTGGTGGTCTATGATTGTCTAGGTCACCCAAAATGCTCCAAGGGTATCCACATACCACTTGGTCAACCTGAAACACCCTTAGGCAGTCTATGACCATATAGGTCATCCCAAAAGGATCCAAGGGTATCCACATACTACTTGGTCAACCCGAAACACCCCTAGGTGATCTATGATCATCTAGGTCACTCCAAAATGCTCCAAGGGTATCTACATACCACTTGGTCAACCCAAAACATCCCTAGGTGGTCTATGACCATCTAGGTCACCCCAAAAGGCTCCAGGGGTATCTACATATCACTTGGTCAACCCAAAACACCCCTAGGTGGTCTATGATCATCTAGGTCACCCCAAAAAATGCTCCAAGGATATCTCTAAACCACTTGGTCATCCCATAAACACACCAATAGGCACCCAATAATCCCGTTGGTCACATGCATATATATTAATAAAAAAAAATTCAAAAACATCATCAAAATATCAAAAATACAAAAATATTGCATCGCATTGCATCTCAAAAAAATCATCAAAATATCAAAAATACAAAAATATTGCATTTCATTACATTGCATACCATTGCATCATACAATCATTTGCATTTAGGCATACTCATCATTGCACTTTGCATTTAGAGTTTTGCACACTCGTCTAGCACTAAGATTGTACATTATTCATCATGTCCAAAATGATTATGTCAAAATCATTGTTGGCATAATTTTAGTTTTCACACATCTCATTCACTCACATGTCACACTGGTCATAAGTAATATTTATTTTCCACCACAATCATTTATTTTAGAATGTCTTTTGGGTTTTCGGTCACTCAACCATCTCTAGTTTTCTTTTCAAATTTTGTAGAAAGCTATCCTAATTTTTAAGAGGTAGAGTCTTTCTTATATTATGCCTTGTGTACATCAGATCCCAACACATTTACACATTAATAAATCTAAGTTTGGCACAAGGAAATATGAACCTATGAAGTGGTCTAGGTTACCTTAAGTGAAAATTTTATCCTGCACATACCCCTATGTGAATGGTTCAAGAATGCTGAGAATTGGCAAAAGGACAAGCTCTTCCCTACCCAAATTCCCAAAATGAACAGTGGTTTTCACCACTACCTAGAAATACCAAAAATAAAAATCCCAACAAGCAAAAGCAAAAATTCAAATGAAAATCCCAAAAATAAAAAATCAAAAGCAAAATAAACAGTGGTCATCACCACTTCCCAAATCCCTTGCTCAAAGAAAACAATATACAATATAAAAAATGATTTTCATCACTACATATGAGCAAGTATCCCAACAAAATTGAAGAAAATAAGGGAGTTTCAAACTTGAATCCTTGGAATTCTTAGCATTTAGAAAACCATAAGGTGATCCTCATTACAGGTTTGGTGGATAGCCTATTTTTCAATGGCGATATCCTTACACATGATGATATGTCTATCACATTAGCTTCTTGCATGTGTGCATACTAATTTTTGCATATGGATGAGCTAGCTTTTGGTAGGCTATACTACCTAGTGGTCTAATCCAACTAAGTACAAACCTAGGATTGTGATATTCATAGGGTGATACTCATTATAAGTTTGGTGGATAACCTATCTGGAAATGGCGGTATATTTATGTGTCTCACAGGAATGAACTCACTTGCACACATAGGGATATGGAGTATCTTGGTCATCCTAGCAGATTCATACCTTGTCAAAAAATCTTGCATGGTTAGTATACAACTTTTGATCAGTTAGCTAGAGTGTTTGAGTCTCACAAAAACCTTATTTAAATTTTATAACATTTCATTTCATTCATTCCATTATATCACATTGCAATAGTATGGGTTTGTATATCCATTACACAAAAACAATACAAAAACAAAAAAAAAACATAAAAAGGAATTAATGAATTTTATACAGTCTATGGTGCTAACATAGTGTGTCAAATCATTAGTCATAGTCCATCATATCAAAGCAATCAATCCACCCATATCACTATGCATCCATGCATATAGATAGCATCAAATCACATTACAATCACATCTGCATATATCATAAACATCCATCAACATTACATCATATCACAAAAGCATCCATATGCATACATAATAAGCATCTAACATATCATTAGAAAGAAAATACATATATTGCATCCATCTCATAAAGCAATAACAGAGACACGTGATGACCATAAAAAAATCTTATATATATATATATGGGGCAAAAATATACATAATGGTTCTCAAAATGCCTATAGGCTACAATAAAGTGGGTCCTCAGACCTCACCAATACCAAAAAGCCAAAATCCAAAAAAAATATCAAGAGTCTCCATCACCATGGTCATGCAATATCGGTGCTATGACTCGCACTACCGCCTGTAGTCTAGGTTTGTTGTGATCCCCCATGCCTGCTACCCCCATCCCTATTAGTCCTTTGCCTAGAGGATGAATGCATTGTATTGACTTGTCAAGTACTGTGAGATCCACTAGTCTCCCCATCATCAATAAAATGCCCCCCAAGGTGCACTACATACATCTCTAGTCGATCCGCATAAGCCTACCTCCACTGACCCCATGTCTGGTAAGTCTCCACCATCGACTACAATCGTAGCACCTCCACCCATCGCCTCTTTGTCTCATCACAACTAGATCCCTCCTACCTAGGACCTCATACCTATAGCTATTCCCATAGTAATGATATCTCGGCCTGATCCTCTTATGCTTGTACCTAAAGGAGATCTCTCTCCTATTGGACTTTGCCCAGCTCTACCTATAGCTCTAGATATCAATCACCCTACATACCTTATGATGTGTGTACCCCATGATTCTCTACCTCCCCATAGTTACCCGTATCTCCTAAGTCCAAAAGGTCTACTTGCTCATCTACCTGATGGCAAGGTCTATGGGCCTTGCCCACCTCTATCAGATCCTCCTCAAGGGTATCCTGCATCACCTCATATGTTGCCTCAGCTGCCTCATCCCCTAGATATCTCATGCCTCACCACTACTGCATCACACACCACGAGTCATACTCCTATATAATCCCAACATCAAACACATCAAAAAAATCTACTATATTGTCCACCTCATCCCCCACCTGCTCCATTGTAGGCCAGCTCAATGTCCTCTCATCCCCATAATATCGGTATACCACTGGCTCCCTGGGTAGCCCTTGATGTAGCCCAAACTATCATATAACTCAAGTAAAATGGAAGTACTCTCACTTGGTGTCATGCCTAGTGATCACCCATCTACCTCACCTCACCCAATGGAGCTGCTCTCTAGCATTAGTCCAATCCGGATAGTCCCTATACGGTCGCCATATCACCTACCCTAGTTCTAGTCGTGAAAGAGCATCAACATAGTGCTCCACATCATCTACGTGTCAATGAATCTACCCTCATTCCTAAGTCCTCTACCATAGGATAGCATATCCTATCTTCCTATCCACCAATCACCCCCAGGTCATCCATGTTAATCCCCGTGGTTGTCCCATAGCTATGTGCTGCCATCCATAGCACTACAAAAAGTTGCACCCCAAGCCTTTTTGCTTGTGGTAGCATATCTCGTACAACTTGTCATAGAGATGTGTCAGTAGAGTCATCCCCAAGCCATTACCAAGGGCTCCTCCTTGGTACACCCTGCCAAGGCATACACCAGCTCCAACAAGTTCCATAGAATCCTAGCCCTTGAGGAATCAAGAAGCAACATATTAGAGATGAGGGTCATTAGTAATGCATGCCTCACCCCTAATACCCCATACTCATACCAGAACCCCACTAGTATACCTCCATTTTAGAAGTCTATATCTACTGCATCTACCCCCTCACCAAAGCATCTGCTCAGCACTGCACCTCTCAGGTCATGGTGCGTAGTGTGGATTGCTCATCCATCTATCAAAATATGCAAAATCTGGTAGACATCTTCAAGCATCACCATAATCTCCCCCATCGGTAGGTGGAAGGTGTTGGTGTGTGAGTCCCATAGGCTAATAAGGGTGGTAAAGTAGGTCTAGTTGCCTATCATAGGCTCCAACCGTGTTACCTTATGGAGCCCAATGACATCAAGCCACTCCTAGTTAGCCTCTATCAAGGCATCCCGAGTGGTCTCGAAGAGATTCAATTTTTGGTATCAACTCTTCACAACCTAGTAAAAATAAGAAATAAATAAGTAGACATTCACCATGCTTCAAAATGGCCTTCAAAAGGCCCAAAAAAATGAAAAACTAATCTACAAAAGTAATCTAATTGCACAAAAATATAAAAAAATAATAATACACTTTTCAAGAAATAATAATGAGGTAGTCTAGTCAGTACATACCTGCCTAGCACTGGATCCTTTGTTGTATGCCTTTACTTTCTAACTCATGGTGATCATGGGTTGATTTCATTAGCAATTCACTATGACAAATCACTCTCCTCCTCCTCACCTCTCAAATCGCCAAAGAAAACATGCAATAATGAGCCCAAAACTCACATTTTAGGTTTATATAGGCTTGCATCTGTCCTATTCATCCCGGGGTGGGACGAACACACTTTTGGCCATTTTTCCCACCCTAGGATGAATACAAAATTTGCATTCATCCCACCCTAAGATGAATATAGGATTTGTAGGCCAAAACAACTTAAAATGCATTAAAAAGGGTCCAAAAACCCACCAAAAATAAGTCAAATTGATGGAATTCATTCAAGATTGATGATGGAACTCAAATTCACCATGGATACACTGAAGAGTTACTAATTTAATCCCTAAGAAGGCCATAATGGTTGGACCGCCCCACGGGAATGAAGTTTTCAACTCTTTTCTTCCATGAAGCATCAATAACATTGTCAACATTCCTTCCAAAATTGCTCTAATTTTTAATGAGTACAACTAAAGACAACCTTAACAAAAGTCATCTAGGTTAAGTGACTCATTATTTTTCTCATTATTCATTCCCACATCGAATCATCACTTGAGGGGGAAGTCATACTCAGTCCAAATAAACAAGCACACACTCAATCAGGAAAATTATATTCATTCAATGAATATTTGACAAATACAATCATGCCCCTGCTTGGGGCAGCAAACAAGCACAAGTTAAACAAATTCTTGGCATTATAGAAGCATGAAGGATCATACATATTGAACCTTAATGATTGAACAATGTCCAAGATCAATTCAACATTACTAGAGAGGTTATACTTGAAGCAATTTCCTTAGCTTGTCAGATGCAAGGATTCAAGAACGCATGCTCTTTCCATGATTGGGCCATCTAAAGTTGGTTAGATTACTGAAAAACCTTAATAATTCAATATTTCAATCATCTATTTTTGCTCAGAACTATGCTACACACAATGCATCCCAAAAAGGAGCATTTGTAGACACTAAAATCTGGTCAATCCAATTATGTTACCAAAAGCAATGACTAAATTGACATATCAAGGCCACTAGGGCAGCCCTCATAAGGTATACAGTGGTTCTAACCACTTTGTATAGGGTTTTGTAAGGTTTCAAGCCATTTTGGGACCTTTTGGGCACCCTGTTCCTATTCGTCTCACCCTGGTATGAATACAAAACCTATTCATCCCACCCTAGAGTGAATAGTAGCATTCATCCCGGGGTGGAGAAAATAGTAGGTTTGATAAAAAAAAAGTCAAATTTGTACAAATAGCACTTGGTAATGGTCATATTCCTACCTATTCTCTTCCACAAGTCAAAGCACATAGCATATTTATGCCTTGCTCCATAAGGGAGGCCAATTTGGGAGATTCTCTTCCCCCTCCAATGCATGCCACCCCGGTGGCCAAGTGGCACCTCTTGCCATGCATGCCCTTGCATGCATTTTTGCACATGTGCCTCCTTGGCATATAAATTGGATCCCATTTCCACCCAAGAGGAGAGGAGAAGAGTTCAAGGAGTTGCAATGTAGTGCTACCAAGATTTTCCCTCACCCTCTTGTGTTTCCTTTCATCCATAATATCTTCTTAGCAAGGAGGTTATTGGGTGGTCTAAGGAGGCACCCAAAATATGGAACGTGAAAGGTGTGTTCATCCTAAGGATGGGGTGAAAGCCCTATTCACCACACCTTGGGGTGAATGTCTTTCTAAAAATATGTAAAAATATATGCACACATCCGCATTTTAAAATCATTTTCGATGATAGGATGCATTCACCCCACCTTGGGGAAAACGTAATGTGAAATGTGATAGAAGGGAGGCATAGCAATAAAAGGAACATGATAAAATGATATCATGTTTGCCTTGGTCAAGGGGCGAACATCCTGTTTCCCTCTCCCATGGGCGAACACACCTCAAAAACAAAATGAAATTGCATATGCATTTGTCAAGGGGTGAACAACCAGTTCTCCTCTCCCATGGGTGAACACGTTCACAAAAATAAAATTGCACGAACGTGCCAAGTAATAGGAAACTGGGTGAACACAATTTTGTTGAGGGGTGAACACAATTTTTGAGAGAAAAGGGTGAACACAGTTACAAAAATAAAGTTATTCAGTTGTTAAGTTTCATTTGAAAAGAGAAGAATGGTTTCGCCATATTCCATGAGGAATATAGTCAATCAAAAATGTATTCTTCTAAGGTGTCTAAATTATAAAGGTGCCCAGAGCAGGTTTTAACAAGCATTAAATAATGGTGGCAACGAGTAACTCAAATGATGAATCCCAAGCAAATAAAAAAGCCATGTTAAAAGCACAAGAAAATTTTCATGATTTCCAAGGTGGGGGTGCATTCTCAAGGTATTGAACATCTCTTAATTTTTTGTGCACTGATGCCCAAAATGTTGATTTCCTAGGAATTTTTCCTTGAAATATGGATCACTATTCCAAAAATATGGATGTTAAATATTTCTAAGGAGGAATTTCCTCACTCGTTCCTAATATGCAATCATTTTGTCTAGTCAGTACATACCTGCATAGCATCGGATCCTTTGCTGGATGCCTTTGCTTTCTAACTCATGGTGATCGTGGGATGATTTCATTAGCACTTCACTATGACAAATCACTCACATCCTCATCACATCTCAAATTACCAAAGAAAACATGCAATAATGAGCCCAAAACTCACATTTTAGGTTTATACAGGCTTGTAGCAGTCCTATTCATCCCGGGGTGGGATGAACACACTTTTGGTCATTTTTCTCATGATTCATTCATGCATCGAATCATTGCTTGAGGGGGCAGTCATACTCAGTCCAAATCAACAAGCACACACTCAATCAGGTAAATTAAGTTCATTCAACGAATCTTTGACAAATACAATCATGCCCCTGCTTAGGGCAGCAAACAAGCACAAGTTAAACAAATTCCTGGCATTCTAGAAGCATGAAGGATCATACATCCTGAACCTTCATGATTTAACAATGTCTAAGATCAAGTCAACATTACTCGAGAGGTTGTACTTGAAGCAAGTTCCTTAGCTTGTCAGATGCAAGTATTCAAGAACGCATGCTCTTTCCATGATTGGGGCATCTAAAGTTGGTTATGTTACTGAAAAACCTTAATAATTGAATATTTTGGTCATCTATTTTTGCTCAGCACTATGCTACACACAACACATCCCAAAAAGTGGCATTTGTAGACACTAAAATCTGGTCAATCCAATTATGTTACCAAAATAAATTACTAAATTTACATATCAAGGCCCCTAGGGCAGCCCTCATAAGGTATACAGTGGTTCTAACCACTTTGTATAGGGTTTTGGAAGGTTTCAAGCCATTTTGGGACCTTTTGGGCACCCTGTTCCTATTCGTCTCACCCTGGTATGAATACAAAACCTATTCATCCCACCTTGGAGGAAATAGTAGCATTCATCCTGGGGTGGAGCAAATAGCAGGTTTGATAATAAAAAAGTCAAATCTATACAAATAGCACTTGGTAATGGTCATATTCCTACCTATTCTCATCCACAAGTCAAATCATGTAGCATCTTTATGCTTTGCTCCATAAGGGAGACCAATTTGGGAGATTCTCTTCCCCCTCTAATGCATGCCACTCTAGTGGCCAAGTGGCACCTCTTGCCATGCATGCACTTGCATGCCTTTGCACATGGGCCTCCTTAACCTATAAACTGGATCCTATTTCCACCCAAGAGGATAGGAGAAGAGTTCAAGGAGTTGCAATGTAGTGCTATCGAGATTTTACCTCACCCTCTTGTGTCTCCTTTCATCCATATTATCTTCTTAGCAAGGAGGTTATTGGGTGGTCCAAGGAGGTGCCCAAAATATGGAATGTGAAAGGTGTGTTCATCCCAAGGATGGGGTGAAAGCCCTATTCACCCCACCTTGGGGTGAACATCTTTCTAAAAATATGTAAAAAAATATATGCACACATCTACATTTTAAAATAATTTTTGGTGATAGGATGCATTCACCCGACCTTGGGGAAAACATAATGTGAAAGGTTATAGAATGGAGGCATAGCAATAAAAGGCACGCGATAAAACGATATCACGTTCACCTTGGTCGAGGAGCGAACATCCTGTTTGCCTCTCCCATGGGAAAACACACCCCAAAAACAAAATGAAATTGCATATGCATTGGTCAAGGGGTGAACAACCCATTTGCCTCTCCCATGGGTGAACACGTTCACAAAAATAAAATTGCATGAACGTGCCAAGTAATAGGAAACTGGGTGAACATAATTTTGTTGAGGGGCGAACACAATTTTTGAGAGAAAATGGTGAACACAGTTACAAAGATAAAGTTGTTCAGTTGTTAAGTTTCGTTTGAAATGAGAAGAATGGTTTCACCATATTCCATGAGGAATATAATCAATCAAAAATGTATTCTTTTGAGGTGTTTAAATTTTAAAGGTGCCCAGAGCAGGTTTTGACAAGCATTAAATAATGGTGGCAACGAGTAACTCAAATGATGAGTCCCAAGCAAAGAAAAAATCCATGTTAAAAGCACATGAATATTTTGATGATTTTCAAGGTGGGGGTGCATTCTCAAGGCATTGAACATATCTTAATTTTTTGTGCACTGATGCCCAAAATGCTGATTTCCTGGGAATGTTTCCTTGAAAGATGGATCACTACTCCAAAAATATGGATTTTCAATATTTCCAAGGAGGAATTTCCTCACTCTGTTTCCTGATCTGCGATCATTTTGTCTTCATGTACATTTAATGAAAGAGGTGAAATCATTTATAAATACTAATCAAATTTCCATTGTAATGAGGTTAGACACTTTACGAGAAAACTCTCCAAGTTCTCTACATCAATAGAAGACACCAGGCTTCTAAATTTGCAAGTGAGCTTGTGTGCAATTTCCTTCTATATTCATGCACTTCTATTTTACATTCATGTTCTGTATTTGTTTTTAGATTTGAATTCTGCATCTGAATTTAAATATTGCCGATGATGGAGTGAGTGCTGGAGTTTTATTATAAAGGTTTTTGTTGTAATTTTATGAGTAAATTCTACTACTTTTATTTTATTACATGCTATTTAATGCTTGGGTGAATTTCCTACTGTTAGTCTGCCCCAAATCCTACGCTTTCGACCTATGGCCATATTTCCCATTTTTTTTGCATTTTCTAATTTTTTTCTTGCAGCTCTAGTCTTCAACCAATTTAGGATTATTTAGGGAACCAACCCTCTTTGGATATTGAAATAGAGGATAGTCCTTTCCTTCGATCATTCAATGTTGGCTATATCTAGGGTGCACAAACACAGTTTTGTTGATTAGGTAGATATTTGACCAAAAAAATTTGGCATGTTCGATGGGACCCTGAAAAGTTCCACTTTCATAGTATTAAGGTTTGATGTTCACCTTCATGCTGTAGAATTAGAACATCTAGCAACTCGATTACACCAAGAAATATCCAAACGTGAGTACAATGAAAGTTGTGTCTCATGAATACAAGATCAAAGGCCAAAAATCTAGATCATCAAATTGAGTTCTATGAACTTGATATTCAAAGGCTAGGGGAGCATCCTCAATTAGCCAATTTACATCGTACATCTTCATTACCTCATACTGTAGACACTAAAATCTAGTCAATCCAATTATGCTACCGAAAGCAATGACTAAATTGACATATCAAGGCCCCTAGGACAACCCTCAAAAGGTATACAGTGGTTCTAACCACTTTGTACAGGGTTTTAGAAGGTTTCAAGCCATTTTGGGATATTTTGGGCATATTGTTCATATTCGTCCTACCTTGGGATGAATATAGAACCTACTCATCCCACCCTAGAGCAAATAGCAATATTCATCCCGAGGTGGAGTGAATAGCGGGTTTGACGAAGAAAAAATCAAATCTGGACAAATGGCACCTGGTAACGATTATATTTCTACCTATTCTCACCCATAAGTTAGAGCACACAACATCTTTATGCCTTGCTTCATAAGGGATACCAATTTGGGAGATTCTCTTCCCCCTCCAATGCATACTACCCTGGTGGCCAAGTGGCACCTCTTGTCATGCATGCCCTTGCATGCCTTTTTGCACATGAGCCTCTTTGGCCTATAAAGTGAATACCATTTCCACCCAAGAGGAGAGGATAAGAGTTCAATGAGTTGCAACGTAGTGCTGCCGAGATTTACCCTCACACTCTTGTGTTTCCTTTCATCCATAACATCTTCTTAGCAAGGAGGTTATCGGGTGGTCCAAGGAGGTGCAATTTGTTCCCAAAAACCGATCAATCGAGTGAATCCCAACCTAAAATTTGATGACAATACCCCCCATAGTATTTTAAATCAATCCCCAGTGGAATTTGTGGTAAAATTTAGATGGAATTGGTGGACGTCCCACTCTCAGGTGCCCCCCAATTTGTGATAGTCCTATTTGTCCCACCCTTGAAATAATATAAATCTATCAAAAATTTAATGACTACTTTTAATTATTTATTTTCTACATGTTCACATTATGCTTCAGTTCGAATTTCATGTCATTATGAGTTATATTGGTCGAGATATTGCGATTTTAAGGTTTTGTAGGCTTACGGGACCCACTGGAGCATGCACCATGATATGAGCTTGATTTATGAAATATAATGATATGGGTTGTCTTAAAATGTCTATTTATGCTTACTGTACAAATTTCATAGGTTTTGGATATGTTTAGGTTGGGAAATTGCATGCTTTGGATTTTGTAGGTTGAGGAAGCATACTACAATTACGAAGCATCAAAGTACACAATTTCAATGCAATTTTGGGTGATATCTTCCCAAAACCTCTTATTTTACTTATCCCTATAATTTCACAGCATTTGGAGTTCATTTGGTATAAGCGCGCTATATATGCTCTTTTCTTTCCTAAAGGGATTGCATGTTTTAGACGATACACACTTACCACTTGAAATTTTTTGTTTCTCTATACACAAGTTTAGGTTAGATAACACATTGGGAAGTAGTGTAAGACATAAATATTATTAGTACAAGTGATGGAGACTTTTGGCCTGCCCACTTTGATTGTGGGTACGCGGAAAGACAGTGGATGTGCACCATGTTCCTTTGAAGGATTTCGATCCCTGGGCACCCGAGTTTTGTAACTAGTTGTATCAAATATTTGAGCCCTCAAAGGGGACATTTTGTAACCTAGATTTGATCTACCTAATTAATAAGAAATTAGTTTACTTTTCTTCATTTCTTGTTATTTGCTTTCATTTCCTTCTCATTTGCATGCGTCTATTTTGGCATTCTTAGGTGATAGAATATGCGTGCAACTTGTTACCCATATTTAGGTGCACCATTTTTCCCTACTTCACATACATTCCATATACCATCTACCACATCCTCATGACTATCTGGTGTATTTTCTGCTCCTACAATCCCAATTAGTACTGCCACTAGCATTCCTCAACCTCCACCTCACACAACCACTAGTGTTCCTTGAGCTCCACATCATATACCAGTCCACATGGCCCAAAATCCACCACCACAGCAGCCACAACCCCAAAGGAAGTTCCCATCATGGAATAGCTCAGGGGCATTGAAATTACAAGCACAAAATCCAGTGCCCCAAGTAGCTTTGAAGGCTTTATCGACCTATGATGATGGTACTGGTAAAACGACTTATGAACATAATCAAAACGAAGCTTCTTTGGCTAAAATACATGGGATAATGGATGAATATATGATGGTAAAGTTACTGGTATTGTCATTGAGAGGGAAGTTGTTATACTAGTACTGATCGTTGCAACCTGGCACTATTACCTCATGGGACCAGTTTACAGAGTTGTTGATTAAAAATTTTCATGAACAAGCTGACCCATACTCTTTGATGCATCAATTTACAATGATTCAAAGACATCAACATAAGGATATAGTTGATTTCAATGTTAGGTTCACCTAAAGCTGGAAAAGGATTCCTGACGGTTTGTAGCCTACACATGAGCAAGCCACGTTCTACTACCTTAGGGCGTTTAGCACTGAAATTGGTATGGTCATGCGACATGCCAATGTGACTACATTCCCAAACTCGTACATAGGCATAGAAGGCCAAATCTGACTTGATTGCTGTAGGCAGGCTTCCCCAAAAAATTACTATGCCCATTGTTCTTGACCTCCCATAGTATTTCAATTCCAGTGTATTTTCACGACCCATGCCTTCCATGTACCCAGTTCCCTCATGGAGCTCAAGCCCCCCTCAAATAGCTCCTATACCTATTACACAACACCCACCTCTAAGCTGTCCATAGCTACCTAATTAGTCAATACCGCACCTATTCCCTTTTGCTAGTGCCACCAGTCCCATTGCCATTACCCATGCTATCAACACCTCCACATCTACCAGCACCCTCCACACCTTCTAATCTTGATCCTTTCATAACATTATTATAAGAGGTGAAATATAATAATTTAGCCTTGATGATGATATTAAATGAGATTACGATGGTAAGTAATAAACAAACTAATGCTTAATTTAGTTCAAGGATATTTCAAACTCCACTAATTACTCAAGAGCAAGTATATACCAGTAGATGACATGAAAAGAGCACAACGGTGCTAGCAAATGAAGAGAATAGAATGAAAGAAGGCGTATTGGTGTTCGACATGCAATGATCCTCATGGAGAAGAAACTTGCATGGTGCATATGAATTATGTACAAATGCTAGCGAAGATTTCGGTCAACAAAAAATTCAATATGATTAGGAAAGTTGACCACAATTTCATGATGCATTCTTTCGAGAAAGTTTCGGTGCTTACAAGGTCTAGAAAGAAGCTAGTGACTGTAGATCTAGCTAAGTTTGAACCCTTAAAGGTGCTTGCAGAACCAAAGATGCAAGATGAAAATGGGTAACCTCTAGCGAAAGTGCCTAGTGCAATGGCTAAGCAACAAGATTTTGATATGTTGAAGGATTTACTACCTAAGCAAACTTAGGGAAAGGCACAAACAAAGGCATCAACTTCATAATCCACAGTAGCTACCAAACATAGCATGAAATGAAGGAGTAGGCCAAGGAACGCCTCAAATACCCATCATTGACTAAGCGACAAAGGGTAGAGACTACTCAACAATACCGAAATAAGTATGAGTGGGTTGCAGAAGAGAAAGCTTTGACCATCTCAAATTATAATATTTGTGGAAGAAATGAAGAAGATATCCAAAAAAGTAAGCTTGTATGATGCACTACAGTTGTCTGGAAAAGTTGACCTACTGCAAGAGTCTTTGAAGACTACTAAAGATCAAAAGAAAAATCCTTCTCAAACAATGTTGGCACAAGCGCTACCAACTTTAGAAATAGGAAATAATCAATCACCCCCATTTTATTTGTCACTCAGAATGGAGGGGTGGATTGTACACAATTGTATGATTGACTTTGGAGTTGCGACTACTGTCATGCCAAAGGTAGTATGTGAAGTGATGGGGATGGAATATACAAGAAGTATCCTAGGAGTGTTGCAACTAGATGGAACTCCGGTCAAAATGGTGGGAGTAATCAAAGATATTCCCATCATCCTTCATAGTATGCCACAAATCACGGTCATCCAGGAAGTGGTAGTGGTTGACCTAGAGCCATATTTTAGCATGTGCCTCTCAAGAGAGTTCACAGCTAAGTTGGGAGGATATATTTCCTTAGACTACTCGCATTTGGAGATACCATTCAAAGGAAAGAGGATTCACATTTATAATGAAAAGCCATCAAATTTTCACATTGAGAAGTTGGAGGAAGAAGAAAATCCCCCAGGTGCAGTTAACATGATGATTGAGGAGTTAGGAGAAGTTGATTTGATGGAAGAAGTGTTGGGTGAACTTCGCTTTGAGGATGAGTTTTCGCTCATGGATTTTAATGTGATGGTTGAAATAGACATTGGCTATTATACTATAACTAAGCCGAAGCAGGTTGAGGAGAAAGTCCCTGATTCCCCAGACCCTGTCACAAACCAGTTATGAAAGTTGTATTTTGATGGTGCCAGGTGTAAGAATGGTGTAGGAGTTGGTGTTGTGTTGATCTCCCTCGAGGGGTTACAAAAGACTTATTCTTATAGGTTAACATGGAGTTGCACAAATAAAACAATCGAATATGAGGTATTATGCCTTGGATTGAAGAAAGTTGAAAAGTTGGGTATTAAACAACTGCAAATTTTTGGTGACTCTGAACTTATTGTTAATCAGACCACTAACAAGTGTGTATCAAGGTAACATTACCTAAAAGCCTATCACAATGGGGTGTGGTATTTGTTTGAATCTTTCATAGCTTTGAACATTCAGGCAATTTGTCGAGATCAAAAAAAAACATGCAAATATTTTAGCCTCTCTCGATGCAAATTATTCTCCCATGAAACAAGTAGTTAGAAATCCCAAGACTGTCAGGGTGATCTATAGACCTTCAGTCCTTGATAAGAATCTTTATTGGCAAGTATTTGATAATGATGAACAAATAGTCAATTTTTTGCTTAGAGAAGTTGCTAGCACAGATGATAGAGTGCTTGCTAAAGAAGAGAGAGAAGGAATGATCCAATTGAAGAACAATCATATTCCTAGAGGATTAATTTCACTGGAGAGTTTGTTTGACCATAATTATAGGTTTGAGAAGCATAGGATCAAAGTGGATGTGAAGGAGTATAAGGAATTACAACTAGAGCCTAAAAATATCATTAAAATTAGAATCGATTGCATGCAAGAAGAGTTGGAAGATATTAAGAACTTGTGCTATGAGTACCCCAACATCATGGCATGGAGCTATCAAGATTTGAAGGGATATGATAAAAATGTGATTCAACACACCATTGAGCTATAGGAGGGGGTAAAACCCTTTTGGCAAAAGCAGTGCCCTGTCAATCCCAAAATCGAAGTGCTTATGAAGGCAAAACTATTGAAGATGCTCAAAGCCAAGATAATTTACCCAATTAAGCACTCGACATGGGTGGAAAATATGGTGCCCGTGCGAAAGAAGAATGGAGACATTCGATTGTGTGTTGATTTTTGAAATTTGAACTAGGTATCACTAAAATATCATTACCCACTATCGCATAGATTGATCAAATCCTTCATTTGGTTGCCGGCACACAGAGGTTTTCATTGTTAGATGATTTCTCTGGATATAATCAAATTTAGGTGAAGGATGAGGGCCAACATAAAACAACATTCACCACCAAGTGAGGCACATTTTCCTACCAATGGATGCCCTTTGGACTCTCAAATGTCGATGCTACTTTCCAGAGGGCCATGGACATCACTTTCGAGTGAGTTATTGAATAGAATTATTGTAATATATCTTGATGATATGACTGTGTTTTTGCATCGTAGAGAAGACCACATTTCTCATTTGAGGTAGGTGTTCGAGAAGTGTTGTGAGTTCGGGATTTCTATTAATCTGAAGAAGTCAATATTTGTTGTTAAATAAGGGAAGTTGTTGGACCATGTGATCTCACAAGATGGATTGGCAATTGATCCTGCAAGAGTTGAAGCACTCTTGAAGTTACCATTACCTACTAACAAAAAGGACCTACAATATTTCTTTGGTCAAATAAATTTCATCCACAAGTTTATTGTTGACTTTGCTTAGGTTGTGAAACCTATGATTGAGCTCTTAAATAAGAACATCGATTTTAAATGGACAGAGACCAGAAGACAAAAGAATCATCCAAGCTCCAGTTTTAATCAATCCTGATTATTCAAAAGACTTCATTCTCTATGCGATGGGCGAGCAAGAGAGCTATGTTGCAGTTTTGACATAGAATCAAGAAGATGGAGAAGAGAAGCCAATTACCTTCTTGAGCCAAGTTATTGTGCCACATAAGGAGTACAATTTTATTGAGAAACAAGTGTATGCGATGATGAAATCATTGAAGAAATACTGATACTTTGTCTCCTAGAGCAGGACTATCATTTATGTTATACATCCAGACGTTCAAAATTTCATACTCTAAGGAGAACTAGGCGACAAAAGGGTAGGTTGGATCTCAAAAATTCAAGAATATGATGTGGAGATCCGACCAACAAAGCTAGTTTGTGGGTGAGCTTTATGCCAGGAGTTAGCTAAAAAGTACCATGTCTAAATCATTGGACACGATGTATGAAGAGGACATTGGCAAAATAATTTGTGTGAACCATAATATGAGTGATCGTGACTAGATAGAAGAATTGGTTGACTATTTTACTTCAGGAAAATGCCCAACTCACCTCGATGCTTCGCAACATCGAAGGTTTAGGTTGCAAGCCCTCAAATATGTTTTGTTGCCTAATGGACTATTTCATAAGAATATTGATGGAGTTCTCTTTAGGTGTGTGAAGGAGTTCGATAAGGAGAAAATATTGGAGGAATTTCATTCTGGGCTATTTGGTGGTCACTATGCAAGAAGGCCCATGGCCTTGAAAATTATCCGAGTAGGCTATTTTTGGCCTACTATGTTCATCGATGCTCATAAAGTGAGTCAGCATTGTGATAGTTATCAGCGATACATTGGTAGAATCAGAAAAGGAGCACTACCTCTACGCCCAATTCAAGTGGAAGCATTTTTTTAGTAGTGGGGTCTTGACTTCATCGAAGTCATTGATCCACATTCTTCCATAGAGCACAAGTATATCTTAATGATGACTAACTATTTCACTAGATGGGTTGAGGCTATTCTTGCCAAGAAGGCTAATCAAGAAACCATTATCTCTTTTCTAGAAGGAATCATTACTCATTTTGGCATCCCAAATTCAATTGTAACTGATAATGGAACTCCATTCATTGGGGCCAAAATCATAGAGTTCGCTAGCAAATACGACATTTATCTCAAAATATCGTCCAATTATTACTCATAAGGGAATGGTTTGGTTGAATATACCAATAAAAATTTATTGTAAATTTTAAAAAGGATGTTGGGTAGTAATAAAATAAGCTGGCACTTATTGTTGAACTAGGTTCTTTGGGCAGATCTATCTCTGTGAAGAAATCCATTAAAACTTCTCTGTACACCTTGGTGTATGGGAAAGAAGCCATTCTCCCCACTCACATTGAGCTTTTGGTACTCCAAACATTGTAGTTATTTCAAGATGAAGATGAAGAGTATGATCCTATGAGTGCAAGGTTGGCACAATTGTTGTAGTTAGAGGAGGATAGAGAGCAATCTTATCGAGCATTTTCTGAGCACACAAAAGAAATGCAGAAGTGGTTCGAGAAGAAAACAATTGAACGTAGTTTTCAGGTGGGGGATTTAGTTCTAAAATGGAATGAGAAAAAGGCCAAACCAGGGAAACATAATAATCTTGATGCTATTTGGGAGGGCTATTTTTAGATCTCTATAGTAAATTCAGCTAATGCCTATCATCTCCAAGATATGGAGGGTTGGGATCTTCCTATTCTGGTGAATGGCCTTCATTTGAAGGCCTATATTCAATGAAGATATTTTGATGAGGTACCATCTTGTAAATATGTAAATAACTTCTTGTTAGTTTTTTTATTTGCTTTAAAATGATGATGATGATGATTTATATATATATATATATATATATATATATATAGAAGAGAAGAAACAAAGAAAAATAGCGATTATTAGGCAAAAAAGAGTAAAGTTTCACCCCCTCTCGAAGTGTTGCAACAAAATTAAATAAAAATTGGGTGCTTTCAATGCTTTCATCCAAGAAGAGAATGCAAGCCTCAGGCACCCTTGTGGAGGCAAATGAACACAACATGCAAAGTCACGTTCACCCCTAAGAGCGGGTGACACAACCGATCGTCCTTGGTTGGGGTGAACTTGTTGATGACTTCAACATCCTTTTCTGGAGAAGACAAGCACAAAATCAGTGTCGCGTACACCCCATATGATGGATGCAATATTTTTTCACCTTTAGTTTGGGTGAACACATTGTTTAAGAAGGGCAGAGCGATAAGGATTTATTTTAAATAAAAAAAGAAAAAACAAAGGGAAATTAATAATAAAAAAGAGAGTTCACCCATGTGTCATATTAAAAGAAAAAAGAAAAGGGAAATTTTAGATGTTAATGAATGATGCCCTTTTTAGAAAAAGAAAATCAAAGGAAAATATAAAAGGAGAAAAGTCGCTTTTAAAAGCAATTTTGTCTTTTATAGAAAATCAAAATTTCTAAATATGGGTGAAGTAGTGAAGGAGAAAAGTTTATTAAAGAATGGCATTCACCATAGAACAACCAAGCAAATCCAAGGTACCCTAGAATGAGGAAAGAGGAAATGGTTTGCTCTTATTTTTGAATACACATTAAAAATAAAAGGTTATTGGGCGTCCACAATATGATTTCACAGAAGAAAAGGGATCAAGTGTGTTTCTTTTCGGAAGCACATTGCAAAGACAATCACACCCTCAAATACGTGGCAGATATTAGAGAGCGTGAATGCAAGTAAAGGGATGTTTTGAAGGCATTTAATTTAAACGTGAACCCTAAAGAATATTTGTGTTTTTGAGGCACAAATAATACCTATCATTGGTTGTCAAGCGATAGATTTATTTTTCTAAGAAATCTTCAGACACCAGGGCATAGTTTACAACAAACTTACGCGACAAGAAGGGAACTTTTTCCCAAGATGATTTGGTAATAAATCAAAGGTAATACTATTAGAACATGGTAAATGGTGTTAGGCAAGTGAATCGATGCTCATATATTACCAAAAGCACCTAGGTTAATTCATCATGTATTATGGTAGTTGGGAAAGCACTCTATATAAAGGATGAGGTAAAAATCTTGTAGTTTAATTTTTTTTAATTTTTATTGCTATGTATTTTGAACTATAGCTGCAGAAGTGTCCAAAGAGTGTTTAGAGTATTTGTCAAAAATAAGAGACAATGGGGAAACAAATAAAGGAAAATAAATAAATTATAGAAGCTACAAAGACCAAAAGGTCAAATTCTAGAGCTAAGAAGGCTCAAAAGAATGACTACATTGACTTGGACCCGTATGATGACACAATGGCAAAAATCGATGATTGTCTCATTACCCACAAAGGTGTGGAAAGGTTGCAGGAAGATGTTGAGTTAGCAGTAAACTAGGGAGTGACATCAGAAAGTTGGATAAAAATGCCATATCATTCATAGCTATTTTGGTACCTGTGCCCACCAGTTCATCCTTACCCTGAGTTAGTGCAGCTTATTGCTCAGTTCTATGACCCATTTACCAAAGCTATTAGAAATTCTAGAAGGAAAATTCTCTTCACTATCACCCTGAATGAGGTTTCAGAGGTATTCAATTGTGGGTTAGAGCTTCCTCCCTATGGGGTTCATAAAAAACTGCATACTGATGAATAGGAGGATAAATATCTCTGTGGTAACAATGCGCTAATTTATAGAGACCCAACTGATTAAGGAGCCACTGATGGGGTAGCTTCCTAATTTACCAAATCTGCTCACTGATTTTAAAATCATGGATATTTATTTTATGTTGGCTTGGGTTGTAGGTTTACCTTCGGATGATATCGTTCACAAGTGGTAAGTAGCCTTAGCACAATGTATTTTCTAGATCGAATTCTATTCCCCGAGAAAGGGCACCAATTTGATTTTTTTCAATTGAGCTGATTTTATTTATCGAAGGCTGAATTCTCAATTGGAAAATTTGTAAATTGGGGAGGTAAAATCATTCAGGCACAAAATGATTATGTCAAAATAATTGTTGGCATAATTTAGTTTTCACACATCTCATTCACTCACATGTCACACTGGTCATAAGTAATATTTTTTTTCCACCACATAGTCATTTATTTTAGAATGTCTTTTGGATTTTTAGTCACTCAACCATCTCTAGTTTTCTTTTAAAATTTTGTAGAAAGCTATCCTGATTTTTAGGAGGTATATTCTTGCTTAGATTATTCCTTGTGTACATCATATCCCAACACATTTACACATTAATAAATCTAAGTTTGGCACAAGGAAAGATGAACCTATGAAGTGGTCTAGGTTACCTTAAGTGAAAACTTTATCCTGCACATACCCCTGTGTGAATGGTTCAAGAATGCTAAGAATTGGCAAAAGTACAAGCTCTTCCCTACCCAATTCCCCAAAATAAACAGTGGTTTTCACCACTATCTACAAATACCAAAAATAAAAATCCCAACAAGAAAAAAGCAAAAATGAAAATGAAAATCCCAAAAATAAAAAATCAAAAGAAAAATAAATAGTGGTCATCACCACTTCCCAAATCCCTTGCTCAAAGAAAACAATATGCAAAATAAAAAATGATTTTCATCACTACATATGAGCAAGTTTCCCAACAAAATTGAAGAAAATAAGGGAGTTTCAAACTTGAATCCTTGGAATTCTCAGAATTCGAAAAACCATAAGGTGATCCTCATTATAGGTTTTGTGGATAGCCTATTTTTCAATGGCGATATCCTTATGCATGATGATATATCTATCACATTAGCTTCTTGCATGTGTGCAGACTAATGTTTGCATGTGGATGAGCTAGCTTTTGGTAGGCTATACTACCTAGTGGTCTAATCCAACTAAGTACAAACCTAGGATTGTGACATTCATAGGGTGATACTCATTATAAGTTTGGTGGATAACCTATTTGGAAATGGCGGTATCTATATGTGTCTCACAGGAATGAACTCACATGCACACATAGCGATATGGAGTATCTTGGTCATCCTAGCTTATTCGTACCTTGTCAAAAAATATTGCATGGTTAGTATACAACTTTTGATCAGTTAGCTAGAGTGTTTGAGTCTCATGAAAACTTCATTTAAATTTTATAACATTTCATTTCATTCATTTCATTATATCACATTGCAATAGTATGGGTTTGTATATCCATTACACAAAAACAATACAAAAACAAAAAAAAAGACATAAAAATGAATTATGAATTTTATACAGTCTATGGTGCTAACATAGTGTGTCAAATCATTAGTCATAGTCCATCATATCAAAGCAATCAATCCACCCATATCACTATGCATCCACGCATATAGATAGCATCAAATCAAATTACAATAACATCTGCATATATCATAAACATCCATCAACATTACATCATATCACAAAAGCATCCATATGCATACATAATAAGCATCTAACATATCATTAGAAAGAAAATACATACATTGCATCCATCTCATAAAGCAATAACGGAGACACATGATGACCATAACAAAATCTTATATATATATATATATATATATGTGGCAAAAATATACATAATGGTTATCAAAATTCCCGTAGGCTACAATAAAGTGGGTCCTCAGACCTCACCAGTACCAAAAAGCCAAAATCCAAAAAAATTCTCAAGAGTCTCCATCACCATGGTCATGCAAGATCGGTGCTATGACTCGCACTACCACCTGTAGTCTAGGTTTGCTGTGATCCCCCATGCCTTCTACCCCCAACCCTATCAGTCCTCTACCTAGAGGATGAATGCATTTTCTTGCTCTATCAAGTACTGTGAGATCCACTAGTCTCCCCATAATCAAGAAAATTCCCTCCAAGGTGCACTACATACATCTCCAGTCGATCCACATAATCCTACCTCCACTAATCCCATGTCTTGTAATTCTCCACCATCGACTACAACCGTAGCACCTCCACCTATAGCCTCTTTGTATCATCACTACTAGATCCCTACTACATAGGACCTCATGCCTGTAGCTATTCTCATAGTTATTATATCTCAACCTGATCCTCCTATGCCTGTACCTAAAGGATATCTCTCTCCTATTAGACATTGCCTAGCTCTACCTGTAGCTCTAGATATAAATCACCCTACATACCATGTGATGTGTGTACCCCATGATCCTCTACCTCCCCATAGTTACCCTGATCTCCTAAGTCTAGGAGGTCTACCTGCTCATATGCTTGATGGCGAGGCCTATGGGCCTTGCCCACCCCTGTCAGATCCTCCTAAAGGGTATCTTGCATCACCTCATATGTTGCCTTAGCTACCTCACCCCCTAGAGCTCTCATGCCTCACCACTATTGCATCACACACCATGAGTCATACTCCTCTATAATCCCAATATCAACCACATATAAAATATCTACTATATGATCCACCTCATCCCCCACCTGCTCCACTGTAGGCCAGATCAGTGTCCTCTCATCCCCACAATACCGGTATACCACTGGCTCCCTGGATAGCCCTTGATGTAGCCCAAACTATCGCATAACTCAAGCAAAAGTTAAGTACTCTCACTTGGTGCCATGCCTTGTCATCATCCATCTACCTCACCTCACCTAATGGAGCTGCTCTCTAGCATTAGTCCAATCTGGATAGTCCTTGTACGGTCGCCATATCACCTACCCTGGTTCTAGTTGTGAAATAGCATCAACATAGTTCTCCACATCACCTACGTGTCGATGAATCTACCCTCATTCCTATGTCCTCTACCATAGGATAGCATATCCTATCTTCCTATCAACCAATAATCCCCAGGTCATCCATGGTAATCCCTATGGTTGTCCCATAGCTATGTGTTACCATCCATAGCACTACAACAAAAAGTTGCACCCCAAGCCCTTTTTCTTATGGTAGCATATCTCGTACAACTTGTCATAGAGTTATGCCAGTAGAGTCATCCCCAAGCCATAACCAAGAGCTCCTCCTTGGTGCACCCTGCCAAGGCGTACACCAGCTCCAACAGATTCCATAGAATCCTTGCCCTTAAGGAATTAGGAAGTAGCATATTAGAGATGAGGGTCATTAGTAATGCATGCCTCACCCTCAATACCCCCTCCTCATACTATAACCCCACTAGTATCCCTCCATTTTAGAATTCTATATCTACTACATCTACCCCATCACCAAAGCATCTACTCAGCATTGCACCTCTCAAGTCATGGTGCGTAGTGCGGATCGCTCATCTCTCTATCAAAATCTGCAAAATCTAGTAGACATCCTCAAGCGTCACCATAATCTCCCCCATAGGTAGGTGGAAGGTGTTGGCGTATGAGTCACATAGGCTAATAAGGGTGGTCAAGTAGGTCCAGTTTCCTATCATAGGCTCCAACCGTGTAACCTTCTTGAGCCCAATGGCATCAAGCCACTCCTAGTTAGCCTCTATCAAGGCATCTCGGGTGGTCTCGAAGAGCTTCAATTTTTGGTATCGACTGTTCAACACCTGGTAAAAATAAGAAATAAATAAGTAGGCATTCACAATGCTTCAAAATGGCCTTCAAAAGGCCCAAAAAAATGAAAAATTAATCTACAAAAGTAATCTAATTGCACAAAAATATAAAAAAAATAATAATACACTTTTCAAGAAATAATAATGAGGTAGTCTAGTTAGTACATACATGTCTAGCACTGGATCCTTTGTTGTATGCCTTTACTTTCTAACTCATGGTGATCATGGGTTGATTTCATTAGCACTTCGCTATGACAAATCACTCTCCTCCTCACCTCTCAAATTGCCAAATAAAACATGCAATAATGAGCCCAAAACACACATTTTAGGTTTATATAGTCTTGCAGTAGTCCTATTCATCCCAGGGTGGGATGAACACACTTTTGGCCATTTGTCCCACCCTGGGATGAATACTAAATTTGCATTCATTCCAACCTAAGATAATACAGGATTTGTAGGCCAAAGCAACTTCCAATGCATCAAAAAGGGTACAAAAACCCACCAAAAAATAAATCAAATTGATGGAATTTATTCAAGTTTGATGATGGAACTCAAATTCACCATGGATACATTGAAGAGATACTACTTTAATCCCTAATAAGTCCATAATGGCTAGACCGCCCCAAGGGAATGAAGTTTTCAACTATTTTTCTTCCATGAGGCATCAATAACATTGTCAACATTCCTTCCAAAACTGATCTAATTTTAATGAGTACAACTAAAGGCAACCTTAACAAAAGTCATCTAGGTCAAGTGACTTGTCATTTTTCTCATGATTCATTCCTGCATCGAATTGTCACTTGAGGGGGCAATCATACTCAGTCCAAATCAACAAGCACACACTCAATCAGGCAAATTACGTTCATTCAACGAATATTTGACAAATACAATCATGCCCCTGCTTGGGGCAGCAAACAAGCACAAGTTAAACAAATTCTTGGCATTCTAGAAGCATGAAGGATCATACATCCTGAACCTTCATGATTTAACAATGTCTAAGATCAAGTCAAAATTACTAGAGAGGTTGTACTTGAAGCAAGTTCCTTAGCTTGTCAGATGAAAGGATTCAAGAACGCATTCTATTTCCATGATTGAGGCATATAAAGTTTGTTAAGTTATTTAAAACCCTTAATAATTGAATATTTTGGTCATCTATTTTTGCTCAGAACTATGCTACACACAATGCATCCCAAAAAGCAGCATTTGTAGACACTAGAATATGGTCAATCCAATTATGCTATCAAAATCAATGACTAAATGGACATATCAAGGCCCCTAGGGTAGCCCTCATAAGGTATACAATGGTTCTAACCACTTTGTATAGGGTTTTGGAAGATTTCAAGCCATTTTGGGACCTTTTGGGCACCCTGTTCCTATTCATCTCACCTTGGTATGAATACAAAACCTATTCATCCCACCCTGGATAAAATAGTAGCATTCATCCTGGGGTGGAGCAAATAGCAAGTTTGATCAGAATAAAGTCAAATTTGTACAAATAGCACTTGGTAATGGTCATATTCCTACCTATTCTAACCCACAAGTCAGAGCATGTAGCATATTTATGCCTTGATCCATAAGGGAGGCCAATTTGGGAGATTCTCTTCCCCCTCCAATGCATGCCACCTTGGTGGCCAAGTGGCACCTCTTGCCATGCATGCCCTTGCATGTATTTTTGCACATGGGCCTCCTTGGCCTATAAAGTGGATCTCATTTCCACCCAAGAGGAGAGGAGAAGAGTTCAAGGAGTTGCATTGTAGTGCTATCGATATTTTACCTCACCCTCTTGTGTTTCCTTTCATCCATAATATCTTCTTAGCAAGGAGGTTATTGGATGGTCCAAAGAGGTGTCCAAAATATGGAACGTGAAAGGTGTGTTCATCCCAAGGATGGGGTGAAAGCCCTATTCACCCCACCTTGGGGTGAACATATTTCTAAAAATATGTAAAAAAATATATGCACACATCTGCCTTTTAAAATCATTTTCGGTGATAGGATGCATTCACCCCACCTTGGGGAAAATATAATGTGAAAGGTGATAGAAGGGAGGCATAGCAATAAAAGGCACGCGATAAAATGATATCACGTTCACCTTGGTTAATGGGCGAACATCCTGTTTGCCTCTCCCATGGGCAAACACACCCCAAAAACAAAATAAAATTGTGTATGCACTCGCCAAAGGGTGAACAACCTATTTGCATCTCCCATCGGTGAACACGTTCACAAAAATAAAATTGCAACGAACGTGCCAAGTAACAGGAAACTGGGTGAACATAATTTTGTTGAGGGACGAACACAATTTTTGAGAGAAAATGGTGAATATAGTTACAAAGATAAAGTTGTTCAGTTGCTAAGTTTCATTTGAAATGATAAGAATGGTTTCACCATATTCCATGAGGAATATAATCAATCAAAAATGTATTCTTATGAGGTGTTTAAATTTTAAAGGTGCCTAGAGCAGGTTTTGACAAGCATTAAATAATGGTGGCAACGAGTAACTCAAATGATGAATCCCAAGCGAAGAAGAAAGCCATGTTAAAAGCACAGGAAGATTTTCATGATTTCCAAGGTGGGGGTGCATTTTCAAGGCATTGAACATCTCTTAATTTTTTGTGCACCGATGCCCAAAATGTTGATTTCCTAGGAATGTTTCCTTGAAATATGGATCACTATTCCAAAAAGATGGATTTTCAATATTTCCAAGGAGGAATTTCCTCACTCTGGTTCCTGATCTACGATCATTTTTTCTTCATGTACATTTAATGAAAGAGGTGAAATCCTCTATAAATACTAATCAAATTTCCATTGTAAGGAGGTTAGACACTTTATGAGAAAACTCTCCAAGTTCTCTACATCAATAGAAGACACCAGGCTTCTGAATTTGCAAGTGATCTTGTGTGCAATTTCCTTCTATATTCATGCACTTCTATTTTACATTCATGTTCCTTATTTGCTGTTAGATTTGAATTCTGCATTTGAATTTAAATATTGTTGGTGAGGAAGTGAGTGCTAGAGTGTTATTATGAAGGTTTTTGTTGCAAGTTTATGAGTAAATTCTGTTGCTTTTCTTTTATTACATGCTATTTCATGCTTGGGTGAATTTCCTATTGTTAGTCTACCCCAAATCCTACGCTTTCGACCTATGGCCATATTTTCCATATCTTTTCGTATTTTCTAATTTCTTTCTTGCATCTCTAGTCTTCAACCAATTTAGGATTTAGTTAGGGAGCCAACCCTCTTTGGATATTGACATGGAGGACATTCCTTTCCTTCGATCATTCAATGTTGGCTATATCTAGGGTGCACAAACATAGTTTTGTTGATTAGGTAGATATTTGACCAATATTTTTTGGCACGCCCGATGGGACCCCGAAAAGTTCCACTTTCACAGTATTAAGGTTTGATGTTCGCCTTTATGTTGTAGAATTAGAACATCTAGTGACTCGATTACACCAAGAAATATCCAAACGTGAGTACAATGAAAGTTGTGTCTCATGAATACAAGATCGAAGGCCAAAAATCTAGATCATCAAATTGAGTTCTACGAACTTGATATTCAAAGGCTAGGGGAGCATCCTCAATTAGCCACTTTACATCGTACATCTTCATTACCTCATATGCCCCTTTTTTTTTTTTTTTTTTTTTTTTTTTTTTTTTTTTTTTTTTTTTTGTTTTTTTTTTTTTTTTTTTTTTTTTACATACATCCCATATATCATCTATCACATCCTCATGACTAGTCGATGTATTTTTTGCTCCCACAAGCCCAATTAGTACTACCACTAGCCTTCCTCAACCTCTCACACCACTAGTGTTCCTCAAGCTCCACCTCACACACCAGCCCACATGGCTCAAAATCCTCCACCACAGCAGCCACAACCACCAAGGCAGTTCCCAGCATGGAATAGCTCAGGGGCCTTGAACTTACAAGCACAAAATCTAGTGCCCCAAGCAGCTTTGAAGGCTTTGCCGACCTATGATGGTACTGGTAAAATGGCCTATGAGCATATTCAAGATGTAGCTTCTTTGGCTACGATCCATGGAATAACAGATGAAGATGTGATGGTAAAGTTGTTGGTATTGTCATTGAGAGGAAAATTGTTGTATTGGTACCGATCATTGCAACCTGGCACTATTACCTCATGGGATCAGTTGGCGAAGTTGTTGATTAAAAATTTTCATGAACAAGCTGACCCATACTCCTTGCTGCACCAGTTTACAATGATTCAAAGACATCCGTAGGAGGAGATAGTTGATTTCAACGTCAGGTTCGCTCAAAGCTGGCAAAGGGTTCCTGATGGTTTGCGGCCCACGCATGAACAAGCTACGTTCTACTACCTCAGGGTATTTAGCACTAAAATTGGTATGGTCGTGCGACAAGCCAATGTGACTACATTCCCAGACCTGTACACATAGGCACAAAAGGTCGAATCTGACTTGATTATCGTAGGTAGGCTTCCCCCAAAAATGACTATGCCCATTCTTCCTGATCTCCCATAGTATTTGTATTCAAGTGCATTTTCGTAGCCCATGCCTTCCATGTACCCAGTTCCCTCATGGAGTTCAAGCCCACCTCATATCACTCTGATCCCTATCCCACAATATCCGACTCCAAGTTTTCCATAGTTACCCACTCAATCAGTACCCAATTACCATCATCTATTCCTTTTCTAGCATTATCGGTACCATTGGTCCCATTACCATTGCCCATGCCACCAACACCTCTACCTTTTCCAGTGCCCCCCACATCTTCTAATCTTGATCCTTTCATGACATTGTTACAAGAAGTGAAATCTAATAATTCAGCCTTAAGGACGATATCAAATGAGCTTACAATGGTGAGGAAGAAGCAAGTTGAGGCTGAATTTAGGTCAAGGAGATTTCAAACTCCACCAATTACTCGAGAGCAAGCATCTACTAGTAGAGGCCTTGAGAAGAGCACAATGGTGCTAGCAAATGAGGAGACTAGCACAACAAAAAAGGCATACTGGTGTTCAACATGCAATGATCCTCATGGAGAAGAAACTTGCATGGTGCATATGAATTATGTGCAAATGCTAGCAGAAAGTTTATCGGTGGACAAGTCAATATGATCAGGGAAGTTGATCATAATTTTATGATGCCATATTTGGAGCAAGTTTCGGTTCTTACGAGATCCAAGAAGAAGCTAGTAATTGTAGATCCAGCTGAGCTTGAACCTTTGAAGGTGCCTATAGAGCCAAAGGTGCAAGATGAAAAAGGGCAACCTCTAGTGAAAGTGCCTAGTGTAAGGACTAAGGAGCAAGATTCTATCAAGCTAAAATATTTATTGCCTAAGCAAGCTCAAGAAAAGGTACAAACTAAGGCATCAACTTCACAACCTGCAGCAGCTGCTCAAACACAAAATGAAATGAAAGAGCAGGCTAAGGAGCGACTCAAGTACCCATCATTGACAAAGAGACAAAGGGTAGAAGCTACTCAACAGTACCGAGATAAGTATGAGTGGGTTATAGAAGAGAAGGCTCTGACCATCTCAAATTATAATATTATGGAAGAAATGAAGAAGATACCTACAAAAGTAAGCTTGTATGATGCACTACAGTTGCTTGGACAAGTTGACCTATTGCAAGAATCTTTGAAGACTGCTAAAGATCAAAAGAAAAATCCTTCTCAAATAGTCTTGGCACAAGCACTACCAACTTCGACCATAGGAAAGAATAGACCACCCCCATTTTATTTGTCACTCAGAATGGAGGGGTGGATTGTACACAATTGTATGATTGATTCTGGAGTTGCGACTACTGTCATGCCAAAGGTAGTATGTGAAGTGATGGGGATGGAATATACAAGAAGTAGCCTAGGAGTGTTGCAGTTGGATGGAACTCTAGTCAAGATAGTGGGAGTAATCAAAGATATTCCCATTGTCCTTCATAGTATGCCACAAATCATGGTCATCCAGGAAGTGGTAGTGGTTGACCTGGAGCCATACTTTAGCATGTGTCTCTCAAGGGAGTTCATAGCTAAGTTGGGAGGATATCTTTCCTTAGACTACTCGCATTTGGAGATACCATTTAAAGGAAATAGGATTCACATTTATAATGAAAAGCCATCAACTTTTCACATTGAAAAGTTGGAGGAAGAAGAAGAATCTCCAGGTGCAGTTAACATGATGACTGAAGAGCTAGAAGAGGTTGACTTGATGGAAGAAGCACTTGGTGAACTTCACCTTGAAGATGAGTTTTCCCTCATAGATTTTAATGCAATGATTGGAATGGACATTGGTTGTTATACAATAACCAAGCCCAAGCAAATTGAAGAAAAAGTCCCTGATTCCCTAGATCCTGACACAGATCAGTTATGGAAGCTGTATTTTGATGGTGCCAGATGTAAGAATGGTGTAGGAGCTGGTGTCATGTTGATCTCCCCCATGGGGTTATAGAAGACTTATTCTTATAGGTTGACTTGGAGTTGCACAAATAATGCAGTTGAATATGAAGCATTGTGCCTTGGATTGAAGAAGGCTAAAAAGTTGGGCATCAAGCAGTTGCAAATTTTTGGTGACTCCAAACTTATTGTTAATCAGACCACTAATAAGTGTGTATCAAAGCAGCATTACCTAAAAGCTTATCGCAATAGAGTGTGGGATTTATTTGAATCCTTCATAACTTTGAACATTCAGGCGATTTCCCGAGAGCAGAACAAACATGCAGATATTCTAGCCTCTCTCGGTGCAAATTATTCTCCCATGGAGCAAGTAGTCAGAAAGCCCAAGACTGTCAGGGTGATCTATAGACCTTCAGTCCTTGATAAGAATATTTATTGGCAAGTATTCGACAATGATGAACAAATAGTCAATTTTCTGCTTAGAGAAGCTGCTAGCGTAGATGATAGAGTGCTTGTTGAAGAAGAGAGAGAAGGAATGATCCAATTGAAGAACAATCATATTCCTAGAGGATTGATTTCTTTGGAGAGTTTGTTTGACTAGAATGATAGGTTTGAGAAGCATAGGATCAAAGTGGATGCAAAGGAGTATAAGGAATTACAGTTAGAGCCTAAAAAGATCATTAAAATTGGAACTGATTGCATGCCCGAAGAATTGGAAGATATTAAGAACTTGTGCTATGAGTACCCCGACATCGTGGCATGGAGCTATCAAGATTTGAAGGGATATGACAAGAACGTGATCCAACATACCATTGAGCTGCAGGAGGGGGTAAAACCTTTTTGACAAAAGTAATGCCCTGTCAATCCCAAGATCGAAGTACTCATGAAGGCGAAATTGTTGAAGATGTTGGAGGCAAAGATAATTTATCCAATCAAGCACTCAACATGGGTGGCGAACCTGGTGCCAGTACGAAAGAAGAATGGAGACATTCGATTATGTGTAGATTTTTGCAACTTGAACCAGGCATCATTAAAATATCATTACCCTCTATCGTAGATTGATCAAATCCTTCATGTGGTAGCTGGTGCATAGAGATTCTCATTGCTAGATGGTTTCTCTGGATATAATCAAATATGGGTGAAGGATGAGGACCAACATAAAACAACATTCACCACCAAGTGGGGCACATTTGCCTACCAACGGATGCCATTTGGACTCTCAAATGCTGGTGCTACTTTCCAGAGGGCTATGGACATCGCTTTCGATGAGTTATTGAATAGAATTATTGTAATATATCTTGATGATATGACTGTGTTTTCACATCGCAGAGAAGACCACGTTGCTCATTTGAGGTAGGTGTTTGAGAAGTGTCATGAGTTTAGGATTTCTATTAATCCAAAGAAGTCAATATTTGTTGTTAAATAAGGGAAATTGTTGGGTCATGTGATCTCACAAGAAGGATTGGCAATTGATCCTACAAGAGCTGAAGCACTCTTGAAGTTACCATTGCCTGCTAACAAAAAGGACCTACAATATTTCTTCGGTCAAATAAATTTCATCCGCAAGTTTATTGCTGACTTTGCTCAGGTTGTGAAGCCCATGACTGAGCTCTTAAAGAAGAATACCGAGTTTAAATGGATAGAGACCAGAAGATGAGCTTTTCAGGAAATCAAAGAAAGAATCACACAAGCTCTAGTTTTAATTAATCCTGATTATTCAAAAGATTTCATTCTCTATGCAGTGGGTGAGCAAGAGAGCTATGTTGCAGTGTTAACATAGAAGCAAGAATATGGAGAAGAGAAGCCAATTGCCTTCTTGAGCCAAGTTATTGCACCACATCAGGAGAAGTATAATTTTATCGAGAAACAAGTGTATGCAGTAATGAAATCATTGAAGAAGTTTCGACACTTTGTTTCCTAGAGCAAAACTATGGTTTATGTTATACATCCTGATGTTCAAAATTTCATACTCCAAGGAGAACTAGGTGATAAAAGGGCAGGTTGGGTCTCAAAAATTCAAGAATATGATGTGGAGATCCGACCAACAAAGCTAGTTTATGGGTGAGCTTTATGCCAGGAGTTAGCTAAAAGTGTTGCCTCTGAATCATTGGATGTGGTGCATGAAGGAGACATTGGCGAAAGCATTTGCGTGAATCATACTGTGAGTAATCATGATTGGATAGAAGAATTAGTTGATTATTTTACTTTAGGAAAATGTCCAACTCACCTTGATGCTTCACAACATCGAAGGTTTAGGTTGCAAGCCCTCAAATATGTTCTATTGCCTAATGGACTATTTCACAAGAATATTGATGGAGTTCTTCTCAGGTGTGTGAAGGAGTCTAAGAAGGAGAAAATATTAGAGGAATTTCATTCTGGGCTATCTGGTGGTCACTATGCAGGAAGGCCTATGGCCTTAAAAATTATTCGAGTAGGCTATTTCTGGCCTACTCTGTTCGTAGATGCTCATAAAGTGAGTCAACATTGTGATAGTTGTCAATGATACGTTGGTAGAATCAGAAAAGGAGCATTGCCTCTATGCCCAATTCAAGTGGAAGCACCTTTTCAGTAGTGGGGTCTTGACTTCATCGGAGTTATTGATCCACATTCTTCCATAGAGCACAAGTATATCTTAATGATGATTGACTATTTCACTAGATGGGTAGAGGCTATTCCTACCAAGAAGGTTGATCAAGCAACTGTTATCTCTTTTCTAGAAGGGATCATTACTCATTTTGGCATCCTAGATTCAATTGTAATTGATAATGGAACTCCATTCATTGGGGCTAAAATCATAGAATTCTCTAGCAAATATGGCATTTATCTCAAGACATCATCCAATTATTATCCGCAAGGGAATGGTTTGGCCGAATCTACCAATAAAAATTTGCTACGAATTTTAAAAAGGATGTTGGGTAGTAATAAAAGAAGTTGGCACTTGTTGTTGAACCAGACGCTTTGGGCAGATCACATCTCTATGAAGAAATCTATTAAAACTTCTTCGTACGCCTTGGTGTATGGGAAAGAAGCCATTCTCCCCACTCACATTGAGCTTCCGGTACTCCAAACATTGCAGTTATTTCAAGATGAAGATGAAGAATATGATCCTATGAGTGCAAGGTTGGCACAATTGTTGTAGTTAGAGGAGGATAGAGAGAGTCCTATCAAGCATTTTTGAGCACATAAAAGAAATGCAGAAGTGGTTCGGGAAGAAAATAACTGAACGTAGTTTTTAGGTGGGAGACTTAGTTCTAAAATGGAATGAGAAGAAGGCTAAGCTAGGAAAACACCATAAGTTTGATGCTATCTGGGAAGGCCCTTTTCAAATTTCTGTAGTAAATTCAGCAAATGCCTATCACCTTCGTGATATGGAGGGTTGTGATCTTCCTATCCCGGTGAATGGTCTTCATTTGAAGGCCTATATTCAATGACGAGGTTCTGATGAGGTACCATCTTGTACATATGTAAATATTCTTTTTAGTATGTTATTTGTTTTAAATTGTTGATGTATTTATATATATATAAAAAAAAAAAAAAATGAAAAATTTCTTCTCGAAGTGTTAAAAATTAAAAAAAGGTATTTCCAAGGAGAGAATGAATGCCTTGGGGAAATGAAAAAATTGAAGTCGTGTTCCCCAAGAGGGGTGACACAATCGTTCACCCTTGGTTGGGGTGAACTTATTGACAATTTAATATCCTTTTGGTGAAGATGAACATAAAATCAATGTCGTGTTCACCCTGGATGATGGGCAAAATGGTCGTTCACCCTTAGTTTGGGTGAACGCATGTTAAAAGGAGGAGCGATAAGGATTTATTTTAATAAAAAATGATAAGAGATGAGCCTTTTAGGAAAGAAAAAAAAAAAGAGAAAAGTTGTTTTAGAAGAAATTTTTTTAGAAAATTAGATTTTCTAAATATGGGAAAAGTGAAGGAGATGAGTTTATTTAAGGAGGCTATTCGCCATGAAATTTTCAAGCAATTCGAAGTTGCCCTAAAATGAGAGATTTTAGTATTTTAGGAAGAGAGGAAGAGAATATTGCGCCCATAAAGTGATTTCTTCGAAGAAAAGGGAGCAAGTGCGTTTTTTTGAAGCACGTTGCAAAGATAATCGCGCCCTTGAATACGTGGCAGCTATCAAAGAGCATGAATGCAGGTAAAGGGGTGTTTTGAATGCATTTAATTAAAAATGTGCACCCTACATAATATTTATGTTCTCAAGGAGCAGAAAATACCTATCATTGGTTTTCAAGTGGTAAATTTATTTTTCCAAGTAAGCTTTGGGCACTAGGGCATGATTTACAATAAACTTACGTGGCAAGGAGGGCACTCTTTCCCAAGATGATTTGGTAGTGAATCAAAGGTGATACCGTTAGGACATAGGGAATGGTGCTAGGTGAGCGAATCAATGCTTATGATCTCTCGAAAGTGCTCAAATTAATTTAACATTTATTACGGTAGTTGAGGAAGCGCTCTATATAAAGGATGAGGTAAAAGGCTCATAGTTTAATTTCTTTTAAATTTTTACTATTGTGTATTTTGAACTGTAGTTGCAGAAGTGTCCAGAGAGTGTTTAGAGTATTTTTCAGAAATAAGAGATAATGGGGAAGTGAAGCAAAGAGCCTAAGGATGTTATAGAGGCTACAGAGTCCAAGAAGTCAAAGTCTAGATCTAAGAAGGCTCGAAAGAAATGACTATGTCGACTTGGACCCGTATGAAGACACAATGGCAGAAATTGGCGACTGTCTCATTACCCATAAAGGTGTGGAAAGGTTGTGAGAAGATGTTGAGTTAGCAGTGAACCAGGGAGTGACATCACATAGCTGGCTGACAGTGCCCTATCATTCATAGTTGTTCTGGTACTTGTGCCCACCGGTTCATCCATACCCTGAGCTAGTGCGACTTATCGCTCAGTTTTATGACCCATTCACCAGAGTTGTAAGGAATTCTAGGAGGGAAATTCTCTTCACCATCACCCTAGATGAGGTTTGGGAGGCATTTGCTTGTGGATTGAAGCCCCCTTCTTATGTGGTTAATAAAAAATTGCATACTGATGAACAAGAAGATAGATATGTCTCCATGGTAATAATGCACCAATTTATGGAGACTCAGCTGATTAAGGAGCCATCGATGGGGCAACTTCCCAATTTATCAAAGTCGCTCTCAAATTTCAAAAGCTTAGATATTTATTCGATGTTGGCATGGGTCATCGGTTTACCTTCAGATGATACTGTGCATAAGTGGTAGGCGGCCTTAGCACAATGTATTTTTTGGGTGGAGTTCTATTCCTAGCTATGAGGTAGGGCACCAACCCGATATTTTTTGATTGGGCTGATTTTATTTCTCGAAGGTTGAATTTTTAGTTGGAGAAGTTGCATATTGGAGAGGCAAAGTCATTCAGGCACTCTTCATTTTTAATATGGTTTTTCTTTTTCCAGCTTCAGCGATGCTTTCCTTTTATTGTAGTGACACAGGTGGGTGAGAAAAATGAACCTTTTCGGTTTATATGTGGACTCCCATTTTGTCAAGAAGGGAGTCATTTTATAGTTTTAATAGTTGGTTTTTGGGCCCAGCAATAGAGTTACTTTGTGGCACATGTGAGAGGGTGCCATGGGAATTAAGAGATGCAGTGGTTACCCAAGAAAAGGGAGATATTTTTCTGCTTACCCAGGGCGTAGTTGTGAGAATTTTTGGTTTCACGGGTAAGCCATTTTTGTTGCCCTATTTTTCTACTGAGCATGTTTTTGCTATGGAAGTAGTGCGCTAGTCAGATTATGTAAATGATGTGTATGGAGTTGGGTATGGAAAGAAGACAACATGCAATATGTCATTTAAATTTGGTAGTATAGAGGTGAGCCAAGTTGGATAGAATCGGCTCCTTATAGTAGCGTTGCAAGATTTGGGACTGATAGAGCTACCGCAATGTTGGAGGTATGACCCTTTGGGTAAGTTTTTAGCTATTATAAAGTCCAAATATTTTCATTGTTGCCCTCGACTAGATATTTAGAAGAATAGAAATAACTTTGATGGGCCTGATATGAATTGGCATATTGAGAAAATGATGACACTTCCACCTTGGCATGACTATTATGAGCAAGAAGTGGAGTATAATCTAGCCCGGTATAAGTCTCAAATCCCTCCATTGGGTTTATTTAGCCAAGTTAAATAAAGTGAGCCTGAATGGATTGAGGAGAAAATTATGAATTGGTGGATAATGCGGGTTCATCGAGGGAAGCTGACTACTCCTTATGGGCTGAAGTTGGATGAACAATTTTTGGAGAATTATGATGAGTATGTCGATTCATATCAGCCTATCACCTTCACCAACATTTTACCATAAAGTTTTCAACATTCTGATAGTGGTGAAGGTGAAATAGAAGGAGAACGTCTATTGGTTGAGGAGGAGATTCTAGAGGAAGAAGAGCAACAATACGTGTTTAAATGGAGATCTCAATGGATGAAATAAAAAATTGAAGAGGCACACTTGCATCAGAGAAGCAAAATGTGCCAAAAGTGCCACCATTTCCCAAAGTGGTGAAAATACCAAGGACTAGTGTCGTTACTACTTCTATACTGAGGTTTTAGTTGTCGTAGTTCCTATAGTTCCTATTGTTTCAGTAGTAGTTATTAATCCTTTACCAGTAGTAGAGGTCTCGACTAAGGTTGCACAAATATTTTTGATGGCCCAAGAGCAAGAGGAGGATCATCAGTCGAAGAGCTCCCAAGTAGAGGTCATGGATGGTGAAGAGAATGTAAATATTGAGGAGAGGGTGGAAGCACAACAAGAAGAAGTAATTTCATAGCGCCCCTATCACCACATCACATGGTGCCCATGCTCGAAGGTACATCTTCTCTTCCCTCTTCTTCTTCCTCAGAGCATGTAGTGACTTCTATTTCACTTCCACCATCTTCTATCTCCATTTCTCCACCATTTGGTATACCTTCCATATCTATTTCAATTCCATCTTCTTCCATTCCCGAAGTCACTATTGCTCCTTCTTCTATTCCCATTTCTTCGGCCTCCATTTCTTTTAGTTCATATGCATCAGGCCGAATCCCTTTTTGCACCCTTCCCCTTCCATTGCTGCCACCACTACCATTGAGGCTGTAAGTATGCAAGCTCCTCCTAGAGTAAGTGTAACTATAGCTAAACCTGGTTCCTCCATCCAAACTATTATTTTAGTTCCCCCTCTTCTCACTATCTCATCCGCTTCCATTGAGCCTAGTCGCTCAGATGTTTTGGTTCCATTCACCCCATTTTTGGAGTTGCAAATATTGCTCGATGTTCAGGTGGCCCAAAAACAACCCGATGTGGAGAAAATTAATCGGGTACACTTGAGTTCTTTGTAGTGGTTGAAGAGCATGAGGTGCAAGGAAGCATTGGCTCTAGCTCGACCGATTAAGAAAGTTGCTTTTGATCCAGTTGCTATGGAAGCTCACATGACTAAACTCACTCCCTTGGTTCAAAAGTCGTAAGGAGAAATGTTGTCGAGTGATTACGTCAGTGAGACTATCATAGAAGATCTTACCAGGATAAATTCGATAGAGAATATGGGCAATATACAGGTTGATATGAGCTCAGTATACTTGCATGATGAGTATTATAAGGAGAAGTATTTTGAAAATGAAAATAAAATTATTGAGCTTAAAACTGCCTTGGCAAAAAGTAGAGCACAAGAGGAGAAGACTACCACTAAAAATGAATACTTGCACCGATAGGTTGGAGTGCACCTGAAAGAATGAGATACCACTAGGATAGAGATGCATAAGCTTCAACAGCAGCTTGAGGATATGAAGAATCAGTTAGTAGAGAAGGCTGCATAGGCTGCTGGTTTTTCACCAAAAAGCGTCAAGGAGGCCCATCTTCGCTCTACCTAGAACTGTGAGAAGTTGGCCATACAGGCAGTTCAGGTGTTGCATTATTTGTGGGAAGCCCAAATACAGATCCAGTTAGGGTAGTAGTTGATTGATACTACAGAGGATATGCTAGAGCCATATATGGAGATGGTAGTAAAAATTTAGGCCCTAGCTAATGCTAACCTACGTATTCACCCTCTAAGCGAAATGGATCATGCCTGGTCAACTGCCAAGGTCACGCTATGTAGTTATTTTCAAAGGATGGACCTGGTAAGAGAAGGTCGAACAATCCTCAACACCATCGAGCGAGAGCATACCATTTCCATGACTCACTTTGATACTCTTGTCGAGTTGGGATTTTTGGACTTTACGGATGAGTGGGGTGAACCCTTGCCACTAGAGCAATTGGAGGTGCTCTAGAAGAAGTTTGTGGAAGATACCTCTGAGATTGATGCATGGGAGGAGCCTCTCATGGAAGCATAGGTATTGCCCTTGATGCAAAAATATACGCGCCTAGAGCTATCATTGTATGAGTTGGCTCAACGAGCGAAGCGCCTCAGCTTGACGGATGTTCAAAATCTTTGCTTTGTTTATGAGTCACTAAGTGTCCCATGCCTATTCACTACTCATGCTTGGAAGGAGGTAGTCATAGCCTATGAAGTAATTTTTGAGACTCTCAAGGAGTAGGAGGAGCAAGACGATAGAAGTGAAGCAAGAGAGAAGGCAATAGAGGAGGCAGAGTGAGCTGAAGTGCTCAAAGTGGTGGCTGAAGCTGAAGAATAGGAGAAAGCTGAAGAGGAGGCATGTTAGAAGGCATCTGCAACAAAGGCACTAGCCAAGGTGGTTGGTAAGAAGACTCCATGATAGCCCAATGGATAAAGGCCTAGGATCGCTTGCATCCATGCGAGCTGGATACCCCGTGAGTCACCAAAAATATTGGCAGTTTTGCACTTTGCCACATTGGGATTTTTTTTGGAGCATTTTTATTGTAATGCGATAGTATTTATCTTGAAATATTATTATGGATCAATTTCATATGTTACTTTTTGTTTGTATATGTATTATTTAAAGTTAAATGTTTAAAAGGAAAATAAATTTAGAACTTCATTTGGGATTCAAGTTTGCTACATTCAAAAGGATATGAATTGAGAGCCTTTTGCTACATTTGAAAAAAGAAAGGAAGATGAAGGATTGAAAGATTTGAAAGTCCAAAATATGGAACGTGAAAGATGCGTTCACCCCAAGGATGGGGTGAAAGCTCTATTTGCCCCACCTTGGGGTGAACGTTTAAAATATGTAAAAGAAAAATTCCTAATGGGGTGAAGCTCCTTCCCCCACCTTGGGGTGAATATAATATAAAGTGATGAAGGAGGATAAAAGGAAAAATGAAATCAGGTGTTCACCCTGGTCGAGGGGTGAACATCCTGTTCACCTCTCCCATGGGTGAATGCACCCCAAAAAATGAAATCATGTTTTCGCCCTGGTCGAGGGGTGAACATCCCGTTCACCTCTCCCATGGGTGAACGTGTTCCCAAAATGGAATTGCGTGAATGTGCCAAGTAATAGGAAATTGGGTGAATGTGATTTTTGTTGAGGGGTGAACACAATTTTTGAGCAAAAAGGGTGAATGCAGTTACAAAGATAAAGTTGTCCAATTGTGAAGTTTCACCACAAAGGATGGTTTCCATGGTCCATGAGGAATATAGTCAAGCAAAAATGTATTCTTCCAAGGTGTCCAAATTTCAAAGGCACCTAGAGCAAGTTTTGACAAGCATTAAATAATGGTGGCAACGAGTAACTCAAATGGTGAATCCCAAGTGAAGAAGAAAGCCATGTTAAAAGCACAGGAAGATTTTCATGATTTCCAAGGTAGGGGTGCATTTTCAAGGCATTGAACGTCTCTTAATTTTCTGTGCACCGACGCCCAAAATGCTGATTTCCTGGGAATGTTCCCTTGAAAGATGGATCGTTGTTCCAAAAGGATGGATTTTCAATATTTCCAAGGAGGAATTTCCTCACTCTGGTTCCTGATCTACGATCATTTTGTCTTCATGTACATTTAATGAAAGAGGCGAAATCCTCTATAAATACTAATCAAATTTCCATTGTAAAGGAGGTTAGACACTTTGCGAGAAAACTCTCCAAGTTCTCTGCATCAATAGAAGACACCGAGCTTCTGAATTTGCAAGTGATCTTGTGTGCGATTTCCTTCTGTATTTATACACTTCTATTTTACACTCATGTTCCTTATTTGCTGTTAAGTTTAAAATTCTGCATCTGAATTTAAATATTGTTGGTGAGGGAGTGAGTGTTGGAGTGTTATTTTGAAGGTTGTCTCTTGCAAAGTTACAAGTGAAATTCTGCTGCTTTCCTTTTATTACATGCTATTTCATGCTTGGGTGAATTTCTTGCTGTTAGTCTACCCCAAATCCTACGCTTTCGGCCTGTGGCCATATTTCCCATTTCTTTCCGCATTTTCTAATTTCTTTCCTGCAACTCTAGTCTTCAACCAGTGTAGGATTTAGTTTGGGAGCCAACCCTCTCTGGAGATTGACACGGAGGACATTCCTTTCCTCCGGTCATTCAATGTTGGCCATATCTAGGGTGCACAAACGTAGTTTTGTTGATTAGGCAGATATTTGACCAACAATTATCAGACAAGGTCAATATGCATAAAGTCTTGAGATCCTCTTTTTGCATCTTACAAATTTTGAGAATCATTTTTTCAATCAATTGGCACTTCCAATATTATCCTAGTACTATCCTTTATGTAGGCTATCTTGTGCCATATATGTATTTTTTAGTGTCTATTCCCTTGGATAATTACTAAGTGGTCCTCCAATGACTCCAACTCAGCTTCCGAAAAGGTAGTTTACTATACCAATTTTTTTATATTTACAACCCTAGTGTGTTTTAATCCATTTCCATCTAGTTTTGTTCACTATTGTGTGTTCTAGGTAGTAAGAAGCATAGTGTCTATTTTATATGGTCTTCCTTTTTCCTCAGTATTACCAACATGACACTACTTGAGCCATCTAGCCTTCAAATTGATCCCCTGTCTCAAACCTTTTTGGAAGTTCATGGTCTCATTCCTTTCCTCAGCAAGTTCAAAGGGGCTAAGCAAGATATCATTGAAGCCTTTGTCAATTCATGGAATAATGGTTATATTATTGTGCATAACCTCCATTTCAGAGTTACTATCAAGCTGATGGCCGAGGTGATAGAACTTTTGATGAAAGGGTGAGCGGTGCGAAAAGATCATCATAACTGGGAACTTGAGATCCAGGGCTTTCCATTATTGTTTCAAAGTTCTTTATTGCCCCTACGTGAGCCTTTTTGAATACTTTTTTTCTTCCTGTTCAGGTATCTATTATATTTTTTAATGATATTTTGTGAGCATTCCATGGGTGGGTTTTTGTTATATCTCCTTTACAAGGTTTACAGGTAGTTACTTCTCTTAAGCAACCCCACGTGGGTATTGCTCAGGATATGTTTTTGTATTTATGACATCAAACATATACTAAACCTTCTCTACTACTATTTGGTCCTTTTCATTTAGGTTGCAGCTGGCCAATGTGTAGGCCTATGTCATATTATGCTATTGTTTTAGCTACCAGTTTATGTACTTGGGTTTGGAGCCCATTTAAACCTCGTATTTAAGAAATTTTACCTACCAAAAAATATATATATAACATACTTCTCTACTACCATCCTCTATCACACTTTCTACTATAACCATACCTATTGGACAACTCCCTCATAATATAAATTAAATCATTGAATTATTTTTCCACTCTATCCATTATTCCCCAATGTTACTCTAACTATGTGTGACGCACTAGAAGAGTCATTTATTTTTGTGCCAAGATATGTGTTGGTTCTCTATATAGTATGGGAGGACTTGGGATTAAATCTATTTATGGATAAGTAATTGTTAAAAATTAATGCATCATACCCATTCTTCATATCTACAAGAAAGAGCATGATTGTTTTGGTGGTAGTTTACCCACCTAGATATGAAACTCTTCTACACAGATTATCTCCTATTATACTTTCAAAAAAGTCATATGATTTTCTTATCTAACCATCATGGCCAATTAAAATTGAAGTGATTTGACATAATACATTAATTCTTACAAATATTTTGGTTTGATGTAAGAAGCATTCTCTTCAAGATCCTACTGAATCAAATATTGAAATCATATATATCCTCTTCTAGATGCTTGGAAATTATTTGAAATTGTAGTAACAGTAAGTATGCATTTGTGGAGTCTCTAAACCTTTTCATGAACATATTCTTAAAGGTTCACCAACTTTTTATGCTCACATTATCCAATCCGTTATACCATATCAATACCTTTTTCCATAACAAGAAAGTAAACATGATTTTCTAATAAGTTTATGTCTAGTACAGATATTTGGAAGAAATGGAATGGGGTTTTTGGTGGTAGCTTAGCCACTTGGGTAATATAATATTTTACAATATGATTTCAAAATGATCAAATGATTTAAATATCTAATCATCAATAGATAATTTCAATCGAAGTGCTTTGACATAATACACAAATGCTTATGTATTCACCCATGTGTTATAGGTGAGTTGGAGAGGGTAGGGCAATCCTCCAAGGGAGGTCCCTAGTTTGAATATCCACCCTACCAAATGCACATTGGGTACCCAAAATCCAGTTGATTATGCTAGTGCGATCAGGTCCAAGTGCGACTCCCGAGTGATTTTGACGGTGTAGAACCCCCTGGTCATGGTTTCTCATACCAATGCAGCCCCACAAGGATTTTTTGCTAAATTTAAAAAATACTTATGTATTCATTGGTTTGGTGGAGAAAATACTTTATTATAGGTCCTATTAAACTTGATGTTAAAATAATGCATATTCTCTTATAAACACCTTAAAACTATGTTAAGTTGTAATAACAATGAGTATGTGTTTGATGAGCTTCCAATCTTTGCATGAACACATCTATCAAATCTTTCTAATTTGTGATGGTCACATTACCTAACCATTTATACAATATCATTATTTTCCTCATAACAATAACATAAGCAAACATTTCATTATATTCTTATATTGGATATTATAAATTTCTTTTAGCATGTTCAAGTCTTGGGGATATTCAAATGCTATTTTTCTTGGTTCAACTAAAAATGGGCAACACATTGATTGTTACCACAGGGATTGAATTATAAGTTGATAGGTTCAATGGACCTTGATAATCTCATCATGGGTAGTTTACTTGCATGGGTTGGAAATTCTATTGATATCTAGGTTGAGGATGAGCCATATTAAATTGATGAGAGGCTAATATGAACCGTCTACATAGGATGTTGTAGATATATATATATATATATATATATATATATCAAGGTTTTAATAAATTTTATTTATAAATTTTAAGTGTCAATGATTCTATATATAGATCTACTCCATGTTCTACTGGGTGTGCCAAAGTCCTTACTAATGATCTACCAAATATTATCTTGCATTTTATACATAAATAAAGCTAAAAGATTGAATTTTCATCCAATAAACCTCAAAATAAGGCTATATTCTTGTTTAGTTGTAAATATTTATATATTGAGAGAAAAAATATTATTAATTTTATAAAAACCAAAATATTTAGTGACAATTTTGACCTAGTTCAATGATCACAAGAGATAGCATAAATGACCATAATACATCCATCCACATCCATAAAAAACATTCAACATCTAAATATGTATAAAAGGAGTAAATTAAAGTAGAAAGGGTCGTAACCTAATAGTCATAATATTTAATTTTAATTTGCATACACAAAGTAAGAGACCAAATATGTACAAGTAAACATAAATTAACCTTGTCTAATTGAAATGGACTGAATTAGTATTTGTTATAAAATGATTTTGAATTAAAATATTCTCTATAAAGTCTAAATATTCTCAAAAGGATTCATACAATGTTCTATACCAATTATTTATAAGAATAATATATCTAAAGCGAGATGAAAATAAAAAAACTCCTAGTTTACTTTTGAGTAAATTTTAAAATATTATCGATCAATATAATGACTCATTGAGCAATCCCTCATGAATGGTGGGTATTTTATTATTGGTTTCAATTAGTTTTGATATCTCATTGCATGATTATATATTCTTCTAAAATTTTATTTGTTTTATTTATTTAGCTTTAAACTTCAACCATGTGCCTTCGAATCCATGTCCTTGAAGCCCAAAATGGAGTTATTTCATCTAGATCTTATATTTTTATTTCTTTATCAAATGGATACTTTACTTGACATGCTTTGATCAATATATTAGTTATTTTATACCTTATAAATTAATAAATTCAAAATATTCTCACCCAAGTTCTTCCTTATATGTTGTATATTGGTGCTCCAATGATGTCATTCTTGACATTAACTTGGTCTGCAAACCAATAGGCCTTCTTATCTCAACATATCATTTAGTTTCCTAGCATTGTGAGGACCAAAATTAAGCATTCGCCTAATGGGGTCCATCATTTATCCTTTTTAATTCATTTTCCATTTTATCATAAATTGTAAGCATCTTCTTGTTCCTTGCTTCAAAGTGGTATATGATTGAGTGAAATGTAGGGTGTATGCTTGTTTAGTTAATATTGATCTTATGGATTCTACTTCCTTATACTATAGCATTATTATTCATAATGATTTTTTTTATTATTTCATATTTAACTTGTCCTTGAATTAATGGTGACATGCTTATATCATTATGATATTAAAATTTATGATTTGATGCTCATATCTACAAACTCTCTTGGCTATCCTTAGTTTGAATGATCCTTGATTTTCATTGACTAGGTAAGTCATGCTCACATAAATTTACTTTTATGGATAAATTAGAAATTATGGGATACCTTATGGATTGACATACCATTTATCAACCAATTTATGATTCAATAATTTATCATCCCATTATTTTGATGCTTATACCTTACGGGGTTGATTAAGCAACTTGCTATTGATCATTTTGACTCCTCATCTCTTGAGAATTTCTTCTATTGTTTTTATCTAGTTCTATTTGGTTCAAATTTTTTATTCACTATAAGTGGTATATATAATTACATGCACCATCATAAAATTCTATAAATTCCAAAGCAATTTTATCACTACAATCACTGAGGCATTCATATAAGAAAAATCAATCACTTTTTATAAATTTACCAAGAAGTTTGTAATCTTCATATGAATTAATAATTCTTAGAGAAATTATCTTACCATCATATTTACATCTACACAATTAGGTTTTTGATTTATAACTAAAAAGGGAAAGAGGGCATATATTGAATTTGTTATGTTGAATACAAATTTCATCATCATTGTTTGAAGGGATCTATTAATATCCTATAAACATAGAACTATCTCCACCGTATTATGCTTAAATTTACTTCATATAAAATCCATAATACGTCATAATTTAATCTCCATTCATCACTTCTTACTCATGATGTTGGATATGCAACATCAACATTCTTATTATAAAAAAATTATTCTAACATGGTATATGATGTAGTTTATTCTATATGATGTGCAGTAAGATGTATGAGGTATTAGGATGGTTGTAGTTATCATTATTGGGAGTGCTACATGTCATATCACTAACTATTATGGCCATTTTTTTTACTATAACTAAAATGAACCAAACATCATTTATGATTGTAACAGATGGGTAACTTGAAAAGGTAATAAAAAAATTGTTCTTTTGTATCATTGACTTACATTATATTTAATTTCATGAAAATTACTAATATATTGGAGAATATTTAAGTTAGGAGTGTTTTTTTAGGTGTACAAGTCCAAGTAGGGGAAATAAGTAAAATAATGTACCTTAGAGGAATAGTTTAATTTTTTTGTCAAATGAACATATTATATGTTGATCATATGGTTATCTTGACTTTCCATTATATTGATGTCAAATGTAAATCCTTTTATTATTTATTTAGATTACAAATAAAAGAATTATAATTCATTGATAAAGGGTGAAAATAATTATAATAAATAAAATGACAACTTAATATTGGTAAACTAAATAATCCATTGGTGGAATTCCAAGGAAACGTAAATTCAAAATGGTAATGAGAAGAATTTAAGAGAATTGGAGGTCTACTTAGTAGGATGTAAGTGCACAAGTGGAAAATATTAGGAGAGAAGACATGAAGTGGAGGGAATTAAGGAAAAGGGGAAACAAGAGAACAAGAAAGAGGACAAATCACAAATAAAGCAAAAGGTAGATAACATACAACAAAGATTAAAAAAAATGAACATGCACATAAAGTATTGAGAAAGAGAATGGAAGAATAAAATAGGGAGAGAAGTTATGAAAGAAAAGGTTTTGTAGGATAAATTATCAAATAGTAAAGGAGGAATTAGAGGTGCTATTATCACTATCAAATCCAAAGATACCAAAAAAATTAACAAAAACATAGAACTAGGATAATAATGGTTCATGCATTAAATTGAATACTACTAACCTAATAAATTTTCTAAATGCCTATTCCATTTATGTTCATTGCTTGTGCCACATAGTGTATAATTTTAATTATTTAAATCCTTGTGTAGGTGAATGTGGCATAAGTTATACCTAGGTTGTTGAATTTTAGCAGTGAAGAGCTTGTGATGGTTTAGTTTTAGAACTGATACAAGTCACTATTTTGCAAAGATTGTTATGTTTGGGTATAGTCTATTTTGTATCTATTTGTCTAATAATGATATATTCAACGACCATAATATCTATGAAAATCTATACACTGATAGTATTGTAATAATGTTAAGTATATTCTATTCCAAAATTTGAGTTATTATGAGTTGTTATTTTAACATCAGGATTCATGGGAAGATTTTATAAAATGGTGTATGAGAATACTAAGAACTTGAACTAGGGTCAAGTGGTGGATTCATTGGATTTAACTTTGGATTGAGCATGAAGGATTTCCATTGGAAACAATTATGGTTTTTCTCTTCTAAAAGAGGAGTGGGGATGAATCCTTTTCTTGGTGAAGTTTGCATCATTTCACCTCTAGTGGTGGTCTTGGGGGGTTCTCCTCCAAAGGTGTCACTTTTGAAGTTAATAGGTGTTTATTTGAGGTCTAGAGTGGAGTTATAATGTTATTATTGATTATTGGTTGGATATGGAGGAAGTAGTTATTGCTATCGATATTGTACTTGAGGATTATATAATTTATTTTTATTGATTTTACTGACGATTAAAAATTAGAAGGTTGAGATTATCATTTTCAAAGGTATGGTCAAATATAGCATGGTGTCTTATGTTGTATGTATCCTTGATATGGATGATCAATGTATTTAAACAAAATATATGGAATTCCAATTTGAAATGAGAACATACTTGGAGGTATAAATTGTAATCCTTGAATTTTACATTTATACCATAAATTAAATTGAACTAGTTACAATTCTCCTACTTACAATGTAGATTTGATTCCAATTTGTGGCATACATGTTTTAGAAACAATATAAATATAATTTTTCCAAATTGTTTTCATGTAGAGGATATTTTATATACACCTTAGACAAAATAATACCAATTTTTTGTTAGCATTGTCTTGCATCTTTTTTAGTTGCATAATATCTAGTTGAATTTCTAGAGAACATAATAGTTCATATTTCAAACATATTATAATATTTTCTAGCTCTACCTTTATAATTATTTTAGTAGGTGTTACGGTGTATTGTGTTGCCAAGATTATTTAATTTCTCTAATATATTGAGTCTTTGTTAGTAATTTTTTAAAATGTCATGTGTTTTCTCAAATATTAACTATAAAATGCCTCCATGACTAATAGGTCTATCATTTTCTAAACAAAATCTTAAACTCCTTAGAGAAAAATTGTCTTGATTCTTATCCATCTAGAATGCATCTTTCATATCTAGCTAGGCCATACCATATATATTAATTTAATGCACTTATCAACTCATCATAATTTTGCATCATTCAAAATATTTCATCCTATATTTCTCAACTCTTACAACTTTTTTATATCATGATTAAAAAAATAGTTTTTCATGATATTATCATATTTTTGTCTATTCCAATAAACCATTAAAGTTTTACTTACTATAATGCAATTAATAATATATCAATATTCTATATGTCTATCAAATAACCATGGATTCAAAATAAATATTAAATTCAAACAATAATTCATTTAGATTCTCCTTCAATAGCTAATGGGATTTGGAAAAATAAAAATGGGATATTCTTTGCAAGATCTCTTTGGTAGAAGTGTAAATTGGAAATTCAAATGTTTAGATTCTACAACCTCTTATGCATTAGAGTTGATATCCTCATCCATCATAAAAAGTACTAGGAATTTTGAAAAGGAGCATTTGACTCATCTAGATCTTACAATATTTTAAAATTGGGATTAATTTCGGTGTATTTTTATTAGTAACTTCATGTCTAGGAATTTCTATAGCATAAAATTTAAGTCCTAACATTTTTTCTTTAACAATTTTAATTGCATGCTTTCCTAAATCTTAGGATTAGATTTTAGTGAATTTTCTATGCCAAATTCAATTGATGGTATATGTTCAAATGGTGATTGTTATTTAGGTGATCACAAAGCACTTAACCTTGCCACAAATTATTTGGAATAAATAAACCTCTATCACGCCTTCTAGGGTGCCTACACTTATAATGACATTTATATTTGATCAAATATATAATTTATTATTTTAAATCATTGATTTTAAAAAGTATTAATCAAGTTTATTAGTTTGTATAAAAGTAAAAATTACAAGAAACAATTTAGAAACAATGTCAACCTTCATCTCTACATTAACAAAAAATATCAAACCATTAAAATAAAAAAATAAAATAAAGAAAAAATTAAAAAATAAATCTAATGGATCATCCCTATTAATGTGGCACCTCCTTAAAAATAGTAATAAAAAATAACAATCATTGTATTATTGACTTAGAGTTTTATACTTAATATACCACCATTTTTTTTCTGGATAATAAAGGGTTGTACTTGGGTCCCCCACCCTTGATAAATTACATCTCTCTTATTTAGAGCTTGAGATTTTATAAATAGATACACTTCTCATCTCAATTGAGATGCTATAGCTAGAAACCTACATCATTTTACATAAAATGTCTAAATTCTTTATTTTCATTTTTTGGATCTTTTCAAAATTCTATATGAATACAATTACTCCAAAATTTAACATCTTTCTTGACATTTTCCTATAGTAGACGTCACAATACCAAAAATTCACCTCTACTATCTATGCCTTGCATCTTAGTAGAGTAATATTTCCAGAACATTGCACTATCATAGTTCACTTTACCAAATATAAATTGCTAGTTTCCTTCCTCACTAAAGTCATAGACCTTCATTGCTCTTCCAATCGTTCGAACCCTAGTTGATAAATATTTGTAATTTCATTTTTCATGACTTAAAAAATCATCATTGCCCTTGTTTTGAATGGTTTAATTCATAGTATCATATCTCAATATTACTCAAATTTTTACATATGACCACTCATTTTAAGTTATTCAAATTCTGCACAAGTTGGTCCAAGAATCAGCCAAATCGGATAACTTTTCGTAAATATATGGCTCCTAAAAGATGAGATGTTTTTCAAGAAAAATTCCTAATCCTTCACACTTTACAATTTCATTTTTTGTGACTTAAAAAATCATCATTTCCCTTGTTTCAAATGGTTGACTTCATAGGGTTGTATCTCCCTTAATATTGCTCAAAGTTTTGCATATGATAACTTATTTTAAAGCTATTCAAATTCCACACATGTTGGTCCAAGAATAAGTTTAATAGGATAACTCTTCACAAAGATATGGGTCCTAAAATATGAGACATTTTTCAAGGAAAAACCCTAATCATTTGCACTTTGTAATTTCATTTTATTCTCCATATTTCCTAGCCTTCCACTTAGCATCTCAACCTTTTATTATAGCTCCTTCAACTAGACCAAACCGCTAGAATAAATATTTATTCTCTTAAGTTCTACTAGGATAGACTTACTTGAGTTACCACTCTTCCATGAGTCAGGTGAACTCTCAGTTTACACTAGTTCAGATTTGTTGAGTTGTTGTAATCCAATGGCTCTCAATGATCAACTTTGCTATTTATACAAAGTTGATCCCATGGAATAATCAATCAGTTCTACTCTTCTCTTCATAGTTTTTGTAATGCTTTGCATGTCTATTTTTGGGAAATTCTAACATGGTACCAGAGCAGGATAGACTTTGCTAGCATTCTCTCTTGAAGTTTCTAGGAGTTGGTTCATTGTATCTCTTGTAGACTACTCACTGCATTTGTTCAAGTCTACAAAAATTTTTATATATAGTTCTTTCTAACTATATTTTTTTTGAGATATATGTAAAAGGTTTCTTCTGAATGATATTGTCTTCTTCAAAGATCTGCAAAAAAAAAGGGAACTTCACTACTGTTTTAGTGAAAATCAAAATATTTTTGGCCAAAAATTGCTATCGCAATCTTGGCCTCGAATAATTTTTTTTAACCTTTTATTTCTCAACAATTTTTCAGAAATCCCAGGCCATTTTTGAAGCCTCGGTGCCCACCATAATTTTATCTCTCCTTTCCAAGGAGACTGCAACACCCATCGTTCAACATTGAGAAATCTCCATTGTTCAGCATGGAGAAGAAGCCATCAACCTCGTAGCTGCAACATTCACCATAAAGCTTTTTTAGTCTCCTTTGTTGAGACTACCGAGGGTGCCAACGTCCTCAAAGCCAATACGTACACATTGGCCATACACCATGTGTGCACTTCGGCTTCATTAGGGTGTATTGCATACGAGTTTGGTGGAAGATCCGATCCTCGACGTCCATCTTCCTCTTGCCCATTGTACCACATTTATTACGTGGTAAAGTTGTTCCCTTCTCGGGATATGAATCGATTCACTTCGAGAATCCGATAGTGTTCACTACACTTCAGCTGGCGCTCTCCTTCGTGAAAATCTATTGCACTCCAAAATTAATTAATCTCAAAATTATCTGATATTTTTTTGATATTGCTAACGTCTACTTTTTTCATATATAAGATAGCCTTCCTTTGCTTTCTTATTGCATTCAAATCTTGGAAGCTATCTACTAGCGAAACTTTAAAAGTGCAGAGAAGAAGAAGCGTTCCTTTCTTTGGTGTTCAAAAACATACATCCTTGGCACCTTCAGATGGAGAGTGAAGGACTGCATTGAGGGCCTACGTGCTGATGCAACACATGCACCGAGTGAAGATAGCGACTTGAAGGACTACGTTCAAGGACTGCGTCTCAAGGAGAGGGGATAATTTCATGAACTAGTTGAAGGATGAATGGTTGAAGGATCGTTGAGGGACTGCATGCTCAAGGACTGCACCACTACATTGAGGAGGGAGTGCACCACTACGTTGAAGGAGTGCATTGAGGAATACACCATGTTTGAAGGACTGCATTATAAGACTGCGTGCTGAAGGACTGCACCACTATTTTGGTCGCACACATTTTTTGTATCAAAGAAGGGGTAGCCACATCAACAACCCGAATGCATTCGAATGGTTTCTTATCATTTCTAAACCATTGAACTATGCAGAACAAAGGGCGCCTATCAATAAGTCCGTTGATGTTTTACCTTGATATTTCTTCTAAAGTTATTGTATTAACTTTTTTAAATATCTTTTTTTCAAAATATTTGTAAAATAAATACATCGATTAAAGCCCCTCTCACTATTTCTCTCCCTAATGTATAAAGGCAAGAGAGTGATGGGTCCCCTTGTAAAATCTAAATAAAATATCTTTTCTGGGGGGATTTTTTTTGAGGTGCTACTTCTTGCACCTATTGTCAATACTTCAGGGGGGTTGTTAATGCTGGTCCTTGCATCCCTTTTTTGGTCCTTGGCTTTGTTCACACATTCCTTTTTTGCTACATTCCTTTAAGTAAGTAGATATAGGAGGAAATTTTGGTGGTGGAGACTAAGTGTGGCATTTTTTGGGCCACTTGAAATTGTTGCTTACATCTCAATTTCAACATCTTCTAAAAGTTCATCCTACATAACTATTTTTTTAAAAACACATGAACATTTGTACACTCAAGCAAGAAACTCAAAAATATTTTCAAAGAGAGCACTTAAAATTTTTAATCACCTATGTCCCACGTATTGGTCTTCTCATTTACTTATAGTTTCCCTCACGTAAGGGCGGGTAATTGAGAAGATTCGGTATAAAGGTCTGGCTGATATTTCTTGCTTCATAAGCCTATGTTCCACGTATCAATTCTCCTCAAATACTTATAGTTTCCCTCACGTAAGGGCGGGTAATTGAGAAGATACGGTATAGAGGTCTGGCTGAATATTCTTGCTTCATAAGCCTATGTTCCATGTATCAAACCTCCTCATTTACTTATAGTTTCCCTCATGTAAGGGTGGGTAATTTGAGGAGATTGGTATAAAGGTCGGGCTTCTACTGCCTTCATAAAATAGGTGTTTCTACTAGAGCTTCATTGTATTCTCTAAAGAAGTTCTTGAAGTTAAAGGGGGGATTATTGGTTCACTTCAATTTTCTTTTGAAAAATGAATACAATTGATCCACTCACCCCTCATAACTATCACACATGGAAACCAAAAATATTAAATCTCATTTCTCAAAAAGGGCTCACACACTTGCTAGAAGAGAAGCAACCTGAATTTGAAAAGGAATATGAAATATTTGTTCATAAAGGGAAGATGTATGAAACAATGGGTATTATAAGCACAAATGTAAATGAAAGCTTATGGTTTCACATTTCAGAATGTAAAACTCCATTTGAGAGTTGGCAGAAACTAAAGAACTTGTTTGGGAAAGTGGATCAAATAAGGTCAATGCAGCTAGAGGCAGAATTAACAACATTATCTCCTGAAGACTTCAACAATATTGTTGACTTTCTCACCAAATTTAAAGAAGTCCTCACTCAATTCAAAGGCAGTGGCAAGAATAAAATAGAAGAAGAATGCATCTATCTAATTCTTTCTAAATTAAATGGTGTATTTCAAATTTTTGCAACCACCTTTTTGTCTACAAAATATGCTCTTGGTGCAAGTTTTAAAATGCCCTCTTTAGAGGAATTTTGTGATAGGCTAACTAGAGAGGAAACAAAACTTGCAAAGTATGAGATCTCTCCCTCTTCCTCAAAAGCCTTAGTAGCATCCACCTCCACTAAAGAAAAATTCAAAAAGAAAGAAAGAAGTCCTATAACTTGTACACATTGCAAAAAGGATGGTCATTCTGTGAACAAATGTTGGAAAAGACTACAACAACTAGAGGCAACAATGAAGGATCACAAGATAGACATTAAGAAGTAGATAGGAAAAGCCTTAAATGTTCAAGGCAAAGCTATAAAAACTTCATCAAAATACTGGGTTCTAGATTCAGGAGCAACTCATCACATGACTTCCTCAGATGAGTCATTCACTTCAATCTCCTCAAGTTCAACATGTAGCATAGAAGTTGGTGACTCATCCTTTATCCCGGTCAAAGGAAAAGGTGACATATCCATTGATGGTGGTTGTATCAATAATGTTCTCTATGTCCCAAACATAGCTACAAATCTCCTCTCCATCTATCAGATTTGTACTTCTAAAAAAGGCAAAACAGTTCTCTTCTCACCAACAGGGGTTGAGATAAGAGACTTTCAAGAACCAAACTCTCTCATAGCAAAAGGAGATATTGATCACAACACTCACCTATTTCACTTCAAGGGATTCAAAAATTTAGAAGGGGCCTCCTGTTTTGTTGCACATGGAGATCTTGAAAGCAAAATTTGGCATGAAAGGTTTGGACATCTCAGTTATAACTATCTAAAGGAGTTAAACACCCATGAAATGGTAATAGGGTTGCCAAAAGTCTCTTCTATTGATGGAGTATGTCCTGGATGTGCTCTTGGAAAGCAACATCAAGATCCTTTCCACCCAAGTGGTTCTCAAAGAGCCTCATCCCCTCTAGAGTTAATCCATAGTGACTTGATGGTCTTCCCAGAGCCTTCTTTCAAAGGAGCAAAATATGCCTTAACCTTCATTGATGATTTTTCCAGAAGAACTTGGGTCTACTTTCTAAAATACAAAAGTGATGTTCTATCCCACTTCAAAATCTTCAAGGCCTTAGTTGAAAATCAAGCCACTTGCAAAATCAAGCAAATTCATACAGATAATGGGGGGAATACTTCAGTAATGAGTTCTCAAATTTTCTCTCAAGTCATGGCATAATTCATCAACATTCAGTCTCCCATAATCCACAGCAAAATGGCATTGCAGAGAGGAAAAATAGAACTTTAAAGGAAATGGCAAACTGTATGCTCCACTCAAGAGATCTTCCAACAGTTTTTTGGGCTGAGGCAATTAACTGTGCAAACTATATTCAAAACCACACACCTCATAAAGCTCTTGGCCATTTGACTCCCGAGGAAGCATGGACTGGCTCAAAACCTGATGTCTCTTTCTTCAATATTTTTGGGTGTACTGCTTGGGCACATATCCCAAAGAAGAAAAGGAAGGCTCTAGATAAGAAAAGCAAGCAACTCATCTTTGTTGGTTATTGTGAGGAAATGAAAGCATACAGGCTCCTTGATCCCACAACTCATGAGGTATTTTTTCATAGAAATGTTCAATTTGATGAAACATTCCCTCATAAATATCCTCAACCATCCTCTTCCAACATTAAATCTCTTGAGCCATCTCCAATATTAGAGCCTCAATATAATGAAGATCCCATTTTAGAGATAAATGATCAAAATGACCAAAATGAGGATCCTATACTCCAAACTCCAACTCAAAGTCCTACCACACCAATTACTCCTTCCACAATGCCAAAATGGGCCCGCACCATAGTTGAAGAAGCCACTCCTTACATCCAAAATCTTCCATCATCCAGATTAGGCAACTCCATAGGCTCTGGTCTTGTCTGTCAGTCCATTTCCACAGATCCTCAATCCTTCAAGGAAGCAAATGGTATAAAAGAATGGGATGATGCCATGGAGAATGAATTTTCTTCCTTAATCAAAAACAAAACTTGGGATTTAGTTCCTCTACCTAAAGGAAGGAAGTTAGTTCGTTGTAAATGGATTTACAGAACAAAGTATGGACCTGATGGAGAAATTGACAAACACAAAGCTCGCTTGGTAGCTAAAGGTTTCTCACAAATTGAAGGCATTGATTATTCTGAAACCTTTGCACCAGTTGCCAAAATGGATTCTGTTAGAATGGTACTTGCACTAGTTGCTTCCCAAAAATGGCCTATTTTTTAGATGGATGTAAAAAGTGCTTTCTTACATGGGGACTTAAAAGAGGAGATTTTCATGGAACAACCTGTTGGATTCACTCAAGACTCCTCCCTTGTTTGTAGACTAAGAAAATCTCTCTATGGTCTCAAACAAGCTCCTAGAGCTTGGTATGAAAAAATGGACTCCTTCCTTCTTTCTTCAGGATTTTCTCATTGTGAGTCTGATGCCACAGTCTACATTTGGAGAGATGAAAAAAAAATCACCATACTTGTTCTCTATGTTGATGATCTACTACTCACTGGTAGTGACATTTCTCACATCCAGACTATCAAAGACTCCCTTTCTGAGAAATTTGAGATGGCTGATCTGGGTTTAGCTCATTACTTCCTTGGCATTCAGATAACTCAAACAAAAGCAGGGATTTCATTGTCTCAATAGAAATATACTCTAGACCTTCTTCAACGGTTTAAGATGACTGATTGTAAGCCTTCTTCCACACCTTTTCAGTCTGGAGTCACTCTAAGTACTTCCTGCAAGACCCCTCTATGTGATGCTACTCTCTACAGACAACTTGTAGGAAGTCTTCTATACCTCATGCATACTCGCCCTGATATTTCATTTGTTGTTGGCTTAATATCTAGATTCTCGCATCAACCTCATTTCAGCCATTGGCTAGCAACAAAAAGAATCCTCCGCTACTTGCAAGGAACTACTCACTTTGGGCTCTTATATGAGGGTGGATCCATGGAAATCATTGGTTACATAGATTCTGATTGGGCAGGTTCAGTTGAAGATAGATGTTCCACTTTTGGCTATGTTTTTTGTCTTGGTTCTTCACCTATTGCTTGGTCATGCAAAAAACAACAAGTAGTAGCATTATCATCTACAGAGGCTGAATACAGAGCAACAGTTTTGGCCAGTCAGGAAGCCCTTTGGCTTCATCAGATACTAAGGGAATTTGGTTTTTTCCATGACAAACCTATTACCCTTTGGTGTGATAATCAGAGCACAATTCACATTGCCCATAATCCAGTTGAGCATCAGCGCACCAAGCACATTGAGATTCACATGCACTTCATTCGACAACATATTCAGAGAGGGGATATTCACTTGGACTACATTCCCACAGAAAATCAAATTGCAGACATCTTCACCAAATCCTTTCCTTCTCCGCGTTACATTCAGTTGCGAGAGAAACTTGGGGTTAGGCAGATGCATTAGAAGGGTGCACAGAGGTTTTCACCTCTCCCTTCTTCTTATTGTTCTTTTTCTTGGAAGATGGTTTTTCCCATGTGGTTTTTTCACCATCTATCCTATATAAAAGTACATTGTACATGAGTACCTCATCAGGCCCAGTTGTCTAGGACTCATTTCTATTTTTTGGGTGTTCAATAGAGGACAATCTTCGCAATCCAAAGACATGCCTCTTCTTTTTTCTTTTTTTTGGAAGATGGTTTTTTCCCATGTGGTTTTTTTACCATCTCTTCAATAAGAATCATTGTAAATGAGTACCTCATCAGGCCCTATTGTCGGGACTCATCTCACATTCACCCCTAGTATCACTTAAGGGGGGTGTTAGAATAAATATTTATTCTCTTAAGTTCTACTAGGATAGACTTACTTGAGTTACCACTCTTCCATGAGTCAGGTGAACTCTCAGTTTACACTAGTTCAGATTTGTTGAGTTGTTGTAATCCAACGACTCTCAATGATCAACTTTGCTATTTATACAAAGTTGATCCCATGGAATAATCAATCAGTTCTACTCTTCTCTTCATAGTTCTTGTAATGCTTTGCATGTCTATTCTTGGGAAATTCTAACACGGACTTCCATGCTCCTTCAACCTTATCAGCCTTCCACATTCCTTCAACCATACCAACATTCCACCCAACTTCCTAGCATCTCATTGTAGCTCCTTCAGCTAGCCCATCCTTCCATGCTCCTTTAACCAACCCAACCTTCCATGCTCCTTTAGCCTTAACACTCCAAATATCAACTCATAGTTTAGCCTTCCATGCTCCTTCAGCATCTAGACTTCCACACTCCTTTAGCCTCTATCCTTCCACACTCCTTCAGCCTCCAACCTTCCACACTCCTTCAGCCTCTAGCCTTCCATGCTCCTTCAACCTCCAACCTTCCACACTCCTTCAACCTTTAAATTTGTTGATCGTTAAAACACCAGAACATTTACTAGAACCCTTAGGGGGCCTTAATATACCACCATTATTTGTATAAAATATATCAAATTTAGAATAGGATCCTAAATGTAAACTATTATAAAAATATAATTTGCATAATTTCTAAGAAAACAAAAAATAAGCTAATGATACAATATAATAAAATAATTAAATCAAATATGTACTCAATTGGAGTATCAACTTTATTTGATCTTGCAACTGAGCTCAAATTTAGTGCCATAAATAAGAGAAGCCATCATAGAGAAATTAACTCATACTCAACATATAGGAATATGTAAAATAGTGAATACAATAAATATGATATATGAAAGTTAATAACACAACTGGCCCAAAATAATCACATGTCATTTCAATGTGATAAACTCTAGGAGAAAAAAAACCATATATGAATCATTTGGACTTCATATTTCTTAGAAATTAAAAAATGTGCTAGATTTATGTTTTGTGAACCTAGAACTTGTGGATATATAAAACTTCTACATTATTTCTTTCAATCTCGCATAGTTAAAATCTAAGTGTTTTTATTGCTCTATAGTTTTAAATATCACTTAGCCATCTACTTGTACCAGAATTATTGATATTCCTTCCTAATTTGGATATGGATATAGATTGTAATATCATGGATATTTATTATATATTTTGGTTTATTTTCTACTCATATAAGTGAAAAATAATGACTACATAACAAACCAAGTTTTGAAATTTTAAATCACCAAATATATATAGTTTTTATGGAAAAATAATTGATGGTTCTATAAGTTCTATTTGACCTATACGCATAACCAAAAAAAATTCTATTATTAGATTAACTAATTATTCTTAAAATATCTTTCTCTAATTAAACTAATATTCATTATTTTTAGGTTAAATATAATAATTTGAATGTGAAGTTGTAATATTTAAGTATTTTTCTTGATTTTAGTAAGTGTAGACACCCAAAAGTCACACATTCTTACTTCTAGGTATTTGTAGTCCACCATAGGCCATCATAGGCCATTTTAGACATATGTAGGATACCTTGGTCACTTGTAGACTCCAAACCTACAAAAACTAGGTAAAATACACCCTGGATGCTTCCTACCCATTTGGAATCCATCTACTAGCTCCCTAAGGCCACCTAAGCCCTTTACTTCACCCAATTAGGACGCCATGGGACCATTCCCTACTAAAAATCCTCATTAGGCTAATTAACATTCTAATTCATCATTGAATTTCACTTACATGCAATTTAACCCTTAAGTGAGTTTAATTAGGGTTCTAAGCCAAATTAGCCCTAAGCACACTTCCACACATGTGTGCACCATGATATTAGTTAGGATATTTTTAAAAATCCTAAATTAACCCTAACCTAACCCATGACTTAGCTAATCCTATTTAACCTTAACTCTTCCTCACACATGTGTGAGGAGGAGATATTTCTTTAGAACATGTGGTCTTGACACCTCCTCAAACCCTAACCTAACTCCATTAGGAAGTGTCTATAAGGTTTGGTTTATATGACCCCATATCCTGACCTTAGCCTCTCTTTTAAATAGGGGGTTCCCTCTCTCATTTTACCTATCTCTTCCCTTTTAGTCACCTTACAAAAATTCTACCAAAATCATACCAGAGCTACATCTAACACTTCCAAACTGTGCAAACAACATCAGAGCATCTTGGGAGCTCATCCAAAAAAAAGATCTCCACAAGAAAGTAGTCATAGTCCAATTCACCCCCTACCTTATGAATTCGAGTTCTAATTTGTAGGCCACCCTGTGAATTGATATTGTAGTGGATCTACACCAGCAAAATCAATAGGTATAATTTCTTTAATTTTTTAGTAGCATTCCCTTTTAGTTTTTATCATTATTTCATGCTAATTTTATGTCAAGTTTATCTTTTATCACTATGGTTATTGACTGAGGAAGGCCCCCCAAACTTACTAATCATCTTTTGTAGGTCTAAAAACTAGGTGCAGAAGAAAAACCATACCAAAAAAATATATTGGTGGCTTATGCACACAGAATCCCACCTTCATTGAGGAGCTCTTAAAGACATCATCAAGATGTGTATTTTGTAAAGAAAATAGGGATATTAATCTTTGTAACCTATAAAGTATTTCTTTATGAAATAAAAGCAATATTTATGAGTAGTTTACATTGTTTTGAATTACTTGATCAAATGAATGTCTCTTTTTGTTCATTCTGGAATGCCCGATGGGACCCCCATAAAATATTGCATTAGGCTAGTTTTCTTACAAATATAACGTAATCTCTACTTTTCTATGTTGTTGCAAGTACCCTCAAGGTAGAAAAAAACCTTCCTAAGCCCTAACAAGCACTTCAGACTAGTAGAAAAAAAATTTGAGGCTCCTAAACCTGATTCACCCCTAGCCTACGAATCAAAAACCAATTTGTTGGTCACCCTATGAATTATATCATACTACATAAAACCCTAACACAACAGGGTATCATAGTAGAAACTTCAAAAACCTATTAGACATCTCAGTAGTCAGGTATTCCCCTTAGAATTTGCTATTTTTGTATTTCTTTTTGCATAGAAATTTCACTTGTATCGTTGTTCCTTTTAAAACAATAATTAGGTATATCAAAGTGGTTAGAACTCCTTCAATTTGTTTCAGAGTTGTTTACTATCATCTGATTGAAAAATTGCATTCCTCTTTTCGCTTTGTTATTTACAATCATCAAACTAGTTCTTTTTTTTAGGTTGCATTTCATTCCTTTATGTATGTTTGATAGGCATTTCCAATTCCTTTACAAAACCTGCATTTAGATTAGAAGTTTTTAATTTCTCTTATGTTTTAAAAGCATTTCAATTTCATCTTTCAAAAATCACATCTAGATTAGGTTTTTAAAATCCCTTTTTGTGTCAAATATTTAAATTCCTTTCTTGCAAAATCAAAGCTCAAATATCTTTCATGTTTTTAGATTAGGAATTTGATTCCTTTTTGCATCCTTTAGCCTAAGAGTCAAATTTATTTTTGCATAATCAATTTCAAATTTCTTTCAAATCATTTAGATTAGAAATTTCCCATATCTTTCACAAATCCCCTGGGTAACTTGCATATTTCTTTTCATGTCATTAGATTATGTTTTTCAAATTTCTTTCAAATCATTTATATTATAAATTTCCCATATCTTTCACAAATCCCTCGAGTAAATTGCATATTTCTTTTCATGTCACTATATTAGGGTTTCAAATTTCTTTCAAATATTTTAGATTAGAAATTTCCCATATCTTTCATAAATCCCCTCGGTAACTTGCATATTTCTTTTCATGTCATTATATTAGGGTTTTCAAATTTATTTAAAATCATTTAGATTAGAAATTTCCCATATTTTTCACAAATCCCTTGGGTAACTTGCATATTTCTTTTCATATCACTAGATTAGGGTTTCAAATTTATTTCAAATATTTTATATTAGAAATTTCCCATATCTTTCACAAATCCCCTAGGTAACTTGCATATTTCTTTTCATGTCATTAGATTAGGGTTTTCAATTTTCTTTCAAATAATTTAGATTAAAAATTTCCCATCTCTTTCACAAATCCCCTGGGTAACTTGCATATTTCTTTTCATGTCACTAGATTAGGGTTTCAAATTTCTTTCAAATCATTTAGATTATAAATTTCTCATCTCTTTCACAAATCCCCTGGGCAACTTGCATATTTCTTTTCATGTTATTAGATTAGGGTTTTCAAATTTCTTTCAAATAATTTAGATTAGAAATTTCCCATCTCTTTCACAAATACCCTGGGTAACTTACATATTTCTTTTCATGTCTTTAGATTAGGATTTCCTCTCTTTTTTGCATCTTCTAACATATGATTTCAATTTATTTTTGCACAGTTAGTTTTAAATTTCTTTCATATTTCAAAATTAGGGTTCCAAAATCCCTCTTATCACATGCTTCACTTTTCTTGTTTACATACTGCATAGAATAGATCCTTACTTCTTTTATAGAAAGGCACATAGGACTAGTTTTCATTTTAAAAATGCATATAAATCTAATTTTATTTTTAAAAGCGCATCTAGGCCTAGCTTTCATTTTTGAAAAGGCATTTAGATAGTCATCTTTGCTTTCTCTTAGCAGTAACAAACACACCTACACACACGTACCAAAAACAATAGTGTAAGGATTGGATTTCATCACCAATTCTCTACTCAAGACTAGTGAGGCTAGAGTTCTATCCTCCATTGGTTCACTACCCATCTAGTCACCATAGTAGCCCCCAGGAGAAATTTTATAGACTTCATCACCAAAAAATCCCTCACTTTTGAGATTGGTTTTCCAGAATTCATCATTGAAAGGGAGCTTCAAAGTGGGATAGGATTAGACACCTTGGTTCACAAGGCTTACATAATTAGTGAACACGGTAACTATGATTCTTGACTAAGCTCATATAAGAGTGAATCAAATGCCCAACTAGGCTAGTAGTAGGCCTTAGATAGTATCATCTCTTCTCGTGAGAGGATATCAAACTCACTTTAGTATTTTGAGTTCCCTCCTATTGGTTATCATTTTACTACACCTTCCATACAGGTCACCACTTACCCATTGAGACACCGTTCTATTTTGTTCACCCTTGGATGTTGTAGGAGGTTCTATGACTACAACATTCCTATTTTATTTACAAGTTCACCCCACTTCCCATATTTATTTTCTAGCAAAAATTTCTAACATTGAAATACATAAAATAAACAAACATTTTATTTTCTGCATCTAGAATTGATTCCAATTAAAAATGTTATTTGCATGCTCACATAACTAGTTTTAGCACATCCACTAATTAGTGGCACATTCATTGGCTATCTACACCCTATCACTTCTATTTTTTCTATCATATTAATAGTCTGAGTCCAATTTGTAGGTCAACCTATGAATCAGGTCTCAATTTGCATAGTGCCCTATGAATCCTATTTCCAAACACAAAAATTATTCAAAATTCATAGGGTTACTCAAAAACCCCATACAGATCACACCCATAACCTCAAATTTCTATTTTTGAGCATAAATTCACCACACACGACAACATACCTATTGTCACATGTAGTCAAGCATGTGAGAAAGTGCACCTCAAGGAGAAGGTATTTTTTGCTACTTCCAACCCATATAATTCTTCTTCTACTTCTATAGGAGGATTTTCCACACTTATAGTAGACCTCCTAGTATATTCAAATTTATATCGCACATACACTATGTCTCATGATGAGACTCCCATTTCATCTGGTAAATATGATCCACTTCTTTCCTATTTGACTTCACCTAACCCACCTTCTATGCTTTGTGATCACATCATCTAAATTGCTTCAATAAATCCACCTCCTCTCTTTACTATTGATTAGGATATCACTCCTCCCTCACCTACCTTCATACATCCTTTCTTTTAGAGTCTATATTAATAACTCTTTAATAATGATTCTTCCCTGCTCAATCAGACTTACCCTGAGGTTGCCTCATTTACCCCTACCATTGGGATGATCTCAGATCCCTCATACTTCACTCCAAGCATGCAAGCACCCTCATCACAAATCCCTCCACTGTAGCCTCCTTTGGAGCCATAGTACAAACCCTTTGCATCATCATATCAAGATGCTTTTCAAACATCGCAACCACCAACTTTCCAACAACCTTCCTTTGCATCCTTTGATACTACATCATAATTACCTTCCAACTTATAATAATTCTCATACCAACTACACCAATAGACCTCATCTCCCTCATCTGGTAAGACTGTTTTCACCACACCACCTCCTCAGGCTCCTACCATTGTATCCTATGATCCTTCTCCCTTATTACCCCCACCTACATTCCAACTTCATATAATGTATTGTGCATCACCTTCCATTTCACTTCCATCTTCATCTGTGCCTATATTTTGCATCCCTCCACCACATCCATTTTGAGCTCCAACTCCTATTTTCTTTCCCACCTACAATCCATGACATACATCTTATCCTACCAATCTTCCAGGATATCCTATATTGCCTACCTTTTCCACCCATAACTATTATAGTCAGATATAGGTACCATATTCTAACACCTCATCTCTCCCAACATCGATGTCACTCATACAAATGAAACTACCTCCATTATAGCCTACTGCATCCACATTCTTCACAACATCCCCTTCATGGTTGTCATTTCCTATGATCCAACCACTACAGTAGACCCTTCCCCACAAATCCCTATGCAACAACCGCAAGCCCCACAATAACAATACTACTACCCTCAATAGATGCCTACTATACCATAGGGTATCCCCTTAGCTTTGAACTCCTATGCTATCCAAAAACCTCACCTAAAAGAACCATTACAATACATCCCTCCCCACACAGGGAGGAAAAACAACTATAGTATGCTCCACACTCCCAGGATACATCTACCCCCACATAATACTCTACACCCATAACACCCAATCTTCAACTTCTACATGATGAAGTTAAAATGCTCAACCTTTGTACAACCGATTATGGATCATAAAAGCCTACATACAATGAAATATGTAATGAGACAGTCCACCCTTCAGTCCCCATTCCTCCTTACTCTTATCGCTTCAAGATCCTAAAGTTTGATAAATACAAAGGCAAAGAGAATCCTCATGAACATGTCAACAACTATTGCTTAGCTTGCTATCAGCTTCATAGTAGTAGCCACCTCATGTTATGTACTTTCTCCCTCTCGCTTGGGGGACAAGCCCTAGATTGGTACAACACGCTCACATACCATAGCTTGTACACCTTTGAGCAATTAGCCAAATCATTCTTGGAATACTTTTCCATAAACATCAAGAAGAAAACTAACATATCATATGTCTATGCCCTACATTAGGTGGATGACAAAGTTACTATTGAGTTTATTTCTATATGGAGATCGATTATACATGACCTCGCTTATAGCCTCCCATCTACCAAGTTGGTTATGCTCTTCTCAAAGAGTTGTCACAAGTATATCTCCATATATTTACAACTTCATCAAATTTGTACCTTTAAGGAAGCTATCGCACAAGCTAAGTTCATTGAGAACATCAAGTTCTAATCTAGCAAGATCAAGCTTAGACAAAAACCCTCTTACAATTCCAACTTTCGATTCAATAGGAATACACCAAATTTTATCCTATACTAGACTACCACAAACCAACTAGGTGGTAGAAGCTTCTCCCACCTCTTCATCCATCTCACAGTCTCCACTTCCACCACAATAGTTGTTTTAGATAAGTGCACATCTTACACCCTTATTGACACAACCTCGTGGTCTTCATCTGCAACTTCCACAGCAAAATTTGATCCCACTATCTAAGACCTTACTAGCTCTATTTTAGCGATTGTACGATGCAAGACACATTACCTTACCTGATATTTGACCTCTTAATCCAAATCAATCCAAGCCTTATGGATATATCAAGCAAGCCTTTTGCACATACCATCGACAACACGATCATGATATAGAGTCTTGTCATTCCTTTTGTGGTCTTATCCAAGACCTCAATAATTGGGGTACCATTCATGTCTTAAACCACCTTGCACCTCAAAATAAAAACTTGGAAATTTACCAGAACCCGCTACCAGAACACCAAGGGAAAAATCCCCAAGGATCTCAATCCAATACCCAAGGGCAACCCAAATAGGTTAACAATATCCAATGAGATCCACCCTTATATGGTGTTGTTGGCATGATAAACCCTACCACTCAAGCACAATGTTATCTGCCTCAACGGGATGCACTAGTGGTTTCTCCTCTAATGCCATTTACTTCTCCATAACCTACATGAACAACACAAGCCTCACCACACCTCCCACAAAATATTATTACCATCCGTGGTAGTATTACATATCATTTAGGCAATGCCCTAGCTAGGCTATCCATATTCTATCTCTTACAACAATATCAACCTCATCGTGAGGTATTCAATGACATCCTATGATACATCAATCTTGAAATGAATGATACAAATTCATTTGTTAGCTTCATGGGAAATATACTCCATTTCATTCAACCATCCATTATATTCCATGACCATGAGATCATCGAAATCATAGGGGAAGGAGCAAAACCACCTCTTCACATCTAGGCAACCATCAATGACATCATATACAAGCATTTTCTCATTGATACTGGTTCATCCATAAGCATCATCTCTATGGATGCACTACATCATTTGCACATCCCACCAATTCATTTTACCACACCATAACTCGATATTAGAGTGTTTGAAAGTTCTATGATACCCATCATAGGCTCTATTGTCCTACCCATTCATGTCAGTGTCTGAACCATATCCATCCTATTTCATGTTATTCAAGGTGAGATATAGTATAATATCTTGCTTGGATTCTCGTGGATCAGGGACATGCAGTGTGTCCCTTCTACCTTACATCACTATCTTAAGTATGTTTACTATGGTATCATCCATTGTATTCCTACCGATGGGGATCCCTTCAAATTCTACAACATCGTAGACCTTCCTCCAGGACCCTCATTGTCCTCCACTCATGTTCTCCCCATCCATTCTCCTCACTCATAAAGAGAATCTACATCCCCTACAACACCAATATCATCCCCACAACAATCACCACCTATAATAACATGTTATTCTAATACCATTCCTTTATCACCACCTTCCTCATGGTCTCCCCTCCTTCTCAACCATCTTCTTCCACAAATCCTCTTTTTGTACTTCCACATTTTTCACCACCATCATCATCACCTCCTATCCCATCTCACCCATATTCCTCCAATGAACCTCCTATCCTCCCCACTCCTCAAATGTTGTGACTCCCCTTTTTCCCATGACCATGATCTTTCATATATTTGCATAGCTTGACACCCACTCCTTGTACCCAATCCATGCAGTTCCTACACACAAACCACCCCATTCCATCTACCACAACTGAATACCAGGATTGAGAATAGTGATATTCCTCCCATCATTCATGATTCCCAGTTGGCATCATTCTCTTTGGATTCATATTCACCACCTTGATCCCTAACATGTACCACACCTCAAGTGTTAATTTTTATTACAAACACTGGACCCAATGAGTAAAGTATTCAGTATGCCCATGTGCGACCCTTGATGATCCAATCCACATAGTGTTTTGGCCATACTTAAACCTCTTATTTAACCATCGATACCATTGTGCGATTAGGTCTCCCAATTATTATACCAACTTTGTTTACTTTGGCCTTGACTCCTCACTCCTGGATGCTATACCCCCATGATAATCTAGTTTATATGGCACTCTATACCACATGTCAAACCCTTAATTCACACCTTTGATGCATCCACTAGCATGGATTTTGGCTAGGATGCTATGAACAAGGGTTATGAACACCTATCAACCCCCATGTTCAATTCCCAATAGAAAAATCTAGTCTAGGCTATCATCGCTCCATCGGACACACACTTGAGGATGAGTTTCAAGACCTTTCCTTGCATCCCAAGTCAATACATACACACACACACTAGAAGAATAAATTGACATGGATTACTTGGATGAGAGTCTATCTTCCCATTCCATAGTTACCATTCCATGCACGTTCTTCCAAGACATGTCTCTTAATGACACAATTTCAGCTTATTGTATCAATTCACTAATTGATCAATTTACGGCCCTATCTCTCATGCTTCCTCATCCAAAGTAGCCCATTTTACCTCCTTCTTCACCTCCTCTAAATTCAGCCACACCACTACCCATCCATCAACAACTTCATCAATTCTTCAAACTATCTCATTCTCCACCCATGGTCTTATACCCACCAATAAACCTCTCATGATGGTCCAAATATTCTCAATTTTTATCATCAAATTCAACATCTTCCACTACATCTTTGGATTTTGTCAACATGGTCGATGTGGATTTATTTTCACCACTTCAATAATCATATCCTATAAATTGTGATAGCACAAAAAACCCTCATTTCATCAATTTCACACACATTTCACCAACACCTTCATCGCAAGACTTTTTGCTATCACCTTATGTCTTACGTATGGTAAATGCACCTTCACCATCCACCCCACCTCACATTTCATGGATTCATCACACCAAAATTTACTTAGATGACAAATTTGAGTTACTTGAGGCTTTCGATGACCTCCATATTATTCCCATCCCAAACTAGCTTCACAATGGTTCCCACATGCTTGTGGAAGAAATGATTGACATTGATATTAGTGACAACCCCACAAATCTACACATTGTTAAACTAGTCACTAGCCTCTCACCAGAAGAGCACATCTTGTTCACTACCTTCCTCAAGGAGTATATCAACATCTTCGCTTGGTCCTACAAGGATATGCCAGGCCTCAATCCTACCCTCATAGTCCATAATCTCACATTAGATAAAGATGCCAAACCTATCCAACACAAATTATGATGTATGCATTCTACCATTGTATTTCTAGTAAAGTTTGAGTTCCAAAAACTTCTCAATGTAGATTTCATCCAACCTATTGATTACCCTAAATGGATCTCCAACATGGTACCAGTACCTAAGCCCTCCAGTGAGGTTCATGTATGCACTAACTTCTGTGACTTGAACAAAGATTATCCCAAGGACAACTTTCCCCTACCCAACATCAACTCGCTCGTCAACTCCATCATAGGCCATGAAATTATATCTATCATGGATGGATTTTTTAGCTACAATCAAATCAAAATCAACCCATCCGACCAACACAAGACTTCTTTCATAATTCCTTGGGGGAAATTTTGCTATAAGATCGTATCTTTTGGCCTTAAAAACACTAGGGTAACCTATCAATGTGCAATGAATTATACTTTCCATGATTATATGCATAAAATCATGGAATATTGCATCAATGATCTCATAACAAAATAAAAAGAATGTTCATAGCACCTTGCTGATCTAAGTAAAATATTTGATCACCTTTTGGAACATAATTTTTGCCTTAACCTAAATAAATGCATCTTTAGTGTCACTTCAGGAAAAATCGTAGGGTTCATTGTCTCCCAATGAGGCATTGAAGTTGAACCTAACAAAGTCAAATCCATCATCGAGATGCCTCCACCCATAAACCTCAAACAACTTGATGAGAGGATATTTGGCATATATTTCTATAATAAAATATTTCATTCTTATGTTTAATTAATCATTATAATATGTTTTATGAAAGTTATTGTTGTATATTTCTGTAATTTATCAATAAAGGGATAAATGTAGTTAATATAATAAATGTTTTTGTTTTATGTAAAATACATCTGAGTTATGAGTAATTATGTAGGAAAGGTGTTGAAGAATGTTCTACATATGAACTATGTAGCTAGCGAAAGCTTTGGGATACACCTTGGATACGAGGAGATGGACATAAAAACAAAGGATGCATGAAGCTTAAGGCACGGTGATAGAACAGTGGTAGATTACTATTGTAGAAGATGGTAGCTGAATCATGTTATAGAAGATATTAGTTGAAGCATGTTATAGAAGATAGTTACCGAAGTACATTACAGAAGGTAGCTACTAAAATCTGTTATCGAAGGATTTTTACCAGTAGTTATCGAAGTACCAGCAGTTACCGAAATATGATTAAGTCCATTGAATGATGCTATGTGTCACATCATTTTCACATGGCAGTCAAGTATTTCCAGTTAGCATAATATTTGATTTATCATGTATTCTTCACATGGAATATTGTGATTAATAAATTTGTTATTACTTTATTCAATAAAGTTGTGTAATCCAACTATTGTTAGGTTTATTAGATTTAGACACAAGATTGTTGAACCTTTTCCTAGAATAAAGAAATTATGGTTATATTGTATATCTTGCAAAATGTCAAAGTTAGTGTTTCTTTGTTAAGTTAGCTTATGTATTACCACTTCGACCATTCATGATGTTTACCAATTCCAAGCAAGAATAGGAATTGTATTAGTTTAAATTATTTTGGTTAGTACATAGTTGTCGCATCATAAGTCCACAAAATACACAAGGTAAAATACATGGAATATTTTATTCAGAATTATAAAATTCATAATATATATTAAATAGGAGGGCCTTTGAAAAGGTCTAATGGAGAAATAGCTAATGTTGAATTGCCTAATGTTCTAATGTTGAAACTTTCTGAAGAACTGTGCCAACATGTACATTTGAATCACCAACAATAAAAGTAGCACTTCATTCTTCGCATATGGTAACTGTGTCATTTGAATTTACTATTTAATTCCATTTATGTAATTGTAATTGTACTTCCTTGCATTCATCAAATAAAATCATGTTAGGAATAGTTATGAATTTTAGTTACTAAGATAAAGTAAACTAGGGGAGAAATACTTACACTGTCTTCTAGGAGGCAAGACCCACTCCTAAAGCCAGTCCCTAAGCTCTCACCCCTAAAATAGGTTAGAAGTAGTTGATTAAACTTAGAATATAAAATAAAGTAAATTGCATTTTCATAAAATAAAGTTAGAATAGATAAATAAAACTAATTGCATGAGGATCCTCACTAATAGATCAATTCATTAGTAGGTAATTTATTTTTGGTAAGTAGATTAATTTATATACAAAACGAGTTTTTTAAGAGGATCCCAAAACCTTATAACATGAGAGGCCGAAGCCTTTACCAATAGAAGGAGCCCCTTGGGCTAATACATTAGGTACCATATGAAAACTTGTCAAAAAAACAAACCCCAAAGTTATGCCCATGAGGGCTACCTCAAACCCTCCCAACAGGGGTCAAAACAACTAAAAAAACCATAAAAAAACACATAAGCATCCATTATATAGATCGCTACCACCAGATGATAAAAAAGGTCACATCCCAAGAACCTCCCTTACATGTCCAGATCCTCCTAATCCACCTTCTGGACCACCTTCTGAGGACCTTTGGGAAAGGATCATACTTGTTATGCCTGCCATGAACCATCATGAAAAAAGTGCCAATTGGACTCGATGGCACAGGTGTTGTAGCTCTCCCCAATCCCATCCACCTAGGCCTGTTTCTTTCATCACTCTTATATGGAGACATTAATAATGTCCTAGTTGGCAATCTTATTAATGTTCATTTGGAAACACTGACGCCACACCACAAGACATGTGGACTTTAAACCTTTGTTTGCTAAGTGGTCAGCTAGACCATTGCCCTCCCTATAGGTATGCTTGATCTGGACCTGATTCCTCCGAAGTAGGATGCTCCTGGCCTTAGTGATGATATTCTAAACCTTCCACATCAGATCCTTGGAAGTCGTCATGTATTTTATGATGTTCAAAGAGTCCCCTTCAACAACCAAGGGATGGGGATCTTTCGTCATGAGCTCAATTCCTCTCAGTAGTCCTCTAGCCTCTATGACATGATTGGTTTGATGCCCTAAGTTTTAATAGAAATCCATAACAAGCTTTCTATTATGATCTCAAACTGACCCCCCCACAGTGACCACCCTTGGGTTGCCATGAGATGTCCCATCAAAATTTACCTTCAACCACCCGTGAGGAGGCCTGACCCACCTGATGTTCTTCCTGGAGACCCGTGGATCCTCCTGCTCCTTAATCTCCCCAGATAGCTTCAAGGATTTTAAAAATCCTTCTTCAAACACATGTTTGGGCCAAGGGCTGGGGATAATCTTGACTTATCAATGGCAAAGGTGATGGCCCTATGAGTTACTGAAAGAGGATCCTTGGGGGGGTGACCGAAGACCCGATCATTGCGTTCCAACCATACCTACCATAGAAATTTGTGGAAGCAAGCATTCCATAGGAAATGAAGCTTAGGATTTTTAAAAGGATTGACCCATTGGAAGAAATCCCCCTTGATAGTCTTAGGGGAGACCCATTAGATTTGGAAGGTGGAGATGATGGCGCCAAGGACCAACCCAGTGTACCCGTAGTGTAGGAAGAGATGGTCAAAGGACTCATAGGTAGACTCACACAAGTAGCAACTATTGGCTAAAGCAAAACCCCTCTTATGAAGATTGTCAATAGTGAGGGCTTTATTCTAAAAAGCAATCCAAGAAAATAAATTTACCTTTGGGATCACTCCTTTCCTCCAAACCACATTGAAAGGAAAGTTCAAATTTAGCCCTTTGCACTGAAAACCATAGGCAATTTTGACAGAGAAACCCCTATCATATGTCCCCCTCCAAATCAATTTGTACGGTCCTCTGCTAGTGGGGATGATGATGTCCTTGAGGATGGAGGATAGGACGTCAGGCTCCATCTATAGCCCTTCTACATTGATGACTTTCCACTATAGGGAGCCATTTCTCCATTCAATGAAATTGGTCACTTTCTACCTAACATTGTTATCCAAAAAACTTTTAAGTTGAACTAGTCCGGTCTGTTCTGACAGAGGATCCTCTAGAGCTAACCTATCCTTCCAAAATTCTATACTTTGACCATCCCTAAGGATCCACCTGATGTCATTTTGGATCAACTATCTGGATTGGCCAATGGCTTTCCAAAAAGTAGACCCCCCGATGGGTATTCCACCCTCAAAAAGGGGAGTGTTGTTGAGGTATTTCCTCCTGAAAATCCTAACCCATTCAATCAGTTATTCTACTAGGATCCTCCAAGTGTGTATGGTGATGAGCGCAAGGTTCATCATGGGCATTCTTTTGAGCCCTAATACACCTTGCTTTTTACTTCTACACACTTTTTCCTAGGCTACCAGAGGAATTTTGGACTTATTTTCATTGCCTAACCAAAGGAAATTCCATTGAGCCTGCTCGATCTTGAGAAGAACTGAGGCAGGCAATCTGAAGATAGATATTAAGAAGGTCAAAATCCCTTAGAGGTATGCCATGGTAAGGTTTGCCTTGGTAGCTTGGGACAGGAGCTTGCCTTTCCATGATGCCAACTTTTTGTGGATCCTCTCAATCACCATATTCCACATCCCTTCCTTTGCACACCCACAAAAAAGAGGGAGGCCAAGATAGTTGGTTGGAAGGTAGTCAATAGAGTAGCCCAAGATCCTTGCAATATGAACTTGATGCCTGGTCGGGGTGTTGATGAAAAATATCTTACTTTTGATGTAATTTACTTTTTGGTCAGAAGCCTTCTCATAGAGTCCAAGGATTTGTTTGATAGATTTAGCTTGAGCTACTAACACAATGGTGGACAGAAGTGTGTCATCCACAAACTGCTGATGGGTGATCGCATCAATATTTGAGGTAGGAAGGATACCTATCACCTTCTTTCGATGTTGGCAATCCTTGAGAGCTCTTCCCAACGCTTCTGCAAGGATAATGAAAAGGATGGTGGACATAGGATCTCCTTGGCATAAACCTCTTGAGCTCTGAAAGAAATCGATGGGAGAGCCATTTACTAGGACTGAGAACCAGGGAGAGGAAATACAACCCTGGATGAGATCGACCCATAGGGGGTGGAAGCTAAACTTGAGAAGGATCTTCTGGAGGAAACATATTTCAACCCTATCGAAGGCTTTGTTCATATACAACTTAAGAAATAGGGCAGCCTTCTTAGACATTGAGGCCGAATTTAGGGTTTCATGGATCGAGATGACCCCATCCAGGATGTTCCTCACTTTTATCAAGATGCATTGGGATTGATCAATGAAGAGGGGAAGTATGGACTTCAGCCTGTTGGCCATAACCTTGGTCAAAACTTTGTAGATGACATTGCATAGGCTGATGGCCCTATAATTAGAGATGGATTTACAAGCAGAGACTTTTGGGATGAGGGCCAAAAAGGTGGAATTGAAACTACGAGGGACGACTTTGGTTTCCTAAATTTCTCTAATAGCCTTACATACATCATTCCCCACCACATCCCACATAGTTTGGAAGAACCTTGGAGAGAAACCATCCTATCCAGGGGCTTTATCGGGTTGCATTGAAAACAAGACCTCTTTAACTTCATCAGGGGTGAAGGGATCCACCAGTCCAGATTTCAAGTCTTGAGGAACAATGTAGGGGATATTAGCAAGAAGAGTATCCTAAGCTTGAATTTCACCCTTTGAGGCACTTCCCAAGAGGTTTTGTAAGAAAGACACTACTTCGATCCTGATCTCCACAATGTTAGTGGAATATGATCCATTGATGCACATGATCTCCCTAATCATGTTGGATGCTCTGTGTCACATGGTGGAGGCATGAAATAACCTTGTATTGGCATCGCCTTCCTTGACCCATAGGTCTCTTGACTTCCACCTCCATAAGGTTTCCTCTCTAGCCAATATATTATGGAATTCTTCTAGGAGGTTCCTTTCCTCCTCCCTAGTGGGGCTTCTATGATCCCATACTTCGATTCTCCTTTCTATCTCATGAAGTTTCTCATTAATTGCTTTCTTATTGGTAAAAAGGTTTCCAAAGACCTCCCTATTCTAGATTTTTAGGTTTTCTTTGACCATCTTCAGCTTCTAAGCTAACTGAGAAGTGGCAGACCCTCTGACATTTTGATGCGACCAAGAGGACACTTGATTTTTAAAATCCTTCTGTTGGATCCACATGGATTTGAAATGGAAAGGATTTTTGAATGAGGGAGGCCTACCAGATTCAAGGAGGATGGGATTATGGTCTGATCTGATCTGAGGTAAGTCCAAAAGAGTGCCATCATCAAACCATGGGATAGCTTCTTAATAAATTAGGAACCTATCCAACTTCACCTAGATGAGTCTGCTATCAATCCTCCTGTTGCTCCAAGTAAAAGAGGATCCTTTGAGCTGAACATCCATGAGCTCATTGGTATTGAAAAACCCTCTAAAATCCTCCATGCTTTTGTTGTAAGAGTCATTGCCTCCTCTCTTTTCATATGGATGCAAAGGACTGTTGAAGTCCCCTACTAAGATCCAAGGAAAAGTATTGAAGGTGGTCCTCATTTGAGTTACTGTTTCCCACATTGTGACCCACTCAATGGGTGAGTTTGGGACGTAAATATTTGATAGAATCCAAGACTGCTTACTGGTCTTGAAATGAAACAAAATATTTAGGATCCTATTCAAGGATGACATAAGTCTTCCTTCAACCAAGGTAGGGTCCCAAAGACACATAAGCCCCCCTAACGTGCCTTGAGCAAGACTGATAAGGCAATCTCCATTGGCCCAAATGGCCTTGGCAGCCTTTCAAAAATAGAATTCATCAACCTTGGTTTCTTGCATAATGAATATGGAAGGATTGATCCTTTTCCTTAGGTCAACCACCAACCTCTGCTTGGATACCTTGTTTAGGCCCCTCACATTCCATGATAGGACCTTCATATCAAGATTTTAGGGTTTTTCTTGCCTCCCTTCACCAACTGGAAGGGGGGTTTGGTTCCTTGCTTGTCGTTGTTGAACTCATTGGAGAAAAGAGTTGACTGGGTCCCATTTGTGATATCCTTCACTGTTTCCTTATTTCTTTTCTCATTGTCAATGGGTCTCCTTCTTTTCCTTTCACTGCCATAGTCTATTGCCTATTTCATGCTCCTGGTGTTCCTGGGGCTAATACTTCCTGAGAGAGATGGGCATTATTTTTTATATGAAGGAGAAGGGGTGCCTCTCCATTATTTGAGCAATTTGGGAATTTTCTATTGCTCACCAGGTACTCATCCATACAAGAATTTGGAAAAACAATTTTGGGAGGGGACTGTACCTGGGTTGTTGTATCCTCTATGTTAGGACTGGTGAGAACTGGATATTTTGGGAGCACCTCCTACTCCTTTTGGCTTGGTAGGTATCCTTATCCTTGCTCACTAGTTTGCTTACCTTGTTCTATAGTGGCACTCTGGCCAGCCTCCTGAGGTGCTCGATGAGCAGGATTATGTGTTTCGGGCCTACCGACGGTTCCTTGTTGAGAGGGGGGATACCCTGGTTCCTCTGCATGCCCTTGGTTGGACCTACCACATTTTGGTTATGGGTCCTCAAACCAGGGCACTAATTTGATAGATGACCTTGGGTGCAGTAGTGAGTACAAAAGGTAGGCTTGTTTTCATACTCAATGGGCTGCCTCCTGACCATATGGGATCCTCTATACAAATTTATGGAGGGTAGCTCTGTTTCCAAGTTAGCAGAGACACAGAAGTGGGCATGGACCATCTTAGATCAGACTTTGGTGGAAGGATTGATGGTAATGAGCTCACCTATGGAGCGGGCTATCCCTCAAATGACATCCTCATGCTAGAACTGGAAAGGGAGGTTTGGCAACCGAACCCACAAAGGAGCTACATTTAATTTTTGAGTTTCAGGGTTAAAATCATCCCCCCACTTTCAAAGAAATAGGCTTTGGCGTCTGAGGAACCAGGGTCCCCCAGCTAAGATGTTGCAACAGTCCTCCTGAGTATTGAGCCTTATGGTGAAGAAACCTTGAGAGAGAGCAACGATTTCCATGTTTTCGTTGGTTTTCCACTTGGAAAATGCCCATTTTTAGATGGTCTCCATGTCTGGTCTCCCTCCTACAAACTTACCAATCAGAGTGAAATGCTCAAGCTCATGTAGCTATCCATTAGGTCTTCAAGGATTACTAGGTCTGTTATACAAGTAAGCAGTTCCTAGGAGGGTTGCTTTGTTGAGGATCCTAGCCTTAGGACCTGAGTGTAGGACCCTTTTTGGTTTAGGTTTAGCCCACCCTATTGTCCCTCCTTGTTAGGAGGGTTTTTACCATGCCTGTCCGACCCATCTGCCTAGATCCCTGATGCATCAGCCACTACCCCATCAACTATGTCATGACTGGTCCCTCCTGGACTCTCGCCTAACCATCCTACCTCCTTTCTACCGTATCCTCCTGGTCACTCTCCATCCGTCGCTCAATCACTACCTTTCCTACTCTCCATATCCCACTCCCAAAACTCTCTTCATTAGTAGGTAATTACTATTAGTTAAACTAACCAATATTTGAACTCATCAATAACCAATTACTATTAGAATAATTCATTAATAGATAATTATCACATTTACTACATAAATTAGAAATTGAATTTTGTTTTCATACTTGCACAATTTAATTTTTGTTTATTTATTTTTCCGCAAACACCTGAAACTAAACAGAAAGTTGAAACTAAGCTTAGCATTGATCCCCACGGTACAATATATACTAGATTACTATTTTTTAAATATAACCTTAATTTACCCTTGGATTTATAAATTAAATGTAAGTTATTATAGCTTATCATTTTGGAACCGTTGCCGAGGAGAATAGCTTCGTAGTGGTTAATTAGAAAATTTTTTTGGTAGTGCAATTAGGTGAGGCTTACTTATGTACAAAAAAAGGTACATATGAGTCCTTGTGAAGCATATGAGTTGGAGTGGCACGAGATGGTCCCAACAAGTCCCTTTGTACGATGCTACCAGGTTCATTTTTCTTGAGGAATCAGTTTTACTACTTTCTTAATTAGAATTTTATTTCCTGCAAATTTTAATTTCTACAAATTTTAATTTCTACAAATTTTATTTCCTGCAAATTTCCTACTTTGGGTAATTATTATTGCTTAGTTTACTTAGGACCTACGAGAAAAATAGGAAGTAGGTTTACACTAAAAAAGACCTAAACTTGGCTTAGGATCCTGTTAGAAGTAGGAAGTAGTTACGGTTGAGTGACACAACTGTAGTGAAACCCTCCTAAAAAATTAAAAAAAAATAGTAATAGTTTTACCTTTTATTTTCAAGTTAATTATTACTTTTCCTACAATATTTCATTCTATTCCTAATATGCTAAAGTTGGTTGTATAAATATTCGTAGGAACACAAATTGCATATAATTTTAGAAAAATATTAGGATTAGTGTGGAATTATATTTCAATCATTCTCTGATGTATTAAGGATAGTTATAAACTCAATTTCTATAATTTGTATCTAAACTTGATTACAGTAGGATTAAAACAAAAAATAAAAACCAAAACCCAAACAAAAACAAAACTAGAGAGAAATAAAAAGAAATAAAAATAAGTTTCTAGATGGTGGAAAATAGTTTGAATTAGTCTACACTTATATACCTTAGAGAACTATTGATAAAACAAGAAGTTAACCTTATTTTTGGGCAAGTAAATAGAGCATATAGTAAAGAGTAGGAAATTTTGTATGAACACATTGACATTATTAAAGAAAGATCAGACGAATTGAAGGAAAACAAAAGTATTGACATAACTAAAACTCTAGGGACAAACCACCATTCATATTACCTAGATATTAAAAGAAACTATGAACATTGGCTTTGGGATAGAAGAGCATCAGTAAATCCAATAATTTATGCTTGGAATAAATATTTTGAATACTCCCTCCTCATTCATAGGTTCCTAGGAGACCTAGAAAAGAAAAAAGTATCCCTAGAATATAGCAAGAAATATCAAAGGATACCTAGAGCTATGTGCTTTTGGGAGTTGTGTCAAGATCTACATTGTGAGTTACAATTTGGAAATCCCAAACCCATTCCAACTCAAGATTTTCTCACTCAATTGATTCAATTGGTGGTAGACCATTTTAATTTTGAATAAGAACACTTCATGACACCCGAACAACTTAATCTGATCAATGATATTCATATATTATTCAAGGAATATTATATGGTTGCAAGAACAAGGAAACTTAGAAAATTCATGAGAAGACCTAGAGACTCTAAGGGAATATTCATAAAAATTAGCAACTCAGAAGGAAACTTCCAAAGAGACTTTAGTAGGCAGCCTAGAATTTATAAGTTAGAAGAATTTGAAACAACAACATCAACCAATCAAGATAAAATCTTAGAACAAGATCCTAACTCATACTTGTTGTCTTTGAAAATCACATAGATCCTTCTTCTATCTTTACTAAACCCATACCTGATCTAATTCTTGAGATCTTATATTTAGCCATGGCTGACCAACAAAGTGGGCAAGGAGAAGTAGATGAGAACCAAAGGGGGAATGAATAAAGATAGAATAGAGACCAAAGAAGAAATGGGAAAATATAGACCTTTGCCTTCCCAATATTACATACATATGGGACAACAAGAGAACCTAAGTCAATATCTACTTTTGTATTATCCACCTTCTATGGGAAACCACACGAAGATCCAGATGCTTTTCTCTTCAAATTTGTAGTGTGTCAAGCTTAATTTTATACATCTGATGAACAAAAGCTAAGGTTGTTTCCCTCTACTCTTAAATATGTAGATTTAAGATGGTTCATGGATCTAGTAGAAATTTTTTATAATAAATGGGATGGAGAACATGGATTAAAAGAGCTATTCCTTGAATGATATCAAGAATACTATAGAGTTAGGGACAAGAAAACAAAGTTATTATGCTTGAATAAAAAACAAGAGGAATATTTGGAGGATTACCTTGAGAGATTTCTATTTGTTGGTTCTAGGGTAAATATAGACCTTGATGTTGATTTTTATGAGAATTTTTTTTTTGAGTAATACTTCTTATACACATCCATTGTATGGATTGAACCCGGGTCACATCACCGATAATGCAAGTGGCATCCTTTCCAATAGAAATATTTTTAAAGGGACTAAAGGAGGACATACTTCATGGCAAAAGGAGATATTCATCTTATGGAATTTGAAGAGATTGTAAACCTTTGTAGAAACTATTCAAGAAACAAACCTCTAAGGAGTAACAAGTATACATCTACTGGAGGAGTGACGAGAGCAGAAACATGTTGGAAGATTTAAAAACTAATTTATTAAGTACCTTGACTACATATTTAGATTTAATGGATAAAAAAAGAAAGGTATAAGACAATGAAGAAATTTACTGTCATAGATGTAGGAAAAACACAATCTGATGGAATATCCTCTTAACATTACCAATATTTTCAATATTACTATTTGTAAAATTTGTGATAAATGTCACAAAACTGAAAACTGCAAATACATCTCTATTTTTAAAGTTGCCATTAAGGAACTGGAAGTTGAAGAGGAAAAATATTTTTATTTTGTAGCTCAAATATGGAATGGTCCATTCAACGAACCACCAAATTCATCAAACCCTAGTTATTCCTACTCGCAAAGGCCTAATCAATGGTCTAATGTACCAAATTGGGAAAATTGGAATTTTTATTCAAATAATCAAGATTGGAATAAACCTCCATGGGCCTAATTTATGGCCAATACCTATGGAAATCCACCATGGAATCAAGGAATGCCCAATCAGAACAATTAGAATACTAGTGGCCAATATAACTAGGGAGGATCTGGTTAGTCTCAAAATCCGTTGCAACAACAGAACTTTAAAAATTAATTTAGTGGACAAGTCCTTTAGAATCTACCTTAGAATAGACTTCTTCCACCTCTAATTAATAATAATTATCCTCCTAAGCAACCTCCTCTTCCAATTCAACCGGTCCCTAATCCTAACAACAACAAGAACATTCAACAAGCATATGAAACTAGTGAGATGTGTTCTATATCTATAGTACCTTATCAAAAAAATTAATTGAGATTAGGAAAAGTGTTGGAAAACAATGTAACTCTCATAGAGCTTGAAAATACCACTACAGATTTGTTTGAAAAGGAGGATAACAATGAAAAGGAAATGGAATATTCACTAGAAAACATTCCAACAAAACAAAAAGAAATCTAAATTCCTCATAGGAAGGAAGTAGAGGTACCTTTTCCTCAAATATTGAAAATACCAAAAGAACCACTTAAGCTAGCCTTTAACTTCATTTAGGAATTAGAAAATGTTACTATCAATATCCCTTTGTTACAAGCTATTAGGGCTCAAGATCTTTAAAAAATATGTGTACAAATTTAGGAAGGAAAAAGAATAACGAAGCCTAAACTATTCAAGTAATTGGACAATTATCTAAGATAATAATGAAAGGTAGGTTATTGCCAAAATACACAGATCCTGGAATACCTATACTCACGATGTACATTGGTGACATAACCTTGCAAAATGTCTTGGTCGATTTAGGAGCCTCTATTAATGTCATGACTAAAGAAGCAACAAAATATTTAGGGTTACATAAATTGCAATCAACTTCTATTGTATTCCAACTCACAAATAGGTCTACTTTTAAGCCAGAGGGAAAACTAGAAGATGTTATAGTCTATGTAAGTTCATGGGAATACCCTATAGAATTTATAGTCTTACAACCTAAGAAAAAGCTAGAGGGACATCCCTTAATTTTAGGGCACCCATGGCTTGCAATAGTGGATGTTTACATCAATTATAGAATGGTAAATATGATTATTTATGATGGTAAAAACACTAAAGACCTTAGCCTATTTCCAAAATCAACAATAGAAGATGATTTTCCAAAGCAATTGTGGTATGATTTTCCTCATGATTTTGATGAAATCCAAACCTTATCGATAAATTTTCTAAGTGAGTATATTCAACAAGAGGTTGAGGGACCATTACCATTATTTTTAGGAAATCAAAGCAAGTATCAAAGTCAATACAATGGTTGTTCATCTAAATCTATGATAACTATTAATGAAGCAAGCACAAGTCAGTCTTAAAAAATGACACCATATGACTGTTACTTAAATATTCTTGAACATGAGATCATGGGAATAGATGCGAACACAAAGAAATGCAAACAAATAGATATCACACTAGGAAGGACCTTGAATATCAGTGATGATATCATAGGTATACAAGAGTCACAATTAATAGATGTGCTTAAGAAATATCAATCGAAATTCACATGGAACTACAAGGATATGAAAGGGATACATCCAAATATTTGTACCCATCATATTTTTATCCAAGAAGGATGTTATCTAGTAAGACAACCTCAAAGAAGATTGAATCTAGCTATGAAATATGTGGTTCAGGAAGAAATCATTAAACTCTTGAAGGCAGGATTTATATATCCAATTTTTTATAGTCAATGGGTGTCACCTCTTTTAATAGTCCCTAAAAAGAATGGGAAATGGAAGATTTGTGTGGAATATAGATAATTAAACAAGGTAATGAAGAAATATTATTTTCCCTTGTCATTCAGTGATCAATTTCTTGATACATTGGTTGGAAAGAAATATTTATGCTTTCTATATGGGTTTAGTGTCTATAATCAAGTTTCCATAGCTAAGGAAGATCAGGAAAAGATAATCTTAACATGTCCAGTAGGCACCTATGCTTATAAAGTATTTTTTAGGTTATGCAATGCACTTGCCACTTTCCAAAGAGCTATTTTAGCTATCTTTTATGATCTAATAAATGAGTGTGTGTAAGTATATATGGATGACTTCACAGTCCATGGTAATACCTTTGAAGAAACCTTGTCAATCTTACAATAAGTTTTTATTAGATGTCAAGAGCAAAACCTCTCTTTGAGTCATGAAAAGTGTTTCATGATGATGAGAGGAGGCATTTTTCTAGGGTATTACATATCATAAGAAGGTTAGATCCTGCAAAAATACAATTTATTCAATCCCTTCAACCTCCAAAAATACAAACAGAGGTGAGAAGTTTCCTAGGACATGCAAGATACTACAGCAGTTTCATTAAAGACTTCAATAAAATTGTTGCTCCCATGCTTAAGCTCTTAACTAAAGAAAGCAAATTCAATTAGACTAAAGCATATCAATAATTCTTTGAAGTTATAAAAGATAAATTTATTCCTTCTCCAATCCTAAGAGGACCAAATTGGAAATTACCATTCCATAAACATTGCGATGCTTCGAGTTACGTAATAGGAGCAGTATTGCACACAAGTTGAGAATAAAATACCTTATACCATCTATTATGTAAGTAAAAATTTGCATGGAGCCAAGCTTAATTACACTGTTATTGAAAAATAATTTTTAGTTGTGGTCCATTCCATTAATAAATTCAAACATTACATAACAGGGTATGAAGTATTCATTCACTCAGATCACTCTGCCATTAAATACTTAATGAACAAAGCAACAGTAAGAGGTAGAGTGGTTATATGGCTTATTTTGCTACAAGAGTTCAATTTCATGATTATATATAAGGTAGGAAAAGATAACATCATCATAGATTACCTATCTTGTATGCAAATTTTTGATGATGACGAGTTAATTCCTAATAATTTCATAGATGAACATTTGTTTGCTCTTTCTATTTATACCCCTCGGTGTGTTGATATTGTAAATTACTTAGTAATAGGAAAAATGCCTCAAAAATATACACCGCATGAGCATAGGAAATTGATACATCAAAGCATTCCTTACATGTGGATTCATGGAGTCTTGTTTAGAAGATGTCCTAACCAAGTAATTAGGAGATGTGTGCAAGAATATGATGTATATGACATCATTCGAGCAGCACATGAAGAACCCTATGGAGGCCATTATGCCACCCAAATAATAGTCAGTAAAATACTTCAAATTGGTTACTTTTGGCCTACCATGAATAAATATGTCCATAAATTTGTTAATAGATGTGACGCTTGTCAAAGAGCTAGTAAGCCTACCCCTTCAATAGAAATGACTTTGGTTCCACCTATAGTATTTGAACCATTCAATAAATGGATAATTGAATTTTTTGGACCAATAGACCCTCAAAATGAAGGTAATAACACATACTTGTGTGTATGGATTGTGTTACTAAGTGGGCTAAAGTTAAAGCTTTACCATGAGCACAAGCCAAACCAGTCGTTGATTTCCTTTATGAAAATATTATGCAACATTTTGGAGCACCTAGAGAGTTAGTTTCAGATCATGGAACCCAATTTATCTCCAAATTGATTGAACATTTTGTTGATACTTATCAAATAAAATATAAGAAAACCTCACCATACCACCCTCAAGCCAATGGACAAGTAGAAGTTACGAACAGAGAACTTGAAAATATTATTACAAAAATTGTAACTGTTAATAGGGGTGATTGGGATGAGATATTAAAGGAAGCTATATGGACATACAATACAACTTGCAAAACCACCATAGGATTATCATCTTATGAAATGGTCTATGGAAAACAAGCTATCATGCCCATCGAATTTAATATAGAAACTCTTTGCACATCGATACAACTTGATGTAAATTTAGATAAGGCTCAAAAATCTAAATTGGAAAAGTTAACTATTTTGGATGAAATGAGACTAGAGGTATTACATAGGACTGAAATAACCCAATAGAAATGGAAGAAATGGTATGATAAACACATTGTACGGTGCACATTCAAATCAAGAGATTGGGCTTTGTTGTTTGATTCTCGTTACCAAGACTTTCAAGGTAAATTGAGGACCATATGGCTAGGACCCTATGAAATCAAAGAGATGTTCAAAAATGGTACAGTCAAGCTTAAGCCTATAGATGATTACACAAGGAAACTACTAGTAAATGGCCATATGCTTAAACTTTATAAGAAGCCATTATCTAAGGAGGAATTTATATACCATCTTAAGCAACAAGACGAATTGCAGTGCATTTCTGAACTGCAATCAATCATTATTGAATAAAAAAAATTCTCTCAAAAAAAATTATGCTTCTTTTGTTTCATCATGAATTTTATATATCTACAGTATTTCTATCTTATTCTCATCAATTTTTAGTCTCACTGTTTCAAAAATAGCCAAAAAGGTAATTCTTTAAAAAAGTTTGTAGGAAATGACTATTATATGTTGCATAATAGTTTGTTTGCTAGATAAAATTTGGATGTTTTTCAATTAATCAAACAACATTAGTGTTTTGAGAAATTTTCATTGAAATTCAAACAATATTTTGATGTTGTAAGCTATTCCTAGTTAATCAAGATTTTTCTTGGACCATGCACATTTGAACATATAAAAATATTGTGGGATGTGGAGATATTGACTCATGTATTACTATTTCCATACGTTAATAGTTTCCATTGCTTATCCATCTATGTGCATGGTATAGAGTACTACTAAATTTGCAAAAGGACAAGCTCACCCTTCATCCCTAAATAGAAAAAAAAAGGAGAAGAATAGTAAGGATAGGATCAAATGCCCATCATAACTTTGATAAAGTGGTTGGGAATCCAATTCCCCAAAATTCTTACTCCTTTCAAAATAAAAAATAAAAAATACCTTCCTCCTCATCTAATTGAGCAAGTATCCCAAAAAGTATCTTCTTGCTTCTCATAAAAATATGCAAGAATCCCAAAAGCAATAAAAATTCCTTGCTCCCTCTCAAAATGAGAAAGTATCCCAAAGAAAAGTTAAAGAAAGGAAAACGATCTTGAATTCCTGGAATTCTTAGTATCTTGAACACCATGGGGTACTCTCCATTAAGGTATCTTACACAGTAGCACTAAGTCTGGAGAAGACCTATGGATGCTCACAGATAAGCTAGCTTGTTGGCATAAGTGATCTTTGTTGTTACTCAATCCTCACTCATAATGGTAAATGAATACTCACTGCACACACATTTGGTCCTTGAGGAATCTTGAAAACATTAGGATAACTTTAACACCATAATGATTTGTGAAATAAATAGATGAAATTGTTTAAAAATCACTAGGATGTTTTAGGTTTTTGAGAAATAACTCTAGAATATCCTGAGTAGGCAAAATTCAGAAGCAAATTCTTATAGTTCATTTTCTCCTACCAAAATATGGCTTTCATCTCTCAAAATATTGTATCTTTTAATAGAAGCCATCGCAATATCTGAATATCTATTCTATTTTTAAATGAGTGAAAATACTCCAAGTATTTGATAGATATCTATTTTTGTATACATTGATGACTGATATCAAGATTTATAATCATTATCTTTCTCTCACTTGGTTACTCCTTAATGAAATTCAGGAAGCACAATCATAAAAATTATAATAAACCTCCATAAACAAAACTTATTATTATATCATTCATTAATATAAATAAAACACCCTTCATCTTTTTTTGGCTATATAGCCAAAATTATAGTTTAGGGAGAGATAAGTAGAGGTATATAAAGTTCACAATACAGTTTGGGGGGAGAAATAGGTAAAGCATTGTCTCAAACTCTAGAAACTATAGTCCCATAGACATCTTATGTAGATGTATTTTGTAGATGTCTTATGTAGGTATCTTCTGTAGGTATCTTTTGTAGATGTCTTTCATAGATGTCTTCTATAGGTGTCTTCCATAGGTGTCTTCCGTAGGTGTCTTCCGTAGGTATCTTTCATAGGTATCTTTCGTATATGTCTTATGTAGAGGTTTTTTGTAGATATCTTCTGTATATGTTTTCTGGAGAGGTTTTTTGTAGATATATTTCGTATAGGTCTCTTGTAGGAATCTTACGTAAGTGTTTTTTGTAAATATTATCAGTAATAATCTTCTATAAACAATTTTTGTAAATATTATCAGTAACAATATTCTGTAAGCAATTTATGTAGGTATCATCAGTAATAATCTTCTATAAGCATCACCTGTAGATGTCATCCGTAAACATATATCATGAAATATTATAAGTGTTAAAATCTAAAATCAGCTAGGCAAGTAAGACACGTGGCAATTCAAGAAACGCCAAGACAAGTAAAAAGGGTGCATCAACAAAGACTTCAAGAAAAATTTGGCGATAATGTTTTAAATCAATTAAGGGGGACAAGAAAAAAAAATAAAGAAAAAAAATTAAGCCCTATTAATGACATGTACACTTAACCCAGTGTCACGTACCACCTCTTATGACGTGTCCATTCAAATGAATTCCACGTGCTGACTAAAATTTAAAGTCCTTATTGAAGACGCAACCGTTATCAGGGTCAAAAATGAGAATGATGATGTTTTATTGGGGCATGTACATAAAAAAGGATGTGGACCAATCCACTTGGCCGTGTCGACAATAAATTGCCACATAATATGAAACATGGCATAAGGGAACAATTAAAATAATGTTTTTTCTATCCAGCGGGTGACCAAAATTATAATACGTGGCAGGTAAAATCCACCTCACCATGCAAGGTGGCGAGTAGGGTTGGCACCAAGTGGAAACCGACCAACCAAGGATGCATATCATAGTAAGATAGGTGGATTTCATTAGCCAATTGTAAAAGGTGACGTGGATAAGAAATACTAGCCCTTGATTGCAAATTACATGAAGGGTCATGATGCAAGGGAAAATAGGAAAAATGTGAAGGGTCCAAAAGTTTTGTGTGGATGACACGATCACTGACGCATGGCCCTCATCGATGAATAATGAATTAGGACACAGATCTAATCCACTTGTAATTGGTTAAAGCCAAATTGATGGATGACGATGTTCAAATCTAAAAGCATTTTTTATTATCGATGATTTTAGGGCAAAGGGTCCCCGCAATCGATAGGAATTAGACCAATCTCCACCATTGGATTATACGACCTCTACATGCAGCCATGCAGAGTAAAACCAACCTAAATAATCTCTTCCATAGAGAGCCACTCAAAATCATCGATGACCCTCTATAACTCGATCCTGAGTGAAATTTCATAGTTTTTTGGTGAAAATTGTTGAATTCCTTGATTAAACGGTGGTGAGCTTTAGAATTTTGAGGAATTACGTGGACAGAAGGATAGTTTCTTCCACGACATAGGAAGGGTGGAAAAATAATACCAAAAATGATATGTAAAATACTTTTTACTATTACTACTATCACAAATATTTTTTATTTATTTACTGCACATAAATTAAGGGATATTAAAGTAAAAATGTAGAGGGTGTGTAGATAATTAGGAGGAATTAAAAATGGTTTTGTTGATAATTTTTCTAGGTTTACCATTAAAATAGGTTTATGAAAGAAATTACTTCAATTTTGTTTTATGTTTTAAAAAAAAATAAGATACTCTGCAGAATTGTAAAACAAATTTTCTTTTGTTATTGAAATATTTATAGGGTTTTTAGTTGCAAAATATTGGAAATTTCTATAAAAAAATTAAATAAAAAATAAAAAAATATACTGTCTACCCCTTTTTACCCTAAAAACCCTAAACTCCACTACGCCTCGCTCTATTTTTCATAAATGTAGTGAACCATCCTCAGTTGAAACCCAAAATCCTAGTGATTCTATAATTGAATTATTCCAAAGAGCCAGATGGTGGAGGCTCTCACAAAATTTAGAGGACACGACCAAGGGGTGGCTAAAAATTTTATCCTAAATTGTGACCCTAATAGGATGACCATCCAAGTTTGAGATATTCAATTTGATCTTAATCCTAGTTTAGTTTCTGAGGTATTGGGTCTACCAGAAGTAGGGTTACCATACTACAAAACCCCTCTAAAAGTGTTACCCAGCTAGTAGCTAAATTTTAAGAGAAATGTACTATTATCCAAAATAAGGAGGGTTGGATTAAGGGTGTGTCTACTTCTTCACTCCCCCTCCTATGGCAGGAGGTAGTCATCCTGATTATTAAGTTCTTTACCCTAGAAGGATGTTTGTACACCTACGTGGCTTACCATATTCGTATGTTAATGATTTTGAAGTTTCCTGAAGATAGTGAATGTGTTATGAATCTACCTTACTTCTTGTTTCAATCATTAAAATCTAAAGTTTTGTAGGTTAAGCATAAAAATCTCCAAGAAAAACCCAAATTGCACCTACTTGCACATCACATCCTGATTAATTTAATAGTTTTAAAGAAATCTCATGAAGTAAAAGTTTCTTGGAATTAAATAGTGGATGAATCTAACCTACCGGAGTACTCTGAATCCACTAAAAATGAGTTTGAAGAAGATAATTCGATTGAAGAAGAACATGAGTCTAACAGTCGGGAGGAAGAACTTGACAATTCAAAATGTAAATGCCAACCTACTAAAAACATTAAACCAACCCAATCAAAAATTATGCATCAGAAAAAGACTATTAAAACTCATAAGAAAAAGGATACATCAGGGCATGAGTCTGATTTACCTGAACCTAAGTCAAATTCTGAAATTTTGTCCCACATTCGGGTGCAAAATACTATCTTACATATATAAATTTGTAAGTTGTGAGAGGATTTCATAGAGCATTATAAACTGATTTAGCGAGCCCTTACCCTTCAGATAGACATTGATGAGCACCGAAAATTTTCATTTTATATACACAATTAAGAGGCATTATCACTGATTTAATTAGCATGTGAGATGCATTTTTATATAACTTATGCATATAATTGATAGAAAATCCAGTATTATGCTTTATTGGTGTTTTTAGTGGAAATTATGTATAAATGTAGGTGTTGGTACTAATCTGGTGTTTTCCAGTCTACATCCACTTGGACCTGGCATACTTCTTATTTCAGAGACTAAGGCATGAGAGTAGGCACCTTCCTGATGAATAAGATGCCCAGCAGAAGTAGGCGCCTTATAAAGAAAGCACCCAGCAGAAGTAGGTGCCTTCCTCATGAATAAGGTGCCCAAAAAAAGTAGGCACCTTCCTCATGAAGAAGGCACCTCCACACCTCCATACTTTGGAAGATTTACCAAGTCAGCTTTGACCGGTTGACCAATGGGCTAAAGAGAAGGTTGCACGTGAAGACAAAATGGGAGATATTCTATTCTTAAAATAGAATGAACACTTCTATTATTTGATTGGCTGGATACCTTTGTAACATGAGCATTATTATTTCACGCTCACGGATGAACCAAGAGAAACGATTTTTCTAGTGATCAATGTGGGAGATATTTTATTTTATGCAATATTATTAAAATGGAGTAAATCATCCATTATTTTTTGATTGGGCGGTTCACTTTGTAAGGTGAGAATTCCTTCTCACACTCATGAACCAATCAATGTAGTGATTTTCTAGTAAATGATATGTGTAACAGACAACAGGATGAACCAGATCCATTAGTCGCTAAGGAGGACAACCACCCGAATAGATTTGTTGTGCCAAACATAATTTGTTATGATAAAACAGAACACGCCTGATTTATCCTGCAAGAGGGTAAAATTAGTGCGTGATTGTTTTAATTAAGATATGATTATTATAATTGAATGGCTACAATATTCATTGCATATCTATTGTAACTGCAAGTGTGAAATAGACTTGTCTAAATTTGTAACAGAGGAAGGTTGTGCATTGTATAAATGCACAGGTCTTCCGTGAGAGAAGGATGATTAATTTTATGGAGAAATTATTCTATTTTATTTCTTGTCAAATTTATTACGAGTGCAATTCCTCTTATTTGAGAAAGCTCTACACAGCTAGTTGGGCAGACTATCTATGAGAGCTTGAGCCCACTCCCTGTAGTATTCCTCCCCTATTTATTTTTGTATTTATTTTGTAGATTAGTTTATTGCTTTAGTTCTTGATTTATTTAATTTAGGTGTGTGGGCATTTAATTTCATGTACATTTCTTTCTAGCATTTCATTTCCAACATTTAATTAATTTATTTATTTATTTTGCACTTAGTTTGGCTGAAATAAAAATGTATAAACATCCCCCACCAAACTAAATAAGGTACAACCAGATTTATTCCCCAACACTGTAGGCATATACTGTGCATGACACTCATAAGTTTATGGACTTACCGGATTGATAATTTATGGAAGAGAAATGAATGTTTTCTCGAACATAATTTTTGCTCACCATTTTGGCACCGTTGTCGAGCAGTGTCAAAACTGTAGTGTTAAGATTTACAGGTCAGTTAGAAATCCCATTTAAAATTACTTGTAGATATTTTACCTGAGAAGTGTGAGTCCACCAAGGTCCTTTTTATTAGGCCAAAAATAGTTGTTGGCACAGTCAGAGCAAAATCTCATAGGAAACTATTTGCATTTTCTAGCTTCTCACATAAATGTGGGAATGAACCTGATGTACCAAATTAAGTGTAGAAGTAGGAATAAAACGTGTTGTTGAAAAAATTTAGAAAAAATCTGGCAATGAAGGATTTCCATCATGTTCTAAATGGTTTTAAGAAATCAAGAGAAATAGCACAACCCAAGTCTGATTGAAAATTTTTAGGGAAGTGTTTTTACATAGAAACCATTGAAAAATTGTATCTCTAGAAGCTTGGTTTTAAATTATTTTTTTTTTAAAGGCTTGAACTTTTTGCAACGTATTGGTAAATGTTTTTTTTAATGATGAAATTAATAGTAGGAAAAATGATAGAGCAAAATTTTTAAAAGAACATGTTATGAAGTATGCTCTTCACTTGCACTTAAGGCGACCTGGTGAATTAGAAAGTAGCATGTGTTTTTTTTAATACTGCTATGCCATGTTTTCTCCAAGTTGCCAACCCATAGATAGTCATTTTCTAGCCTGCACATTTTACCATTATGATGAAAAATATGGTTTTGAGGTCTAAGGGGGAAATTGCTCTTCTCATGCTACAACACATCAAACTAGTTGATAATTAAATTGAGGATTTTTAGAAGACTAGTTTATATGTAGGTATGGGGGAGACCCCACCTTCATTATTACCACCAACAACACAATAAACACTGTTTACAGTGTTCATGAAAATAGAAAAAAATATATCTTCTGCTGAAAAGGCTCCAAGTTAAAATGTAAATAAAAAAATAGAGCTTTATTTGTTACTTGTTGGAAGAGAGTATCCTCTTTCCCTAGGACCAGCTTGGTCCAGAAGGGAAATGACAAATCTCCAACCGATCGCTAAATAAAGCAGGGGAGGAACCTAGAAGTAATCAGAAGATGAAAAAAAATTGAAAAATAAAAGAAAAAAAAATGAAAAAAATAAAAATATATATAGTTAGAATTTTATTTTAATGCCTTTATTTTAGATTTTTCTTTTATGTTTTACAGGAAAACATGAAGTGTGATGTAGAAAAATAAGGAGGTGTCTGTAAATATTTCATGAATTGAAATTTATACATGGAGTTTGTAATAACATTACGAACTATCTCATGTACCTGATCGTGTAGCATCCAATCTAGCAGGTGAAATCTAGTAGAGTTTTACCTTGGCAACATTAGCACCTGAAGGTAGGCTAAGTAACACTGATCAAGCAAAAGGCTTCCAGTCGAAGGTGCTTGTGAAACTTTGGGAAATTTTTGCTACAAGGTGTGTGACTGTTACAATCTGAGTAAATGATGAGCGGAGTCAAATATGCTACACCATGTACAAAGTAGAGTGCCGAGACAATGTTCGAGTAATAGTCAACGAGCTCCATTAACAATTGCCTCACATTTATGATACCATACCATACCAGTAGCTTGGATGAATGTTCAATCATTCATTTAAAAAAAGAAGAAAAAAAAGAGAAATAAAAGAAAAAAATGAAAAAAAATGGAGGATACATAAAAAATAAAATAAAATAAAATAAAGTGAAAGACGCCTTGATCATCAAGAAGGTGCCTTATGTATGAAGAATATGCCATACATTGGAGGCACCTTTCGCATCAAGAAGGCGCCATACATTGGAGGCACCTTTCGCATCAAGAAGGCGCCATACATTGAAGGCACCTTCCACAACAATCAAACGCCTTCCATAGCAAGCAGGTACCTTGATATCCAGGGTGCCATGATCCATTTCCCGCACTTGGGTGGTTCTATGGCACAAGGGACAAAACAAAAAGAGGAATAAGTGACAAGGCGCCTTGATGGCATACAGTAGAGGTGCCTTGATCAAAAAAAAAAAAATCATGGGAATCCTCCCAATGAAAAAAATACATAGAACATGTTCTACTTAGCATAAAAATTGCTTTCTTATTTCTTTGCATGAAATCATGAACCAAATGCAAGCTGCAGGCATCTTGAGAGCCAGGGCCTAACATGCATGGAGTCATGACTTCTATTTTCTTGCTTTCGTGTGTGCAAGTAATCGTGCCCTCTGAATGCAATATGAAGGTATCCTAAGAGCTAGGGCCTCAAGCACAGGCATGATTCATATTTTCTAGTTTTTATGTATATAGTTTCGTAGGACATGGCCATGAACACAATTTGTAGGCATAGATGACTTAAACTAGGCCTAACAAATGTGACATGTCATGCCCTGCATTTAGGAGTGTGGCAAAGTGAAAAAGGCAATTAATTCCCATCAGGAATAAAGTTCCTACAATCAGCCTAGTATAGTAGTTCCTTTTTCCATTTGGAGGAAGGCACCAATAAGAGATTTTATTCTCCCTTGGATGGGGGTGTCTATTGTTTAGTATGGAACATGATGTTCAGAAGACTGCAGACTTGTAAACAAAGGGACCTGTTACCAAAAACAAAGGCATCACCAGTTTAATGAAGGAGACCATGAAGAATAAATAAATAAATAAAATCTCCAGGAGCACCAACGTCACAACAATCCCATTACAGGCAGCATGAAGACATTTTTATACCATTAGAATCTACCAAAAATCACCCAGGTATATACCATTATTTTTTGTTAATTGTGCAGAGTTATTTTAAAAATCATTTCAATGTTAATAACAGTAGATGCCCCTATAAAATATTTTTGAAATCTCCTAGCCACATGATGTCTTGGATCAAAGAAAAAAATTTATTATTATTTACCCCTGAAACAATTGAAAAAAAGAGGGAAAATAATAATAATAATATGGCATTCACGTGAATAGATTTGGCCTTGTTTCATTTGTGCATCGTGAAAGATTCGGACGGTGAATTGATTGGTGGAACATTGGAGTCACAATCCAAGATATTTAACAAAGGGAACAGTGCTGACTGATTTTTGTTGAGTTCAAGGCAAGAGGAGGCCCGAATCCATAATCCAGAGAAAAAAGAGTGGTTGATGTCACTTATGGCACTGTTATGCTGTAGAATAGCAATCTACAGCAAATTACATAGGAATGTGAGCGGATTGCAATATGCTAATTTAAAGAAGAAAAATATAGTGGATTTGCAATCGTATTTGACTTGCATAAAAGGATAAAGTGAAAGAAAAATTTTAAATCTGTGGGCAATGCAATGCTCAATGAAGAGAAAAAAACGACACTCAATAAAAAAATAAAAAAAAAATAACAGTGCCAATGAAGAAAAGAAAACAAAAATGTTGAAGGTCATTTGAAAAGAGAGAAAAAATATTATCTCGGGGGTTGTTGTCATGAGGACTTGACAATATTTAGGCATGGTCATCCTGCGAGAGGGATAACTTCAGCTTTTGGTGCCACGAGGGTGTGGCACATGTTAAACATAGGGGAATGATGAGCACTAGAAATGCTCATTTTATATACACTATTAAGGGGCATTATCACTGATTTAATTAGCATGTGAGATGTATTTTTATATAACCTATGCATATAATTGATAGAAAATCCAGTATTATGTTTGATTGGTGTTTTTAGTGGAAACTGTGTATAAATACAGGTGTTGGTACTAATCCGGTGTTTTCCAGTCTACATCCACTTGGACTTGGCATACTTCTACTTTCAGTTACTAAGGCATGAGAGTGGGCACCTTCCTGATGGAGAAGGTGCCCAGCAGAAGTAGGCACCTTCCTGATGGAGAAGGCACCCAACAGAAGTAGGCGCCTTCCTTATAAATAAGGCGCCCAGTAGAAGTAGGCGCCTTCCTTATAAATAAGGTGCCAAGCAAAAGTAGGCACCTTCCTTATGAAGAAGGTGCCCAACAAAAGTAGGCAACTTCCTCATGAAGAAGACACCTCCATGCCTCCATACTTTGCAAGATATACCAAGTTAGCTTTGATCGGTTGACCAGTGCGCTAAGGAGGAGGTTGCACGTGAAGATAAAAATGGAGATATTCTATTCTTAAAATAGAATGAACACTTTTATTATTTGATTGGTTGGATACCTTTGTAATGTGAGCATTATTCTTTCATGTTTACGGATGAACCAAGAGCAACGATTTTTCCAGCGATCAATGTGGGAAATATTTTATTTTATGCAATATTATTAAAATAGAATAAATCATCCATTATTTTTTGATTGGGCGGTTCACTTTGTAAGGTGAGTATTCCTTCTAATGCTCATGAACCAATCAACGTAGTGATTTACCGATAATTGATATGTGTAACAGACAATGAGATGAACCAGATACATTAGTCGCTAAGGAGGACAACCACCCAAATAGATTTGTTGTTGCCAAACATATTCTGTTATGATGAAACAGAACATGCATAATTTATCCTACAAGAGGGTAAAATTAGTGCATGACTTTTTTAATTAAGATATGATTATTATAATTGAATGGCTGCAATATTCATTGCATATCTACTGTAACTGCAAGTCTAAAATAGATTAGCCTAAATTTGTAACAGAGGAAGGTTGTGAATTGTATAAATGCACATGTCTTCTCTGAGAGAAGGATGATTAATTTTATGGAGAAATTATTCTATTTTATTTATTTTCAAATTTATTAAGAGTGCAATTCCTCTTATTTGATCAAGCTCTATGTAGCTAGCTATGCGGACTATCTACCGAAGCTTGGGGTCACTCCCTGCAGTAGTCCTCCCCTGTTTATTTTTGTATTTGTTTTATAGATTAGTTTATTTCTTTAGTTCTTGCTTTATTTAATTTAGGTGTGTGTTTCTTTTCCATGCATTTAATTTCCTGTACATTTCTTTCCAGCATTTCATTTCCAATATTTAATTAATTTATTTATTTATTCTACACTTAGTTTGGCTGAAATCAAAATGTATAAACATACCCCACTAAACTAAATAAGGTACAACCAGATTTATTCCCCAACACTACAGACATATACTATGTGTGACACTCATAAGTTTACGGACTTACCGAATTGATAATTTATGGAAGAGAAATGAATGTTTTCTCGAACATAATTTTTGCTCACCATTTTGGTGTCATTGTCGGGGAGTGTCAAAACTGTAGTGTTAAGATTTACAGGTCAGTTAGAAAGCCCATTTAAAATTACCTGTAGATATTTTACCTGAGAAGTGTGAGTACACCAAGGGCCTTTTTATAAAGCCAAAAATAGTTGTCAGCATAGTCAGAGTAAAATCCCATAGGCAACTGTTTGCATTTTTTAGCTTCTCACGTAAATGTGGGAATGAACCTGATGTACCAAATTAAGTGTAGAAGTAGGAATAAAATGTGTTGTTGAAAAAATTTAGAAAAATATGGCAATGAAGGATTTCCATCATGTTCTAAATGGTTTTAAGAAATCAAGAGAAATAGCACAACCCAAGTCTGATTGAAAATTTTTAGGAAGTGTTTTTACATAGAAACCATTGAAAAATTGTGCCTCTAGAAGCTTGGTTTTAAATTAAAAAAATTTGTAAGGCTTGAACTTTTTGCAACGTATTGGTAAATATTTTTTTTTAATGATGAAATTAATAGCAAGAAAAATGATAGAGCAGAATTTTTAAAACATGTTATGAAGTATGCTCTGCACTTGCGCTTAAGACGACCTGGTGAATCAAAAACTAGCATGTTGCCATGTTTTCTCCAAGTTGCCAACCCACAGATAGTCATTTTCCAGTTTGCACATTTTACCATTATGTTGAAAAATTTTGGTTTTGAGGTCAAAGGGGGAAATTGTTCTTCTCATGCTACAACACATCAAACTAGTTGATAATGAAATTGATGATTTTTTAGAAGACTAGTTCAGATGTAGGTATGGGGGAGACCCCACCTTCATTATTGCCACCAAAAGCACAATGAACACTGTCTACAGTGTTCATGAAAAGAGAAAAAAAAATATCTTCTGCTGAAAAAAGGCTCCAAGTTAAAATGTAAATAAAAATATAGAGTTGTATTTGTTACTTGTTGGAAGAGAGTATCCTCTTTCCCTAGGACCAGCTTGGTCCAGAAGTGAAATGATAAATCTCCAACCGGTCACTAAATAAAGCAGGGAGGAACCTAGAAGTAATCAGAAGATGAAAAAAAAATTGAAAAAAAAAAGAAAAAAATGAAGAAAAATAAAAAAATTAGTTAGAATTTTATTTTAATGCCTTTAGTTTAGATTTTTCTTTTATGTTTTGTAGGACAACATGAAGTGCGATGTAGATAAATAAGGAGGTGTCTGTAAATATTTCATGAATTGAGATTTATACATGGAGTTCGTAATAACACTATACGAACTATCTCGTGTACCTGATCGTGTAGCATCTAATCTAGCAGGTGAAAGCTAGCAAAGTTTTACCTTAGCAAAATTAGCACCTGAAGGCAGGCTAAGTAACCCTGATCAAGCGAAATGCTTCCAGTCGAAGGTGCTTGTGAAACTTTGGGAAATTTTTGCTGCAAGGTGTGTGACTATTACAACCTGAGTAAACGATGAGCGGAGTCAAATATGCTACACCATTACAAAGTAGAGTTCCAAGACAATGTTCGAGTAACGGTCAACGAGCTCCATTAACAATTGCCTCACATTTGCGAGAGTGGATCAGACATTGATATGGGGGAGATACCATACCATACCAATAGCTTGGATGAATGTTCAATCATTCGTTTAAAAAAAAAAAAAGAGAAAAGAAAAAAAGAGAGAAAGAAAAGAAAAAAAAGGGGAGGATACGTAAAAAAAAGAAAAAAAAAAGTGAAAGATGCCTTGATCATCAATAAGGCATCTTCCACATAAATAATACGCCATACATGGCAGATGCCTTCCACATCAAGAAGACACCATACATTGGAGGCGCCTTCCACATGAAGAAGGCACCATACATTGGAGGCACGTTTCACATCAAGAAGGTGCCATACATTGAAGGCACCTTCCACAACAAGTAGGCGCCTTCCACAGCAAGCAGGCACCTTGACATCTAGGGTGCCTTGATCCATTTCCTGCACCTGGGTGGTTCGATGGCACAAGGGACAAAAAACCAAAGAGGAATAAGTGACAAGGCGTCTTGATGGCATATAGTAGAGGTGCCTTGATCAACAAAAAAAAAGTCATGCGAATCCTCCCAATCAAAAAAAAAATGCATAGAACATGTTCTTCTTAGTATAAATATTACTTTCTTATTGCTTTGCGGGAAATCATGAACCGAATGCAAGCTGTAGGAATCTTGAGAGCCAAGGCCTAACAAGCACGAAGCCATTACTCTTGTTTTCTTACTTTCGTGTGTGCAGGTAATCGTGCCCTCAGAATGCAATCTAAAGGTATCCTAAGAGCTAGGGCCTTAGGCATAGATATGATTCCTATTTTCTATTTTTTGTGTGTATAGTTTCGCAGGACATGGCCATGAACACAATATGTAGGCAGAGCCAGCTTAAACTAGGCCTAACAGATGTGACATCCTATGCACTACAATTAGGAGTACGACAAAGCGGAATAGGTACTTACTTCCCACTAGTAATAGAGTGCCTACAATCAACCTAGTATAGTAGTGTATTTTTCCATTTGGAGGAAGGTACCAATAAGAGATTTTCTTCTCCTTTGGATGGGGGTGTCTGTTGTTCAGTATGGGACATGATGTTCAAAAGGTTGCAAACTTGTAAACAGAGGGATTTCTTATCGGAAACGAGGGCATCACCAGTTTAATGAAGGAGACTATGAAGAATAAATAAATAAATAAAATCTCTAGGAGCACCAACGTCACAACAATCCCATTACATGCAACATGAAGACATTTTTACACCATCAGAATCTACCAAAAATCACCCAGGTATATACCGTTATTTTTTGTTAATTGTGTGCAGAGTTATTTTAAAAATCATTTCAATGTTAATAATAGTAGATGCCCCTATAAAATATTTTTGAAATCTCCTAGCCACATGATGTCTTGGATCAGAGAAAAAATTATTATTATTTACCCCAGGAGAAATTGAAAAAAAGAGGGAAAATAATAATAAACATGAATAGATTTGGTCTTGTTTCATTTGTGCATCGTGAAATATCTGGACAGTAGATTTATTGGTGGAACAACAGAGTCACAATCTGATATATTTAACAAAGTGGGCAGTGCAGACTGATTTCCACTAAATTCAAGGCAAGAGGAGGCCCAAATCCACAATCCAGAGAAAAAAGAGTGGCTGACATCACTTATGGCGTTGTTATGCTGTAGAATAGCAATCTGCAGTAAATTACATAGGAATGTGAGCGGATTGCAATCTGCTAATTTAAAGAAGAAAAATATAGTGGATTTGCAATCTTATTTGACTTGCATAAAAGGATGAAGAAAAAGAAAAAAAATTAAATCTATGGGCAATGTAGTGCTCAATGAAGAGAAAAAAACGACACTCAAAAAAAAAATAAAAAAAAATAACAGTGCCAATGAAGAAAAGAAAATAGAGACGTTGAAGGCCATTTGAAAAGAGAGAAAAAATATTATCTTAGGGGCTATTTTCACGAGGACGTGACAATATTTAGGCATGGTCATCCTACGAGAGGGATAACTTCAGCTTTTGGTGCCACGAGGGTGTGGCACATGTTAAACATAGGGGGATGATGAGCACTAGAAATGCTCATTTTATATACACTATTAAGGAGCATTATCACTGATTTAATTAGCATGTGAGATGTATTTTTATATAACATTGCATATAATTGATAGAAAATCCAGTATTATGCTTGATTGGTGTTTTTAGTGGAAATTGTGTATAAATGCAGGTGTTGGTACTAATCTGGTGTTTTCCAGTCTACATCCACTTGGACCTGGCATACTTCTGCTTTAAAATACTAAGGCATGAGAGTAGGCACCTTCCTGATGGAGAATGCGCCTAGCAGAAGTAGGCTCCTTCCTGATGGAGAAGGCGCCCAACAAAAGTAGGCGCCTTCCTTATAAAGAAGGTGCCCATCAGAAGTAGGTGCCTTCATTCTAAATAAGGTGCCCAATAGAAGTAGGTTCCTTCCTTATGAATAATGTGCCCAACAAAAGCAGGCACCTTCCTCATGAAGAAGGTGCCTCCATGCCTCCATACTTTGCAATATTTACCAAGTCAGCTTTGACCGATTGACCAGTGGGCTAAGGAGGAGGTTGCACGTGAAGATAAAAAGGGAGATATTCTATTCTTAAAATAGAATGAAAACTTCTATTATTTGATTGGTTGGATACCTTTGTAACGTGAGCATTATTATTTCACGCTTCGAATGAACCAAGAGCAACTATTTTTCCAACAATCAATGTGGGAGATATTTTATTTTATGTAATATTATTAAAATAGAATAAATCATCCATTATTTTTTGATTGGGTGGTTCACTTTGTAAGGTGAGCATTCCTTCTCATGCTCATGAACCAATCAACATAATGATTTACCAAAAAATGATATGCGTAACAGACAACGTGATGAACCAGATCCATTAGTTACTGAGGACAACCACCCGAATAGATTTGTTGTTGCCAAACATATTCTGTTATGATAAAACATAACACACTTGATTTATCCTGTAGGAGGGTAAAATTAGTGCATGACTGATTTAATTAAGATATGATTATTATAATTGAATGGCTACAATATTCATTGCATATATACTATAACTGCAAGTTTGAAATAGAATTGCCTAAATTTGTAACAGAGGAAGGCTATGCATTGTATAAATGCACAAGTATTCCCTAAGAGAAGGATGATTAATTTTATGGAGAAGTTATTTTATTTTATTTATTGTCAAATTTATTAAGAGTGCAATTCCTCTTATTTGAGCAAGCTCTACGCAGCTAGCTGGATGGACTATCTACGGGAGTTTGGGCCCACTCCCTGCAGTAGTCCTCCCTTGTTTATCTATGTATTTTTTTTGTAGATTAGTTTATTGCTTTAGTTCTTGCTTTATTTAATTTAGGTGTGTGTTTATTTTCCATGCATTTAATTTCCTGTATATTTCTTTCTAGAATTTCATTTCCAACATTTAATTAATCAATTTATTTATTTTGCACTTAGTTTGGCTAAAATTAAAATGTATAAACATACCCCACCAAACTAAATAAGGTACAACAAGATTTATTCCCCAAAACTGTAGGAATATACTGTGCATGGCATTCATAAGTTTACGGACTTACCAGATTAATAATTTATGGAAGAGAAATGAATGTTTTCCCAAACATAATTTTTTCTCACCAGACATGATTAAACAACTTTCAATGGATATGGTGATGAAACCCGTTGATTTTGTCAATCAACCACCACCTATTGATACTTCTCCAAACAAAAGTTCCACACCCAGTAAAAAGTATAAAAAGTCAATGAAATTCAATAAAGTGGCCCATACAAATAAGCCCAATGACTTTTCTAAACTCCTTGAAGAAGAATCTCCCCACTAGCTCATCAGTTTGACATAGCAAAATAAACCTAAGAAATCAGTTTCTCCCACCAAGATAGGAACCACACCAAGTAATCTTGTCTTGAATTTTAGGATGCCTCCATAAATTAATGCATTAATAGATAATATTGTTACATTAGTTGAGGAACTTACCAGATTAATAATTTATGGAAGAGAAATGAATGTTTTACCAAACATAATTTTTTCTCACCAGACATGATTAAACAACTTTCAATGGATATGGTGATGAAACCCGTTGATTTTGTCAATCGACCACCACCTATTGATACTTCTCCAAAAAAAAGTTCCACACCCAGTAAAAAGTATAAAAATTCAATGAAATTCAATAAAGTGGCCCATACAAATAAGCCCAATGACTTTTCTAAACTCCTTGAAGAAGAATCTCCCCACCAGCTCATCAGTTTGACATAGCAAAATCAACCTAAGAAATCGGTTTCTCCCACCAAGATAGGAACCACACCAAGTAATCTTGTCTTGAATTTTAGGATGCCTCCATAAATTAATGCATTAATAGATAATATTGTTACATTAGTTGAGGAACTCCCACCTTCTCAAATGTAGGATGTAGAGCGGAAGGAAGATTCTCATGAAGTTGAGAATATCAAAACTGTCATGGTTGAGACACCAGTTGGTGAACATAAAGCCAAGGAGCATGTACAGAAAGTAAAAAGGGGATGCAGGTTATCATAGCTGAGGCCACCATATTCATGGATCTCTACCCGATGAGCACAATTTGGATGAACTACAAAGCAAAAACTGTTAAATTATTTTATTCAGACTTTTATATTGATATATTATTATTATTATTTGCAAAATTTTGATGTTTTGTTTGTAATTATTTTAATCATATACATAAATCTTCTGATGTTGATGATGTATATTAATATTTTATGTTTTAAAATAGTATGTATAGATAATTTTTTATGTTTTATATGAGATTGTAAAAAATAATTTGAAGAATGTTTTTTTTCATTGTTAAAAAACCATTCTGATAATATACTTTTATAGAACCGTTCTCTGAAAAATAGTATAAAAGATACATCATTTTTTATAATCATTTTTTGATAAAGTTATGTATATTTGTGTTATTATTTGGAATGTTTTATCTTCAATTAGTTTATTAGAACTATGTAATATGTTGGCTTATGTTTTACGTATTTATGGAAATCTTCATTTCTTAGTACTAATGATTCTTTTCTGGAAATTATGTTTGATGTTTGTCTGTTCATTCTTAAATAACTATGATGTCCTATTTTATGAATTGCAAATGGTTTTCTAAAAATACATGTAAGGACAATATGAATTTTTATAAAGTTTAAACTTTCATTTATTTGCAAAGATCTGGATGGTGACATCTGATATATGTGTAAAAATTGTCATATTTTATTTATCTTATTTCTCCATATGCATGAGGACATGCATAGATTTTAGTTTGGGGGAAAATTATGAGAGGATATTTGGCATATATTTCTATAATAAAATGTTTCATTTTTATGTTTGATTAATCATTATAATATGTTTTATGTAAGTTATTGTTGTATATTTCTGTAATTTGTCAATAAAAGGATAAATGCAGTTTATCTGATAAATGTGTTTGTTTTATGTAAAATACATCTGAGTTATGAGTAATTATGCAGGAAATATGTTGAAGAATGTTGCACATATGAATGATGCAGCTAGTGAAAGCTTTGGGATACACCTTGGATGCGAGGAGATGGATATAAGAACAAAGGATGCAGGAAGCTTAAGGCACAGTGACAGAATAGTGGTCGTATATTGTTGCAAAAGATGGTAGCTGAAGCATGTTATAGAAGATAGTTGTTGAAGCATGTTATGGAAGATAGTTACTAAAATATTTTATAGAAGGTAACTACTGAAATATGTTACCAAAGGATTTTTACCAGTAGTTACCGAAGGATTTTTACCAGCAGTTATCAAAGGATTTTTACCAACAATTATTGAAGGATGATTAAGTTTGTTGAATGATGTTGTGTGCCATATCATTTTCACACGATAGCTAAGTATTTCCATTCAGCATAGTATTTGATTTATCATGTATTCTTCACATGGAATATTGTGATTAATAATGTTGTTATTACTTTATTCAATAAATTTGTGCAATCCAACTATTGTTAGTTTTATTAGATTTAGATGCAATATTTTTGAACATTTTCTTGGAATAAAGGACATATGGTAATATTTTATATCTTGCAAATTTTCAAAGTTAGTATTTCTTTGTTAAGTTAGCTTACGTATTGCCACTTGGACCATTTAGGATGTTTACCAAGTCCAAGTAGGAATAGAAATTTTATTAGTTTAAATTATTTTGGTAAGTACATACTTGTCGCATCATAAGTCCACAAACTCCACATGGAAAAATACATGGAAGAGTTTATTCAGAATTGTACAAGTCATAATATATATTACATAGGTAGACCTTTGAAAAGGTCTAATGGAGAAATAGCTAATGTTGAATTGCCTAATGTTCTAATGTTGAAACTTTTTGAAGAACTATGCCAGCATGTACATTTGAATCACCAGCAATAAAAGTAGCACTTCATTCTTCACATATGGTAACTGTGTCATTTGAATTTATTGTTTAATTTCATTTATGTAATTGTAATTGTACTTCCCTACATTCATAAAATAAAATCATGTTAGGAATAGTTATGAATTTTAGTTACTAAGATAAAGTAAAATAGGGGAAAAAGACTTACACTGTCTTCTAGTAGGTAGGGCCCACTCTTACAGCTAGTCCCTAAGTTGTCACCCCTACAGTAAGGTTAGAAGCAGTTGATTAACCTTAGAACATAAAATAAAGTTAGAATAGAAAACTAACTGCACGAGGATCCTCACCAATAGATCAATTCATCAATAGGTAATTACTATTAGTTAAACTCACCAATAGTTGAACTCATCAATAGCCAATTATTGTTATAATAATTTATTAATAGGTAATTATCATATTTACTGCATAAATAAAAAATTGCATTCTATTTTCATACTTGCACAATTTAATTTATGTTTAATTATTTTTTTGCAAACACCTAAAACTGAACAGAAAGCTAAACTAAGCTTAGCATTGATCCCCATGGTACAATCTATACTAGATTGCTATTATTTAAATCTAACCTTGATTTACCCTTAGATTGATAAATTAAATGTAAGCTATTATAGCTGATCACAACTACTCAACTTGCAAGGCAAGATTCAGTCCATACGTCATTTTATTGCACAACTTTCAGATAAATGCAAGCCATTTAATCACCTCTTGCAAAATGGGGTCACCTTCAAATGGGATGAAAACTATCAAAAAGCCTTTGATTCAATAAAATCCTACCTCACCTCTTCATCGATTTTATCTCCTCCACATCCGTAGATGCCATTTACCCTATACATTTCTACCATGAACTTCGCACTTGGCACACTCTTAGCCCAAAATAATGAGCTCAATCATGAGCGAGCTATATACTACATCAACTGTATTCTAGTTAGCTATAAAATTTTCTATGTATACATGGAAAGGCTATACTTGGTTGTAGTCTTTGCCACCCAAAAACTACGTCATTACATGCTTAATCACACTACATTTGTCATTGCTCATGACAATCCACTTTGATACATGATGAATAAGAGTTATCATAACTCTCGTACTACTAAATGGATCATGCTCCTTACTGAATTTGACCTAGAATTCATTTTACAAAAATCCATCAAAGGGTAGGTCATCGCAGACCAGCTCGTTGAGGCCCCATTACCCGATAATCAGCCTCTCCTCATCCAACTCCCTGATGATTCCATATTCAATATTACAGAAGCTAAAGAGTATGTTGAACCAGAAATACCAATAGACTTAACACTCTTCTTTGATGGTTCCTATTGCACACATGTTGGGGGTGCAGGAATTGTATTTTTCACACCATATAGGGAGCCTCTCCCATTTTCATTCAAACTAGGATTTCCCTACACAAACAACAATGCAAAATATGAAGCTCTTATTCTTGGTCTAAAGTAGGCACATTCTATGCACATTCGACACCTTCACATCATTGGATATTCCCTCCTTATCGTGAATCAAGTCCAAGAGATATGGAAATGTCATTGTCCCGTCCTCCAACAATATAAAAAAATTGCTCAACAACTCCTCACCCAATTTGAGTGGTATGCTATTGAATTCACCCCACGCTCCTCCAATCATTTTATCGATACAATGGCCTCCTTAGGATCATTAATACCATAAAATCCTCTCTCAAACATGACACATGTGTCCATTCATACGCTTACACAATCAACTATCTCATCTTCACCCCTTATAGATGATGATGGCATTCATGTTGTCAACATCGAGCCACATGATCCTTGGTTTTCACAAATCAAGGATTATATCAAATTAGGTTTCCTACCTTACGATCTACCACATGCTCAACATCGAGCATTCAAACAATGTGCCATTCACTACACACTACTAGGGGACATCTTGTATCACCATAGTTATGATGGTATCCTTTTGCATTACCTCAAATCGCATGAATATCAATGGGTAGTACAAGAAACCCATGATGGTACCTATGGTGGCCACTTTAGTGGCATGGCTATCACAAAATGTATCCTACGCATGGGCTACTACTAGCCCAAAATGGAGCATGATTGCTGTGAATATGTCAAGCGATGTATCAAATACCAACAACATGCTAACCTCACACACCTCTCTCCACCAATTCACCCAATCCCATCATGTTGCCTTTCTCACAATGGGACCTAGATCTCATTGGATAGATCACACCTACTTCATCAAGCAATCACAAATTCATCATCACTGCCATAGAGTACTTCATAAAGTGGGTCAAAGCCATCCCACTTGTCCAAACCATGAGAGCCAAAATCATGGCATTTATCATCGACCACATCATATGTCACTTTGGAATTCCTTCCCAAATCATCTCTGATAATGGTACACCCTTCAAAAACAAAATATTTGCACCCTCTATGCCAAATTCAATATTCACCATAGCTTCTCGACCCCGTACTACCCATAGGGTAATGGTCAGGACGAGGCCACAAACAAAACCATTTGCTCCATCCTTTGTAAAATAGTTATAGAATCCCACCATGATTGGCACAATTAGATACCTCTTGCCTTGTGGGCCTATCGTATGAGCATCCGTACTCCCACTAGGGCAACTCCCTTCTCATTGGTCTATGGTACTGAAGCCATTATGCCTCTCGAGCTTGAGATACCTTCATTACGAGTCTCCATGAAAGACTTTATCAATGATGACATGACTCGTCAAGCCCATATTGACCAATTAACACTTTTGGATGAGTATCACATTCATGCCATCGAGCACATACATGTCTACCAAGACCACCTTCATCGTACCTACAATAGTAAGGTACATCAATGCAAGTTTCAAATTGGTGACCTGGTTCTCAAGGAAAACCAATAGATCATAAGCCAACCCCATCAACAACAAGACAAGTTCACTCCTAACTAGTTAGGTCCATACATCATCACACAAAAATATGGTTTTGGTACCTATCGATTGGCAACTCTCAAAGGATTCACTGAACCTAAGCCTATCAACATCATTCACCTTCACACATTCAATGCCTAGATCACCTAGGTATGCACCACCATGGATTGTACATAGTGTCATTACAACACGATGTATATTCACATCACCCACACAATCCACATCATACTACACACATGGTTTTCACTTTCTATTACACAACAAAAATATTTGTACTTTTTATGTCATTTATATGTTATGGGTATTTTGGTTTTTGTAGGTCCTTCATCACCAATAATGACATATTTCATAGTAAGACCTGATTCTAGACACACACATTCATTATACCACTCACCTTCATCATGCAGGACCTCCAGATACTACCCCTAGTACTAGTCACCCCAACTGATCTTGCCATACCACTCGACATAGTCCATGTACATCAGCACTCCACATCATCACATTTTGACCACCATAATTCACCCCACCTTCGATCACCTCACCATAGGGACTCATCCTATTCACCCCACTCAGGAGATAGCCAAGTCTCCTTATCCTCCTTCATAGATAAGGAGGAACATTCCCATCTGATAGACCCTCATACATGCAGATCATCCCCACCTCACATAGGTGACCCGAGAGATCCATATCTCCCACCCTCCTTAGTTCATCGACCTTCACTAGCATACTATCCCCCTAATAGGGGAGCTACACCTATTCATGCATCTTCTATAGGACTACCTCCACCCCTATCAACTGGTATGTCACCCTATGACTTATCCCTATGCCAGCATACCACCCATACCACCTCTACTTGCATTCCCCCATCCTACCTATGTCACTATCTGTAGCCATCATTCACACCACCTATCCTTCAGACACCACCATCCCCACTCTGTGGCCTCCCACTTCAGCCTACCACACCATCAACATAGTAGTTCCACTCTCCCCCTTCTTCATCCCATTTACTTCCTACTCCACACCCATATCTCCATTCCATTTACCCACCTAAATCTTGATCCCCACCTTCCTTGATTCCATCACCCCCTCCCATTGACATCTAACATATCCTCTCCCACCTTGACAACCTCGAGTTACACTTGAGCCATTTTCATTACCACTCCCCTTCACATCATTCTACCATAGCTCGACCCACATCACCTTCTTCCAGGCCTACCCTTCACTCTCAGATCTGACCTACACCTAATTCCTATATTTTGACCCGACCACTCATCCCTACCCCACCTTCTTCATGCTCATCACCACCCAACCCATATGTCTATCCTATGCCAGTCCAGTCAACACCACTATCTCAAACATTTCACTAGCTACTTCACTAGGGCCTCCTTGTACTACCCGAGATCCACCCTATCGACCCCTTGTGCCCTAAGCTATGAGATTACAAAGAAAACCAATTTTATGTCTATCATCGACAACTAGGGCATGACATCAATGCATGTCGTACATTTGAGACCATTGTTTAGGACATGCTTTTTGATGACCCTCTTTCACATCCTGAATAAGCTCCCTCACCTACTCAAATCTAGAGCCCTCCACATCGGCTAGTACCTCACTCCACCCCATCATGGGATTCATTCATCTCCACACCTTGTTACTTTCAATAGCTATCCAATTACACCAACTACCAAAATCCTAGTCACCTTGTCACTTCACCCAGTCACTCGTGACCCGATTCACATCATTTCACTTAGTTTTTGCTTGGTTCCTTGTTGTTGTTTTCTTCCACTCCATATCCTCTTCTCCTTCTTCATTAGCATTTTTGAATGGTCATGCTTTGAGTGGCTACATTCCTATGTTGATTCTCCCCTCTTCTTCTCCCTTTTATTTTCCTTCTCTTTACATCATTGTTTCATCCTCTCATCTTTGTTGCACTTCATCACTTTCATGTTATTCTACATCTCTTATCATGATTCTCTATCCTCACTCATCATTATCACACATATTCTCCCACTTATATGCTTTTCTCCTATTTGCTACATCTCCCCACATGTTGGGGAAACCATTATCATGACTCTCTATTTTTATCATCCTCACCCCACACATCCATCTTTAGACATGTTTTTTTTTATTTTCACCTGGTTACATCTCACATACTTCCTCTTGTAGATATTGGTTTTTCATACTAGATCGCACACTACATTCATTGCATATACCCATATTTCTTCTATGATTTCATTCATGTTTGTATATTCCATCTCTAGAAATGCACCCTTAGTAGGAATAACATATGCACTTGTTAGCATTACCACTTGGATGTCCACTCCCTTTCTCGAGATTACAGAGTAGATGGTGTCTTGTATTTTCTTGACCATTTACTAGTTTAGTCAATCAAATGTCACCTCTAGATGACAGGTTATTACACTCCTCATAGTTTCCTTTGGTTGGTTTAACTTCTTTCAAGGACCACTCACACAGGTCACATTTTAAACAAATTTTGAGTCTAGGGAAGATAACACCTTGCATAGATATCACCATATAGTGAATGGTTTCCCTTGCTCATCCTATAATTTGCATGGTCAACATACAACCTAGGGATAAACAAAGGGATAAGCATAAAAAAAATAGAAAAGAGGCAAAAAACAAAAGCCAACGCCCATACAAAAAAGAGAAAAAGAGCACCACAAAAAAAAATAAATGAGGGGTAGAAAACAAAAGGAAAAGCCTCCAAGAAACACAATTGTTATGCTTCATCACCTTTGGTCCTTAGGTTTAACATAACATCATGGGATGATTTCCATCACCAACTATAGGCCCTAAGCACTTGCCTACCAGTGGAATAGTCTTACAAGTGGTGACACATCTGTCACATTAGCGACCTTCTTTTGTATATATCACTACGCACTTGTGGATGAGCTAGCTACTTTGGCTATGTTTACAATGGGTTAGTCCTACCTCCCTCAAAATGGATAAATGAACATCACTTATTTGCACACACTGGTCCTTGATAGATTTTGACCTAGCCAGGTTAGTTATGAGTTGTCAATAAATCTCATTCAGTTTTTCATGAGGTTTGATTGCTACAACTATGATTGTCAAAATTATTACATACACCCTATACTATCCTACATCCCTGATATTATAAAATGGATCACATTACCATTAGTTATGTCATGATACAAGTGCTTCCTCTATGCATTTCAGCTTCCACATACATGCATCATTGCATCTATTTTACATCACATCATGCATCATTGCATCTATTTTACATGCATCTATTTACATCACATCATGCATCATTGCATCTATCTTATATCATACACCATTCTCCTACATACTACCACATCCACATATATTCATCTATCATACTTTTACTTACCAATACTTCACATTACAAAAACATCAAAATATCACATACACATTCAAATCAAATCACAACACACATATATAAGAGCCACAACAAAATAGGTATATATATATCATAATAAAAAATACCATCAAGCTACAAAATGGGAACAAGTCCTCCACCCATCATCACACATGCCTATAGGCTACAAAACCAATAATACACCATCATAAACCAATCTCAGCCCTATTGATCACTAGGAGTCTCTCCACTCCCCTCATGAGCCACCCTCACCTACTCTACCCCACATGTCATTGCCACCCCACTCGACTCAGCAACTGCCCCTAATGTTTGAGTACCCATAGGCACTACCACCCTATCCAACTCTGGGATAACATCTCCTATATGTGACACTATTGGTGCCTCTATCCTCACCTCCCTCCACCCTATCGATGTTGTGCTTTGATGACTCTACTGAGAATGCATCTGCGCTCATGATCATGATCTTGATCTTGAATATGACCTACCATAATCTGAAAGTGGAATCCCATGCATCAACAAGATAACCTCACAATCACTCTACATAGCTACCTCCTCCCTCATCCACTCTACCACATCCTCACTACCCTTTCATAGCTTCTCTATCTCTACTCTCAAAGTAGCCACATCTATAAGGACCTACTCTATTACCCTCACCCACTCCCCATCCTCTCATACCTACCATTGCTACTCTACCTTAGCATGTAACTTAGCTATCTCCACCAAATGAGCCTCTCACTCAACATCCCTAGTCATTATCACATGTTGCATCTTATGCACCTCTACCTTCAACTTCTCCCTTACCTCCATCATCTCTATGATCATATGGTATAGACTCTCTACCATCTCTGCATGCCTCATCTCCACCACTATGAGCTACCCATATAGCTCCATGCACTATAACTCCAATATCCTTCACTCTATGGCAAGTGCCTACTCTACTACCCCTAACCTCTCTATCAAATATCTCTACTTAGCATCACTTATCATCTCCATAACTATCAATATCTCCTCCAAATCATGATGCTCTCCTCTCCATATCTCCAAGTTAGCCACCTAACCTCTCTCACTCTCTCAAAGCTACCCCTCCAACTGATGTACCCTCTCTCACAATATTAATAACTCCTCATCCGCATCCCTCCTCTCCTGGTCCTCAAAGGGTATATCTCCCATATCCCCCATGTTACCTAAACCACCTATATCAATCATATCATCAATACCCATGCCAACCCTAACATCCTCAACCACCTCCTCCATGGTCATTGTCTCCTCCATAGGCTACACCCTATCACTCATTGGTGCCTCCACCACCCTCTCTATAGATGCACTAGATGTACCACCTAGCCATCACCTCGATCAATGAAGAGGCACCTCCACCTCATCTCTCACCCCTCCCTATGGCCTAGACCTAGTACCTCTCGATAACCATCCCTCTGGTGTAGACACCCCACTGCCTGGCTACACCCATCGATCAATCACTCCCCTACCTACCTCCCAACTCTGAGTCACCCACTAGGCATCATACTCTGGTATCGTACCCACATCATCCACATCTAAAATAATCATTGGTGGATCCCTCTCACTAGTCCATGGTAATACTATAGGGTGACTCCCTCTATCACCCCATCACCTATAAATCATGATAGGCACCTCTAGAACATCCTACCATAAACCAAACTATCACATCACCCTACTGAACTAGAAGAACTCCTCTTGGCGAGTATACCACCCCACTACCCATCACCCTCGATGGATAGCTCCTAACTACTCCTCATCACTCTCCCATACCACCCCACCCCTCCAGGACCTCCACTTAATATCCTTAGCCTCCAACTCTCCAAACTTCACCCTCCAAAATAAATGATCACCCTCATGTGGCCTCTTCATCCCCTTCTCCTCATCTATCCACCACCTCAATGCATATGGCAAGTGAGTCTTTCCCTCCACATGAGCATGATATGGCAACAATATCGACCACTCTATCGCTATATGCTCCCATGCCCACACCTATAGCAATGGCATCCAACTCAATCCTTTCTTCCCCATGCACACCACATCATGTAACTCCCTATACACCTAGACCAACAATGCAAGTGCCCATGCAAATACAACACTACGCTCTACCATGTCACACACCACATCCAGCATATTCTAGGTAAACAATACCCTAGAAGTATCTAGTAGCACATATGTAGAAATCATCAGCATCACCACACACTAGTGATTAGACATCATGCTCTACCACCATAGATACTCATAATCCATATTCTTAGTATCTACTTCCCTCCATCGTGCACCAAATGCATGCTCCAACACCTCCTCCTGCCTATCATCCACTACTACCCTCACTGGAACACCCTCAATAGGTAACTTGTAGATCCTATACATGTCCTCAAGGGTGATCATCATCTCACCCATCAAAAAGTGAAAGGTATTCCTATCCAGGTCCCATCTCTCACACAATGCTGATATGTAAGCTCTACTAGCATGAATGCTTACACACTCCCAAACTCCCCTCAACCACACTACATCCAACCACTCCTGATCTGCATCATTCTTCAAGACCTCATCCAACTCAACTTTCATCATCCACACACGATGTCATGACTCAATCATCTTCACCTATTTCATCCACAAACATCACATAAAATTTTGATTAGTCTCACATGTATAGTCATTTTAATCACTTTATACACATAACAATTCCATACAACACTCACACAACACTCCTCATGCATCCATACAACAAATTCAAATATTTTTTCTCAATTCATAGGTCACCTTGCAAATCTAGGTCCAATTCATAGGTCACCATGCGAATTCAGCTAGACAATCATTTTTGGGTATTCTTTCACCTCCCCCATAGCAAACATAACAAAACATGCAAAAATAAATCCAACCATGCACACTCAACATCCACAAAATGGTCCATTTCATTCATCACACCTTTCGATATGTTAAACCATGTACAATTCATGCAACATAACAAAACAAAAACACAATCACATATTTGGATACCCATTTTTCCATTTCATGGTAAAAGTCCAAATTTGAAAAATAGTACATATTTGGCTCCAAACAACCAATTTCATGCTCACCCACATACACATCATGGCACAAAATTCAAAAACATACCAAACACAATGACACACAAAAACAAAATACATTTTTGGATACCCATTTCCCCTTTTATGATGAAAGTTTCAACGGTTTTCAAAAATAGTACACCAATACCCACACAAATCGCAGTCAAATTCAACAAAATTACATCAAAATAGCACGCATCCACATAACATGCCAAACAAAAGAAAACAAAAATAACAATCATATTTTTGAATACCCATTTCCCACTTTTATGGATAAAATTCAATCACATTTCAAAAACAATACCTTTTTTCCCACAAAAAGCAAATTCAAATCAATCACCTACAATTCCCGCCATACAATCAAACTAGTACAAAACTAGGTCAAACCAAAAATCTAATCACACATTTAGATACCCATTTGGTTTGTTTAACACTTTGTGTTCAAATTTTCATCAAAATTTTACATGCACTCACAAAAACATGCAAAAACCTCCCCTACTTCATTTCATGCATTTCTAAAAATCAAAATGCACTAAAGTTAAGTAATAAGTACTTACCGATGGATCCCCACGTCGACCACCAGCACCAGTCTATCCCCTCACCATCTCCACATCCACTTCTCAATTCTGCAAGTGCTCTGCATCGCCAAACATCACTCGCTCCTCACTCTCCAACTCACTCATCATGCAAATGACCCCCACACACGTCAAAAATGCATAAATACACCTAAAAACCCTAATTCATAGGTCACCCTACGAATTCAGGTCCAATTCGTAGGTCACCATGCAAATTCAGGTCTAATTCATAGGTCACCCTATGAATTGAAGCTCCTGACCCCAAAATCACACAATTTTCATGCCAACACCTATTTCACCCTTTCTTCTTCCTATCTACAAAATTCTCCCTCCCTTTTATCATCCCTTTTCCTCTATCAATCGATTCATCACCATCATCACCTCATTTCATTTATCTCATTGTTGATTCCTCATTTGAGGGGGTATTCATATACAAATCCTCTTTGCATACAACCAAACAATCAAACATCCAATCATGGATATCACATCTATCTACAAAATATTTGTTGAATATTATCTCAAGATAAACCCCATCCCAAATCAGACATTTGTTAAGTCAAGAGAGCCATGCACAATATCGGAGATGTCTTGCTTTCATTCATGTATATCAGCCCTGACCACATACTGAATGTTATGCTTGATTCATCCATGCCACTCAGCTCAAATGGTTTGACATGTGTCACCATGCACTCATCAATCAATCAGAAGCAAAAATTTGAATAGGCATTTGTTCTATTCATGTTTGGACCATCTTGCATTGGTCATAAAAGCAAAGCAGTCATAAGTTGCCCTCACAAGCAATCAGTACAATATTGTAAAATATTATACAAAATCAACAAATCATCACATTGCATCCACAATCATCCATTTGCATTCATCATCCACATTTTGCATTTTACTCCTCTTCTCTTCTCCCTTCTTTTCTTGTATGGTCATGCTTCGAGCGGCTACATACCTTTGGTTGGATTCCATTATTCCTCCCTTTATCTTCTACCTTCTCTTTTCCTGGATTTCAATCATTGTTGTATGGTCACGCTTCGAGTGGCTACATACCTTTGATTGAATTCCATTATTTCCTTATTTTTCTTCTCCCTTTTCTCTTCTTCCATTCTTCCCTTCTTCTTCTTCTCCCTTCTTTTCTTGGTTTTCAATCATTGTTGTATGGTCATGCTTTGAGTGGCTACATACCTTTGATTGAATTCCATTTTTTTCCTTCTTTTTCTTCTCCCTTTTCTCTTCTCCATTCTTTTCTTCTTCTTTTTTCCCTTCTTCTCTTGGCTTTCAATCATTGTTGTATGGTCACGCTTCGAGTGGCTACATACCTTTGATTAAGGTCCACCCTTCTTTTCCTCTTTTCTCCTTCAGTTCACACACATTCCACCTCCTTCTCACATCATATTTTTGCACTAAACTGTGTTCCACACAACCTAGTACAAAAAGGGGTAAATGTAGACACCCAAAAGTCGCACATGCTCACTTCTAGGTATTTGTAGGCCACCATAGACCATCATAGGCCATCATAGGCCACTTTAGTCATCTGTAGGCTACCTTAGTCACTTGTAGACTCCTAAACCTACAAAAACTAGGTAAAATACACCCAGGATGCTTCCTACCCACTTGGAATCCATCTACTAGCCCCTAAGGCCACCTAAGCCCTTTCCTACACCTAATTAGGACCCCATGGGACCATTCCCCACTAAAAATCCTAATTAGGCTAATTAACATTCTAATTCATCATTGACTTTCACTTACATGCACTTTATCCCTTAAGTGAGTTTAATTAGGGTTCTAAGCCAAATTAGCCCTAAGCACACTCCCACACATGTGTGCACCATGAGATTAGTTAGGATATTTCTGAAAACCCTAACTAAACCCTAACCTAACCTAGGACTTAGCTAACCCTAGCTAACCCTAACTCTTCCTCACACATGTGTGAGGAGGAGATATTTCTTTAGGACATGTGGGCTTGACACCTCCTCAAACCCTAACCTAACTCCATTAGGAAGTGACTCTAAGGTTTGGTTTATCTAACCCCCTCTCCTAACCTTAGCCTCTCCTATAAATAGAGGGTTCCCCCTCTCATTTTACCTCTCTCTCCCCTTTCAGTCACCTTACAGAAACTCTACCAAAATCATACCAGAGTCACATCTAACAATTCCAGACCGTGCAAACAACATCAGAGCATCTTGGGAGCCCATCCAAACAAAGGATCTCCACCAGAAAGTAGTCACAGTCCAATTCACCCCCTACCCTACGAATCCAGGTTCCAATTCATAGGCCACCCTATGAATTGACCTTGTAGTGGGTCTACACCAACAAAATCAATAGGTATCAGTTCTTTGATGTTTTAGCAGCATTCCCTTTCAGTTTTTATCATTATTTCATGCTATTTTTATGTCGAGTTTATCTTTTATCACTATGGGGCTTGATTGAGGCAGGCCCCCAAACTTACTAATCATCTTTTGTAGGTCTAAAAACTAGGTGCAGAAGAAAAACCACACCAACAAAACATATCGGTGGCCCACGCACACAGAAGCCCACCTTCACTGAGGAGCTCTTAAAGACATCATCAGGATGTTGTGTATTTTGTAAAGAAAATAGGGACATTAATCTTTGTAACCTATAAAGCATTCCTTTATGAAATAAAAGCAGCATTTCTGAGTAGTTTACATTGTGTTGAATTACTTGATCAAATGAATGTCTCTTTTTGTTAGTTTCAAGAAAGTTACCTTTAACTTTTATGTAATTTTTATTTTATTTGAAAGGTTAATGGCTGAAATATAATGAATACCTATTAATAGTAGATTTTTATGCCTTTGTACTTGCAAAATTTCTTGGTTTTATAGTCATGCTTTTTAGTGACAAATTCTATAAGCTCAAATTTGATCAATATCCCACTCTTACTAGAGATCAATTTTAGAGTTCTATCATGGAACCTGTTTAGTGCTATAGAAGTGCAACTATATAGAAAAATTTACGAAGATATTTTCAATATAAAATTTATGGATTTAAGAAGTTATTTTGGAAATTATTTAATGTGGTAAAATAAGGATGAAATAGAACATATTGCATGACAACACCATGATGTAACACCATTTATTTAAATAAACTTATTGATTTAAGGCAAGTAACTACTAATCTATTGCCACATACTTTAGAGCTAATATTGTATTATCAAATTTATGGTTGTATTGGAATTCATAATATTTTCAAAAATCAATAGAAGCAAATCATCTACTCAAATCTTAAATAAAAAACAAAATAAAGGATGAAAAATAGAGAGATTATGTGGGCATTTGTAGGCACCATAAATAATAGTTATATCCATAGATAATATTATACAACATTAATATTTAAATGAGTGTGGGGGGGTATTTGTAGCAATACCAAAACCCTAAATATGTATAATGTTTAACCTAAGTTGATACAACAAGAGGTATTTAAGTTAATTACAAGTTATAAATAGGGTTTAACCATAACAAGGTTAACCATGGCTCATATGCCTTACATAATAAAATATTATAAAATAATTAATACTTTGTACAATGGAATACCCTTGTGCCTATACAATACATTATAGAATGTTAGCTCTTGGTCATGCATCAATAATAATTTTAACACCCATTATAAATTTAATTGAGGGGTAAATAATAGAATACATTAGTAATTGTTGGTCAAATATCTGCCTAAAATACAAAAATACATTTGTGCACCCTAGACACGGCCAACATTGAAAGGTCGAAGGAAAGAAATGTCCTCCGTGCCAATCTCCAGAGAGGGTTGGCTCCCTTACTAATCCTACACCAGTTTAAGTCTAGAGTTGTAGGAAAGAAATGGAAATAACAGAAAGAAATGGGAAATATAGCCACAGGCCAAAGATGTAGGATTGGGGATAGACTAGCAGTAGGAATTCCAACCAAGCATTATAGCAGCATAGAATAGAAAGAAGGCAAAGAATCCACTTACAATTTCATGGAGACAACTTCCATAATTGCATTCCAGTACTCACTCCTTCACCAGCAGTGCTCAAATCCAGATGCAGAATTTGAACTTAGCAGTAGATAACAGACATGAATATAAAATAGAAATGCTTAAAGTAGAAAGAAATCACACATAGAAATTGCTTGCAAAATCAAAAGTCAAATTCCTTCTATTTACGTAGAAAACTTGAATAGTTTTTCTGTAGAGTGTCTATCCTCCCCTTTTACATTGAAAATGTCTAGTATTTATAGAGGTTTTCGCCTCTGTTCATTTAATACATAAAAGACAAAATGTTTACAGATCAGGAACCTTTGTGAAGAAATTTCTCCTTGGAATTCTTGAAAATCTTCCTTCTGTGATAGCGATCCAACTTTTAAGGGAAAATTCTTGGGAAATCAGCACATTCGGGCGTCGGTGCATGGAAAAATGCAAAGATGGTCATTGACTTGATACCTCCATTGTTCCTTGGAAATTCACCCTTGTCTAGAATGTCTTGGAACTCATGAAAATCACCTTGTGATATTAAATCCGATAGCCTTTTCAGCATGAAATCAACGACTGTAGTCATTCTTCACCTGAATTATTAAATTCTCATCCTTTGTCTGATCCATGCACCTTCAAAAAAATCTCCTTTAAAATGAAATTCACCCAATACAGAGTGATGGGAGAAAGCGCCTTTCTTGAATTTCATTATTTCATCCTTATTCATACTTCCAGGTAGAGAGGGCACCCACAAACCAAAAATATTAAAATTCCATATGAACTGCACCTTTGGGGTGCGCTTTGTGACGTTCCTTAGAATTACATCTAAGAGAGAAGCAAAAAATTCTTTAGTTCACCATCAAATCACATATAGCAATTCTTACATCATTGTGCTGAAACCCAACCTAAAAGTCTTTCAAACTTTATTTTGTCGTTTTTGCCCCATCATCAGGATGGTAGCCAACCTTGAGTGCCTTCGTTTTTGTTTTTAGTACTTTGAACCACATTCATTTTGTTTCATCCCTGGAAGGGGTGAATTAGAGTTTTGACCCTCACCCTAGGTGAAAGGGCTGTCAAACTAAAGCTACGCTTGCAATGCACTATAAAAATGCTTATTCTTTCAAAATACATGTTCACCCCCAAAAGAGGTGAAAGGTGTTGTCGCCCCTCACCTTGGGTGAACATAACTTTAACTTTTCAAATGCCCATTTTGAAATACTACCCTAAGTGAAGACAAAAATTTTGACGCATTCGTGGAGCCATCTTCATGTAGCTTCACCCCTGGGAGGGGTGAATGGGACTTTCACCCCTCACCTGGGGTGAAAGCGCTATGATTTTTTTTAATTCTTTTATTGCATGCTAATGTGGGGTCCACAACCTCTATTTTTTATATGCGTTCACCCGAAGAGAGGGTGAAAGGTGTTTTCACCCCTCTCTTGGGGTGAACAAAGCCTTGACTTTTCAATGCTATTGACTTGTCTTTTTTGTATTTGAACTTTTTGATTTTCCGGGGGTGAGGGACTTTTGCTACCTGGTGAAGTCCTTTGACTTGTTAATGCACTAATTGGGTGAATCATCCTCCATTTTAAATGATGTTCACCCCAAAGTGGGGCGAACATTTCTTTCGCCCCACCTTTGGGGTGAACGCACTTCTTTTCATTGTTATCATTCTTCAACTTCGAGCCCACCACTTTCCTCTTCTTTGCATGCATTTTTTCCCCAAGGAGGGGCAAAAGGGACTTTCACCCCTCACTTTAGGGGAAAGTCATTTTTCCGAACTTAACATTTTTTTCCATTTTTAATTTTACATTCACCTCGAAGTGAGGCGAATGTGTTTCTACCATTGTTTAAAGAACAAAGCCATCTTCACCCTGAAAAGGCTGCTTCATCCATTTCCCTTAATTTTTAAGCACTTCTTCCATTGACGTCTTTGGGCAATTCCAACCGATTTTTCACACCATTTACCACAACCAATTTTCCTTGTAACACCCATTATTTCCAAGCACGAAACTCATGAAAAAAAGAAGAAGATTAACACATAAAAATGAACTGCAACACATTATAGAAAATACTACAATATTAATTTACTATATTTGCTTTTACAATAACATTGTCAATCAAAATTTCATCAAAATTTTAATGTGGCAAGATGCAAAACTGCCAATATTTCTGGTGGCTCTTGGGGTATCCAACTCGTATGGATGCAAGTGATCCCAAGCCTTTATCCATTGGGCTCTTTAGTGGTCCTTCTTATGGGCTTCCTTGATCGATGCTTCTGGTTTGGACATCTTTTTCTGCGCCTATTCAACTACTACCTTCTTTGTTGCTGCCTATTCTACTATTGCTTGTTCTACTATAGACTGCTCTTCCTTGTTCCTTCAAACTTTCATAGGTGATTTCATAAACTGTAACTGCTTCAGCCCAAGCATCTATGGTGAATAAGCAAGGAACACTAAGCGATTCATAAATATACCATAGATTCTGGGTATCCTCCAGGCTAAGGCACTTAGATCGTTGAGCTAACTCAAACAAGGACAACTCCATGTGAGTGAACTTCTTCATGAGTGGCAACACTTGTTCTTCCATGATTGGCTCCTCCCACTTGTCAATTTCTGATGTATCCTCCACAAAATTCTTCCAAGCTACTTCTAACTGTTCCTTTGGTAGTGGCTCACCCCATTCATCGATAAAATCTAGAAATCCCATATCAACGAGAGCATCAAAATGGATCATCAAAATAGTATGCTCCCACTCCATTGCGTTAAGGAGCTTTCTACCTTCTCTTACCAGATCCAACCTATGGAAGTAACTGCACAGCATAACCTTGGTGGTAGACCAAGCTCAGTCCATCTCACTCATGGGGTGAATATGCATATTTGACTGAGCCAAGGCTTGAATCTTTATGACCATTTCTAGATGTGGCTCCAACATCTCCTCAATACTATCCACTACTTGTTGGCTCAATTGAATCTATATCCAAGCCTCATAGAGGTACTGTAAAACTTGAACTACTCTTACCACCAACTTCTCACAACTTTGAGCCAATCGAAGGTGAGCCTCTTTAATTGTCTTCTAAGAGAAGCCTGTAGCTTGTGTGGCCTTCTCTACTAGTTGATTATGTATGGAATCAAGTTGTGTCTTCAGTGCCTATGCCTATTGCTCCACCACATCCTTTACCTTTTGATGAGCCCCTACCTACTGATACCATTGTTCAACCTCCTTCACCATCTTCTCCTACTGTGCTCTACTCTCTGCCAAAGCTTCTTCAAGATCAGTAATATTTGCCTCAACATCATAAAATATCTACTTGTAATATTCGCCATGCAAATAAACTGAGCTCATATCAACTTGGATATTCCCCATTTTCTTAGTAGGATCAATCTTCGTCAGGTCCTCCATCATGATCTCATAAGCGTAATCGCTCGGCATCATTTCTCCTTGTGGTTTTTGGACTAGGGGAATTATCTTAGTAGTGTGAGCCTCCATAGCAACTAGATCAAAGGTAACTTTCTTGAGTGGCTTAGCTAGAGCAAGTGCCTCCTTTCTCCTGTGGCTCTTCAGCCACTATGATGAACTGAGATGAGCATGATTAATATTTTCTACATCGGGCTGCTTGGGCATCACCTCGAGTCTCGGGCAACACTTGCATCTCCAAAAATGGTGTGAAAGGGAACAAGACCTATGCATGATCTAGCTCAAAGGAAGAAGAGGAAATAGAAATGAGAGGGGGAACCAAAATAATAGAATGGATAGAAGCATCAGGTTTAGATGTAGTTACGCTCACTCTTGGAGGAGCTTGCATACTTACAACTATAGTGGAAGTAGTGATAGGAATGGAAGGTGAGGAACACAAAAATGGATTCGAACCTGATGCAAATGAACTAAAATAAAGGGAGGTCAAAGAGAGGGGAAGAGAAGAAGGAGTAGTAGTGACTTATGGGTGAGAGGTAGGGAGTAAAATGGAAATAGAAGGTATACCAAATGGAGGGGCAATAGATGTAGGAACTGAAGGAAATGAACTGACAACCACTACTTGCTCTTGAGTAGAAGAAGAGGGAAGAGGAGATGTACCTTCGGGTGTGGGTACCATGTAATTTAGTGATGGAGGTGGCTGCATAATAGGTTCCTCTTGTTGCTTCTCTACTTCCACCTCAAGGTCTACGATCTCCACCTGTTGGTCCAATGACTGCTCTTGAATTAATGGAAACTCTTGGGCAATGCTAACCTGAGCAGTTGATGCTGGTAGAGGAGGATCTACTACAATAGATGTAGCGATTACAACCATGGAAACTACAATAGTGGATGAGGAAACAACACCAGTTCTTGGCTTCTTTGTAGCCTTTGGAAAAGGAAGTACCTCTTTTACACTTTGCTTCTCCAAAGGAAGTGTCTCATCTATATTTCGCTTCACCCATTGAGATCTTCTTTTGAAAAACAAATTGTTGCTCTTCTTCCTCATGTGTCACTTCCTCAGCTTTCGGGTGCTCTTTTTCGCCACACTTTCTTCACTATCATATTTTTGAAAGCTTTGAGGTACAACCTTGGAGAAAGTGATAGGTTGATAGATGTTAATGAATTCATCATATGCATCAAAAAATGCTTCATCCATCTTCAACCCATAAGGCGATGTAATTTTTCCATGGTGGACCCTCATAATCCACTAGTTCATGATTTTCTCTTCGGACCATGTGGGCTGTTGTTCTTTCACCTGGCCAAATAGTCCCAATGGAGGAATATGATCTCTGTGCACTGTGGGGTTATATTCGACCTCTTGCTCATAGAAGTCATGCCATGGTGGAAGTGACATCATGGCTTCAACATGCCACTCCAAATCATGCCCATCAAAATTATTATGATTTTCCTGAATATCCAGTCATGGGCAGCAATGAAAATGCTTGGCCTTAATTATTTCTAAAAAATGACCCAATGGGTCATATCTCCATCTTTGCGGTAGTTCCACTAGACCCAGGTCTTGAAGAGCCTCTGTGAGCAACCTATTCTGGCCAACCTGGTTCACTTCTATACTACCAAACTTAAATGGCATCATGCATGTTGTTCTCTTACCATGCCCTACTCCATACACATCATTCACATAATCATTCTAGTGCACCACCTCCATTGCAAAAACATGTTCGATGGTGAAGTATGGGAGTAGGAATGGCTTACCCGTAAAGCCAAAAATTCGTACAACTACGCCTTGAGTGAGCAAAAATATATCACCCTTCTCTATGGTAACAACCACTTCTCTCATCTCCCGCGGCACCCTTTCACTTGTACCACAAATCATCTCAATGGCGGGCCCCAAAAATAAGTGGTTAAAATTATAAAATGACTCCCTCCTTGATAGAGTGGGAGTCCACATATAAACCGACAAAACCTTGTTTTTCTCATCAACTTGTTTAATCGCAATAAATAAAAAATGTTGATGTAAATGAAAGAAGAAATACCAGACGAGGAAGGATGTATGCTTGAATGAAGTCTCCTCTCCCATATTCATATTTTCCAACTGAATATGCATTTTTCGATATATGAAATCAGCCCAGTCAAAATAAATCGGGTTTGTACCTTTTCTCATCATCGTTGGAGCATAAAACTCCACCTATGATATACACTATGCAAGTACCACCTACCACTTGTGAACTATGGAGTCTATAGAGAGACCGACAACCCATACCAACATCGAAAAAATATTTGGGCTCTTAAAATATGAAAGTGACTTTGACATATTTGGCAACTGCCCTAGTTGTGGCTCTCTAATTAATTATGCCTCCATGAACTGGCGCATTGTTACAATAGACACATATCTCTCCTCCTATTCATTAATGTGTAGTTTCTTGAAAATCATGTCAGAGGGAGGTTTTAACCCATAGGCAAATGCTTCCCTCACTACATTGGAAGATATGGAGAAAAGTACCTCCCCATTCACCTTTCGAATAGTCTTGGTAACCGGGTTATAAAATTGAGCAATCAACTTCACCAACTTTGGGCAAGCATGTATGGGCGTACATAAATACCAAAATAATTATGCATAATATGACATAGTCAGAGGGCTCTTTAATTTCAATCCTTGCTTAACTATGAATTCCACATCTTGCCAAAGTTTAACAACACCCTTATTGGTGATTATGCAGTCCCCGACCTCTGCCATGGTGTTAGAGTATGGGTCCAAATCCACATTCTCATTTCTTTGTGCTTTCTTGGATTTTTTCCCACCCTCTTCTTTCTTTCTTGACTTCTTGGGCTCTAGAAATCCTTAAACTCTATGCTTTTCTTGCCCATGGTGTAAATTCTGGCGACCCTAAAAATGCTCTGCAACTTCTACAACTAGAAAGCTCAAAAATGCACTAGAAAATTTTTTAAAATTTTAATCTCTAAATGATTTTACCTATTCTATTTATAGAACGCACCCCCAACTACCATAGTAAATGTGGTAAATATCTCTGGTGGATTCGAAAGGATGTGCACCTTGGTCCACTCAACCAACATTTTTTCCCATGATTTATCAGGCATTCACCTTCATCAATCATAATATCTTTTTTGAAATGTGTGCTTTCATCGTGTTATGCTCTCGAACAACGTGCCCTAACTCCCTAACGTCTGCTTCAAAAAATAAATCCGCTACCAGTAATCCAATCAATGCCTTTTGGGAATACCAAGAGATCTCCTCCCTCAAAAATGCAAAAATGTGGCTCTTAGAATATCCGAGTGAAAACACCTTGCTTGGGGCACTCCAAAAACATGAGGAAAATTCTATTGGCACTAAAAATCGTCACATGCCCAAAAATTCAATGGAGGAGCGAAAGCACTTTGGTGGTGCACTTTGTCTCTTCTTTTCTTGCTCCAAAAACGCCTTCAACCTGTTTGATTTAATTCCATGGCAAAACCCTCCTTTTAAAATAATTCTTTGCCTTTCCTTTTCGCCCCATATTTTTAGAAAAAAACATTGATTTTCTTTTCTTAGAAAATTTTCCAACTTTGATTTTTTTTTTTTTCTTTTTCTTCTTTTTGCTTTGCTTTATTTATATTCGTGTTCACTCTCATTTTAAAATGTAGGAATGCCATTATTTAAAAATATTATTTAAGTAGTTTTTCGTGGGGAATGGGAGTTTACCCTTACTGGGTGAAAGGTTTGATTTTTAGTTATTACTAGTGGACCAGAATTTGTTTTCAAACGTAACAACATTTGTTCCAAAGTTAAATGAATAAATCTTTGCCCCATATTTAAGGTGACCTCCTTTAACTTTGTCACATGCAAGGCTCACTATTTTCTCTTGGATGCATATGGTATCACCTCAATGAGGGACGAATGTGACTTTCACCCCCCACTTGGGGTGAAATTTGTAGTGACTATGCAACCATGAGCCTTGGTGTTTCCCTATCATCCTAATTTATTTAAAATGTATTTTCTCAAGGCTTTCACCTATTTCTTGGGGTGATGACACTTGTACTTGTTGCACTCCATGATTTTGAAATCGGGCCCCATGTGCTTTGAATTTTTAACCAAGGCATCTCATTAGCGCTCTTAAGAATTACTTTCACCTCGTGCCTTCGGACATTTTCTTTTAAAGTGCTTTCCACTTGAAGACTTGCAAAATATATATCTCTTTTTCTTCCATACTCCTTTGATTCTGATAATAAATCAACTTTAAATTTTGGAGCTTTCAAACCTGCTAAAATCTTAACATAAAATAATCAATTTTGCCCGAAACTCATAATGTGTCCTTAGAAACAATTTTGGGGTAAGATTAATTTTAGAGAGAGAAAGATTGTAAGAAAAGTAATTTTTTTCTTGAGGGTAGCTTGGCATTTTTTCAGCAAAGTCAACTTCATTCTTTTTTTTTTTTTTTTTTATAACTTATAAAGCAATAAAAATACTTGCATAAAATAAAATCTGTACATATTTACATACTTTCACCTTTGATTATATCACTGAAAATAAGCCTTCAGATGAAGGCCATTAACTAGAATCGGAAGATCCCAACCATCCATATCTTGAAGATGATATGCATTCACCGAATTTACCCCTGAGACTTGAAATGGACCTTCCCAGATCACGTCAAACTTGTGGTGCTTTCTAGGCTTAGCTTTGTTCTCGTTCCACTTGAGGACTAGATCTCCAACCTAAAACTTGCGTTCTATTGTCTTCTTGCCAAACCACTTCTGCATCATTTTAGCATGTTCGGTGAAAGCCTCATATGCCTTTTCTCTCTCCTCTTCTAACTGCAACAATTGAGCCAACCTTGCACTCATTGGATCAGATTCATCATCTTCATCTTTAAATAATTGCAAGGTCTAGAGAACTGGAAGCTCGATGTGGGTGGGTAAAACTACCTCTTTTCCATACACTAGGGAGTAAGGAGAAGTTTTAATAGATTTCTTAACTGATATATGATCCACCCATAGAGCTTGATTTAACAATAGATGCCAGCTCCTTTTGTTGTTGCCAAGTGTCCTTTTCAAGATCTAAAGCAAATTTTTGTTTGTGGATTCGGCCAGACCATTTCCCTATGGGTAATAATTGGAAGAAGTCTTCAGATAAATCCCATACCTACTTGCAAATTCGATGATCTTTGCCCCAATAAATGGAGTCTCATTATCTGTTACAATGGCATCTGGTACACCAAAATGGGTAATCAATCCTTCGAGGAAGGAGATGACATTAGCTTGGTCTGCTCTCTTGGTTGGAATGGCCTCTACCCACCTAGTAAAGTAATCTATCACTATCAAGATATTTTTATGCTTGATGGAGGAATGAGGATCAATAACTCCAATGAAATCCAAGCCCCACTACTAAAATGGTGCTTCTACCTGGATTGGATGTAAGGGTAGAGATGCTTTCTTATTCTTGCCAACATACCACTGATAATTATCATAACTTTGGCTCACCTTGTGTGCATCTACGAAAAGAGTAGGCCAAAAATACCTAGCTTGGATGATCTTCAAGGCCATAGGCCTTCCTGCATAATTCCCATCGGATAAGCTAGAGTGGAACTCCTCCAATATTTTTTGCTTTTCAGACTCTTTCACACATCTGAGGAGTACTCCATCTATGTTTTTATGGAATAGCCCACTTGGCAATAGGACGTACCTAAGCACCTATAGTCTAAATCTTCACCATTGTGAGGCATCAAGATGTGATGGACATCTTCTAGATGTGAAGAATTTGACAAGGTCCTCTGTCTAGTCATGATCACTTGTTACTTGATTGGCAAGATTACTCTCACCGATGACCTCATCCTGTACTGGAGCTAGTGATCTAGAAGCTGCACTTTTGGCCAATTCTTGGTAGAGGGCCCAACCATGAACCAACTTAGTAGGTCGAATCTCCACATCGTATTCCTAAATCTTTGAAACCCAACCTACTCTTTTATCACCCATATCTCCTTGAATGATGAAATTTCTGACATCTGGATGGATAACGTAGATGATTGTCCTACTCTATGAAATAAAATGCTAAAATTTCTTTAAAGATTTCATGATCGCATACACCTACTTCTCAATGAAGTTATATTTCTCTTGGTGTGGTGCAATGACTTGACTCAGGAAAGCAATCGGTTTCTCATCCCCATCATCTTGCTTTTGAGTGAGTACAATAACATAACTCTCCTGTTCACCTACTGCATAAAGGATGAAATATTTTGAATAATCTAGATTAATCAATACTGGCACTTGGGTGATTCTCTCCTTGATTTCTTAGAATGCCTATCTTCTTACTTCTATCCACTTGAAGTCTGCATTCTTCTTCAGAAGTTCAGTCATTGGCTTTACTACTTGAGCGAAATCAGCAATGAATTTTTGAATGAAATTGATCTAGCCAAAGAATGACTACAGATCCTTCTTGTTAATTGGTAACGGTAATTTCAAGAGAGCTTCAACTCTCGTAGGATCAATCACCAATCCTTCTTGTGAAATCACATGTCCCAAGAGTTTTCCCTCTTTGACAATAAAAATGGATTTCTTCGGGTTAATGGAAATTCTAAATTCTTGATACTTTTTGAACACTTGCCTTAGATGAGAGACATGCTCTTCCCTACGATGTGAGAAAATAGTCATGTCATCAAGGTAAATTACAATAATCTGATTCAACAACTCACTAAAAGTGATATCCATAGCTCTCTGAAATGTGGCACCAGCATTGGAAAGACCAAATGACATCCTTTGATATGCGAAGGTGCCCCACTTTGTAGTAAATGTCATTTTGTGTTGGTCCTCATCTTTCACCCAGATCTGGTTGTAGCTAGAAAAACCATCAAGCAATGAAAATATCTATGCTCTAGTGACTACATGCAGAATCTGATCGATCTACGGTAAAGGATAGTGATCTTTCAAAGATGCTTGGTTCAGATTGTGAAAGTCCATGCATAGGTGAATATCTCCATTTTTCTTTGAACTAGAACCAAGTTCGCCACCCATGTTGAGTGCTTGATAGGATAAATTATTTTTACCTCCAACATTTTTAGTAACTCTGCTTTCATAAGCACTTCAATTTTTGGATTGACAGGCCATTGTTTCTATCAAAAAGGCTTCACCCCTTCCTGCAATTCAATGGTGTGTTGGATCACATTCTTGTCATATCCTTTCAGATCATGGTAGCTCCAAGCGATGATGTCTGGAAACTCATAACACAGATTTTTAATATCCTCGAGCTCCTCTGATGTACAGTCTGTTCTAACTTTAATGACCTTATCAGACTCCAACTGCATTTCCTTATACTCCTTTGCATCCACCTTGATCTTATGTTTCTCTGCCCTATCATTTTGATCAAACAAGCTCTCAAGAGAAATCAGTCCCCTAGGAATGTGGTTATTCTTCAATTGAATCATTCCTTCCATCTCCTCCTCGACCAGTATTCTATCTTCTGCACTCGCAACTTCCTTAATCAAGAAATTAACTATTTTTTCATCATTATCGAACACTTGCCAATAAATATTTTTATCGAGGACTGAAGGTCTATAAATTACCCTCATAGTCTTTGGTCTCCTGACCACTTGCTCTACGGGAGAGAAATTAGCACCAAGGGAAGCCAAGATGTCTGCATGTTTGTTCTGCTCTCACGAAATCGCTTGAATATTTAATGCTGTAAAGGACTCAAACAAATCCCATACCTTGTTATGGTAGGCCTTCAAATAGTGTTGCTTTGACACACATTTATTTGTAGTCTAATTGATGATGAGCTCGAAATCTCCAAATATTTGCAACTATTTTATTCCCAACTTTTCAGCTTTCTTCAGACCAAGGCACAATGCTTCATATTCAATGACATTATTCGTGCAGCTCCAAGTTAACCGATATGAATAGGTTTTCTGTAACCTTAAAGGAGAAACAAGAACAATTCTAGCTTCGACACCATTCTTGCATCTTGCACCATCAAAATATAACTTCCATAATTGATCGAAGATAGGGTCTAGGGAATCAAAAACTTCTTCAATCTATTTGGGTTTAGTTATGGTATAACAACCGATATCGGTTTCTACCATTGCATTGAAATCCATCAGTGAAAACTCATCTTCCAAGCGGAGCTCATCAAGAGCTTCCTCCATCAAGTCCACTTCTTGCACTTCTTCTGTCATCATATTAACTATGCCAGTGGGCTTTTCTTCTTCTTCAAGTCTTTCTATATGAAAAGTGGAAGACTTTTCATTATAGATCCAGATTCTTCTTCCCTTAAAAGGAATCTCCAAATGTGAATAATCCAAGGAAAGATATCCTCCTAGCTTTGCTGTGAATTCCCTCGAAAGACACATGTTGAAGTATGGTTCTAAGTCAACCACCACTACTTCTTGGATGATAGTGATCTATGGTATGTTGTGCAGAATGATAGGAATATCTTTAATCACACCCACTATTTTGACTAGGGTCCCATCCAACTGTAAGATACCTGGACTACTCCTTGTGTACTCCATCCCCATGACTTCACATACTACCTTTGGCATGATAGTAGTCATAGCACCAAATTCAATCATACAATTATGCATGATCCACCCTTCCATTCTGAGAGATAAATAGAATGGAGGTGGTCTATTCTTACTAGTGGTAGAGGTTGTCAATATCTATGCTAACACTATCTGGGTAAGGCTTTTCTTTTTATCCTTCGTAGACTTGAGAGACTCCTGCAATAGGTCAACTTGTCCAGGTAATTGTAATGCATCATACAAACTCACCTTTGTAGGGATCTTCTTCATTTCCTCAATGATGTTATAATCAGAAGTACTAGGGACCTTTTCTTCACTGATTGGCTCATATTTGTTTTGGTATTATTGAGTAGCTTCCACCCTTTACCTCTTAGTCAATGATGGGTACTTGAGGTACTCTTTGGCTTGTTCTTTTGCCTCAGTTTGCACTTGAGTGGTTACAGGCTGTGAAGTTGATGCCTTCACCTGCAACTTCTCTTGAGCTTGCTTAGGCAATAGATCCTTCAACAAGATAGGATCTTGCTATTTAGTTGTTGCACTAGGTGCTTTCACTTGTGGTTGTACCTTTTCATCCTGTACCTTTTGTTCAGTGGGAACTTTCAGAGGCTCCATTTCTATTGGATCAATAGTCACCGACTTCTTTCCAGCCCTCGTAAGGACTAAAACTTGCTCCAAGGAAGGGACCATAAAATTATGATCAACTTCTATTATCATATTGATTTTTCCACCAATGAAACTTTCTGCTAATGTCTGTACATAGTTCAAATGAACCATGCATGTATCTTCACCATGAGGATCATTACAAGTGGAACACCAATATGCCCACTCTGATGTACTAGCTTCTTCATTTGCCAACATAGTTGTATTTCTTTTAGGACCTTTGCTAGTAGTTGGTTGTTCTCTAGTAATCGATGGTGTTTGAAATCTCCTTGATCAAAAGTCAGCTTCAACTTACTTCTTCTTAACAGATGTAATTTCATTCGACATTGTCCTCACTATTGAATTGAGTGACTACATCTCCTATAATATCTTCATGTAGGGATCAAGATTTGAGGGTGTAGGAGGTGTTAGTAAAGGTAAAGGTGTTGGTGGAGCAGGTAATGTTGGGAATGGAACTAGGGCTAGCAACTATGGAACAACTAGTGTGGGTAATTATGGAATACTTGGAGCAGGGAGTTGTGGAACTAGAACTGGAGCGATTTGAGGTGGACTTGAGCTCCATGAGGGAATAGGGTACATAGAAGGCATAGGCTATGAAAATGCACTCGAATACAGATGTTGTGGAAGATCAGGAAGAATGGGTATTGTTACCTTTGGAGGTAACTTACCTATGGCAATCAGATCTACCTCGACCTTTTGCACTTGCGTGTACAAATCTAGAAATGTATTGACATTGGCTTGTCGAACCGCCATACCAATGTCAAAGTTAAAGGCTCTAAGATAGTAAAATATGGCTTGCTCATGAGTGGGTCGAAGACCATCAGGGACTCTCTACCAACTTTGAGCGAATCTGACATTGAAATCCACTATTTCCTCCTATGGATGTCTTTGGATATTTGTAAATTGGTGCAATAAGGAAAATGGATCAGCTTGCTCATGAAAGTTCTTGATCAACAATTCTGCCAACTGGTCCCATGTGGTAATAGTAGCGGGTGGCAAGGATCGATACCAATACAACAACTTCCCTCTAAGTGACAACACAAGTAATCTCACCATAATATCTTCATCTGTGATGCCATGGATTATCACCAAAGAAGCCACATCTTGGATATGCTCGTAAGTAGTCTTACTAGTACCATCATAGGTAGGCAAAGCCTTCAATGTTGCTTGAGGGACTAGATTTTGTGCTTGTAGATTCAAAGCTCCTGAGCTATTCCATGCTAGGAACTACCTTGGTGGTTGTGGTTGTTGTGGTGGTGGATTTTGAGCCATGTGAACTGGTGTGTGAGGTTGAGGAGGTGGGATGCTAGTAGCAGTACTAGCTAGACTTGAAGGAATAGAAAACACACCAACTATCTATGAAGATGTTGTGATTGATGTATGAGGTGGGGTGACTAATCTGGGATGTTCTCCTAATTTTTGGGTGTCAATTTCAAAGAACTCAATGGGGTTTTCAAGATTTTTGGCCTTCGATCTTGTGATCATGAAGTACAACTTTCACTGACTTCACGTTCGAAGGCTTCTGGGTATAGTTGAGTCACCAGATGTTCTAACTTAACAATACAAATGTGAACATCAAACCTTAATACTATTGAAAGTGGAACTTTTGAATGTCCCACCGAGCATGCCAAAAACTATTGGTCAAATATCTACCTAAAATACAAACATATATTTGTGCACCCTAGACACGACCAACATTGAAAGGTCGGAGGAAAGAAATGTCCTCCGTGCCAATCTCCAGAGAGGGTTGGCTCCCTTACTAATCCTACACCAGTTTAAGTCTAGAGTTGTAGGAAAGAAATTGGAAATAATAGAAATAAATGGGAAATATAGCCACAGGCCAAAGATGTAGGATTGGGGATAGACTAGCAGTAGGAATTCCAACCAAGCATTATAGCAACATAGAATAGAAAGAAGGCAAAGAATCCACTTACAATTTTATGGAGACAACTTCTAGAATTGCATTCCAGTACTCACTCCTTCACCAACAGTGCTCAAATCTAGATGCAAAATTTGAACTTAGTAGCAGATAATAGATATGAATATAAAATAGAAATGCTTAGAGTAGAAAGAAATCACACATAGAAATTGCTTGCAAAATCAGAAGCCAAATTCCTTCTATTTACGTAAAAAACTTGAAGAGTTTTTCTGTAGAGTGTCTATCCTCCTTTTTACATTGAAAATGTCTAGTATTTATAGAGGTTTTCACCTCTGTTCATTTAATACATAAAAGACAAAATTTTTACAGATCAGGAACCTTTGTGAAGAAATTCCTCCTTGAAATTCTTGAAAATCTTCCTTTTGTGATAATGATCTAGCTTTTAAGGGAAAATTCTTAGGAAATCAACAAATTCGGGCGTCGATGCATGGAAAACTGTAAATATGGTCATTGACTTGATACCTCCATTGTTCCTTGGAAATTTACCCTTGTCCAAAATGTCTTGGAACTCATGAAAATCACCCTATGATATTAAATCCTACAACCTTTTCAGCATGAAATCAGTAATTGTAGTCACTCTTTACCTCAATCATTAAATTCTCATCCTTTTTCTGATCTAGGAACCTTTGAAAAGTCTTCTTTGAAAATGAAATTCACCTAATATAGAGTGATGGGTGAAAGTGCTTTATTTAAATTTCTTCATTTCCTCCTTATTCATGCTTCTAGGTGGAGAGGGCACCCATAAATCAACAATCTTTATAATTTCATTCGATCTGCACCTTTGAGTTGTGCTTTGCATTGTTCCTTATAATTTTACCTAAGGGAGAAGCAAAAAATGCTTTAATTTACCATTGAATCTCGTATAGCAATTCTTACATCATTGTGATCAATACCCAGCCTAAACTTATTTTAAACTTCATTTTGTCATGTTTTTCCCATCATCAAGACGGTAGCCAACCTTGAATGCCTTTATTTTTATTTTTAGCACTTCGAACCACATTCATTTTTTTTTACTCCTGGGAGGGGCGACTGAGAGTTTCACCCCTCACCTTGGGTGAAAGCATTGTAAAACCTGAATTTGTGATTGCAATGCGCTATAAAAATGCTTATCCTTTCGAAATACGCATTCACCCCCAAAAGAGATGAAAGGTATTGTCGCCCCTAACCTTGGGTGAATGTAACTTTGACTTTTCAAATGCTTATTTTGAAATACTGACCGAACTGAAGACAAAAATTTTGATGCATTTGTGGAGCCATATTCAAGTAGCTTCTCCCCAGAGGGATGAATGGTACTTTCACCCCTCACCTGGGGCAAAAGCAGTGTGAATTTTTAACTCCTTTTACTGTATTCTTAACTTGGGGTCCACAACCTCTATTTTTTAGATGCGTTCACCCAAAGAGAGGGTGAAAGGTGTTTTTACCCCTCTCTTGGGGTGAATGAAGCGTTGACTTGTCAACGCTATCTCGGTGCCTTGCTACTTTTCCTTGGTGTTCACCCGAACTCACCATTGTTGAACTTTCACCCCAGGGAGGGGCAAAAGAGAGTTTCACCCCTCACTTGAGGTGAAATTCATTTTGACTTGTTAACATGCTGAGTGATAAAATCATCCTCCATTTTAAATAATGTTCACCCCAAAGTGAGGCGAACGTTGCTTTTGCCCCACCTTTGGGGTGAACACACTTCTTTTCATTACTATCATTCTTTAACTTTGGGCCCACCATTTTCCTCTTCTTTGAATGCATTTTCACCTCTCACTTAGGGCAAAAGTCATTTTGCCAAAATTAGCATTTTTCCTTTTTAATTTTATGTTTACCCCGAAGTGAAGTGAACACTTTTTTACCATTATTTAAAGAACAAAGTCATATTCACCCCAAAAAGGTTGCTTCATCCATTTTTCCTTAATTTTTAAGCACTGCTTCCATTGACGTCTTCGGGCGATTCTAACTGAATTTTTACAACATTTACCACAACCAAATTTTTGTAACACGCTTTACTTATAAGAACAGAACTCATGAAAAACAAAGAAGAATATCAACACATAAAAATGAACTGTAACACATTATAGAAAATACTGCAATATTAATTTAGTTTATTTGTTGCTTTTACCATAACATTGTCAACCAAAACTTCACCAAAAATTCTAATGTGGCAAGATGCAAAACTGCCAACATTTCTAGCAACTCGCGGGGTATCCAACTCATGTGGATGCAAGTGATTTTTAGGACTATCCATTGGGATCTTTGTGGTCCTTCTTATTGGCTTCTTTAATTAGCACTTCTGGTTTGGATGTCTTTTTCTACGCCTGTTCAACTGCTACCTTCTTAGCCATTGCTTGCTCTGCTACCACATATTTTGTTTTTTCTTGTTCTATTGCTACCTGCTCTTCCTACTCCCTCAAACTTTCATAGGTGATTTCATAAACTGTAACTACTTCAGCCCAAGCATATATGGTGAACAAGCAAGGAACACTAAGCAATTCATAAATATACCATAGATTCTCAATATCTTTTGGTCTAAGGTGCTTAGATTGTTGAACTAACTCAAATAGGGATAACTCCATGTGGGTAAATTTCTTCATGAGTGGTAGCACTTTTTCTTTCATGATTGGCTCCTCCCACTTGTCAATTTTTGAGGTGTCCACAAAATTCTTCTAGGCTACTTCTAACTTTTCCTTTGGTAGTGGCTCGCCCGATTTGTCAGTAAAATCTAGAAATCTTATATCAGTGAGAGCATCAAAATGGATCATCAAAATAGTATGCTCCTACTCCATTGTGTTAAGGATTTTTCTACCTTCTCTTACCAAATACAACCTATGGAAGTAACTGCATAGTGTAACCTTGGCGGTAGACCAAGCTCGGTCCATCTCACTCATGTGATGAATGTGCATATTTTACTGAGCTAGGGCTTGAATATTTATAGCCATTTCCAGATGAGGCTCCAACATCTCCTTAATACTATCTATTATTTTCTAGCTCAATTGAATCTATAACTGAGCCTCGTAGAGATATTACAAAACTTGAATTTCTCTTACTACCAACTCCTCATAAATTTGAGCCAACCGAAGGTGAGCCTCTTTAATTATCTTCTGAGATAAGCCTATATCTTGAGTGGCCTTTTCTTCCAATTTATTCTGTATGGACTCAAGCTATGTCTTTAGTGCCTATACCTACTGCTTCATTGCATCCTTTGCCTTTTTATGAGCCCCTACCTGCTAACGCCATTGTTCAACATTCATCTCCATATTCTCTTGTTGTGCTCTACTCTCCGGCAAAGCTTCTTTGATATCGATAATATTTGCCTCGATATCATAAAATATCTAATTGTAATATTCACCATGCAAATAAAATGATCTCATATCAACCTGTATATTCCCCATTTCTTAGTAGGATTAATCTTCATTAGGTCCCCTATCACAATCTCACAAGCGTAATCGCTCAGCATCATTTCTCCTTGTGTTTTTTGGACTAGGGAAATTATATTAGTAGTGTGAGCCTCCATAGCAACTAGATAGAAGGAAAATTTCTTGAGTGGCCTAGCTAGAGATAGGGCTTATTTTCTCCTATGACTCTTTAGCCACTATGATGAACTGAGATGAGCATGATTAATATTTTATACATCGGGCTGCTTGGGCATCACCTCGGTCTTAGGTAGTACCTGCATCTCCAAAAATGGTGTGAAAGGGAATAGGACATGTGCATGGTCTAGCTCAAATGAAGAAGAGGAAATAGAAATGAGAGGGGGGACCAAAATAACATAATGGATATAAGCACTTGGTTCAACTGCAATTATGCTCACTCATGGAGGAGCTTGTATAGTTATAGCCGTAGTGGAAATAGTGGTAGGAATGGAAGGTGAGGAACATAAAAATGGGTTCGGACCATGATGCAAATGAACTAAAAGAAATAGAGGCCAAAGAGAGGGGAAGAGAAGAAGTATCAGTAGTGACTTGCAGGTGAGAGGTATGTAGCAAAATAGAAACAAAATAAATACCAAATGGAGGGACAACAAATATAGAAACTGAAGGAAATGAATTGAAAATCACTACTTGCTCTTGAATAGAAGAAGAGGGAAGAGGATACATACCTTTGGATGTAGGCATTGTGTAATACGGTGATGGAGGTGGCTGTATAATAGGTTCCTCTTGTTGATTCTCCACTTCCACCTCAAGGTCTACGATCTCCACCCGCTAGTCCAATGGCTTCTCATAAATTAATGGAAAATATTGGGCAATCCTAACCTAAGCAGCTTATGCTAGCGAAGGAGGATCCACTACAGCAAATGTAGTGACTACAACCATTGAAACTTTAACGGTGGATGAGAAAACAACATCAGTTCATGGCTTCTTTGTTGACTTTAGAAAAGGAAGTGTTTCTTTTACAATTTGCTTCTCCAAAGGAAATGTCTAATCTACTTTCCACTTCGCCTGCTGAGATATTTATTGAAAAATAAATTGTTGCTCTTCTTCCTCATCGCTTCCTTAACTATTGGGCATTCCTTTTTGACCATGCTTTCTTCACTATCAAATTTTTGAAATCTTTGAGGTACGACCTTGGAGAAAGTGATAGGTTAATATATGTTAATGAATTCATCATATGCATCAAAAAATGCTTCATCCATATTCAACCCATAAGGTGACGTAATTTTTCTAAGGTGGACCCTCATAATCCACCAGTTCATAATTTTCTCTTCATACCATGTGGGTTGTTGTTCTTTCACATGTCCAAATAATCTCAATGGTGGAATATGATCTTTGTGCACTACAGGATTATATTCGGCCTCTTTATCATAGAATTCGTGCCACGGTAGAAGCGACATCATGGCTTTGACGTGCCACTCCAAATCGTGCCCATAAAAATTATTTTGATTTTCCTAAATATCCAACCACGAGTAGCAATGAAAATGATTAGCCTTAATAATTTCCAAAAAATTACCCAATGGGTCATATCTCCATCTTTGCAATAGTTCTACCAGACCCAGGTCTTGAAGTACCTCTATGAGTAACTTGTTCTAGATAACCTGATTCACCTTGATATTGCTAAACTTAAATGGCATTGTGCAGGTTTTTATCTTGCCGCACACTGCTCCATACACATCATTCACATAATTTATATTGTAAATTATGATGTGGTACTATAGTTTTGTAGACCCTCATGTTTGGAATCCCATATTGCTTAAATAGTGATGAATATTTTATCTGATGATATTTGGTATAGTTTGCCTAATGATTAGTTTTTGCTTAGTTGATAAAACCAACGTTATATAAAAAGAAAATGGTGCCTTAATATTTTTACAAATTTTGAAGATTAAATTTTACAAGTTTTGGACACCTAGACATGGAAAAAATTAATTATTTTTGTACGCTATATTTATATGGAATACATGCATATATTTAGTCATCAAAAAATGTTTTTCAAGATTGATGCACCTGCTAAAGAGATAATGTAAAATGTAGCAGTTATCTTTGATGATGGTTACTTAATTGAGGTGGGTTATACTACTATATGTTTAATAGATTTTTCAATAACTCAAAATAATTTTAATGGTTGTGGTGTACGAGGAGATAATGGATGCTATATTTTTTAGACTCAACAATTGTATTCAAGATCAATAGAGGTTGCGATTGTGAGAAGTGAAAAAAAAGAGAGGATGAAGCCTTACTTTAGTTTGCTTGTGAATTAGTGCACATGTCACTATGTCAACGATAAGTCCAACTTGATTTTATGTACTTGTGTGTATACCTCATGATTCTATGTAATATAGTGATGCAATTCCCATTGATTTCTTGCCTATATTGAGTAGTGATGTAATAAGAAAGAATTTTAGTATTAACATATCACCTGTAAGGGTACAAGGTGGTATGTGATATGATGTTTTTTCTTGGATACATAGGGGAGTTGGTTACATCCACTCTATTTTTAGTAACTACCAATTGCAAGGTTCAAACCACAGGGATTGCTCCCAACAAGCTTGTATCACCTTGTTATTTTTGACTTGACGTGAGGGGCACCACCAGTCACTTAATATTCATACCATTGTTTTCAATCTGGTGCACATTCAAAGGATTTATATTAGACTACTACCTTTGCAACAAGCATACCCCTAATATTTGAATCTAGGTCTCTTATTGGTAAGTATCTAACCAAAAAAACAACTACCAATCCACCTAGCCCTTAGGGGCTAAAATTTAATGAGTTTACATAATATTTTATGAAAAATAGCTTATGGTAGCTAGTGTGATTTGAACCAGAGTTGAATGGATCCATGGTACAGATCATAGACCTCATCTAGTCACCTCACACCAACTCGACTGCCCACTCACCCTTTTTTTAAGCTTAAGAGAGTTTTTATGAGGGGTCCCAGTTGTGATGTGATGTTAATAGATATTAATTGTAAACATAGAGTTGGTTACATGGTTTTGATATTATCCAGTTCTAATTGACTCCATAGTATACTATAATATTTTCACGATAATACAATTATCCAACAAGTTGCTAGTCTAACAAGTTTTTCATAATTTTTATATAAATTTCTTTTAAACACGTTTACCATATAACAATCAATCCTTGCAGTTGAAAATAATTTTGGTATTTGAACTTTTTATATGCTTATTAAAAATGTTAGTGGCACAATCCCTAAGGGCTAGGTGGATTGGTAAGTTCTTATGCCTACCAAGAAGAGACCTAGGTCATGGGGGAATGCCTATTGGCAAAGGTGGTAGTCTGACCTAAGTCCATTGAGTGCGCACCAGTATGATGACAACAGTACCAATATCGAGCGATTGATGGTCCCCCTCACGCTGGGTCAATAACAACGAGGTGGAATAGGGGTTATAGGGGGTAACCCCAATATTTGAACCCTGCTTGGTAGTTGAAAAGGAATGTGGACATAACCAATTCCCTTATGTATAAAAAAAATATTAGTGGCACATAAAACTTAAAGTAGAATGAGATAAATATTTGACTTTAATCTACAAATATAACTTACTTTATTTTAATATTGTGTTTGTATGAGTTTTAAAAATCTACTTTTATTCTTATGTTTATTTTCCCTACTCTCTAGACATCTTTGTAATAAAATTTGCATTTAACCCTTATTCACATATCTTTATCTATAGTTTCTATAATTTTATTTTCTTTGTTTTCAATATCATTTCATTAATAATAAGGATTTGATACTCTCTTTTTTGTTTGTGTAAAACATCTCAAAAGGGATGACACTTTCGGGTAAGACCAAAGGAGGCAGGGGTATCTCTTTCACAAAAATCACCTAGGGCTCGCACCTAGACTACCACCTTCGACAGTCTCAAGAAGCATGCCTACAAAAACAAAAACAATAACACACAAACACATAGACTCAAACAAACACTGAAAATACAACAAAAAAAACACACATAAAACAACAAAATACAACCAAAAAATAACAAAAAAAACATAAAACATAAACAACAACCAAACATGAACCACACAAAAAAACCACAAAAACAACATAAAAAAACACGAACATAACAAAGATAACCGAATTATACAAAGACAACAAAAAAACATGAAAAATAAAAACAACAAAAAATCAAAAAACTAACAAACAAACAACAACAAAAAGCACATAAAACACACACACACACCAAAACACAAAAAATACAAAAACACAAACATACAAAAAAATAACAAACATTTATAAATACTAACAAACACAAAAACACTCAAAACAAACTAAGTCATTGGAGCTATTGAATATTTAGACAAAACCCCCTAACAATCTCTATCAAGGATAATAATGAAGAAATGCACCAAAATATAAAAGATTAAAATAAATTGCATAACCACAACAAGGATCTGAAATGTCACACCAAAAAAGGAGTTGTCATTCATCCATCCTACCATTCAAGCTTTGATTATTGAGGCAAAACCCACTAACATCCTCTATCATGAATAGTATTGAAGATTTATTTTTGAAAGTTTGGAATCTTGTCATGAAAAAAACTTTACATTGCTTATCATTTTAAACATAGCTTCCTGCATTACCATAAAGAGACTGAACAATGAGAAGATCAGTCCTAATTTGTTCTGGCCACCACCTAGAAGGATAATCAAGCACTTAAAATATCCTTTGTCAAGAGCCTAGTTTACCATAGCATCTACCACTTTATTCTATTATCTAGACACATGATTGAAAACAACCTTCTAAAAATTGTTTATGATTAACTTAATCTTATCTGTAATATTTTAGATTCTCCAATCCACCTTCTTAGACCCTAAAGTTGATTTTATATAATTGATCATTACTTGAGATTCTAACTCAACAATCACCCTTCTCCACCTTGCCTTCAGAGCCTCCTACAAACCTCTCAAAATACCCTACCCTTCAACTAAGTTATTGGATAAAATTCCTAATTTTTTTGCAAAAGTAAAAATTGGAGTATCATCCTCCAATTTACCTATCCCTCCTATACTAGCTCTTCTAGGATTTCCTATGGATGCTCCATCAGTATTAGTTTTTATGAATTTATTTTAGGGAGGCTATCATTGTTGAGTTTTATCCATCATTTAACTAGTCCCTTTCTTCTTCCTGTGTTGGGCTAATCCATTTCTTATCTTTAATCGAGCCATCATTTGTTCCGATAGTTGATTTGAATTTTGTGGATGAGTTAATAATTACTGGACAACCTCTCTCACATTTTTTATGGTCTTTAGCTAGACATAGTGGATGCCCCTACTTTCCTGTTGAAATATTCTCTTGTTTCGCTCCTTCCAGATGTTTCAAGAAAGAATAGTCATACCTGTCCAAACTATTTGGTTCACATACCAATATTTTCCTTCTTGTTTGCTCTAATATCTCTATAGTTGTTCTATGGATTGTTCATTTGACTATCTTAAATATATAAGGAAACCATTTTCTTCCATAATGTTGCAACTATGGAGATTTCTATGAACAAATGGCTAAGATTTTCATTGTTATCCTAGCATATTACACATTGAAAGGGTCCATTAAAGCCTTTCTTCATAAGTTGCCCCCTGTGAGAACCCTTTTATGGAGCAACAACCAACTAAAAATTTTGACTTTTGCCCATAAATTTTGAGCCCATAACTGCTTGAAAGGATCTTGACCTTGATAGGGATTAATTGGGCTTAAGGCTAACCCTGAGCAACAATGTACTCACCGTGTACCCTGAACTATTCCAACCAATATAGTCCTCAGCTTGTGACCATGAAGGTGATCTCCTTTTTTGTGAAGGATTTAATACTCTTTCTTGAAATTATTTTGTTTATATTTATTGCATTTTTCACTAACAGGGAGGAATTCATCTCCATCCATATTGGTGAAGCTAATATTCTAGTCAACAATGCATGTTAGGAGCATAACTATGCCATGTACCTCATTTGAATTATGGGAAAATGCCATATGAGAATATTATAGATAGAGGTGATATTAAAATGGATTTCATACAAAAATTGTCAAATAAATTTGAGTGCATGGCATATTTGTCAATGTTCAAACTATTTGGATAAAAGTTGGCATCATATTTTACATCAATTAATTTATGAGATTGATTTTATCTATTCATTTAAGTATATTTTTTTTAATGAATACCCTTCTAAAGAAGAGTTGCATAACAAATAGATCATATGGTTGGACATACATTTGTACTTAAAATTTGTATATTTTTAATAGGAAAAAGTTTTGCTAGTCATGTAGCATTGAAGGAGAATGAGACAAGTGTTTTACTTTAACCCATAAATATAATATATTTTATTTTAGTATTATGTTTTTATATTAATACATAGAGGAATCAGTAACATCATTGGATATTGTCACTATAAACCCTAACCCATTGGGTTAAATGAAATCAATAGAACTCCCGACCCTCAGGGGCAGTCAACCGACAAATACTTGACTGCTACCATCTAGCCCATCTTTGTCTAGGTACACCGTGGTTTGAAGCTTGGACCTTCCCAAAGAAAGGACAAAACCCTAACCACTACGCTATCTTTTTTGGATTAAAATTTTAAGTTTACATGGGTTTTTATGAGAGGTATGATCTTCTCACAAAAAAAATTAAATTTACATGGGTTTTTATGAAGGATCCTATCTCCTCAAACCGGGTTTTGAACTTGGGTTTTTTTATAAAAACCCGACTTACCACTACAATAACCCTCATGGGTCATGTTTTTATACCCTAATTAATTTTTTTTTTCTTATATTTTTTTTTCCTTTCTCTCTAAATATCTTTGTACTAGTGTTTACAAGGCCTTATTCACATCTAAGTTTAGATCCTATGATTTTATTTTTTTATTTTTTTAATATGAAAATGCATTAGATTAAGGATATTTAATTTATTAATAGGAAACATTTTTGCAAACAAAAAAATGCGGATAAACATATGCATAGGCCATGGGACCAACACCATCAACCAAAAAACCCATCGACACGGGAAACCAAGGGACCAACACCATCAACCAAAAAACCATCGATGCGGGAAATCAAGAAACCAGCGGCTAATAAAAACTATTTTACAGAACAAACAGATAGACACTATCAACTAGCTACCAAAATGAAATGATTACATACGGCTGAGCGTGCACCATAAGAACAAAAGCAAAAAAGAAAAATTAAATGATTACATACTGAAAAAGAAGGCTGGACATAAACCACAAGAACAAAAAAAACAAAAGCAAACAAAAGAATCCCACAATGGTGAAGTTCCTATGATTTTATTTTCTTTAATTTGGCTATGTTCATACATTAAAGGGATATGGTACTTTTTCTTCTAATTATTTTGTTTAGATTTATAGGATTTCCACCAATATTAGGTAGATTACTATACAAGTCCATAAAACATGTTAGGAGCTTAATTGTTTCAAGTATTTCATTTTGCTTATGGATAGATGCCACATGAGAAGACTATAGATAATGATAATGATGCAATAGATTTCATATAAAAAAATTATTGAATTTATCGAATAATTTGTTAAAATTTAATCTTTTGGTTTGTCAATACTTTGATTTTCAGTGATAACTTTTGTCAATGGAGGACTCACAACTACTTGTTCTTTTGTCTTTGCTCTTTTGCTTTTTGTGTAGGTTTCGGATCTATGGTGGCAGTTTTCATAGTTGTTATTAGCGTAACTATATTCTTCTATTTCATTATTTAAAGTGTTCTTATATTGTTATAACAATATCTAATTCAGCCTAGTTAGTTTCGTCTTCACCGGACTATTCTAAGGCTCCTATTGTAATATTTAAATCATTTGATTATCAATGTAATTGTTAATTTTGCTCTTCATGGTATCAGAGCTGGGATCGTTCTGGGTTAGTTTTTTTTTTTAAGTTTCCTAACTGAACAAGTTTTCAGTGACTCTGATCGAAGCAAGTTGTCTACCAAGATCTGAGGTGGACAACCTAACACAACACCCAAGCGCTTACGTAACTGCTAGCTAACAAGATCTGGGTAAACTCAGCCATAGTTGACTCTACGAAAGGTACTGAAGGCCGTGACAAGCCTTACTAAAATTTTGGTGATCGAATTTTGTGAAATTGAAGGCTTGAGAGATCTTCAACTTCTTGGAGGATGGACTGACTGTTCTTAGTTAGATCTGACCCTGGACAGCTGGATGCAGACGCCAGTGTCTAGGTATTACTGGGGCAGCGCAACCTATTGTGGGCAGACAAATTTTAGAAGAGCGACTATATATGATGATTTGCAGACATAAAAAAAAAGGGCTTCATCTGCAAACGCAATCTGTTTTCCTGATGATTGCAGGGTTGGCAGTGTAAGATGGCGTTTAGTGAACCCTGACATCGTAAGCTACAATAAGTCTACGTCATAATATTTTGGTGAAAAGCATCATCAGACCTGGTGCAGCGGTATGACATTTATGTGTTCACATACATTATCACGTTGAGCAACGGACTGTATGATTGTTTGCCACGGATAATGATCATGAGGCAAAAGGAAGGATCACAATTGACAGCAGTCGATTTGGGGAGATAACTTGCTGAGCATTAGCGGGACTAGATCAAGATTCCGTCACTTTGCGCAATGAAAACATATGTGTTGCAGAGATAGGACAGAAGTTGTCGACGCCACGCCGCCTGTAGAGGAGCCACGACCGAGTTATGCTCTTCCAAGCCTGCCGCCTAGGTGGGATAGAAATAAGGGGTGCCTTCCCCTTACTCTCGTCGAGTAGCCTAGCTTGGCTGGCTGGTGGACCGGGCTTAAGGCGTCCAAGGTATGGAGGTCGGGGGATAAAATCTCTCCCGCCTTCCCCCCTGTGCCTATATGGTAAGACAATGTTTTTTTTTTATTTTTTATTAATGTTTCTTTTTTAATGTTTTAAATTTTCTTTTAGTTTAGTTAAATTTTTTTTATTTTCTTAAAAAAAAAAAAAAAACTTATTTTTTAATAATATTTTTTTTTTGTTGGGAAAATTAATTTAATTAAACTTTAATTAAATTTTTACATTAGAACTCAAACTTTTTCAAATAATAAATAAAAAAAACATAGGAGGGGCCATTTTTTCAAAATCTGCAAAATTACTGGGGGAAAAGTGAGAGTATTTTTTCACATTTGAAAAAGGCAAATTGGCATTATTGTAAAGGTGCATTTTCGACAGCGCCCGACACCTAGGGGTTTATTTCTGTGGGCACTTTTTTGTTGTATGTTGCATTTTCCATTCCTTTATGCACTACTTCATTGAAAGTTAAAAATCAAATTCACTCCCTAAGTCCCCGAAATAAATAAAACCCATCTGTGCAATTTATTGCACTACAACGTTCGGTATTTGTGATACCTCTGGCCAACACTTACAGGTAATGTTGTCGTGATTGCGCTACTGTATCCACCGCCTAATATAGCTGCCAAAATGATGTCTGAGCTTGTTCTCTATCAATCGTCGAGGAGGAATAAGTACGCCATTTTGCATTTTTTTTACTCCATCCACTACCCTAATCGTTCTTGTGTTTAGGCATAAATCCTGATGAAATTTCTGACATCCAAAGTGTTTAGGGGAAGTTACGCCCCACGCATGAGGATTGATGACTTTCTATGGTAGGTGCCATCAACGAGACGATTCCCTTTCAGTACCGCCTAAGTACCACGTATCGTATAATCATTGAAGTTACCTATAGTCTCCCTCACGTAAGGGCGGGTAATTTCTCTGATTTTTCAAAATACCTATAGTCTCCCTCACGTAAGGGTGGGTATTTTGTATGGTATAACGGCCTGGCATTAAGGTATATCGAAAGGGGGACCATTTGGTGATATAAGGAACCTTCACAATGTCTACAAAATTAATGACTGATGCTCATCAGTTGTTGAAAGGTCCTAACTATACACCATGGAAAAACAAGATGAAGGTAATCCTAGAAATGGATGACTTATGGGATGTTGTATCTGGAGCAACAACAAGACCTTCATCTACTTTTGGAGCTACAACTCCAACTGCTGATCAGAAAGACTTTGACAAGAAAGACAACAAAGCAAAAGTGCTCATCTTGCTTGTTGTGTCTGATGAAGTTCAACCCCATATTGTTGATTGTAAACATAGTAAAGAGGCATGGGATGCCCTTAAAACTATATATGAGGGAAAGAATGATTCCACTATTCTATTCCTTCAATCTCAATTACACAGTCTGAGCATGAAGTAGGGAGAGATAGTTGAACACTTTCTTTGCAGAGTATCTGAGTTGAAAGCAAAGTTGAATTCTTTGGGAGAACCTGTTGATGACAAGCTCCTTACCTCAATTGTATTGAGAGCTTTACCTGATTCTTATAGGGTGTTGATCACTTCCCTTCAGGTGTCACAACGAAAAGTTACCTTTGTTGAGTTGGTCAATATGCTTCAAGAGGAGGAGGCACGCCAACTTCAGAGAGATGATTCTTCTAACACAACCCTCTATTCCAATAGGAAGGGTCCTAAGAAGAAGGGTAATTTTTAGAAAGGAGGAAATTCTAACAAATATTCAAAAGGGAAACAACCTCAACAAACAAAAATATATTGCAAGATCTGTGACAAAGAGGGTCATGATACAAACAGATGTTGGCATAAGAATAAACAACCTAAATAGAAAGGCCAAAACAAACCACAAAACAAGAATAAGCAACCCAGAGTGAATGTTGTTGTTGAAGAATCTGACTCGGATTCTGAGAGGGCACACAAGGTGCTTATGACTACCACAGTTTCCAAGCAGAAGGATCCTATATGGTATGTCGATTCTGGCGCTAGTAAGCACATGACTGGCGACAAATCATGGTTTGAGTCCTTTGAGGCCAAAGAGGGAAAACCTATCACTATTGTCGATGATAAAACCTACAAGGTTCAGGGAGAAGGTACAGTTTTAGTCACTCTTCCTGATGGCAAGTGTCAGATTGAAAAAGTCCTCTATGTTCCAGGATTGGCGAACAATTTGTTGTCAGTCACACAAATTCTGGACAAGGATATGGTTGTGAACTTTAGTGTTGAGGGAGGCAAGAAGTGTTGTTCTATTACCAGGAGGGGTAAGAACATTGCAACCGCTTCATATAAGCATGGCTTATTTGCCTTAGATGCTATCTCTACTCCACATGTAGCCATGACAGTCTCTACAAAGGAGGCAACTTCCCTATGGCACAAGAGATATGGGCATCTTAGTTCTGGCTACTTACTTGAGCTCAGTAAGTATGAGATGGTAAAGGGTCTTCCTTCCCTTTCTACCACATTGCCAGTGTGCTCTGACTGCTTGGCAGGAAAGCAGCATAGAGTACCTTTTGAGAAAAGCTCTACAAGAGCAAAGAAACCTCTGGAGTTGATTCACACCGATCTGTGTGGTCCTTTCACACCCATCAGTTGTGGGGGGAAGAGGTATTTTCAGTTGTTTGTGGATGATTACTCATGAAATATGTGGGTGTTCTTTCTTAATCTAAAATCTGAGGCATTTGGTTTCTTCCAGCAATTCAAGAAATCTGTTGAGAAGGAGTCAGGGACTTCTATAAAGACCCTCCGCTCAGATCGAGGGGGGAGTTTACCTCTAAATAATTTTTTGCATTCTTGACTGCACATGGGATCACGAGATAGTTAACTACTGCTTATACTCCTCAACAAAATGGAGTTGCTGAAAGGAGGAACCGTTCCATCATGGAAATGGTTCGTTGCATGCTCACAGGAGCTAGTCTTGAGCAACAATATTGGGCAGAAGCTGTCACCACAATAGTATATCTGTTGAATAGGGCACCCACAAAGGCCCTACAAGGAATGACTCCACAGGAAGCTTGGAGTGGTCGAAAACCCTCCATATCTCATCTACGCATTTTTGGATGTAAAGCTTTCATGCACATACCGAAAGAGAAAAGGAAGAAGCTAGATGAGAAGACATTGAAGTGTATTCTTCTTGGCTATGATGAGCACTCTAAGGGTTATCGTTTGATTGATCCCTTTGACCAAGAAGATTCATGTCAGTAGAGATGTTGTTTTTGATGAAGCTTTCACATCACAAAGCACATCTGATGTATACCTAGATCTTGTGGAAACTAAAGTTGAGAAGTCCCCTTCGTCATCAAAGGTTGGAGGTCCTTCTACTTCTTCATCACCACAGAAGAAGAATCCAAAATGGTATACAAATACAATCAGAGACTCCAAGTTATCCACTCCACCAGATTTGACTTTGGATAGACCTCGTACTCACAACATGGCTCGACAGGAGAAAGCAGCAGCAGAGACTACTGAGGTTGATGATCTTTGTCAATATTTTGAGGAACTTTCTGTTGATCCAGAGAGAGAAACAGAGGATATGGATATAGATGATGATAGGGTGTTTATGTCTTCAATGAATGAACATGAACCTGCTTCTGTACAAGATGCCCTTAGTGAGCCACAATGGAAGGCTGCTATGGATGCTGAGTATAAGTCTCTGATGAAAAACAAAACTTGGGAGCTTGTCAATCTGCCATACGAAAAGAAGCCCATAGGCTGCAAATGGGTGTACAAAGTCAAGTACAAGGCAGATGGGACAATTGATAAGCATAAGGCCCGTCTTGTTGCAAAGGGCTATGCTCAAAAGGAAGGCATTGACTACGAGGAAACTTTTGCACCTACTGCTCGGATGACCACTATTCGAGTTCTTTGTGCTATGGCAGCACAGTATGGGTGGAAAGTTCACCAAATGGATGTCAAGAGTGCTTTTCTGAATGGTGATCTCCAAGAGGAAGTCTACATGACTCAACCTGAAGGATTTGAAGTGGAAGGCCAAGAGCAAAAAGTGTGCAAGTTGGTCAAATCCTTATATGGTTTAAAACAAGCTCCTCGAGCTTGGTATATAAAAATGGATAATCACCTCCTGCAGCATGGATTTAAGAGATGTCCATCAGATGCAAACCTCTATTTCAAGAAACAAGGTTCTGAGATAGTGTTGCTTGTACTCTATGTTGATGATCTGCTCATTACAGGGAGTTCAAAAACTATGATCTCTACTGTCAAAAAGGACTTGTGTAAATATTTTGAGATGACAGATCTCGGACTTCTCCATTACTGTCTTGGTCTGGAAGTGAACCAGAAGGAGCACTACATCAAAGTGTCTCAAAAAAAATATGCCAAGACACTGTTAGAAAAATATCGCATGACTGATTGCAAGCCAATGGCAACACCGATGGAATCAGGGCTTCAGTTATCATGATATGATGATTCACCTCAGGTAGATGGTACTCTCTATCGACAACTGATTGGGAGTCTCATATATCTGACAAATACTAGGCCAGATATCGTGTTTGTTGTCAACTATCTTTCGAGGTTCATGCAGGAGCCTAAGACCACTCATTGGAAAGCAACAAAACGTGTTCTTCACTATGTCCATGGTACAATGGAATATGGCCTAGAATACAAGAGGAATGACAAATTCTTCTTGCAAGGATACACGGACTCTGACTATGCCGGGTCATATGATGATCGTAAGTCAACTTCAGGATATATATTTCATCTTGGATCTGGTCCTGTCTCTTGGCACAACAAGAAGCAACAGGTGGTTGCTATCTCATCTACAGAGGCAGAGTATCGCATCGCACGTGAAGTTGTGTGCGAAGTGATATGGTTGCATCGCATTCTGACAAGTATGGGTCATCCATCAAAATCTCCAATACACTTGTTCTGCGACAACCAGGGTGTTTTGAACCTTGTTAAGAATCCAGTGCATCATGAGAAAACCAAGCACATTGACACACAATGTCACTTCATTCGAGACGAAGTTCCAAGGCACCGAATTCAGCTTCAGTACATCTCCACCAATGCTCAAGTTGCAGATATTTTCACTAAGGCACTTGCACGTGTCAAATTTGAATTGTTTCGCAACTCTCTATGTATTGCAAAATGATGTAATCAGGGGGGATGTTAGTATAGCTAGTAGTTATCTTATTACCCAAATAATGTAATAAGGGGGGATGTTAGCGTAACTATAGTTTGCTATATTATATTTCATTATTTAGAGTGTTGTTACATTGTTATAACAACATCTATTTTAGCCTAGTTAGTTCCATCTTCACCGGACTATTCTAAGGATCCTATTGTAATATTTAAATCATTCGATTATCAATGCAATTGTTAATTTTACTCTTTAGTTGTTGGCCTGGGTTACAGGATCTTGGAAGTCTATTTATGGGCTTCAACAGTGATCAACCACCTTCATTAGGTTGAAGGGGGTCAATTTACTCTAAATATGGGATAAGAAAGGACAATCCTTGAACTCATGGTCAGACACTTAACGTCGACATTTGGCATGTTAAATAAGTAGTTGGTAACCCCAAAGGTAATGAACAAGACCACTCATCTTGTCTCCCTCAGAGGCTCTCCACCAACAAGCTCCTAACACCCTTGCAGTCCATGGCAAAAAATGAAAGTAGAGGAGTTTTTACTAGGATAAAAGGTTGCACCTCTCAAATATGCATTTGGAGAGCTACAAACTTGATCTAGAGTCCTTCAATAGTTTTGGGGCTTTGGGGATTTGACATATTTTGATAGTGAAGATACATTGTTAGATGAAATGTTTGGGATTTGACAACAACCAAATACGAACAGGTTTTTGAAGTCTTGGTCTTCTGGTTTTTTAGATATTTCAGTTTTCATTATCCGAAATAGTTTTTAGTAATTAATTCCTAAAACCTTGATTGTTTATGGGTTGAGTTTTTGACATGGCTTTCGTGGGTTATGCTTCCACACCATCCACTTATTTTAGTGAACAATGTAACCTTTTTATTATTATTATATTAGAGAAACTGATAACTTGTTACAATTTTCTAAGCTTTTTCGTGGATTCGAATTCTAATTTTTACTGCCACTATAACCTCTAGTTAACCTCCGGTTTAACCTTCAGAGAACAATACAACTTTATTATTATTTTTAAGAAAATATAATATTTTTTTATTTGGTTAGTGTGAGAAACCCTACAACCAACACATAAAGTTGAACAGTCTCCTCCCAACCATGACCTCAACCATGACCCCTCGTAAATCCAAGAGCTCTGCTTATCAATAAAGAATTTAACATGCGGCCACCATACATCCACCCCTTACACTTTCACACTGGCCCACACCGAGGTTTAAATCTTGGACCTTAAAAAAAAAGCGAAAGTGTAAAAAATTACGATGTTCTATGAAACCAAGATAATATAATATTACTTTAAACGAAATAAATTTTTAGTTATGAATAGCCAAATACTATCATATTGATTAGATCAGTTAATTTAAGGTTAAGTTTTTCACTTTTTAAACATTTTTTTTTGTGGATGCTCTTTAAATAAAAATACTCTGTAGCATCCACTACCCATCGTGTTTGACATCTATAAATTTAACTTATATTATTTTAGTATTGTGTTTCTACAAGTTTCTAGATTCTCCCCTTTTTTTTCTTTATGTTTTTTATTTGAAGTGTAGATGTCTTTGTATTAGTCTTTACGGAGCCTTTATTGACATCTCTAAGTTTAGTTTTCATGCTTTTATTTTCTTTGTTTTGGATATAGTTTTATATATGATAGGACTTTGGTACTTTTGTTTGAAATAATTTTGTTTACATTGTGACTTTTTCCACTATCAAGGAACGCTTTAATCTTTATTAAATAGTTTTTTATTTTTATTTGGTTAAGATTAGAAATCCTTACAATCAAAGTATGGTTAAGTAGTTTATTCTTAATCATGATCTTTTGTAAAATCGAGAGCTATGCTTATCAATAAGGAATTTAACACACATCCACCACGTACCCACATTTCACACATTCGTCCATGCCGCAGTTTGACCTTGGACATTTCGAAGAAGAGCCAAAGCTCGAAACGTTGCGTTGTAGGTAATTAGATTGATAATGCATCTAGGAGTTCAACAATTTTAAATTTTTTATTTGACCAATGGATAAATGTCATATATGAAGGATATGAATAGTGGTAACAATATAGTGAACAAAAGATTTTTTCAAGTAAATTTAAGTACATGTAATATTCATCAAAATTTAGGTGTCTACACTATACAGGTCATTATAGGTTGGAAAAAGGTCCCTCCTCCTAATTTCTAAATACAATGTTGGATTGGAATAAGCATCCTTGGGTGGAGAAAAGATAGATGAGACGTTTTTCGTAGGACTACCCAAACTGCCGAACTCGTTTCAGCCATATCTCACTCATCCGGACTTGGATTGAGCTGAAATTTTGAGGGTAGATGCCTGAAAAACCCTAGAACGTCTCCACCAATTTTCATATCATTTGGAGCAACACAGATCCTAGCGCATCCCTATGTGTGAATGACATATTTGGCAAGCGGCTATGCGAGGGTTTCATCTGGGTTGAGTGCAAGCAGCTCTAGAGGTTGGTTTTAGGGGCCTTCGGGCCCTAACGGCCAATATTTTTGTGGTTTATGCTCAATATTTTAGTAGGAAATGTTGCAGGGGATACAAGATGGGTTAGAAATTTCTCTTTCAACATATCATACTATGAACTTGAGTGACAACGGCTTCCAATTTGCTGCACAAAAGAAAAGTGAAAACCATACCTTTCCACGGCGTCTAGGGCAAGGATTAAAGAGATCACAAAACAAGTTTCAAGCAGTTGATCAAAAAATGGCTCATATCTCAAGTGAATCTGGTGCTAAGGTGCACCCACAAAATAATTCTACTATGAAAACCCCTATCAAGGGTAAGAATTTCGAAGACTCAGTCCCAAAAATGAATTTTAGGAATGCCCTTCGTGGTGGACAGCCTTAGCCCAATGCTAATATCAATATTAGGGCTTCCCATAAACCTCTAAGAATGCCTAAGATTGATCCTAGGAAAACAGAGTTAGGATGTCTTAAAGTAGCTAATGGAACTCCTATTGTTAAGCTTGATATGGGTAACATTCAGACTGGCATTGAAGATTTGGAAAAAAAGGACTAATTTGTCGGTTCGTGGGTTTTCGTCCGAGTCTATCTGCTTTCAAAGTCTGGGCTGCAAAAAGCTGGAAAACTAAAGGTGAGTTACAAATCTCTATTTATCCAAATGGTTATTTTCTTGTTTTATTTGCTAATAATGAAGATAGAGAGAAAACTTTTCAAGGGGGTCCTTGGTTTTTTAGAAGGGTAGGGCTTTTCATGAAGCCCTGACATACTAAATTTAAATCCAAAGAAGAGATGCCTTCTATAGCTCTCGTGTGGGTTAGACTCTTTGGCCTCCCTATTGAATTTTGGAATCCTACTATTTTTTCTTCAATTGGAAACTCTTTAGGAACTTTTATGATGATTGTTGATTGTACTCAAAATTTTGAACATATTATTTATGCTCGGATTTGTGTTTTAATGGATTTTGACAAACCCCTACCTAAAAAGATCACATTACAATTTGGGGAAGACACTTGGGAGCAAGTAGTGGACTATGAGAACATTCCTTTTCATTGTAGAATTTGCCATGAATATGGTCATTTGGCTAGTGCTTGCCCAAATAAAATTCCCGATCAAAAGAAAGAAGATATAAACTCAGTAGGTTTCCAAATACCTAAGAAGAAGAACACTAAGAAAAACTAGTTATGAAGGATCAATCAAAGTCATCTGCTAATATGTTTGAAATCCTTTCCACAAATGATGTCCCAAGTGAGGAAGAGGAAATAATGGAAACTGAAATCTTAGAAACACAATTTAAATATGAAGGGAAGAACTCGGAGACAAACCAACAAATCAAAGGTTTTCAACGAGAAAAAAAAAGGGAGAAAATTTACACAAGAAAAACAATATTTCAAATGTCAAAACTTCAAATAATGTTGGTCCCAATATAGACTCCGTTGAACCATCTAGTAAAATTTTGGTCGTGTATGAGCATTCTTCAAGGTTAGAAGCCATCTCAGATTCAATTGGAATAAGTCAAGAAACAGGGAAAAAAAATTGAAGATGGATTCTAATCAAAAAGTAGGTCGCAAGACCAATCAATATCATATGGTAAAAGAAGGTGAAAAGCTTGTAGAGGAAGGTAAGATTAATGCCCTTCCCAACTTTTTTAGCCCCGGTATTAATGAAGATCATCACTTGGAATATTAGAGGACTCAAAGGGAGTCTTTCAAAACAAAATGAAATTAGAAGAATGATTCAGGTAAATCATCCACATCTTGTTTTCCTTCAAGAAACAAAGATGTCAATGGAGGATATGGACTTAATTGCCAATAAAATTTGGCCACCTGGAAAAGTGGTTTCCCTCAGTTCCCAAGGGACTTCGGGTGGCATTGCTTGTCTTTGGGATCCAAAAGAGGTAGTTATTCACCATATGGTTGGCAGTTGGGGTTTGTTGGCTATAGCTATTCAAAGTAGACATTCCAACCAGATTATGCTCTAAATTACTGTTTATGCTCCGACTTCTTTGGAGGAAAAAAAAAGATAGTGGAAGGATATTACTCATATTATCTCTCATTTTCCTAAAGCTTGGATCTTGATCGGAGGAGATTTCAATACCATCCTCTCTTTGGATGAGAAAAGGGGGGAAATAGAAATTTGGACAAAAGCACTCGACCTCATGAGCGAATATATTGCAAACCTCCATCTTGTGGATATCCAACCGGATAATGGCCTTATGACTTGGTCTAATAGAAGGCAAGGCTTAGCTTGTATAATGGAGAGATTGGATAGGTTTTTGCTCTCTAAAAATTTCTTAATCCATGGTCACATTCCTAAAGTGAAGACTCTTAATAATGTTGGTTCGGATCATTGGCCGATCATGGTGGAAATGTGGAAAACCAATGTGAGTTTCTCTCCTTTTCATTTTCAATTAATGTGGCTTAGAGACATTTCTTTCAGACCTCATGTGCAACAATGGTGGAAGGAAGGTAAACCTAGGCATGGGACTAAGATGTTCTATTTTGCCAAAAGACCGCAATACATTAAATCCAAAATCAAGACTTGGAACTGGAAAGAGTTTGGGGATGTTCATAAAAAAAACATGAAGTTATTGCTCATCTTGAAAATTTGAATAAGAAAATCCGTTTAGATGGCCTCACAGAGAAGAGAAGTGCAGATGAAATTAAACTCACAACTCGGTTAGAGGAATGGGAAAAAAGAGAAGAAATCTTATGGAAGCAAAAATCTAGAATTCAATGGCTCAAAGAAGGAGATCGAAACACAAATTTCTTCCACAAATCTCTTCTAGCTCGAAGATCTCACAACTTTATTTCTTCCTTAAAATCAGATTCTGGAGATGTTGTTTATACTTGGGATGGCATGAACTCTATTGTTGTTGATTACTTTTCCAATCTTTTTGTCGCTACTCCCCTTGACTCAACTTCACAATATAATGTTCTTCAAGCAATCCCTTCTCTTATCACTTCTGAGGAGAACTCTATTTTGACTCGCTCTCGTTACTATCAATGAGCTTCAACAAGTAGTTTTTAAAATGCAAAAAGGGAAAACCCCGAGTCCCGATGGTTTTCCTATTGAGTTCTACCAAGAGTTCTGGGATATCCTTCATGTTGATTTATTAGAGGTGGTGGAAGAAGCCAGGAAAGCCAAAGAAATTTTGAAGGTTATCAATAAAACTTATATTACTCTTGTTCCAAAAGCTCAAGAGGTTGATCATATCTCAGCTTTTAGACCTATTTCTTTATGTAATGTTCTTCTCAAAATCATTACTAAAATCATGGCAGAAAGGTTGAAGCCTCTTTTGCATAAGATTATTTCCCTAGAGCAAGGGGGTTATGTGGAAGGATGTCAAATAGTAGATGAGATAGTTCTTGCTCAAGAAGCCATCCATTCCATGGATATGCAAAATTCTCCTTCCATGTTCATTCGGTTAGACTTATCCAAAGCTTATGACAGAGTGGATTGGCACTTCCTTATCAAAGTTTTGAGGCAATTTGGTTTCTCTAAGGATTGGATGGATTGGATTATGGGATGTATCTCTTCAGTTTCCTACTTAGTTCTTATCAATGGCAGGCCTTCTCAATATTTCCTAGCTTCCAGAGGTATTAGGCAAGGTGACCCGCTATCCCCTTATTTATTCATCATTCTTGTTGAATGCTTGGGTAGGACTATAACCAAAAAGAGGGAAAACAAAACCCTTGAGGGAGTTACCATTGCTCATGGAGCTAGACCTATCTCTCATATTCAATTTGTGGATGACTCTACTCTTTTAGGTAAAGCTACAATTAAGGAAGCTTCTAATATTAAGCAAATCATTAGCTGTTTTTCTAAGGCTACTAGGCAGTTGATCAATGAAGACAAATCTAAAGTTATTTTCTTTCACTGCTCTCGCTAGACAGAATCCATGGTCTTGGATAAACTAAGATATAAGAAGACCTCTCTTCCAATCACTTATTTAGGTATTCCCATAAATATTCAAAGGCAAAAAAATAAATATTGGAATTGGTTGTTGGACAAAGTCAAGAAGAAAATTGGAAAGTGGACCAACAAGTGGCTTTCTTCTAGGGGTAGAATCACCTTGGTAAAATCAGTCCTTCAAGCTATTCCTATTTATGTTTCTTCCGTTTTGAATATCCCAAAGGATTTTCTTCGAGAATTGGATCAAATCAGTCATCGTTTCCTTTGGAGTGGTACTAAGGAGAAAAGAAAATGGGCCTTGGTGAAATGGGATACTTTATGTCTTCCTAAGAGTGAAGGGGGTTAGGATTACGGTCTTCAATTAATAACAACAAAGCTTTAGCTGCTAAATTATATTGGAGGATGTTGCATAACCCCAATGCTCTTTGGGCTAATAATCTTCGTGCTAAATATGCTGAGAACAAAAGTCCTGAAGACCTTGTTCGCTATCAACTTCCTACCAAAGGTTCTCCCATTTTAGCAGTTCTTAAGACTGGTGAGGATTTGATAAAGAAAAAATTATTTTGGATCATTCATAATGGTCAACATGTAAATTTTTGGATAGATTCTTGGGATGGTCACAAGCCTTTGATAACTCGGTTCCCGATTGGAGGCCTTGGATGGAGGAGCTTCACCGAGCTAATTGGATAAAGGTGGCTAATTACCGTCGGTACCATACTCGGTAATTCAAAGGTTGGTAGATATTGGATCCCTATTGAGGATTTGCCTATTCAAATCCCAGAAAGGCAAAGACAAGATATCCAAGGCATCCTTCATATGAGATCCCTCTCTTGGTCCCATGAAAAAGATTGTTTTGGATGGAACAACACTACTAAGGGTGAGTATTCAGTTGCTCAAGGTTATTTGACCTTATGCCATAATAATCCCAACCATTCTTCTGACATTTTTTCTTGATTGTGGGCTCAAAAGCTCTGGCCTAAGGTGAGGTTCTTTAATTGGATTTTATTGCATCGTAGGGTGCTTATCGGTGAGCAACTTATGAAGCGTGGTTTTCATGGCCCTTTTAGATGTGAAATGTGTGAAGAGAATGTAGAAAATATCAACCATATTTTTATTGAGTGTACTTTAGCCTCTGAGCTATGGAGGAGAATGGCCACTTTACTTGGCTTATAGTGGTCCAATTTTTTTACTTTTGAATAGCTTTGGAGGGATTGGCCTAATCAAGAGGGTGTTGATCATTTTATTAGGCAGTTAGTTTGGATGGGTTCTACCATTCTTCTTTGGAATATTTGGAATGAAAGGAACAACCAAATTTTTAATCAAGATAGGAAGGATATTCACTATATTTGGCAAAAGACCATAGCCAACTTAGTTGAATCAGTCCATCATCTCCTTAATCACCCCCAAAACTCCCACCAAATATGGGATCAAGTGATGCAAAGATTGAAGATTAAACCTTCTAAGGGCAACCAACTTAAAGGGAATGTGAGTATTAGTAAGATGGATAGGAATAGAAATTGGCAACCTCCTCCTAAGGATTTTGGAAAAGTCAATATTGATGGAGCCTCTAGAGGGAACCCCGGAAAAGCCAGTGTGGAAGGAATTGGTAGACTTTCGGATGGCTCCCTGGTTTTTACTTTTGTTGAGAATTTGGGTATTCTTTCCAATAACCTTGCTGAGGGGTATGGTATCCTCAGAGGCCTTCAGGAGGCTACTAAGGTTGGATGGGAAAAGGTGTTAGTTGAGTCTGACTCTCAACTTATGATTAATATCTTGAAGAATCCTTCTAAGAATCATAAGGTGGATTGGAGAATAAAAATAATTATTGAGAAGATTCAGTTAATCCAGATGGGATTTTTGAAAGTTGATTACAATCATGTGGTCGGAGATCAAAACAAGAGTGTTGATGCTTTAGCTAATTGGGCTTTGGACAAAGGTGATCTTACTTGTTATGGCCACCCTCCTATATGGTGGGCTTCTCAAATTAGGGAAGCTCTTCTTTCTATCATTTCTTTGGATGGCTCCAGCTTTGAAGGTACCTAGTTTCTTCTTGTTTTTTTTTTTGCTTCTCTTTGGTTCATTCAGCTTTTTTTAGTTCCCTAGCTCATTCTATTCTTTATTTTGTTTCCTCTGTTGATTCTTGCCTTAATAGTCTTCTGGTCTAGATAGGTCATTGTTTTGTTCATTTTTTATTTTTTATTTCTTTTTTGTTTTTTTGTTTAGTTTTTTAAGGTGGGTGGGTTTTTTATTTTGTTTTTTTTTTGTGTTCTTTGTGTTGTTTTTTGTTGTTCTTGTGTTTTTGTTGTTTTGTTTTTTTTTTTATGTTTTTTGTTATTGTTCTTGTGTTTTTTTTCGTTCTTGTTCTTGGGTTTCTCTTTGTTTGTGTTATTTCATGTTTTTATGTGTGAGTGTTTTCTATGTTTTTTGTTTATTGTCTCGTTGTTGGTTGTTTTTTATTTTTATTTTTATTTTATTTTTTAATTTTTTAGGTTTTGGTTGTGTTTATTTTTCATGTTTTTTTTGGGTTATGTCTTTGTAGTGTTCTGTTGTTTTTGTCTTGTTTGTGTTTTGTTATGTGGTTCTTGTGTTTTTCTATGTGGTTTGTGTTGTGGTTTCTTTTATCTTATTGTGCGTGTTTGGTTGTGCTTTTGTTTTTGACACACTCAAGGAGCATGTTTTTTATTTTATTTTATTATTTTTGTTGTTATTTACTTATTTTTAAATTGGTTTTGTGTGTTTGTTTGCTCCTTGAGTATGTCAAAGGTGGTAGGCCAGGTCCGAGTCCTAGGCGTTTTTGGTGGAATGGATACCCCCGCCTCCTTGGGTCTTACCCGAAAGTGGCATCCCTTTTGGGATGTTTTCCACAACTCTATATATATATATATTCATCAAAATTTAAACTTTTTAAATAACAATCAAAAGACACATTTTAATTAATGAAGTTAATTTTTCCTACATTTTAAATATTTTTTTAAAATAAATACTCTTCAAATACAAGTGTCACATGTTTATATATATTTGTATTGAAATTTTTATATGCTTAATAAAAAAAAGTTTTTTTACTTTAATGAAAAAGTGTTTGAATTTAATTTATAAAATAGTTTACTCATTTTAGTATTGTCTTTCTACGAACTTTTAGACTCTACTTTTTTCTTAATATATTTCACATGCTCTAGAGATCTTTGTATTAGTCTTTACAAAAGTCTAGTTTTCATTGTGTTTTTAAAAGTTTTTAATTTTTTTTTTTTTTTATGTTTTTAAAAAGTTTTTTTACATGTTTTATAGATGTTTTTTATTAATTTTTCCAAATGTTTAATTTTCTTTAATTTTGTTGTTTCTATATGCCATTTTATATATAATAGGTTTTGGATACTCTTTCTTGGGATTATATTGTTGAGATTTATGATATTTTTTGTTGACAAGGAGTATATCTCGATTGATATTGGACAAGGTAGTATTTAAGTCGACAAACAATGTTAGGAGCTCATCTATTTCAAAACTTGGAGCTCATCTATTTCAAAACTTATATTCAGTTGATGGACAGATACCACATGAGAGGACTTGTGATAATGGTAAAGTTGCAGTGAATTTTCTACAAAAATTCTAATAAATTCAGGTATGTACAATATTCATCAAAGTTTAAAATTTTCAAGTAGTTCTACAAACAAAGCTAGGAGATCATCTATTTCAAAAATTGTATTCAGTTGATGGATAGATATCACATGGGAGGACTTTTTAGTGATATTTTTTGCCAATGGAGTACTCACAACTACTTGCTCTTTTGCCTTTTGTGTAGGTTTCAGATTTTTTGCGGCAGTTGTTGGTTTGGGCTATGGGATATTGGAAGCCTTTTTATGCCCTTTAACAGTGGTCCAACCACCCTAATTGGGTTGGAGGGGTTCAATTTACCCTTATTATGGAGTAGGAGAGTGTAATCCTTGAACTCATGGTCGAACACTTGACCTTTTGGCATGTTAAAATACATAGATGGTAACCCCAAAGGTAATGAACAAGACCACTCATTCTATCTCTCACACAGGCTCTCCACCAACAAGATCCAGATACGCTTTCAATCCATGCAAAAAATGAAAGTAGAGGAGTTTTTACTGGGAAAAAAGGTTTCACCTCTCAAATATGCAGTTGGGGAGCTCCAAACCTGATCAGAGTCCTTCAACAGTTTTGAGGCTTTGACATATTTTGACAGTGAAGATATGTTGTTAGATGAAATGTTCAAAATTTGACAACAACCAAATACCAATAGGTTTTTGATATTGGACAAGGAGTATATCTCGATTAGTATTAGACAAGGATGAGTATATCTCGATTGATATTGACAAACAATACTAGGAGCTCATCTATTTCAAAACCTATATTCAATTGATGGATAGATACCACATGAGAGGACTTGTGATAATGGTAAAGTTGTAGTGGATTTTCTACAAAATTTCATCTGATAAACTTAGGTATGTATAATATTCATCAAAGTTTAAATTTTTCAAGTAGTTCTACAAACAATGCTAGGAGCTCTTCTATTTCAAAAAGTTGTATTCAGTCGATGGATAGATATCACATGAGAGGAATTTTTAGTGATAATTTTTGCCAATGGAGTACTCACAACTACTTGCTCTTTTGCCTTCTGTGTAGGTTTCGTATTTGTCATGGTAGTTGTCATAGTTTTTGGTTTGGGCTATGGGATATTGGAAGTCTTTTTATGCCCTTCAATAGTGGTTCAACCACCCTCATTGGGTTGGAGGGGGTCAATTTACTCTTATTATGGGATAGGAGAGGACAATATTTAAACTCATGGTCATACACTTGACATCAACATTTGGCATGTTAAAATATGTAGCTGGTAACCCCAAAGGTAATAAAAAAGACCACTCATCCTATCTCCCACACAGGATCTCCACCAACAAGCTCCTGACACCCTTGCAATCTATGGCGAAAAATGAAAGCATAGGAGTTTTTACTGGGAAAAAAGGTTGCACCTCTCAAATATGCAGTTGGGGAGCTACAAACTTGATCTAGAGTCCTTCAATAGTTTTGGGGTTTTGACATATTTTGATAGTGAAGATATGTCGTTAGACAAAATGTTTGGAATTTGACAACAATCAAATACCAATAGGTTTTTTATATTGGACAAGGAGGAGTATGTCTCGAATGATGTTGGACAAGGTAGTATTCAAGTCGACAAACAATGCTAGGAGCTCATCTATTTCAAAACTTGTATTTAGTTGATGGATAGATACCACATGAGAGGGCTTGTGATAATGGTAAAGTTGCAGTGGATTTTCTACAAACAAAAATCATCTAATAAATTCAGGTATGTACAATATTCATCAAAGTTTAAAATTTTCTAGTTCTACAAACAATGCTAGGAGCTCATCTATTTCAAAAATTGTATTAAGTGGATGGATAGATATCACATGAAAGGACTTTTTAGTGATAATTTTTGCCAATGGAGTACTCATAACTACTTGCTCTTTTGCCTTTTGTGTAGGTTTCATATTTGTCACAGCAGATGTCATAGTTGTTGGTTTAGGCTATGGGATCTTGGAAGCCTTTTTATGTCCTTCAAAAGTGGTCCAACCACCCTCATTGGGTTGGAGGGGGTCAATTTACTCTTATTATGGGATAGGAGAGAACAATCCTTGATCTCATGGTTGAAAATTTGACATCGATATTTGGCATGTTAAAATACATAGCTAGTAACCCCAAAGGTAATGAACAAGACCACTCATCATGTCTCCCACACAAGCTCTCCACCAACAAGCTCTCGACACCCTTGCAATCCATGGCAAAAAATGAAAGCAGAGAATTTTTTACTGGGAAAAAAGGTTGCACCTCTCAAATATGCAGTTGGGGAGCTACAAACTTGATCCAAAGTCCTTCAATAGTTTTGGGGCTTTGACATATTTTGACAGTGAAGATATGTCGTTAGATAGATGAAATGTTCGAAATTTGACAACAACCAAATACCAACAGGTTTTTGAAGTCTTGGTCTTTTGGTTTTTCTATATTAGATATTTTCGTTTTCATTTTCCTCCAGTGGCATATTCCCACGAGGAATTTCGTTCCACATTAATACCTCCTCTCTCTATAGTTTTTAATAATTAATTCCTAAAACCTTGTTTGTTTATGGGTTAAGTTTCTCCATATTAGATATTTCGGTTTTTATTTTCCTTTATAGTTTTTAGTAATTAATTCCTAGAACCTTGTTTGTTTATGGGTTGAGATTATGACATGGCTTTTGCGGGTTGTGCTTCCATACCATCCACTTATTTTAGTGAACAATGTAACAATTATTATTATTATTATACTAGAGAAATCAAAAACTCTTAACAATTTTCATAATAATTTTCTATGCTCCTTGCTGTCACTATAACCTTCAGTTGCCGTCGGATTAACTTTTAACATAGATGACGGTGTTTGCAGGTTTGAGTCCTACTCCTTACTGCCACTATAACCTCCAGTTGTATCGGGTTAACTTTTTAACGTAGTCAATAGTGTTGGTATGACACGCCCTCCGGTACTACGAGGCATGAGGAATTAAAACCTTGGTTTTTGTGCTTTGACCCCTTCGGAATTTGTGAACAATGTAACTTTATTATTATTTTTTAAGATAATATAATATTTTTTATTTAATTAGTTTGAAAAATCCCTACGACCAATGCACAGGGTTGAGCAGTCTCCTCGCAACCTTGACCCCTTGTAAATTCGAAAGTTATTCTTATCAATAAGAAATTTAACACACAACCACCACACATCCACCCCCTCACACTCGTAAAGTCGAAAGCTATGTTTATCAATAAGAAATTTAACACACATCCACCCCCTCACACACTCACCCACGCCACGGTTTAAACCTTGGACCTTCGAAGAAGAACCAAAACCCAAACTGTTGGGCTGACCTTCGAAGAAGAACCAAAACCCAAACTGTTGGGCTGTCCCCTAAGACCAAGATAATATAATATCCCTTCAAAAAAAATAGTTATGAATAACCAAATACTATCATATTAATTTAATTTAAGGTTAAGTTTTTCTACTTTTTAAACTTTCTTTTTAAGGATGTTCTATTCCATCATGTTTGACATTAATCTATAAATATAACTTATATTATTTTAGTATTGTGTTTTTACAAGTTTTTAGATTTTATTTTTTTCTCTTTGTGTTTTTTTGGTTACATAGGAGAGTTGGTTACAACCACTATTTTTAGTAACTGGGAGCACATGGTTCAAACCACAAGAACTGCAACCACCAAACTTATCTGTCTTGTTAATTATTGATCCGACGTGTGCAACCACCAAATCTATCTATCTTGTTAATTATTGACCCCGCGTGAGATAGAGATTGCCGATTACTCGAGGTTCGTACCGTCATCGTCGGTCTAGCACGCACTCAAAGGATTCAGAGCAGACTACTACCTTTGCAAACTGATACCACCAAGGTTTAAACCCAGGTCTCTTCTCAGCAAGTGCCCATCCAAACTAAAACTTAACAATCCACCTAGTTCTTGGGGTTTCCTTTATGTTTTTTAAGTGTAGGTGTCTCTGTATTAGTCTTTAGGAGCCTTTACTGACATCTCTAAGTTTAGTTTTCATAATTTTATTTTCTTTGTTTTGGATATCGTTTTGTATATGATAGGACTTTGGTACTTTTGCTTGAAATAATTTTGTTTATATTGTGATTTTTTCCACTATCAAGGAAGAGGAGTACACTTCAATTTTTTTTCTTTTTATTTGGTTAGGATGAAAAATCTTTACGACCAACGCATAGAGGTTAGTAGTCTTCTTCCAACTATGACCCCCCGTAAAATCAAATCGAAATTTATGTTTATTAATAGAGAATTTAACACACACCCACCCCCTCACACACTCATCCATGCCGCAGTTTAAACCTTGGACCTCCCGAAAAAGAACCAAAGCCCAAATCGTTACGCTCCCCTCTGGGATGGATATATATATATTTTTGATTTGGTTGGTTAGTGTGAAAAATCCTTATGACCAATGCATAGGGCTGGGCAAACTCCTCCAACCATGACCCCTCCTAAATTCGAGAGCTATGCTTATCAATAGAGAATTTAACACACATCACCACACACACCACACACCCACACCCTTACACACTAGCCTACCCACTGCGACATATTAAATAAGTATTTAGTGGATAATACATCTAGGAGTTCAACTATTTTTAATTTTTTATTTGACCAATGGATAGATGTCATATGTGAAGGATATGGATAATGGTAACAATATAAAGAACAAATTTTTTTCCAAGTTAATTTGAGTATATGTAATATTCATCAAAAATTCAAACTTTTTAAATAACAATCAAAAGACATTCAAATAAATTAGATTAGTTAATTTATGAAATTAATTTTTTTCTACCATCTTAAATATTTTTTAAATAAATGTTATTTAAATACAAGTGTTACATAGCATCTAGATCCTATGGTTATACGTATGTTTGCATTGAACTTTTTATATGCTTAATACAAAAAAGTTTTTTAACTTTCATCAAAGAAGAAATGAACAAGTGTTTGACTTTTTAGTATTGTGTTTCTACGAATTTTTAGAATTTACTTTTTTTTCTTAAGATTTTTTACACGCTAGATCTTTGTATTAGTCTTTACAAAAGTAAAGTTCTTTTAAAAGTTTTTAAATTTTATATGTTCTATAAATATTTTGTATTAATCTTTACAAAATTTTAGTTTATATATATATATACTATTTCATATTTTTAGAATCTACTTTTTTTTTTCTTAAGATTTTTTACATGCTCCATAGACCTTTGTATTAGTCTTTACAAAAGTCGAGTTTTCATTGTGTTTTTAAAAGTTTTTAAATTTTACTTTTTAAAAGTTTTTTTATATGTTCTATAGATATTTTTATTAATCTTTACAAAATTTTAGATTTTTTTGTTTTTGTTTATATGCCATTTTATATATAATAGGGCTTGGATACTCTTTCGTGGGATTATATTGTTGAGATTTATGACATTTTTTGTTGATAAGGAGAGTATATCTCGATTGATATTGGACAAGGTAGTATTTAAGTCGACAAACAATGCTAGGAGCTCATCTATTTCAAAACTTGTATTCAGTTGATGGATAGATACAATATGAGACAACTTGTGATAGTGGTAAAGTTGCAGTGGATTTTCTAAAAAAAAATCATCTAATAAATTCAGGTAGGTATGTACAATATTCATCAAAGTTTAAAATTTTCAAGTAGTTCTAACAATTTTTTAAGTAGTTCTACTAACAATGCTAGGAGCTCATCTATTTCAAAAATTGTATTTAGTCGATGGATATATATCATATGAGAGGACATTTTAAGTGATATTTTTTACCAATGGAGGACTCACAACTACTTGTTGTTTTGTCTTCTGTGTAGGTTTCATATTTGTCACAACAGATGTCATAGTTGTTGGTTTAGGCTATGGGATCTTGGAAGCCTTTTTATGTCCTACAAAAGTGGTCCAACCACCCTCATTGGGTTGGAGGGGGTCAATTTACTCTTATTATGGGATAGGAGAGAACAATCCTTGATCTCATGGTTGAAAAATTGACATCGATATTTGGCATGTTAAAATACATAGCTAGTAACCCCAAAGGTAATGAACAAGACCACTCATCATGTCTCCCACACAAGCTCTCCACCAACAAGCTCTCGACACCCTTGCAGTCCATGGCAAAAAATGAAAGTAGAGAATTTTTTACTGGGAAAAAAGGTTGCACCTCTCAAATATGCAGTTGGGGAGCTACAAACTTGATCCAAAGTCCTTCAACAGTTTTGGGGCTTTGACATATTTTGACAGTGAAGATATGTCGTTAGATGAAATGTTCGAAATTTGACAACAACCAAATACCAACAGGTTTTTGAAGTCTTGGTCTTTTGGTTTTTCTATATTAGATATTTTCGTTTTCATTTTCCTCCAGTGGCATATTCCCATGAGGAATTTCGTTCCACAGTAATACCTCCTCTCTCTATAGTTTTTAATAATTAATTCCTAAAACCTTGTTTTTTTATGGGTTGAGTTTCTCCATATTAGATATTTCGGTTTTTATTTTCCTTTATAGTTTTTAGTAATTAATTCCTAGAACCTTGTTTGTTTATGGGTTGAGATTATGACATGGCTTTGGCGGGTTGTGCTTCCATACCATCCACTTATTTTAGTGAACAATGTAACTTTATTATTATTATTATTATACTAAAGAAATAAAAAAATCTTAACAATTTTTATAATAGTTTTCTATGCCTCTTCGTGGGTTCGAATCCTACTCCTTGCTGTCACTATAACCTTCAGTTGTCATCGGATTAACTTTTAACATAGATAATGGTGTTGGCAGGTTTGAGTCCTACTCCTTACTGCCACTATAACCTCCAGTTGTATCGGGTTAACTTTTTAACGTAGTCGACAGTGTTGGTATGACACGCCCTCCGGTACTACGAGGCATGAGGAATTAAAACCTTGGTTTTTGTGCTTTGACCCTTCGAACTTTGTGAACAATGTAACTTTATTATTATTTTTTAAGATAATATAATATTTTTTATTTAATTAGTTTGAAAAATCCCTATGACCAACGCACAGGGTTGAGCAGTCTCCTCGTAACCTTGACCCCTCGTAAATTCGAAAGTTATTCTTATCAATAAGAAATTTAACACACAACCACCACACATCCACCCCCTCACACTCGTAAAGTCGAAAGCTATGCTTATCAATAAGAAATTTAACACACATCCACCCCCTCACACACTCACCCATGCCACGGTTTAAACCTTGGACCTTCGAAGAAGAACCAAAACCCAAACTGTTGGGCTGTCCCCTAAGACCAAGATAATATAATATCCCTTAAAAAAAAATAGTTATGAATAACCAAATACTATAATTTAAGGTTAAGTTTTTCTACTTTTCAAACTTTCTTTTTAAGGATGTTCTATTCTGTTGTGTTTGACATTAATCTATAAATATAACTTATATTATTTTAGTATTGTGTTTTTACAAGTTTTTAGATTTTATTTTTTTTCTTTGTGTTTTTTGGTTACATAGGAGAGTTGGTTACAACCACTATTTTTAGTAACTGGGAGCACATGGTTCAAACCACAAGAACTGCAACCATCAAACTTATCTGTCTTGTTAATTATTGATCCGACGTGTGCAACCACCAAATCTATCTATCTCGTTAATTATTGACCCCGCGTGAGATAGGGATTGCCGGTCACTCGAGGTTCGTACCGTCATCGTCGGTCTAGCACGCACTCAAAGGATTCAAAGCAGACTACTACCTTTGCAAACTGATACCACCAAGGTTTAAACCCAGGTCTCTTCTCAACAAGTGCCCATCCAAACTAACACTTACCAATCCACCTAGTTCTTGGGGTTTCCTTTATGTTTTTTAAGTGTAGGTGTCTCTGTATTAGTCTTTAGGAGCCTTTACTGACATCTCTAAGTTTAGTTTTCATGATTTTATTTTCTTTGTTTTGGATATCGTTTTGTATATGATAGGACTTTGGTACTTTTGGTTGAAATAATTTTGTTTATATTGTGATTTTTTCCACTATCAAGGAAGAGGAGGAGTACACTTCAATTTTTTTTCTTTTTATTTGGTTAGGATGAAAAATCTTTACGACCAACGCATAGAGGTTAGTAGTCTTCTTCCAACTATGACCCCCCGTAAAATCAAATCGAAGTTATGTTTATTAATAGAAAATTTAACACACACCCACCCCCTCACACTCGTCTATGTCGCAGTTTAAACCTTGGACCTCCCGAAAAAGAACCAAAGCCCAAATCGTTACGCTCCCCTCTGGGATGGATGGATATATATATATATATATATATATATATATATTTTTTTTTTTTTTTTTTTTTTTGATTTGGTTAGTGTGAGAAATCCTTATGACCAATGCGCAAGGCTGGGCAAACTCCTCCAACCATGACCCCTCCTAAAGCCGAGAGCTATGCTTATCAATAGGGAATTTAACACACAGCACCACACACTCACCCCCTCACAGCCACCACACACCCACACCCTTACACACTCGCCTACCCACTGCGACATATTAAATAAGTATTTAAGTCGATAATACATCTATGAGTTCAACTATTTTTAATTTTTTATTTGACCAATGGATAGATGTCATATGTGAAGGATATGGATAATGGTAACAATGTAACGAACAAATTTTTTTTCCAAGTTAATTTGAGTATATGTAATATTCATCAAAAATTCAAACTTTTTAAATAACAATCAAAAGACATTCAAATAAATTAGATTAGTTAATTTATGAAATTAATTTTTTCTACCATCTTAAATATTTTTTAAATAAATGTTATTTAAATACAAGTGTTACATAGCATCTAGATCCTATGGTTTTACGTATGTTTGCATTGAACTTTTTATATGCTTAATACAAAAAAGTTTTTTAACTTTCATCAAAGAAGAAATGAACAAGTGTTTGACTTTTTAGTATTGTGTTTCTACGAATTTTTAGAATTTACTTTTTTTTCTTAAGATTTTTTACACGCTAGATCTTTGTATTAGTCTTTACAAAAGTAAAGTTTTTTTAAAAGTTTTTAAATTTTATATGTTCTATAAATATTTTGTATTAATCTTTACAGAATTTTAGTTTATATATATATATATATATATATATATATATATATATATATATATACTATTTCATATTTTTAGATTTTTTTTTTTTCTTAAGATTTTTTACATGCTCTAGAGACCTTTGTATTAGTCTTTACAAAAGTCGAGTTTTCATTGTGTTTTAAAAGTTTTTAAATTTTACTTTTTTAAAAGTTTTTTTATATGTTCTATAGATATTTTTATTAATCTTTACAAAATTTTAGTTTTTTTTGTTTTTGTTTATATGCCATTTTATATATAATAGGGCTTGGATACTCTTTCGTGGGATTATATTGTTGAGATTTATGACATTTTTTTGTTGATAAGGAGAGTATATCTCGATTGATATTGGAGAAGGTAGTATTTAAGTCGACAAACAATGCTAGGAGCTCATCTATTTCAAAACTTGTATTTAGTTGATGGATAGATACCACATGAGGCAACTTGTGATAGTGGTAAAGTTGCAGTGGATTTTCTAAAAAGAAATCATCTAATAAATTCAGGTAGGTATGTACAATATTCATCAAAGTTTAAAATTTTCAAGTAGTTCTAACAATTTTTTAAGTAGTTCTACTAACAATGCTAGGAGCTCATCTATTTCAAAAATTGTATTTAGTCGATGGATATATATCATATGAGAGGACATTTTAAGTGACAATTTTTACCAATGGAGGACTCATAACTACTTGTTGTTTTGCCTTCTGTGTAGGTTTCATATTTGTCACAACATATGTCATAGTTGTTGGTTTAGGCTATGGGATCTTGGAAGCCTTTTTATGTCCTTCAAAAGTGGTCCAACCACCCTCATTGGGTTGGAGGGGGTCAATTTACTCTTATTATGGGATAGGAGAGAACAATCTTTGATCTCATGGTTGAAAAATTGACATCGATATTTGGCATGTTAAAATACATAGCTAGTAACCCCAAAGGTAATGAACAAGACCACTCATCCTGTCTCCCACACAAGCTCTCCACCAACAAGCTCTCGACACCCTTGCAGTCCATGGCAAAAAATGAAAGCAGAGAATTTTTTATTGGGAAAAAAGGTTGCACCTCTCAAATATGCAGTTGGGGAGCTACAAACTTGATCCAAAGTCCTTCAACAGTTTTGGGGCTTTGACATATTTTGACAGTGAAGATATGTCGTTAGATGAAATGTTCGAAATTTGACAACAACCAAATACCAACAGGTTTTTGAAGTCTTGGTCTTTTGGTTTTTCTATATTAGATATTTTTGTTTTCATTTTTCTCCAGTGGCATATTCCCATGAGGAATTTCATTCCACATTAATACCTCCTCTCTCTATAGTTTTTAATAATTAATTCCTAAAACCTTGTTTGTTTATGGGTTGAGTTTCTCCATATTAGATATTTCGGTTTTTATTTTCCTTTATAGTTTTTAGTAATTAATTCCTAGAACCTTGTTTGTTTATGGGTTGAGATTATGACATGGCTTTTGCGGGTTGTGCTTCCATACCATCCACTTATTTTAGTGAACAATGTAACTTTATTATTATTATTATACTAGAAAAATAAAAAACTCTTAACAATTTTCATAATAGTTTTCTATGCCTCTTTGTGGGTTCGAATCCTACTCCTTGCTGTCACTATAACCTTCAGTTGTCGTCGGATTAACTTTTAACATAGATGACGGTGTTGGCAAGTTTGAGTCCTACTCCTTACTGCCACTATAACCTCCAGTTGTATCGGGTTAACTTTTTAACGTAGTCGACAGTGTTGGTATGACACGCCCTTCGGTACTACGATGCATGAGGAATTAACACCTTGGTTTTTGTGCTTTGACCCCTTCGGACTTTGTGAACAATGTAACTTTATTATTATTTTTTAAGATAATATAATATTTTTTATTTAATTAGTTTGAAAAATCCCAACGACCAAAGCACAGGGTTGAGCAGTCTCCTCGCAACCTTGACCCCTCGTAAATTCGAAAGTTATTCTTATCAATAAGAAATTTAACACACAACCACCACACATCCACCCCCTCACACTCGTAAAGTCGAAAGCTATGCTTATCAATAAGAAATTTAACACACATCCACCCCCTCACACACTCACCCACGCCACGGTTTAAACCTTGGACCTTCAAAGAAGAACCAAAACCCAAACTGTTGGACTGTCCCCTAAGACCAAGATAATATAATATCCCTTAAAAAAAAAAAAAATAGTTATGAATAACCAAATACTATCATATTAATTTAATTTAAGGTTAAGTTTTTCTACTTTTTAAACTTTCTTTTTAAGGATGTTCTATTCCATCGTGTTTGACATTAATCTATAAATATAACTTATATTATTTTAGTATTGTGTTTTTACAATTTTTTAGATTTTATTTTTTTCTCTTTGTGTTTTTTGGTTACATAGGAGAGTTGGTTACAACCACTATTTTTAGTAACTGGGAGCACATGGTTCAAACCACAAGAACTGCAACCATCAAACTTATTTGTCTTGTTAATTATTGATCCAACGTGTGCAACCACCAAATCTATCTATCTTGTTAATTATTGACCCCGCGTGAGATAGAGATTACCGATTACTCGAGGTTCGTACCGTCATCGTCGGTCTAGCACGCACTCAAAGGATTCAGAGCAAACTACTACCTTTGCAAACTGACACCACCAAGGTTTAAACCCAGGTCTCTTCTCGGCAAGTGCCCATCCAAACTAACACTTACCAATCCACCTAGTTCTTGGGGTTTCCTTTATGTTTTTTAAGTGTAGGTGTCTCTGTATTAGTCTTTAGGAGCCTTTACTGACATCTCTAAGTTTAGTTTTCATGATTTTATTTTCTTTGTTTTGGATATCGTTTTGTATATGATAGGACTTTGGTACTTTTGCTTGAAATAATTTTGTTTATAGTGTGATTTTTTCCACTATCAAGGAAGAGGAGTACACTTCAATTTTTTTTCTTTTTATTTGGTTAGGATGAAAAATATTTACGACCAACGCATAGAGGTTAGTAGTCTTCTTCCAACTATGACCCCCCGTAAAATCAAATCGAAAGTTATGTTTAGTAATAGAGAATTTAACACACACCCACCCCCTCACACACTCGTCCATGCCGCAGTTTAAACCTTGGACCTCCCGAAAAAGAACCAAAGCCCAAATCATTACGCTCCCCTCTGTGATGGATATATATATATATATATATATATATATATATATATATATATATATATATATATATATATTTGATTTGGTTAGTGTGAGAAATCCTTATGACCAATGCGCAAGGCTAGGCAAACTCCTCCAACCATGACCCCTCCTAAAGTCGAGAGCTATGCTTATCAATAGGGAATTTAACACACAGAGCACCACACACTCACCCCCTCACAGCCACCACACACCCACACCCTTACACACTCGCCTACCCACTGCGACATATTAAATAAGTATTTAAGTCGATAATACATCTATGAGTTCAACTATTTTTAATTTTTTATTTGACCAATGGATAGATGTCATATGTGAAGGATATGGATAATGGTAACAATGTAACGAACAAATTTTTTTCCCAAGTTAATTTGAGTATATGCAATATTCATCAAAAATTCAAACTTTTTAAATAACAATCAAAAGACATTCAAATAAATTAGATTAGTTAATTTATGAAATTAATTTTTTCTACCATCTTAAATATTTTTTAAATAAATGTTATTTAAATACAAGTGTTACATAGCATCTAGATCCTATGGTTATACGTATGTTTGCATTGAACTTTTTATATGCTTAATACAAAAAAGTTTTTTAACTTTCATCAACAAGTGTTTGACTTTTTAGTATTGTGTTTCTACGAATTTTTAGAATTTATTTTTTTTCTTAAGATTTTTTACACGCTAGATCTTTGTATTAGTATTTACAAAAGTAAAGTTTTTTTAAAAGTTTTTAAATTTTATATGTTCTATAAATATTTTGTATTAATCTTTACAAAATTTTAGTTTATATATATATATACTATTTCATATTTTTAGAATCTACTTTTTTTTTTCTTAAGATTTTTTACATGCTCTAGAGACCTTTGTATTAGTCTTTACAAAAGTCGAGTTTTCATTGTGTTTTTAAAAGTTTTTAAATTTTACTTTTTTAAAAGTTTTTTTATATGTTCTATAGATATTTTTATTAATCTTTACAAAATTTTAGTTTTTTTTGTTTTTGTTTATATGCCATTTTATATATAATAGGGCTTGGATACTCTTTCGTGGGATTATATTGTTGAGATTTATGACATTTTTTGTTGATAAGGAGAGTATATCTCGATTGATATTGGAGAAGGTAGTATTTAAGTCGACAAACAATGCTAGGAGCTTATCTATTTCAAAACTTGTATTCAGTTGATGGATAGATACCACATGAGACAACATGTGATAGTGGTAAAGTTGCAGTGGATTTTCTAAAAAGAAACTTGTGATAGTGGTAAAGCTGCAGTGGATTTTCTAAAAAGAAATCATCTAATAAATTCAGGTAGGTATGCACAATATTCATCAAATTTTAAAATTTTCAAGTAGTTCTAACAATTTTTTAAGTAGTTCTACTAACAATGCTAGGAGCTCATCTATTTCAAAAATTGTATTTAGTCGATGGATATATATCATATGAGAGGACATTTTAAGTGATAATTTTTACCAATGGAGGACTCACAACTACTTGTTGTTTTGCCTTCTGTGTAGGTTTCAGATCTATCACGATAGTTGTCATAGTTGTTGGCTTGGGCTATAGGATTTTGGAAGCCTTTTTATACCCTTCAACAGTGGTCCAACCACCCTCATTGGGTTGGAGGGGGTTAATTTACTCTTATTATGGGATAGGAGAGGACAATCCTTGAACTCATGGTCAGACACTTGACATCGACATTTGGCATGTTAAAATACGTAATTGGTAACCCCAAAGGTAATGAACAAGACCACTCATCCTATCTCCCACACAGGCTCTCCACCAATAAGCTCACGACACCCTTGCAGTCCATGGCGAAAAATGAAAACAGAAGAGTTTTTATTGGGAATAAAGGTTGCACCTCTCAAATATGCAGTTGGAGAGCTACAAACTTGATCCGAGTCTTTCAACAGTTTTTGGGGTTTTGACATATTTTGATAGTGAAGATATGTCGTTATATGAAATGTTCAGGATTTGACAACAACCAAATACCAACAGGTTTTTGAAGTCTTGGTCTTCTGATTTTTCCATATTAGATATTTTTGTTTTCATTTTCTTCTATAGTTTTTAGTAATTAATTCTTAGAACCTTTTTTGTTTATGGGTTGAGTTTCTTCATATTAAATATTTCGGTTTTCATTTTCCTTTATAGTTTTTAATAATTAATTCCTATTTGTTTATGGGTTGAGTTTCTACATTTCTTTTGGGGGTTGTGTTTTCATACCATCCACTTATTTTAGTGAACAATATAATCTTTTTATTATTATTATTATATTAGAGAAATTCATAATTCGTTACAATTTTCTATACCTCTTTGTGGGTTCAAATTCTACTCCTTGATGTTGCTATAACCTTCATTTAACCTCCAATTGTATCGGGTAAAATTTTTAATGCAGCCAACTATGTTAGCATGACACACCCTTCGACACTACGAGGCACTAGGAATTGAAACCTTGGTCTCGACGCTCCCACAAGGGACATTTTGACCCCTTCAGACCTTGTAAACAATACAACTTTATTAATATTATTTAAGATAATATAATATTTTTTTTGTTTGGTTAGTTTGATTGAGCAGTCTCCTTCCAACCATGACCCCTCTTAAAGCGAGAGCTATGCTTATCAATAGGGAATTTAACACACAATGCATGTAGGAGTTCAACTATTTTAAAATTTTTATTTGATCAATGGATAAATGTCATATGTGAAGCATATGAATAGTGGTAACAATGTAGTGAACAAAATTTTTTTTCAAGTAAATTTGAGTATATGTAATATTCATCAAAGTTCAAACTTTATAGATAACAATCAAAAGACACATTCAAATAAATTACATTAATTAAATATTTTTTAAAATAATGTTCTAACTCAGATGTTGTAGGTGAGTTGGAGAGGAGAGGGCAATCCTCCAAGGGAGGTCCCAGGTTCGAATATCCACCCTACCAAAAAGTTGAATTGAGTACTCAAAATCCAATTAATAATGTTGTTGCGGGCAGGGCAGGGCACAACTCTTGAATAACTTTGACGGTGTAAAACCCCTTGGTCGTGGTCTCTCAGACCAAGATGGCCCCAAAAGGGATTTTTTGCTTTAAAAATAAATAAATAAATAAATGCTCTTTAAATACAAGTGACACAAGTGTCACGTAGCATCTAGATCCTATGGTTATACATATGTTTGCATTGAAATTTTTATATGCTTAGTACAAAAAAGTTTTTTACTTTCACATAGTGATCAAAGGAGAAATGAACAAGTATTTGACTTTAATCTATAAATATAGTTTACTTCATTTTAGTATTGTGTTTCTACGATTTTTTTTTTTTAAATGAAAAACCCCTTGGGGTCGCCTTGGTCTAAGAGACCATGACCAGGGGTTCTACACCGTCAAAGTCAGTCACTTGGGAGTCACGCCCGACCCTAACCGCACCAACATTATCAATTGGATTTTGGATACCCAATTCAACTTTTTGGTAGGGTGGAGATACGAACCTGAGACCTCTTTTGGAGGATTGCCCTCTTCTCTCCAACTCACCTACAACACCTGGGTAGTGTTTCTACACCTGGGTAGTGTTTCTACGAACTTTTAGACTACTTTTTTCCTTAAGATTTTTTACATGCTAGAGAGATCTTTGTATTATTATTTATAAAGTCTAGTTTTCATTGTGTTTTTAAAAGTTTTTAAATTTTAATTTTTTAAAAGTTTTTTTTATATGTTTTATAGATGTCTTTGTATTAATCTTTACAAAAGTTTAGTTTTTTTAAAAAAATTGTATGTGTCTATATGTCATTTCATATATAATAGTGCTTGGATACTCTTTCTTGGAATTATACTGTTGAGATTTATGACATTTTTTGTTGACAAGGAGTATATCTCCATTGATATTGGACAAGGTAGTATTTAAGTGGACAAACAATGCTAGGAGCTCATCTATTTCAAAACTTGTATGCAGTTGATGGATAAATACCACATGAGAGGACTTGTGATAATGGCAAAGTTGCAGTGGATTTTCTACAAAAATTCATCTAATAAATTCAGGTTTGTATAATATTCATCAAAGTTTAAATTTTTCAAGTAGTTCTACAAACAATGCTAGGAGCTCATCTATTTCAAAAATTGAGTAGTTCTACAAACAATGCTAGGAGCTCATCTATTTAAAAAATTGTATTAAGTCGATGGATAGATATCACTTGAAAGGACTTTTTCATGATAATTTTTGCCAATGGAGTACTCATAACTACTTGCTCTTTTGCCTTCTGTGTAGGTTTCAGATTTGTCGCGACAGATGTCATAGTTGTTTTTTTAGGCTATGGGATATTGGAAGCCTTTTTATGTCCTTCAACAGTGGTCCAACCACCCTCATTGGGTTGGAGGGGGTCAATTTACTCTTATTATGGGATAGGAGAGAACAATCGTTGATCTCATGGTCGGACACTTGACATCGACATTTGGCATGTTAAAATACATAGCTGGTAACCCCAAAGGTAATGAACAAGACCACTCATCCTGTCTCCCACACAAGCTCTCCACCAACAAGCTCTTAACACCCTTGCAATCCACGGTGAAAAATGAAAGCAAAGGAGTTTTTATTGGGAAAAAGGTTGCACCTCTCAAATATGCAGTTGGAGAGCTACACCTTGATCCAGAGTCCTTCAACAGTTTTGGGGTTTTAACATATTATGTTCCGGATTTGACAACAACCAAATACCAACAGGTTTTTGAAGTATTGGTCTTCTGGTTTTTCATATTAGATATTTCAGTTTTCATTTTCCTCTATATTTTTTAGTAATTAATTCTTAGAACCTTGTTTGTTTATGGGTTGAGTTTCTCCATATTAGATATTTGGGTTTTATTTTCCATTATAGTTTTTAGTAATTAATTCTTAGAATCTTGTTTGTTTATAGGTTGAGATTATGACATAGCTTTTGGGAGTTGTGTTTTCATACCATCCACTTATTTTAGTGAACAATGTAACCTTATTATTATTATTGCATTAGACAAATCGATAACTTTTAACAATTTTTGTAACAATTTTCTATGCCTTTTCGCGGGTTCCAATTCTACTTGTTGCCACTATAACCTCCAGTTAACAATTTTGTAACAATTTTTTATGCGTCTTCGTGGGTTCCAATCCTACTTGTTTCCACTATAACCTCCAGTTGCCATCGGGTAAACTTTTTAACATAACTAACAGTGTTGACGGGTTTGAATCCTACTTCTTGTTGCCACTATAACCTCTAGTTGTGCTAGACAAACTTTTTAACGTAGCCAACGTTGTTGGCATGATACCCTCCGGTACTACAAGGCATGAGGAATTGAAACCTTGGTCTCCGCGCTCCCACAAGGAACGTTTTGACCCGTTTAGACCTTGTGAACAATGTAACTTTATTATTATTTTTTAAGATAATAAAATATTTGTTTTCTATTTGGTTACTGTGAAAAACCCCTACAATCAACCCACAGGGGTCAGCAGTCTCCTCCCAACCATGACCCCTCGTAAAACCGAGAGCTATGTTTGACCCCTCGTAAAACCGAGAGCTATGTTTATCAATAGAAACTTTAACACACAGTCACCACACACCCACCGTCTCACACAGTCGTCCACACCACAGTTTAAACCTTAAACCTCAGAAAAACTTTAAAACCTAAAAAAAAACGAACCGTTATACTGTATCCTAAGACCAAATAATATCACTTTAAAAAAAAACTTTTTATGAATAGCCAAATACGATCATATTGATTACATGTTAATTTAATTTAAGGTTAATTTTTCTACTTTTTAAACATTTTTTCTAAATAAAAATACTCTGTAGCATCCACTACCCATCGTGTTGACATTAATCTATAAATATATCTTATTTTATTTTAGTATTGTGTTTCTAAAGTTTTTAGATTCTACTTTTTTTTTCTTTATGTTTTTTATCTGTAGTGTAGATGTCTTTGTATTAGTCTCTACGGAGCTATTATTAACATCTCTAAGTTTAGTTTTCATAATTTTATTTTCTTTGTTCTGGATATCGTTTTATATATGATAGGACTTTGGTACTTTTGCTTGAAATAGTTTTTGTTAAATTGTAATTTTTTCCACTACTAAGGAAGAGGTAGAGTATATTTCAATCTTTATTAAATATTTTTTATTAAATAAGTTTTTTTTTTTTAATTAGGATAAGAAATCCTTACGATCAATGTATAGGGTTGAATAGTCTCTTCTTAATCATGATCTCTCGTAAAATCGAGAGCTATGCTTATTAACAGAGAATTTAACACACAACCACCACACACTCATCCCCTCACACTCGCCCATGCCGCAGTTTGAACCTTGGACCTTCCGAAGAAGAACCAAAGCTTGAACCGTTGCATTGTCCCATGGGATATATTAAATGTCGGATATAAATAGTGGTAACAATGCAGTGAACGAAAGATTTTTTCGAGTAAATTTGAGTATATGTAATATTCGTCAAAATTCAAACTTTTTAGATAACAATCAAAAGACATTAAAATAAATTACATTAGTTAATTTATGAGGTTAATTTTTCCTCCCATCTTAAATACTTTTTTAAATAAATGCTCTTCAAATACAAGTGTCACATAGCATCTAGATCCTATGGTTATACATATGTTTGCAATGAAATTTTTATATGCTTAATACAAAGAAGTTTTTTTACTTTCACATAGTGATCAAAGGAAAAATGAGAAGTGTTTGACTTTAATCTATAAATATAGTTTACTTCATTTTAGTATTGTGTTTCTACAAACTTTTAGACTCTACTTTTTTCTTAAAAGTTTTTACATGCTTTACAGAGATCTTTGTATTAGTCTTTACGAAAGTTTAGTTTTCATTGTGTTTTTAAAAGTTTTTAAATTCTACTTTTAAAAAAGTTTTTTTACATGTCTTTGTATTAATCTTTACAAAAGTTTAGTTTTTTTTTAATTTTGTTATGTGTCTATATGTCATTTCATATATTATAGTTTTTTTTTAATTTTGTTATGTGTCTATATGTCATTTCATATATTATAGGGCTTGGATACCTTTTCTTAGGATTATGTTATTGAGAACTATGACAATTTTTGTTGACAAGGAGTCTATCTCGATTGATATTAGACAATGTAGTATTTAAGTCGGCAAACAATGCTAGGAGCTCATCTATTTCAAAACTTGTATTCAGTTGATGGATAGATACCACATGAGAGGACTTGTGATAGTGGCAAAGTTGCAGTAGATTTTCTATAAAAATTCATCTAATAAATTCAGGTGTGTACAATATTCATCAAAGTTTAAATTTTTCAAGTAGTTCTACAAACAATGCTAGGAGCTCATCTATTTCAAAAATTGTATTTAGTCAATGGATAGATATCACATGAGAGGACTTATGATAGTTGGCAAAATAGGACTTATGATAGTGGCAAAGATATAGTGGATTCCCACAAAAATTCATCTAATAAATTCAGGTATGTGCAATATTCATCAAAGTTCAAACTTTTTAAACAAAAATAAAAACAAACGGTCAAAAATTCTATTAGTTAATTTGTGGGCTTGTTTTTTTTTACTATTTTAATTTTTTTTAAACAAATGTCCTTCAAATACAAGTATCATATAATAGCTATGATTGTAAATATATTTGTGTTTAAAATTTATATATTTTTAATAGAAAAAGTTTTTTTTAGGGTCGTATAATGATTAAAGGAGACTTTGTTTTAGTATTTTGTTTCTCCATACTTTTAAATTTTACTTTTTTTCTTATATTTTTTCATGCTCTCCACATGTCTTGATATTAATCTTTAAAAAAAAATTAATCTTTATGATTTCATTTTCTTTGTTTTGGGCGTCATTTAGGGTCTAGTAATATTTCTTGGAAATATTTCATTTAGAATTTTTATATTGTTTACATCTCCATGAATATTGGAGAGTCTAATATTCATGTTGATAATGCATGCTAGGAGATCAATTTTTTCAAAAATTATATTTATTTGATAAACAAATATTATCTTAGAAGACTATGGATAATAACAATGATGGAGTGGATCTTATTTTAAATTCATAAAATCAATTTGGGTATGTGTAGTATTCATCAAAGTGTAAATATTTCTATAAAAATCAATGAATGCCATCACATAAATTACATCAACTAATTTATAAGGTTGTTTTTTCTATTATTTTAAACATCTTTTTAAATGAATGTGTTTTTTTTGATAAAAAATCATTTATATTTCATAGACAGAGGCTTCAAATAGAAGAGATACATCATTTGTCTTTCCATAGACACAGGCTTTTGATTTAGGATTTAGCAAAAGATGTAATGTTACATTCTCTATCAACTAATCTACTATAGTAACCCATGTATAATAGGAACAACCTAATACAATGAATTACAAGACTAAATACATCTAATGCTGCTACCATCAAGAGATAAGATAGAGAGAAGATCTTCCCTAGTCTATGTTGCCCACCATCTAGGGGGGTAGTCATAACAAGTTACGTTACATTTATCTATAACCCAATTATCCATCACATATGCAACTCTATTTTATTCTCTAGGGATGTGATTGTGTTCTACATACAAAAAGCTTGTGTGTATCATCTGAATCTTCTCTATGATTTTCCTTAGTCTCCAGTCAAACTTCATATTCTTCCTTAGATTTTTCAGATGGTTGATCATGACTTGTGAGTCGGATTCTATCCGAACCTTCTTCCAGCCTACCTTAACTACCTCTTGGAGCCCTCTAAAGATGCCACAATCCTCTACTAGGTTGTTGGAAAGAATGTCAATATTCTCTACAAAGGTGAAAACTAGGGTCCCACTCAATTGTCTTCCTATCCCTCTCGCACTAGCTCTTCTTGGATTCCCTCATGATGCTCCATCTATGTTAACTTTTCCCCAATCTTCTGGGGATGTTGCCACTTACCCTTTCTAACTACTTTGAGGTGCCTATGGTTCCCATTTATTGATTAACAACCTTAGGAATAATTTTTAATCTACTCATGATCTGTTCCAATTGTTGGTGGGGTTCCTAGGGATACTTCAGTGTATGTTGGACTATCTCTACTATGTTGGTTGTGGTCTTTTACCAAATATAGTGGATGTCCTTAGAATTTTGTTTGAATATGTGGTTGTTTCTTTCGTTCTACATGCTCCGAAGTAGAAGATTATTTCCTACCCATTCTATCTGCATAACATATTGGTCTACTTCATCCTATGTAGTTCATTCCCTCCACATATGCTTTACAACGGTAAAGTCAGACCAATAATATCAGTTAAGATAGCCATCATCTTCCACAACTTTAAGACTACAGGACATTTAATAAATAAGTGATAGAGTGTTTTGAGGTTCTCCCCACACATATCACACTTAAAAGGACCATGGGAGCCTCTTTTCATAAGTTGTTCCCTTGCTAGTACCCTTTTATGTAGAAGAAGCCAAATGAATAATATCACCTTAGGCCATAACTTATGTGCCCATATTTGTTTGAATAATTCTTGAAGCAGGTTAGGGCTACTTTGACATATAATTGCATATCCACTTGCCACTATATACTTTCATTGACTCATGGTGCCCCATCCAAGAGAATCCTCCACTTGAGACCAAGAAAATGATTTTATTTGTAGAGTTAGTTCGATATCGATCTTCTATCTCATTGGTATTTGAATTGGTTATTCTGCTATGGGGACCCAATTTCTCCCAACTTTAGAAATTTCAGTCTAGTACCTGTAGTATTACTTTTATCCAATTTACTCTATATAGTTGTTCCATGAAAGGTCTTCACTCTAAAAGTTGAGCCACCAAAGGTTGGTACCCATCTCAAGAGTCTTTCCAAAAGTTTGCATGTTGATCATTGTGAATTATCCAAAAGAGCTCATTCTTTATCAACTCCTCTCTTGTTCTTAAAACTACTAAGATGGGGGATCCTCTACTAGATAGTTGGTGTCGAATAATGGTTGTCAAAATTTTATTTTCTATATATTTAGCTCTTAGAATTTGAGCTCATAGTGCATTGGGGTTGTTCAACATCCTCTAGTATGGCTTAGCTACTAATGTCTTGTTGTTCTTGACTATTGATCTAAATCCTAGTCTCCCTTCATTTTTGTGAAGGCATAAAGTTTTCCAACGCACTAGTGCCCATTTCCTTTCCTTCTTAGTGCTCCTCCAAAGGAATTAATGATTTATTCGATCCAACTCTCTCAGCACTGCCTTGGGAATATCCAAAACTGTGGAAACTTAAATAAGTATATATTGAAGGACTAATTTAACTAGGGTTATTCTTCTCCCTGATGATAGCTATCTATTAGTCCATTTTTTTCTTTTTCTTTTTAGTTTTTCTACAAGCTGTTTATTTCCAGTGGCATATTCCTATGTTGGAATTTTGTTCTACTTTAATACCTCTTCTATTTTTTTTTTTAAAGCGAAAATCCCCTTGTGGGGCCGCCTTGGTCTGAGAGACCATGAACAGGGGGTTCTACACCGTCAAATTCACCCGGGAGTCACACCTAGCCCTGCCCGCACCAACATTATCAATTGGATTTTGGGTACCCAATTCAACTTTTTTGTAGGGTGGAGATTCAAACCTGGGATCTCCCTTGGAGGATTGCCCTCTCCTCTCCAACTCACCTACAACACCTGCGTTAAAAACTAATTTATAGTGGAAAACACCCCTTTCGAGGTGCCACTTTCAACAGGTTGGGCATAGGAGGAATGGAGCCTTGTCGGCCTCTACCAGCATATAGGACATTCCTAACTATACCATATATTTGTAGGATGGAGATAAGGGGAATGGAACCTGGGTCGGCCTCTAATAGCACCCAGGGCATTTACCACTACACCACAACAAGCAGATTAATACCTCTTCTACTAGCCAAGCCCAATCTTTCTTCTTTTGTCTCCCTATTTGAAGAGGAATACCTAAGTAGGTGATGGGAAGGGAGGTCTTTTGGTATCTTAGTTTATCAAGAACCATGATCTCCTGTCTAGGTGAGAAGTAGAATAAAATGACTTTGGATTTTTTCTCATTGATCTATTGCCCCATGGCTCTTGAGAAACAACTTATAATATGTTTGATTCTTGAGGCTTCCTTCACTGTTGCTTTCCCTAATAGAGTAAAGTCATCAATAAATTAGAGATGAGTGATTGGTCTAGCTCCATTGCAATAGTGACTCCTGTTGATGTTTGGTTTTCCCTACATTTGGCCACTATCCTTCCCAAGCATTCAACTAGAATGATGAATAAATATGGGGAAAATGGATCTCCCTACCTAATACCTATGGATATAGTGAATAATTATGAAGGACAATCGTTGATCAAAATTGAATAGGACCTTGATGAAATATATCCCTTGATCCAATTTATCCATTCATGTGAGAATCTAAATTAATCCATTACTTTGAGGAAATCCTAGTCCATCCTATCATATGCTTTGGATAAGTCTAATTTGATGAACATGGATGGGGATTTTTGCACTTCCATGGAATGAATAGCCTCTTGAACCAAAATTATCTTGTCCACTATTTGTCTTCTTTCCATAAAACCACCTTGTTCTAGTGAGATAATATTATATAGAAGTGGTTTGAGCTTCTTCGTCATTACCTTGGTGATTATTTTGAGCAAGACATTATATAAAGCTATTAGTCTAAACTCGGTAATGTAATATGCATATTGTTCCTTTGGGATCAAAGCTATATAAGATTTGTTGATTTCCTTCAGCACATATTTAGCTTCACTAGCTTCCTCAACCACATCTAGAAGGTCCTCATGTAGTATATCCCAAAATTCTTGGTAGAATTCAATGGGGAATCCATCTGGTCTAGGAGTCTTACCTTTCTACATTTTGAAAACTTTATTTTGTAACTCTATGGTAGTTACTAGTGTAGTCAAAATTAAATTATCCTCCTCTGTTATTAGTATAGGTATATCCTATAACACTTCTTGTTGGGCTTCCATATCCAGAGGTTCTACTATGAATAGACTCGCAAAATATTTTATTGTAATAGACCTCATACCTTCCCATGTGTGGATAGTATCTCTTTCTTTTGTTATTAAGGAGGGTATGAAGTTGTGCGATCTGTGGGCTAGAAGAGATTTGTGGAAGAATCTTGTGTTTTGATCCCCCTCTTGGAGCCATTGGATTCTAGATTTTTGCTTCCATAATAACTCTTCCCTTTTTTTCCATTCCTCTAGTTGGGATGTAAGTCTGATCTCTACCATACTCAAACCCTCTATAAGACCATCCATGTGAATTTTTTCATTCAAATCTTTGAGTTGGGCTCACTTTCAAATTTTTCTTCTTGACATCTCCAAACTCTTCCCAATTACAAATCCTTATCTTGGATCTGATGTACCGAAACCTCCTCATAAATTAGTACATCTTGGTTTCATACTAAGGTTTTCCTTCCTTCCACCATTGTTGCACTCTAGACTTAAGAGAGTTATCTCTGAACCACATCAGTTGGAATATTAATAGCAAGTGTCGGACCTTGGATTTCCATTGTTTTGTCATGATTAACCATTAATTTTAGTCTGCATTGTTTAGGATCTTCACCCTAGGAATATTCCCATGAATTAAAAATTTATCTAAAAGCAAGAATCTATCTAATATTTTCAAAATGTAGGTAGAGCCTTGCCTTCTATTTGGCCAAGTCATCATACCATTGTCTAGTATGACATCCACAAGATGGAGGTTTTTTATGTATTCCTTCATGAGGTCTATGCTCCCGTCTAAGCTACCATTTCCCCCCAACTTCTATTACAAGGACAAGATGATATTGAAATCTCCTCCTATCAGGGTCCATGCTTGATGAAATTGGGTAATAATGTTGAGGGAATATTGCTCAAATACAAGCATTGTATAACAAGTTCTGATGGGTGAAAATATTTGTATTTAAAATTTGTATATATTTAATACAAAATTTTTTTGTTAATGTCACAAAGTGACCAAAGGAGAATGCAACAAGTGTTTGACTTTGGTCTGTAAATATAATTTGTTTCATTTTAGTGTTGTGTTTTCCCTAACTTTAAATTTCTACTCTCATTTTTCACATCGTTTTTATTTTGCTCTCTAAAATTTTTTGTATGTCTTTAAAAAATTAGTTTTTGTGATTTTATTTTTAATTTTTAATAAGCTATGTATGGCTTCTATTGGGGATACTCCCTTTAAACTAACAAAATATTACATTGGTGTCAAGTTATTTAAACCATATCTAAATTACCTTTCTATTAAAGATACTTTACATTTTTCCTTCTATCAAAAGTTATTCATCATCTTCCTCAAGCTACTATGTTTCCACAATCAATTCCTTGATATCATTTTTCTTAAGAGATAAATCAGACAATTGCTTTCTAAACTTTTAATTTTTCCAAGATAAAAATCAACATCTTGAATGGCTAAAATATTTGCTATTCGATTTTCATATTTATAGTTATTTTGATCTTTTCTGTTTTGGTGCATTTCTTTATTACTATCATTGATAGAGATTATCAGGGGGTTTCATCTAAATAGTCAATAGCTCCAATGACTTAGTTTGTTTTGGGTGTTTTTGTGTTTGTTAGTGTATATTTAATTATTGTTGTTTTTGTATGTTTGTGTTTTTTGGTGTTTTGTGTTTTGGTGTGTGTGTGATTTTTATGTTTGTTGTTGTTGTTTGTTGTTTTTTTTAGTTTTGATTGTTTTTGGTTTCATGTTTTTGTTTGTTTTGTCTTTGTATTGTTATGTTGTTTTTGTGGTTTTTTTGTGTGTTTCATGTTTTGTTATTGTTTATGTTTTTTTTGTTTTCTTTTGTTGTTTGCGTGTATGTATTTTTGGTTGTGTTTGTTTGAGTTTGTGTGTTCTTCTTTTTGTTGTTGTAGGCATGCTTCTTGAGTGTGTAGAAGGTGGTAGGCCAGGTGCGAGCCCTGGATGATTTTGGTAGAAGAGATACTCCTACCTCCTTGGGTCTTTACCTGAAAGTGGTATCCCTTCTGGGATGTTTTCACAAACAAAAAAAAATAGTTATGATAACAATAACAACCAATCAATTCTCTAATACCTATTTTTTTAGGGGTCTTAATTATGCCCCTAATATTCCAATATTATTCTATCATTATTTTTCATTTTTATTTGTGGATTAACCCCACTTCTTATTAGAGCTTGAGATATTTACTTTTATTTTCTTGTATCAATATCCCTTACAATTTTCTTCTCTCTTTACTTTTGCTTGTTAGATATTCCTTCTTTTTTTATTTCCACCACCACTTTCATATTTATCAATCTCTTTACTTTTTTCACATTATTCATAGTGAGATTTATTATCTATAGGTTTGTCTTGCTTTAAAGGATATGAGGTGCAAGGAATAACCTCAAAATCCTTTTCTTATTTTATGTTTCCCTAAAAATATTAAAGTGCAAGGATGTTCCCCCATAACACTTACCTTCTCATGCTTCCCTAAAAACAAGAAATCGCTATGGATATCCTACATTCTTATTTATTTATTATGTTGCTATTGAAACCCTAAAGCGTAAGGTATAACCTCTACACTACATCTATTTAAATTGCAAGGAGAGCGTTTTATACTAGAGAAAAATGAAGATGATTTACTTGGAATAAACTAGACATTTTTTTCTTCATTTGTTTTAAAATGTTCATTTGCAACTTTCTTTCTACCTTTAATTCCTTCTAAAATTGAACTTTCACAGTAAATTTCATATCCTTTATATCCTTCTATGTTTCTTCTAATAGTTGATCTAAGTGAACTATGGTGGCCTTTATCATCTAACGTTGTAGATAGGATTTCTTTACCTCTTTTTTTATAGTAAAATATTCTTCATCTAATCTAACTTCTAATATAGTATGATTTACTTGCTTCATTTTAAATTTTATCATGACCAATTTTTTGGGTCTATTTCTTCATCATTTTTTCTTTGCAATCTCTTACCATGTATCTAGGCTTATAATAATTATAACACCAAAATTCAATATTTTCATTATCTGTTTAGTGATCTCATTCTCACAACAACCAATATTTGTCATGTTTGAATTTAATTTATAATTATAACTTACTTCATTTTAGTATTGTGTTTCTTTGAGTTGTTATATTCTACTTTTTTTCTTATATTTTTTTATTTTACCTTAAAATGTCTTTGTATTAGTGTTTACGAAGCCCTTATTTTTATCTCTTAAAGCTTAGTTTCCTTGATTTAATTCTCTTTGTTTTAGATACCATTTCATACATAATGAGGCTTTGGTACTCTTTATTGCGAGTATTTTATTAAAACTTATGGTATTTTCACTAATAATGAAGAGTGCATCTCAATCCTTATTGGACATGTTGGTATTCAAGTCAATAAAACATGCTAAAGGCTTATCGATTTAAAATTTGTGTTAGTAAATGGATAGATGCCACACAACAAGGCTATGAACAACAACAATGTAGTTGATTTCATACAAAACTTTATCAAATAAATTTGTATATGGTTGATACAAATATGTTTTGTTAAGGTCACGTAATGATCAAAGGAGAATGGGGCAAGTGTTTGACTCTAATCTATAAATGTAACTTCATTTTAGTATTGTGTTTCTATGAGTTTTTAATTTTTATATTTTTCTTATGTTCGTTGTCATGCTCTCCAAAACATCCTTATATTAGTATTTACAAAGCCCTTATTTATATCTCTTTAAGTTTAGTTATTATGATTTCATTTTATTTGATTTGACTACCATTTCATATATAATATGTTTATGTCCTTGGAATTAGTTTTTCTAGAGTTATGGTATTTTTCATTGACAACGATTGGATCTTGATCCATATTAAGAAGGTTGGTATTAAAGTTCATAATGCATGTGAGGAGTTCACCTATTTCAAGTATTGTAATTTGTTGATGGACAATGCCACACGAGAAGACTATGCACAACAGTTTTGATATAGCAAATTTCATACAAAAATCATCTAATAAATTTGAGCACATGCAACATTCATCAAAGTTCAAACTTTTTAGATAACAATTGACAAACAAGTCACATATATTAATCAATTAATAACAATTGACAAACAAGTCACATTTATTAATCAATTAATTTGTAAACTTGAGTTTTTCTATCATTTTAAACATTTCTTAAAAACAACTCTCTCCAAATAAAAGTGTTGTGTAGTAGCTAGAGCTTATAGTTCTAAACACTTTTTTATTTAAAATTTGTACATGTTTAATGTATTTTTTTTTGCAAGTGTCACATAGTTATCAATTCTTACTATAGAAAAAATTTTCTATAGTTAAATGTTTACATCTCTAATTAAAAGGAGATATTGAGATATATTTCTAGAATGATAGTTATCAATTCTTACTATAGAATTTTTTTTCTATAGTTAAATGTTTACATCTCTAATTAAAAGGAGATATTGAGATATATCTCTAGAATGATCATCGAACTTATAAGCACATTTTCTAAAGAAATATTTACTATTCTTTTTACTTATTTTATCAATATTTTTTTTTAATTAATTTGTTGGAAAAGTTAAAAAATACCAAGATAGATAAAACTAAGGTGTATATGATTGATAGACTCTAGTATCAGTGAATTATTAATGTGAATTGTATCATAGAATTAAAAATAACTCCACTATCCTAAACTAAGATAATGTTAAAATGATAAAAACTTTTCAATTCTTGACAAATATGAATAAATAATCTTAGAAAAAGTCTCTAAAATCATATTCTTGTTGATAATATTTTATTTGACAACTAAGAAATAAATGAATATAATGCAAAGTAGCATTTTGATTTTTTCATCAATTTTATTTGATGGACTAGTTGTAAGCTTTTTGAAGGTGTGCACTATGTGAAAACTATAATCCTCCTTTTTGAAGGTGTGCACTATATGTACAATCGGAGTTTCCTAACGGTGTCTAAATAGAGGTCTAGGTTTTGAATCCGGTAGGGGCTAGGGTTGTACACCATGCTCCAATAATCAGAGTATGGTTAAATAACCATATATTGAGTAACCAATATCCTCCATGAAGGTCCTTTTTATATGGCCTATGGCCTTGTAGATGCTAAAAACTAATTTTTATTTAGGTATTAATAATTAGATTTGAACCTAAGACTCTACTTTGAAAGTTATTCATTTAATCAATAGGACTATGACCATTTGATTATTTGATTATGACTAGAACAACTTTACCACATAATAATTTTCTCTAGATTTTTTAACCATAATTAGATGTTATTATTTAATATTGATCTATATTAACCTTTTCTTTTCATATTTTTACATCTAATTTCCTTGACTTTATTAGTTTTTAAATTGATAGTGTTCTTTTTATAATCAATTACAAAGGATAAAAATGAAACTCACTTATATTACATCATAATTGTTGTTATCACAATATTTCAACCCACTTTAAAGTGGTAATACAATGAATCACCTAATATGATTTGAATCTAAATGGTTTTTATTGAAAACCCATAGTTTTAACTAGCGTTTCTTTTTATAATAAATTACAAAGGATAAAAATGAAACTCACTTATATTACATCGTAATTGTTGTTATCACAATATTTCAACCCACTTTAAAGTGGTAATACAATATATCACTTAATATGATTTGAATCTAGGTGGTTTTATTGAAAACCCAAATTTTTAACTAATGAAGTTTGTGTCATTGGATTTTATGTTAAAGTTAACATTTACTTAAACTTACAGAAAATATTAGGGTGGGTTTAAATATGTGGTATGAATACACTTGATCTAAAAGATAAAAATGAAACTCACTTATATTACATTGTAATTGTTGTTATCACAATATTTCAACCCACTTTAAAGTGGTAATACAATATATCACTTAATATGATTTGAATCTAGGTAGTTTTATTGAAAACCCATATTTTTAACTAATGAAGTTTGTGTTATTGGATTTTATGTTAAAGTTAACATTTACTTAATTATAGAAAATATTAAGGTGGGTTTAAATATGTGGTATGAATACACTTGATCTGAGGTAAGGTCTATGTCCGCTTGACCTAGATCCATGCATAGTTATAAGTTTGATCCTTACCTTTAGGTATCATTATGACTCTACACGATATATTTTTGTATGACTATAACTTGAGTTTATGATAAGTAACTCCTAGTTTCAGTGGCCCTCATGCAACTAGCCCCAAGTGTGTGTGAGGCCACTCTACCCTAACCACCTATAAAAATTTATGGTTGGATCCTAAAAATGCTTTGGAAGCTCATGTGAACTCAACATACCCCACATACCCCTTGAAGTGTAGAAGTAACCTAAAATAAGATAATACAACAAAAACAAAAAAAATAACTATTTTTGGTTACATAGGTGAATTGGTTACAACCACGATTTAAAAAAAAAAAAAAAATACATACTTTTCTTTAATATTATCATTAATTGACTCTTTTTTATCTCCCCCTCCTAGGGTTCTCCATAGTCTCCCCTTTAGTGCCTAAAATAATAATAATAGGTATTAACGTGAATGGAATTCCAATCATGGAATATGCCACTAGACTTGCATCATCACATTAACGGGTTAGAAAGCAAGAGGGTTAGCCCCCACACACATGCCTAAACTTGATGTTAGTAGGGGTGAGAAATTCCACAAAGTGGGACCAAGGACTTGTATATGGGCATTAAAGAACAAGTAAATAAAAAACATCTATGCATACCTAAATTAATTAACTATAAGTTATTTTTTCAATGATCATAATAATTTATATTATATTTAATTTTATAAGATTTGATTTTTCAATTAATTTATTTATTTATTTTGGGTGTGTTTATTGTAATTAAAGATTTGAACTTGGTTTATATATTATCTATTTTTTCATTGTATCATTATTGATTTAGAATTATGTAATTAAAATTATATAAATTATAGGTGATATAACCGAGGTGATATCATAAATTATTATGATATTATCTTAATGATAAATAATATTTTATCAATTAAATGAAGTTAGTTAAATTGAATAAAATTTCTCCATCTTTAAAGAGGAGACACGGGTTGAAATCTTGTGAAGTGATATATATAATTAATTGAAGAGGGAACACGTGTTCAAATCTTATGAAGTGATATATATATATATATATATATATATATATATATATAAATATAAAATTAATTAAAAATAATAAAATACAAAGGTTTGTGTCTCTGCCTTGGTCCTACAAAATTTATTTCTTTCAAATGTAACGGCTAATCAAACAAAACAATAAAACCTGTGGGCTGCAATCCAACCGAGAACCAATGAGGGATGAGTGAGATTGGGTTTGTAGAGCCCCCCTCTTTAAATTTTTACCGCGGATTGCGGTTGGGATCAGTATAAGAGGGTCGCACCAGTCTACTACTTGCAAGAAATCAAAGCTTGTGGATTGAAGGTGCTATTAGTCCAAACTCTGATTTGGAATTGTTATGAAGTAGCTTTCTTCTTCGACTGGCTGGTAAGAGACTTATAGATGGTTTTTTCCTTCTTGTTATTTAATCATGGAAATTCCTTCATCTGATTTTTTTCACTTTTTATTTGATTTTTGAATCTGTATATTGCTACGACACAGGCCTATGTTGTTGGTGTAGAGTGCCTTTGAATTCTTCACATCGACCGTAAGTGAGTATAGCACGGTTTTTCGCTGAGCAAAGCAGATTTTACTCTTTGAAGATGGAGAAGACTGTAGAAAAAGAACAACTCGAGGGGACAATGACGCAAAGGTATGTTTAAATAGAGGTTCAAAGTTGCTTTTGTTTCATTAGAGCGTCTGAAACACAGTAAGATTACTTGTCCATGGATCCATTTATATATGGGAAGAAAGACATTTTTTTCTTTTTTCTTTTTTTGAAATGCTGGGTGAGGTTTTCTGAAGAATATTTTTTTTAGTTGGTTGCGTTGTGGGTGTTGTAATGTAATGCAATTTAGATTGTACTTGCAACAACATGAATAGAAATCAGTGTCCCCAACAGTAGAAGATGGATCAGCATTTATTTGGGTTGTCAAAATGAAATTTAGGAACAACAAAGAAAAGTATGCTGGGTATTTTTTGAAATTACATGTCTTAAGTGTTTGGTACCATCTTTTCTGGTTGCTTTGCAGACTTGATGGTCATGGAGTTGTCGAAAAATTCAAAATTTTATTTAAGGACGACCCTTCTCTTATGGAGGGCTTGAATGATTTCCTGCCAAAAGGCCGTGAAAGTACAGTTACCCACAAAAGATGTATGAGAAAGAAAGCAGGATCCCAATCTTTGAAGGATTCTGTTCCAAACAACCTAGAAAAAGCTGTTACTTGGGAAGAATATATGACAGACGAGGCAGTCCGAGCCCTGAATTTTGTTAAGAAGGTGAAGGTAATCTAATATATGTGTAAACAAAAAAAGAATTGTAATATTGGCATTTCAAAGCTCTATTCTGTATGCTTCTTTGGTTTAAAGTGTTTAGATGTGTTCTTGCAATGCTGAAACTGGTATGGAATGCCCAAGGAAAATATTGTTCATTTGACATTTCTACGTGTTTAGATGTGTTCTTTCAATGCTGAAACTGGTATGGAATGCCCAAGGAAAATATTGTTCATTTGACATTTCTACAATATGCAACTTCTCCCTGACATTCTAGTTGTTAAGTGCAGATACAGTTTCAAAATGACAAGAGTATTTATGAGAAGTTTGAGAAGATACTAGACATGAATGCAAAGGGAAACAAGTCCATCCATGATGTCTATCAAGAGGTTAAAATTTCTCTCAGACACACAAAAAAATGGAACACTATTTTTGAAAATCCTCCTGAACAACGCCATGTTGATTCCATCCCCTTGTTTGCAGGTAAAAGTGCTTTTTAGTAACAACAAGGATCTTTTAGATGAATTCACACATTTTCTACCGGAATATATGCAATCAAGCCTTACTCATCATACTAGTTCACCTGGATCCACCTTTGTCTTGAAATCTAATAATGTATCTAAACAGGAAGGCATATTCAAGGTGTGTTATCATGTTTGTAACTTCTTGGTCCATTATTAAGGTTTTGCTTTACTACTTGTTGCCTATACATTGTTGAAGTTTTATTTGGTATTGCAACAGAGTTTCCAGACTGATTTGATCAAAGATGATGAAAGAACAGATGCTGTTATAGAAGATTGTCATAGGAAGAAGGTTGAAAAAGAGAGAGGCCACAAGAATGATAGGGAGCAGAAGGCAGGATTACATATGAATAAAAGCATATCAGTACCAAGTACGGATAGAGAACTAGATTTTATGGATGGACATACCGGTAAACGAAAAAGGAATGAAATTTCTGATGATTTGATTATCAGTCAGAGACTGATTGATCCAGTTGATAAAGATATTGCAGGACATTCTCAACAAGGTCATCTTGCTGACAATATTGAAACTTTAAGCAGTAAATACAAGAGCTTTCACACTGACAAATCCATTTATCTCAAATAAAGTTGTTTCAACTGGGGTTCAGATTTTTGAAGAAAATGCTATTTATAGACTAAATGAAACAAGCTAGTGGTTTTCTTTGTTAAGATGCACATATAATTTTGACACTAGCAACATCCAATGATATATTTTTCTTTACACATAATTTGTTGCATCAAATAGAAGATCAATAACCAAAATTTTGAAATGATTTCTTTCTATTTAAGGTGTCATCTCATTTCAAATTTTTCCTTCTGTGGTGTGTTACCTGCCTCTCTTTACATTTGTCAAATTGTTGCAGACAGAAAAGAGAACAGGGATCATCTTAAAGAGCTGAAAAAGGAAAATGAGAGAAACAAAGAGCAAGATCATGGAAAAGATAGAGATGGAAAGAAAAATCACCAGAATAGGTCAAAAGATACATCAAAGAGAAATGCTTCACAATGCTCAACCAAAAAAAAGTTCATAGACAAGTCAATTTGGGAGTTGGGACTATCTAAATGTGAGCGTTGTACACCAAGTTACCGTTTGCTACCAGATCATGTAAGGACCTTTCTTACATATTTGTTTTTTAATCTAATTTTAGAACATAACGATGTGATAATTAAATTTTGGATTGCAAAGGAAAACATTTAATTCTTCTTGTAAAACATTTTTGAAAATGACTCTTTTTCAAAGTAAATTCATTACTAGCAGATTTGGATCTTCTCGTAATTAAATTTTCTTTAATGAAGAGTTATTTTGTTATTGTGATTATTCAAAGTTAAAGAATTGATATCAATTTTGATATTTTGCAGTATACAAAACCTATTTGCAGTTATCGTACTGATGTTGCAGCTGAGGTATTAAATGATAAATGGGTATCTAGACAAGCAAGATCTAGCAGGGAGAACCGCAATGGACATATGAACTGGAGTGAATCTGAAATAAATTTTTTTGCACGTGAGAATGAGAGGTATTGTTACATTTATCTTTTATATTTGCATAGAAACAATTGTCTTAGAATTGGTAATGTGTATTTTAAATTTGAATCAATATATTTGTAAGAAGTAATTGTGGGAAAAAAATTGTTGAATGAGATAAAGACGGGCTTGAGAATCTGTTATATGGTGTTCATATTTGTATTTTTCAAAATAGCATACATATTTGCCTTTTAATTCTTATTCTTAGGATAGGCAATGTGTTTTTCTATTTTGAATCAATGGATTTGTAAGAGGAAGTAACTGTGAAAAAACAGTAAACAAGAAGGATATTACGTTTATTGTATTATATATAGAGAATTGAGAATCTACTATTTGATTTTTGTCACCTTTGTATTTTTTGAAGATATTGGACAAATTTACTATTTAATACTTAGAATTGGCAATATGTTTTTCTATTTTGAATTAATGGACTTGTAAGAGGAAATAATTGTAACAACAAATTAAACTAGATGAACATCACATTTGGTGTATTACATAAAATGGGTTGAGAATCTATTATTTGACATTCCACACCTGTGTACTTTTTTTAATTAATCTATATATTTGCCACTCAGGTCTTAATAATAATGACTGCTTGTAAGTATTTCAGATTTGAATTGGACATGTTCAGAGAATCTACAGAAGATGCAATTAAGCATATAGAAGAGTTGCTGGAAAAGATGCACAACAACACATTTAAGAGTCATGGTCATATACAAATTGAAGGACATATAACAGGTAAATTTTGTTCTAAATTGGTGTCAATACAACCAAAAGCTGAATACTTGCTATTGTGAATTTCAAATGGTTAATGTGCCAATGTTTGACCATTGCAGCTATGAATTTAGGATGCATTGAGAGGATTTTTGATGGTGATGAACTTGACATCATAAGTCAGTTGCATAAAAACCCAGACAGATTTTTACCAATAATACTAGATCGGCTTCATCAAAAGCAAGATGAACTGTCTAAGCAACATCGGAAGTTGAACAAAATTTGGGCTGATGGTTATGCAGAAAACAACAAAGAAAATTGTTGATCATAAAGAGTTTGAGCATAAAAGGATGATCTTAAACTTTATTGATTTTATATTTTTATTTCATTGTAATTTGATGTTAGATAAAAAATGCAGGTAGAAGCATAGTATGTTTCCTCAATGTCAAAATAAATTTTCTGCATATATCATATTTGCGACGAACAGATTTCCTGCTGTAAATCATTCTAGTGCTAAAATACATTCCATACCAAATGTGTTCTCTTGTGGGTTAGATGCTTGGGCTTGAAATTAAATTTGGTCCATTGTGAAATGCAACAAACTAGAAAGGCAAGTTATTTGTGGCAACGAGTTGTGTTGGACATGAGTAATTAGGACCAATTTGAACTGATAAGTTTCTTTTATTCTATATACACCAAGTTAGACTGAAAAATTCATCAGCGTATTAATTATTTATAGCAGTGTGTCTTTTGCATGCCAGCATATATATTAGTTATTACTCTCTGCTTATATGCCTTGAAGTGTGTATTGGTTTCTTACATGTTTGTCCTCAATAAGCATTCTGTTTTAGTAATTTTTATATGCGGACACTACATACTTGTTGCACTAGAATCAACAAAAAGGAATTTTAAACTCCTCAAATATAGCATTTGAAATAGGTATCTATAGTTTGGAAAACCATAGAAACTCTGGTGTGAATAATTTTTGAATTGTAAACTCCTCAAACATAACATCAGAAATAGGGATCAATTGTTCAGGAAATTATAGAAACTTTGGTGTGGATAGGAACGGGGAATTGGCAGAATTGGCATTGGAAGAATAGGCATTGGCATCAGAAACATTGAAAGGTTTGATATATCCATGGTAGAAATATTGTTACTTTTTTCGATGGGTTCTCTATGACTGAAGACAGATTCTCTTCTTGTGTCTGCTTGATTGCTAATTACTTGTGTATTCCTGATACTCCTTTGCTTCTCTATTTGCTTGTGTGCTGCTACTTCTCTTGTCAGTCATCAATCTAAATATTATTTTCTTGCTGTAAATCATGTCTCCAAACAGTGTTTTTGTTTTTTTTTTGTCCCATTGTTTTTCGACTTTTAAATCTTATATTATTTTAGTAGACTTGTGGGTAGGTTAGCTTAAAGTCTAGTTTATTTTTAGTTCTATTACTCAAACCAGGAATATTTTGAGATTGGTGAGAGATATTTCCAGCAGTTTCTTGTCCTTTAAAAGAATTTTCTGAACCTTGACCATTGTCAGGATGAGAAAATGTTTTGGAGCATAGGAGATGGCTTTCCGGCCTACAAGGAATATCATCTGGTATTCAAAGAAACACATAGAGACACAGAGCCCAAAATAATATATTTGATAACTCCCTTGTTCCATGAACTTTAAATTTATGAACATACAATTTCTTCTCAATATGAAGTAAATACGAAAATATTCAGTAGAATATTCATACTAAACAAATAATGCTTATGAAATTCAGAGTGCCAGCTATTGTATTTTAGTTCCCACAGCTGTCTTCAGTTGTAAAATCATCTGTTGAAGGGTTTGTTTTATTTTTTGCTTGTATTATCGGAGACTTCATCATGCTTTTTTATAGCAGAAGAAATCTTGTAAACATGTTCACTTGTTTTTGTTGTTTCTTTCTAAACTACAGATCAAGGCTTTCGTAGTACAAACTTTTTATGTATATTCAAGAAGGGAAAAGAAACCCCTTAAGAGAATAAAGAAATGGACAACAGGATAATGCTTTGTCATTCATCATTAGTTAAAATGTCTTCATCATTAGTTAAAATGTCTTCCCTATTTCTGATGTGTTGTTTTAGTGGCATGAAATTTGTAAGGCTATAAACTTGATATCAAATTGTCATTAAAAGTTGTTCCTGGACTTTCAAGTTTTAGTATATGTTTTTTTGGTGATTAAGTTTTAGTATATGTTGTATTGATAACCTTCTAAGAAGTCTACATATTTTTATTAGAAATTTGCTCCAGCAATGTGCCTATTTCCCATGGAACCAAGATTATGTCATTCATATGGATGCAAGTTTTAGAGTTCACAGGCATTGGACCTTTTGATCTTGCTTCAAAATTTTGCACCACTAGTGTAGTTCTTATTGAGATGCGTAATGCTATCGATAGGTATGATATTTCCAGGATGAAGTCCATCTTAAACAATATGACAGAACAGAATATTGCACTTCAAGGATGTATGGCATTGATTTCCATCCTTGAGCAAGAGCAATTTCTATCCTTGAAAATTCAAAATATTTTTAATTGCATTATAATAGTTTTCACAACAGGATTGATTGTAACTAAAAAAACTATGCTCATCAAAGTTGTGTATGCTTCTCAATATAGATTTCAAAAAGAGGATTAACATGCAACCTGGTAACTCTAAAATAACTGCATAGATGTCTGTATTAATCTCTATAAGTGCAGTCTGTTGTTCACTGTAACTATATTTTGTCTGCAGCTGATGGTTTGCAACTTTACATGACTATTGCTTCACAAATGACTGTCTTTTTCCTGGAATCACACTTTGTATCTTGTACATATCATTATGCTAACCATTTAAACTGGGTATTAGAGCGGATCAAAATTCCAATCTTAGGAATATGCCACTAGAAACAGTGTGTAGAAGAGCATACATCACAATTTTCCAATTATAAAGCAAGAGGGCTAACACTTGTTACTTATTAGAGGCAATATGTGAATAACAATTCATAGCATGTGGATGGGATGGAATGATTATTAATTTTGATAGTAAATCATGTTAATTTTGGAAAACGCAAACAGTGAGCTCAATATTGATATCATCAACAACTCTTAATCCCTTTAGGTACAACTGCGAGACTTTATGAGATGCAACCAAGGCACACTAATTGCACTTTTATACGATGCTTAGTAAAGACCCAGCAGATGTTACTATGTTACAGTCATGACATCTTGATTCTGAATATGTTTAAGAAAATCTTTCATTCATGGGAACATAAAAATGTAACATATCAGTAAAAAAGGTTCCAAGGGAAAGAGAAAATGTTCACTATACATGGTAAGAATGTCAACCTAGAATGAAGTGATGAAGCAATTGGTTAATTGCCATACAATGCCTGGTACTTTAAATCTCACTTATTTCTTTTTGAATTTGCTTAGTCTTGTACTTGTGCCTTGTTTCCCAATGAACGCCAGAAACCTTCAACAGAATGTGATGAATGTCAATGTAAAGCTGGTGATGGGAAATGTTTTTTGAGATATTAGCCTTTTTTTCTTTTTTTTTTTAAATAAAGAATTTTAAGTGAGTGTCCTTGAATCAAAATTAATTTGAAATTTGCAATTGGATTCAATCTTGCCACATGCATATTAGTTAGAGAAAAGGGATGAATTTAATTTGCATAGAAATTATTTTCTTGATAATCCATTCTAATACATCAAAATAGTGAGTGTCCTTGAATCAAAATTAAGTTAAAATTTGCAATTGGATTCAATCTTGCCACATGCATATTAGTTAGAGAAAAGGAATGAATTTGATTTGCATAGAAATTATTTTCTTGATAATTTATTCTAATACACCAAAATAGATGGGTAGTTGCAATGCATCTTCAACATGTTGAATATGGACCTCAGTCTACATTGTTATGTAGAAACACTGTGTTATGTTTATAAACATGATGTTTCACTCTATTACATTCGGTTATGGGTAAGTTTGGAGAATGATATTGTTAAGAAAATTCTATAGTCATATAAAACACTTGTTTCATTCACCAAAGCATGTCTTATACCATATGAAATTGGACATAGCACATCAAGAAGAACAGGACATGGAATAACTCTTGCTATTAGGAAACATTGTGTGATGAATATACAGAGTGGAGGTTTAGTAGGTACTCAAATAACAAAGTGGTTAAATGACCTACAGAACTTTTGGAACTTCTGAAGGTCATCATTGCTTTGCTTCTATAGGGAAAAAGAAATACTAATAGAATAACATGCCATAATATGCAAGCAAATTGTTTAAAGAACCAAGTATTGGCAAATGAGGGCACCTTCTAATAGATGGGATTTCACAAAGATATCTATGAATAAATGACCAGCATCAAGAAAAATACTGTTTAGCAAGCTTGCACTCCTAGATTATATTATTTAAATCTTTTCATTACCATGAACTATTTGAGATGACAATTCTAGCTAAATGAACTTGTTGGAGAGACTTTTAACAAGATCCTTGAAAATCAGGATCACAAATTACAGAATGCAAGTGTGAACCAAGCAGCATGGATCCTCATCCCTAACCCAATTAATTGGAGAAAACTTCTTCATAGGACAGAATTCAGGCAACCATACATAGTCTGAGCATCAAAGCATGGGATTGGTCTACCATCCAATCAAATATAATCTCTCCAGTCAATCTGAACCTTTTGAAGGAGGTCATAATTGTATACTGGAGTTAATATTGCAAAATAGTGTTGTGTGAGCCCTGCTTCTTCCAAGAGATTCCAGCTTCCTATTCCAGTCCTAGTAGTTGCCTATGAAACATGTCTGACATCATATAGAAGAATAATAATACATCAAGAACAGGTCAGGTGACAACTCTTGCTAACCAATCAAGAGGAATCAGAATATATATATAGGATCTTAGGAAATACACATGTGGCAAAGTCATTGAATAATTATCGAGCTTGATCATACAATAATGTTGTTTGAAAGTATCTCAAGTTCACTATTGTTTGATCATTTTCTAGTGGAAAAGAGAACTATCAATAGAATAGCATACCATCTTATCCAAGCAAATTGTTTATAGAGCCAAGGATTGGCAAATGTTCAGATCACGCTTGCATTCTTAGCATACTATGTAAATCTTCTAATCACAATGAGTTATTGAAGATAACAATTCTAGCTAAATGAACTTGTCAAAGAGACCTTTAACAAAGTCATTGAAAAACAAAATCTCAGATTTAAAGCAAAGCCCAAGTGTAGATCAGGTATCATGGATCTTCATCCATAACCACTTGCAGTTCAACATTTTCATTATAAAGAATTGGGGTAACTACACATTGTCAGAGAATCCAAGCAAAGGATTGGTCTACCATCCCTTCGAACACGATTTTTTCAGCTAGTCTGAGCCTTTTCAAGGAAATCATAGTCATATAACAGAGTGAGCAGTGGCCAATGAATTGGACAATTCCCCCTTCTTCCAAGAGATCCCAGCTTCCCAGCTTCCCAGCTTCCTATTCCACAACTAATAGTGGCCTATGAATTATTTCATCAATACCATCCATTTTCAGAATTGGCTAAACATTTGGAAAAAAACATCTTTAGGTCAGAGACTATAAAATCAATAAAAATTTTAAACTTTTTAGTTTGATTGTTCAAATTACAATTTTAAACTTATTTTTTAGTGGTCTTTTCCAAAGTTATGATCTGAATGATTTCAATTAAATTTTATTAAAATTTTAATTAAACAAGCACCTGCCCCATAATGGGCTCCATTTTCATTGTCCTTTCACCTTATAGTAAACATTTAAATCCAAAGAAGCAGATCTATATCTTTGGTTAATGACCAAGCTTTTTAAAACATCCCTCAAAAGAAACCAGTTAGCATAATATGAAAACCCGACATCATGGATTTTTAAAACAGTAAATTTCTTTGAGAAAACACTTCATTTATTTGAGAAGAGAATAAACAGAACCCTTTGGAAACACCTAATATCCCACCTACTATTAGAAGAAACATTGTGCTAACACTTCCCTTTTTAACTAAAATGGCAGAAGAACTAAAAGTTTAAAACTTTAAGGCTTTAAATAATGTCTTAGGTTCTTATTTAAAAGTCCCAAATTTAGGGATGAGTGTGAATGATCTTCTTTAAAAAGTTCTTAGGTTGGAGGCCAGGTCTTGAATCTCTAAATTGACCAACTTAATACAACATATTTCCTGTCTAGATCATAGATTCCCCGAGACGCATAGCTTGTCATCTTTTAACCCCTAATCTCCATGCAGTTTTTTGAAGATATTTTATATCTATAATACTTAGACTTTATTACAACTTGAGGTGAGTTTCAATGGCTTCCAAAAAGAGTTATGTTGACTACGATTTGGGCGTGGAATTTTGTGCACTCAATATATGTATTGTTAAAGAAGGGCCTCGGTTGTTTTTGGGATCCCGAAGATGGAACTGAAATCACAGAAGGTATTGTTAAGAGACTCAACTTTTGATTTCCAGTAAGAGACACAGATTTGCATTTTGTGGTTCGTTTTTTTTTTCATTTATGGAACATAAAAGTATGCCCGGATATATATCCAAAAACTTATTTATGTAAAAACTTATTGTGATTGTTATTGATTAAAATATTGTAGAGGCTGTGTGATGTAATAAAACTCTAAGAAAATGGTTTCTTCTTTAAAAACTTGGTTGCATGCATTGAAAAAGTAAAATAAGGTTTATAGGTCATGTTTTGTTTTGCTATTTTAAAATAGTTATATGAAATTAAAATGGGTCCACAAATATTTTATTGTTATTATTTAGGGTATTTGAATAACTTAGTAACTATGCATGTATTGCTTGATAAGATTTAAACTTTGATTTCACTTTTGAAAGTAGAGGAATTTAACTAGTCGGGGGTATGTCATTTGAACCATGTATTAGGTTTCTTGTATCATAGCTCTAACATATTTCACAATAATTATATAGTTGGCTTGTGTTTGTTTTTGAGATATTTTTTATTATTTTATAATATCTAGTTGATATGGATTATTATATATACTTGATAGTGCCCTCACAACATGACTAATATGGGGTGAAAGGGATTTTAATTTATAACTTTTAAAGAAGGTTGGCTTCTTCATAAATCTAAATCTAACAACCAATCTTAGTATTTTAGGAAAAGGGTATGAGAAGTAAAATAAGTTACGTGAAAAGTAAATATGATTATTTAATAGGAGCAAAAATTAGTTTGATCCATTTAATACACTTTAAGAATTAAAAGGACTTCAATGCATCAAACCATAAACAAAATTATGCAATGACGTAGATGAAAAGGACAAACATAAGGTGAACAAACAAAGTCACATATATTATTTTTTTAATTAAAACTATGAGATTCATATACAATTCAATAACAAATATCATGCACAATCCATCCATTAGATTGCATTATCAAAATGATCACCAAGTCCAAATTCAATGAGTAGAGTAGCTTCAAGTTTTCCAAAAGGATCCTTACAAATGAGTCATCAACTCATATCTATAGTGTTCACAACTAATTCTAACTCTAGCCACAATAAAGAGATCTAACTCTAGTTAAAATAAATTCTTGAAAAATTAGATGGCAAAATGGTTGTTCATTCTACTAGGTTTATGATGCAGGAGCATCCGGTGAAAGTATGAGCAATCTTGCATCCTTTAAGTTTTCTTTAAGTTCTTGTATTTTTGAAGCATTTTTGGTTCTTTCCGGAGGGGAAGTTTTGGGGAAATTGTAAAGCAGGGGCAAAAATTAGGTTGGGGTCGCGAAATCGCGACCTCAAAGCTTCAGCAAAGGCAAAGCCAGTTTCGACGTCGCGATATCGCGACGTGATATCAAATGAACACAAAGGCGGTACAGACTTAGAAAGGGGGATGGTTTGGTCGCGATATCGCGACGTCGCGATATCGTGGCATTACTTGCAAAAAGGAGAAGAGTTGACCTTTGGGTCGCGATATCGCGACATGTCGCGATATCGCGGCTTTGTTTGCCAAAATGAAAGCAGGAGGACAGTGGGTCGCGATATCGCGACATGTCGCGATATCGCGACTGATATGAAGTCAAGCTTATGTGAACACGCGGACTGATGAGAAGGCAAGCCGTAGTGACACGTGGCCTCCACGTGTGTTAAGGTGATGCGGCCAGTGGAATACCAAGCCAGAGTTAGACGCGCGGGCTGCCGCGAAGATTAAAGTTAAAATGGGCAACCGCGTGTATTAAAGATGGGGATGGCCATCGCAACAGTAGAGAGCATGGACATTATGGGCATAACAGAGACTGAGAAGGACGATCTGACCAAGGCGGCGTTTGCAGGATAGAGAAGATCATTAATGGGGTTTTCATGGTGGGTCGGGCAGTTGCCCATTTATGACAGAAATTTGGAAGTTCGACCGAGGGAGGGAAAATTCGAATTTGAAAGTTGTTAGGCAGGGCATTGATGGCCTAGAGGATCGGGGCCTCGTTAAAAACCCAAAATTCTGTAAGGGCAAGGGATGGTGAAGCTCGGGATTGAGGGAGAAGTTGTATGCTGGAAAAACTACTGTAAACTGTATTAAGCAATTTAATGAAATTATTGTGAAATTACTGTGAATGTGTTTGTGAGAATCCCGGCTTTCCATCAAGTGGTATCAGAGCGGGAGCTCCTGAGCGTGTAACAGATCGCCGGAGAGAGGCAGTTACACCAGGATCTGTGGGAGGATAAAAAAAAAATACATAATGCCTCCACGAAGAAACCGTGGCGGAGTAGGAAATGTGGTGCCGGCCGAAGACTTCCGAGCCTTGCAGAGACAAGTTCAAGCCCTGCAAGCGGAGTTACGCAGAAGGCACGAGCCCGGGAGGGATGAGGAAAGTGAAGACGAAGTTGAAGAAGAAGACCAATCTGAGGAGGAGGAAGAGGCTGTGGACCCTGCACAAGCCCGGTTGTACAAGGCCATCTCTCAGATTGGAAAACAACCGAAGATGGAGGTTTCTACATACTCGGGAAACCTAAATCCAGAAGAAGTGATTGACTGGATAAATGATTTAGAGGAGTATTTCGAATATGAGGAGGTTGAAGACCCTAACCGGGTCAGATTTGCTAAGACCAAGTTGAAGGGTCATGCCAGCATTTGGTGGAGGGGAATACAGTTGGAGAGGAACAGAAGGGGGAAGGAGAGAATAACAAGATGGGATAGAATGGTGGAGAAGCTGAAAAGACAGTTCATCCCGACAGATTACGAGTTGGATCTGCTAAGAAAAATGCAGGGTTTGAGGCAGACAAACAAAACTGTCCAAGAGTACACCGAGGAGTTCTACAAGATCTCTATTAGAACTGGGCATTTGGAGGCAAACAAAGAAAAGGTGGCCCGTTATATCAATGGGTTGAGACTCGGTATCCAGGAGGAACTGAGCCTGGTTCGGATAAGCACCATTGAGGATGCTTACCAGTTTGCCTTAAAGGTGGAAGAAAAACTGAACAGGCGGTTTGAAGGCAAGCAAAGAGGAAGGGGCCATGGTGGAAGAAGCTGGTGGGAGAACCAGTGGAGAAAAGTACAAGGACCCGAAGAAGACGGGTGAAACCGGTAGTAACCGAGGACCAAAAGGAAGAAGATGTTTATCAGCCCGAGAACAGAACGAGTTACCCAAGAGGACGGGGTGGATCTGGACGAGGATTTGGAAGAGGAGTATTCCGTGGGACATGTTTCCACTGTGGTGAAGAAGGACATCGGGCATTTGAGTGTCCACAACACCGGGAAAGGATGAACAAGAGGCCTGAGGGTCCAGCCAGAGCTGCTGTGGCAGAGGAAGATGTTGAGTCTGAGCATTCCGAAGAAGCGGAGAGAGGAGAAACAATGCTTGTAAGAAGAGTCCTGTTGAATGAGGAAAAGGACACAGACCAGAGAAGAAGTTTATTCCGCACCAGATGTAAATGTGCGGGCAAGGTTTGCAATATCATTATTGATAATGGTAGCACGGATAACCTGGTTTACGAGGAAATGGTTACAAAGCTACAGTTAGAAAGGAAGAAGCACCCACACCCATACCGGGTCGCATGGTTACAGAAGGACCATGGAGCTTTGGTCAATGAGCAGTTTTCTGTTAAATTTAACATTGGAAATTATTGTGATGAGGTCCTGTGTGACATCCTACCCATGGATGCTTGCCACATGTTACTGGGGAGGCCCTGGCAGTTTGACCGGAGTGCAGTGCATGATGGTCGTGCCAACACCTACTCATTGACAAAGAATGGTGTACGCCATAAACTAAAGCCTTTAAAGGATGCGGATGAAAAGGTATGTAACAATTCCAGAGTCTGTTTAGTTGAGGGGAGGAAGTTCTTGAACGGGTTGAAGCATGAACATTTATGTTATGCAATAATCCCTAGAGTTAGGAGGAAGGAATGCCAGGATACCCCAACAGAAGTCCTAAATCTGTTGGAGGAATTTCCAGATATTGTGTCTGACAATGTGCCTGAGGGTTTACCCCTAGTAAGGAAAATTAGCCATCATATAGACCTAGTACCGGGATCAAGCTTGCCAAATAAAGCTGCACACAGGATGACGCCTGTAGAGACTGAGGAGTTAAATAGACAGGTCCAAGAATTGTTAGAGAAGGGATTGATTCGGGAAAGTTTGAGCCCATGCGCGAGTACTGCGATGCTTGGCGCCAAAGAAGGATGGGGAATGGAGGATGTGTACAGATTCACGGGCCATCAACAAAATCACTATTAAATACAGATTCCCGTTGCCAAGAATGGATGATATCATGGACTGTTTAAGTGGAGCTGAATACTTCACAAAGATTGATTTAAAAAGCGGCTATCATCAGATCCGAATCCGGGAGGGAGATGAGTGGAAGACAGCCTTCAAGACAAGAGAGGGCTTGTATGAGTGGTTGGTCATGCCATTTGGGCTGTCCAATGCACCAAGTACTTTCATGCGGCTGATGAATGAAGTACTGAAGGAATTCCTGGGAAAGTTTGTTATTGTTTATTTAGATGACATATTGATATTCAGCAGGACCCTGGAGGAACACCTGATGCATATCAGGAGGGTCTTTGAAAAACTGCGAGAAGAGCAGTTGTTAATAAATCTGAAAAAGTGTAATTTTGTCAAGAAAGAATTGGTATACCTAGGGTTTGTAATCTCAGCAGAAGGTCTGAAAATGGACCCCGAGAAGGTGAGAGCCATCATTGAATGGCCTACCCCAAGAAGCACAATAGAAGTAAGATCTTTTCATGGTTTGGCCAGCTTTTACAGGAAGTTCATAAGGAACTTCAGCAGCATTTGTGCACCTCTCACAGAAACAATGAGGGGAGATAAAAAGGAGTTCAAGTGGACATCAGGGGCTGAAAGGAGCTTTAATGCATTAAAGAAAAGGGTCACAGAACAGCCCGTTTTAGCACTTCCAGACTTTAACAAGGTGTTTCAAGTGGACTGTGATGCCAGTGGCAGTGCAATAGGGGCTATACTGAGTCAAGGAGGCAAACCGGTTGCTTATTTCAGTGAGAAGTTAAATGATGCTCGAAAAAAGTATTCGAGTTTATGACCAAGAATTTTATGCTATAGTTCGGGCTCCGAAAAAGTGGAGACACTATTTATTGCCAAAGGAGTTTGTTCTATTTACTGACCATCAGGCTTTACAATACATTAACAGTCAGACAAAACTGAACCAAAGGCACATGAAATGGGTGGAGTTCCTCCAAAGTTATACCTTTGTGCTTGAAGCACGAAGTGGGAAGTCAAACAGAGTTGCGAGATGCTTTGAGCGGAAGGCGGACTTTGCGACTAGACTGACGAGTGGAAGTAGTGGGATTTGAAGAAGCGAAGGGTTTGTACTCTGCAGATCCGGATTTTGCAGAAGCTCGGAAGGCTTGCTTAACACCTGTTACGGTGGACCGAACAAAATGGTTGGATTTCCTAATCCAAGATGGAATGTTGTTCAAGGGAAGCAAATTATGCATTCCAAGGAGCTCCATGCGGGAGAACTTGATTAAAGAAAAGCACAGCGGAGGACTGGCTGGGCACTTTGGTAGGGATAAGACCATTGCCCTGGTGGAGGAAAATTACTACTGGCCACAACTTCAGCAAGATGTGCGGAAGTTTGTGCAAGGTTGCAGAATATGCCAGATGGCGAAGGGTGTAAAGCAAAACACAGGACTGTACCAGCCATTACCTGTACCTGAAAGGCCATGGGAGGACATAAGCATGGATTTTATTCTTGGGTTGCCGAGAACACAGAGGGGAAATGACTCAGTATTTGTGGTAGTTGACCGATTCTCCAAAATGGCACATTTTATTCCCTGCCAGAAGACAAGTGATGCAGTTCACATTGCCGGGTTATTCTTCAAGGAAGTGGTACGACTTCACGGTCTGCCAAGAAGCATAGTTTCTGACAGAGATACCAAGTTTGTTGGGTACTTTTGGAGAACTCTGTGGAAGAAGATGAAGACAGATCTGAAATTCAGTTCTGCATACCACCCATAGACTGACGGACAGACAGAGGTGGTGAACAGAAGCCTGGGTAATTTATTGAGATGTTTGATAGCAGATCAACCCAAGGGATGGGATTTAGTCTTACCACAGGCGGAATTTGCTTATAACAGTTCAGTCAATAAGAGCACCAACAAATCTCCATTCCAGATAATATACGGGAACAGCCCAAGGAATGTGTCTGAACTGAGAAAGTTGGACAGGAAAGAAAAGTGTAGTGCCGAGGCAGAAGAATTTGCAGAGCATATGAAGAGTCTGCATGAAGAAGTAAGGAAACAAATTGTAAAGATGAATACTCAATATAAGGCGAGGGCGGACCAGAAGCGGCGGTTCAAGGAGTTCAAAGTAGGAGATGAGGTCATGGTGCATCTCAGGAAGGAGAGATTTCCTGCCAAGACTTATAATAAATTGAAGATGAAGAAGTTTGGACCATGCAGAATACTGGGAAGGCGAGAATCAGGAAATGCGTATGAAGTGGAATTGCCAAGTTGGCTTGATATTTCACCTATTTTTAATATCTCCGATTTAGTGGAATATCATGAGGGAGAAGGTACCGAGATGCCAAGTGCAGAATTGTGGCAAATTCCAGCTGCTACTCCGACCACCAACGAGATTGAGGAGATATTAGACACCCGTGAAGGCAGAAGCACCCGAAACAAACAATATTCTGAATACTTGGTAAAGTGGAAGGGCAGGCCTGTTGAAGATGCGACTTGGTTGTCGAAAATGGAGGTTGACCGCCTGGATCTTCCCCCAACAACACAGAAGTGAGGATCACTTTTAATCTACCCCGGGTGTCTGATGCAGGAGCATCCGGTGAAAGTATGAGCAATCTTGCATCCTTTAAGTTTTCTTTAAGTTCTTGTATTTTTGAAGCATTTTGGTTCTTTTCGGAGGGGAAGTTTTGGGGAAATTGTAAAGCAGGGGCAAAAATTAGGTTGGGGTCACGAAATCGCGACCTCAAAGCTTCAGCAAAGGCAAAGCTAGTTTCGCGATCGCGATATCGCGACGTGATATCAAATGAACACAAAGGCGGTACAGACTTAGAAAGGGGGATGGTTTGGTCACGATATCGCGACGTCGCGATATCGCGGCATTACTTGCAAAAAGGAGAAGAGTTGACCTTTGGGTCGCGATATCGCGACATGTCGCGATATCGCGGCTTTGTTTGCCAAAATGAAAGCAGGAGGACAGTGGGTCGCGATATCGCGACTGATATGAAGTCAAGCTTATGTGAACACGCGGACTGATGAGAAGGCAAGCCGTAGTGACACGTGGCCTCCACGTGTGTTAAGGTGATGCGGCCAGTGGAATACCAAGCCAGAGTTAGACGCGCGGGCTGCCGCGAAGATTAAAGTTAAAATGGGCAACCGCGTGTATTAAAGATGGGGATGGCCATCGCAACAGTACAGAGCATGGACATTATGGGCGTAACAGAGACTGAGAAGGACGATCTGACCAAGGCGGCGTTTGCAGGTCAGAGAAGATCATTAATGGGGTTTTCATGGTGGGTCGGGCAGTTGCCCATTTATGACAGAAATTTGGAAGTTCGACCGAGGGAGGGAAAATTTGAATTTGAAAGTTGTTAGGCAGGGCATTGATGGCCTAGAGGATCGGGGCCTCGTTAAAAACCCGAAATTCTGTAAGGGCAAGGGATGGTGAAGCTCGGGATTGAGGGAGAAGTTGTATGCTGGAAAAACTACTGTAAACTGTATTAAGCAATTTAATGAAATTATTGTGAAATTACTGTGAATGTGTTTGTGAGAATCCTGGCTTTCCATTAGTTTAGCATTAGAGCTCTTTTATTTCCACTTTAGTGTTGCTTTATTTCTCCAAGTTCACTAAGCGAATATATTAGTTGGATCTTAGCTAGAAAATACTATCATTGTGGGCCCCATGCAAGTTTGAACCTTGGATTGGTCATTTTACGTATTCCAATGTCTTTGTTTAATGAATCATTAATCTAGTGCATTTTCTCAATGAGTTGTTGATAAGTTAGCAAGTCACTAACTATTTGTCATATTGTTAACACTGGGTGGTTAACACAGTGACTCACTATTATGTTAGCAATTCGCTAGTGTGTCAATAGATTGTTGCTTGATCAATAAGTCAACTAGGATTTATCTTCATGATCTAGCCCGATGTGTCTATACTTTGTGTCTAGACCCTTTGTACCTAGCAATTAACCCTTCCTTTATTGTTGATATGAAAAAAAATTACTTGATTGACTTGCTTGCCTAACTTCCAATGAGTTGTTTCTCATTGGCAATGTTACATCTAGGTTGATCAGGTTGTGGTAACTTTGGCACCTTCCTATCCTTCTCAACCTAAATAGTTTAATTTTTGCATTAGTACAATGCCATTGTTTGTGTATTCCCTTTAAATAGTTTAGGTCCATAATCTCTTTGGTCAACAATTTGTTCATCAGTTAGAAAATAACTAATGTGTCATAAGTCACTTAACCATGCAACATATCTGTAAGGGAGTTATTCAAGAGGCCAAATTCTTCACCCATTACATTCCAAATCCATCTAATTTACTTCATTTTTCTTAATTTATCCCCATAATGATTTGATTTTAAAACTCTAATGTGTGAATTGGATGTCTCCTTTGATTCTTAAATGAGATTTTTGTAATATGTTGTGCATCAGAGTAGAAACTATTATAATTTTGTGAACTTGTGGGTTCTCATGCTTATAGAGTATTTAATACCAATATTGCCTTATTCACTGGGTTATAGTGTTTTTCATGCTCTAGGGAGATATCCCTCAAGTGGCAACCATGACATCAATGAGGTCCAATTTGACATAGAGCATATCTCTAATTCTTATAATGCCTCAAGTGCTACTTTCAAAGTGTCATGCTAAAATCTAAAGAATTTCTCTTTACTATCTACCACTGCTTTGACCTTTGGCATGATTTTATCCATTGATTGATGGATATTAAAATCATAGAGACTACTTACTACAATGACATCTCGTGAACCTGAGTCATCTAACTTTTCTACTCTATTATCAACTACACATATTACTCATTGATTGTAGGTCCTACTTCCTCTAGCAATAAGTTTGTATCTTTGTTGTTTAACTATTAGTGAATCTCTTATTTAGCTTCCTTGATTGTGTAGTGTAGTTTGTCTATTGTAATGATGTATTCTTATATATTTTGTTGTTTGGGCTCAAAATTTGGTGATTGCTTCTTGAATTTTTTCTTCCATGTGGTTCCATTCAATGAAGAGCATGATCAGTTTTATCATGTAGTGCTTCTAGGATTGACTTCAACAAGCATAGGTAGGCATAGAGCCTCACAAAGTCTATCATAACTTCTTGTTATGATTATAAGACCAATTATCTATTACTGGGACCCATCGAGCATACCATTAAACTAGTGTAGAATTTGATTGTCCCAATTAGAACAATCGCACCTTGCAAGGAGCGACACAATAGGGTCGTAGCCGAGAGCATGGGGTTCAACTCAATTAGGGGCCTTTAGGAATTTTACAAGGTTGGCTCCTTGTTAAGATGTGATTTTTTAGGTGCACTTAATCTTAGCGGAAAAAGGGGTGTGAGAGATAAAAATAAAATGACTCAACAAAAGAAAAAGTGCGGCAATGCTCCAAAATATCTGCTAAGATCTCCTTGCACAACAAGCCTAAATGATATGTGCCAAAAGTGAACAATTCCTCTCCTTTATACAATTAAGCACAAATGAGTTTTACCGACATACATGTGCATAAGGAAACGGGTCCGCAGAAGAGCCACATATGACTAGTCCAAAAATTGATGCTTGCCTCCGACACACACATGTATAAGCAAAACCCAAAAATAGGTAAAAATAATAAACACACACACATAAAAAAAAGTTAGTAGAGAACCACATATGACAGTCCAAAAATTAACTTAGGCCATCATATATATGCAAGTAATTTTATACAAATATTGTGCCAAAAGTGGGGGTTTGATTTACCCACAAGTCGCTCAGGAACCGATTGCTCTATAAAAAGAAATGAAATGAAATCTTACAAAATAAAGCAAATGCAAACTTGTCAATCCCTTTCACAATCTAGACTATTGCTATTTATAAATTACAATAGGAATGATTTCCCTCGAAAATTATATGTGGCTATTTCTGACAATCTCAACTACCTCTTGTAGAGATCTTGAATCTTAAATGAGGTAACCTTGGTCATAACAATTGTCAGATCTGAGACTACCAAAATCATACTTATCTTAAATAAACCTTTGATTTAATTAATTAAGATGTCATTTGGTAGGTGGTCTTTCTCTCCCTAGGCAAGAATACATTTATTTTGTTCACCTACCTCTGTCCCAGCTCTACACACTTTGACTTGGAAAATACATTGGTGGTAGCTCCAAATTTTGATGTGTCACTTGGTTCTTTCAAAATTCAAGGTCTTCCTATAGAATTGGTTGTAAATTTTTCTGTTGGCACTTAGTTAACGTTCACAAAACTTTCAATGTCGAGGTTGCTTAAAAAATAATACTACTTCCACTCTATCTTCTCATCGTTGTGTTTGTCAAGAATTTTCTTTCCTTCACTTAATGAATTTTACACAACCTCCTACTGTCAGAAATAATCTTTGCTTCCTCCTCTTTAGGACATATTGCATGCTTAAGGGGAAAAATGTTGTTATCTTGGCTCACAATTTTATAAAATTTCAATTGCTTGTGGTCCAAAATTTGCCTTAAGTACACATCAATAGTGAGAAGTCACTACAGAAACATATAAATTTTTAAAAACATATAATATTAGGCCTATTAAAGTGATAAAATATACTAATCCAAAAAATGGTATTACACATTATGTCCAAAATTGTAAAACTAGGAATTGATTCAATTTGTCTTAAAAATATATCTTAAATACTTCTATGAAAGGACAAAAATATATACTTATGGACCTTCAAAAGGATACCTAATAATTAAAGGATGTAATAGTGGGGTACATTCATATGTGAGTTATAGTTACAGATCATTATGACAATTAACTCCATCCTTTTGTATAAGTGTACCATTTTTGGATAATACAATTTGTCTAGCACCTTTGTTCCTCCAATAGTGGTATCAAAGCAAGACATAGTAGAGTGGGATTTCAGATTAGGTTATGAGATAAAGATATCAAATTTGTAAGATGCCAAAGTAAATGATTTTCTTTTTTTTCATTGCACTCTTTTGTTTTGTAGGTGCTAAGTCAACATGCAATATTTCTTGTTGCCCCTTGACTATGTTGACGATTTAGTTCATGTGCTTTAAAGAGGCATTCAAAAACTAATATTTCTAACCTTATTGAACAAGATAAAGGCACTTTCAAAGGATTTTATGCATCATCTACTACAAAGGATGACATGAAATAGTAGATTTCTAATGCAATAAGAGAAAATATTCAAGGGTATTAAATGTTCTATATGCTTGTTTGTGAGCATGGAGTGATGATTGGGATGCCACATGGAAGGAGATAACACATTATTATTTTTTATTAGATATGAAGGGGTTTTGAAAGGGTTACCAAACATTTTATTATAGGATAAACCCTGCAAAACTTGGCCTAAGACCAACAATACTGGGACAAGAACAACTATAAAGCACTACAATTGGCCACCCATCACCAAGTAAACCAGCTACAACTTGATACAAAAAATAAAATTAGAACAGTGCTAGTGAGCCCCCCAACCAACCAACACTCCCACCTGGCTATGCATAAAATATTTCTTCATAAATAGTAAAATATTACAGAGCATCAAGAAGCTTGCATCGCTAAATTCAATCGAAGAAGACCTTAAGGAAAATTATCTCTTCAAACAGACAGACCATTGAGACTTATACCTAGGTTTACTATAAATTCAGTGTGGCTATTTCCTTCTCTGAAGATATGCTTTATCTCCCTATCCTCTCTAGCCTGAAGAATTCACCTAGATTCCATAATCATAGCCTCAATATTCCAACCAGGGACTGAATCACTTTTGACCAAGTTTATAATATTAAGTGAGTCTCCTTCAATGCAAACTTTTTGGTACCCCATATTCTCCACAAGTAGTAGACCTTGGTAAATTAATCTAGCCTCCACAACATGGCAAGTCTGGATATCTAATAATTCAGCATTTTTTTATAGAAGCCCACCTCTATCATCCCTAAGAACCCCACCAATACCATAATTATCAGGATTACCATTTAAAGCTCCATTAAAATTCAGTTTAACCTGGCCTAGAGAAGGAGGTTCTCACCTCACAAGAGCTCAAGGATTAGGACCAAGAAGACCAACAACCCTATTGCTTTTTTGAAATCCAATTTTCCTTTTGAGCTCAATCTCCTAAAATTTTCCCTCATCCAAAGCTAGAGAGGACACATTCTCCAAGGTGGAAGCCAAGGCTCTAGCTCAAATAGAGGTAAGACCTCTTTGGAAGTTTTTAGAAATTCTTCTATTCCTCTCCTTCCACACCCACCAAAAACGATGCGGAAAATAAAAGTTCCAAAAAAAAATTATATTTGGAGAGTAAAAAAGAGATGACCATTGAGCACAAACATCAACAAATGAACTTGCCACCACCCAACTCAGTCTCAAAAAATAAAAATAGAGTTAAGAACTTCCACAAAGAATGAGCATTGAAAGAATAAATAACTTGTTTGTTCCTCATTAGCACCATAGAGGTGACATTTATTTGGCATCAACCAACCTCTTTTTTTAATATTTTCAATGGTCAAAATATTATTCTAAGTTGTCAACTAGAAAAAGATATTTACCTTTGGCGTTAGACCCTTAAGCCAAAATTTGAAAGGTGGAACCCACGGAGGAGTCCTGATAGCCAACAGATTGTAGGTGGATTTTACTAAAAATGATCTTTTATTTTTCCTTGCCTAGAAGATCTCATCCTCTTCATTTCTCTATTTAATGACCTAAAACTTCAACTTATTAGCAATTAGAATCCAAAATTCAAGTTCAACATTGTTGATAATAGACTAGTCTAATGATTTCCAAACTTTCAACCCATTGACCACCTCGATAAAGTTGTCCACCTTATATCCAAATACCAATTTGGTCCTAGGCTCCAAACACATAAAATTTGGAATTTGCACAAGGGGCTAGTACATCAGCCAAATATATTTCTAAAAATCAATCTTGAGTCCATCACCCAATCTCCACTTGCAACCTTTGGAGACTAGTACCCTCAAATTTTGTAAAATCAACCAAAAGGCTGAACCAGATGTCGACAAAGGATCAACAAGTAAAAAATTCTCTTGTCTCAAGTATCTGGCTGACACAATATTGACCTAGCTACTTTTAGTTTGATTTTCCAACTTTCATCCCTATTTTGCAACTAGAGCCTTATTCATCTGCCTAATGTCATAAAGACCTAAGCCACCATCCTTTTTAGGTCTAAATACTTGCTCCCAATCAAATAAGTGAAATTTTTTCTTCTCATCAAAATCAGACCAAAGAAATAACTTTTGAATATGTTCAATCTTCAATAAAATCTTGTTAGGAATTCTAAATATAGATAAGAATGTTGGAATACTTTGAAGAGTAGACTTTACTAAGGTAGCATTTTCAGCTTGATTGAGGAGGGATCATTTCCACCGACCAACTTCCTTTGCAATCTTTCCACCATAGGTTCCCAAAGCAAATTCCAGATCCTACCTTTAAACAAAGGCATTCCAAGGTAAAGAGATGGGAGGATAGCCACCTCACAACCCAAGATGCAAATAATTATCCTCTGCCTCACTAAGGGGGTATTCAAAAAGAATATTTTGCTTTTTATATAATTTATCTTTTGCCTAGTTGAATTTTCAAATACCTCCAGTATTCCTTTTAACACCTTTACTTGAGGAACTGAAGCAAGGAGGGAGAGTAGAATATCATCGACAAATTGGTGATGAGAAATAGGATCCACTAATAAAGCGGGCTTGATACCTTCCATAAAGGGTTCTAACTTGATAGCCCTACCCAAGGATTTCACCACTAAGATATAGAGGTAAGGGGACAAGGGGTCCCCTTGGAAAATGCCTCTCAGAATTGAAAGATAACTTGTTGGGGACCCGTTTATTAAGACCGAAAACTTGGCAAAAAAGATAAAAGCATGGAGAAGTTTTATCCAACTCTGGAAAAAACTAAATTTTCCCAAAACCTTTAACAAAAAATCCCACGAAACCCTGTCATAAGCCTTGTTCATGTCTAATTTAAGGAGACTAGCTTTACCACTTTTATCAGCTGAACGAAGAATTTCATGGATAGCTATGATAATGTCCAAGATTTGTCTCCCTGGTATGAATCCACTTTGGGCTGAATCAATCAAGGTTGGAAGAAAATGTTTTAATCTGTTAACAAGGGCCTTTGTCAAAATTTTATAAACAGTGTTGCATAAGCTGATGAGTCTAAAGGCACCAAAGCTCTTTGCACCAACAATATTGAGGATATGATTGGTGGTTTGGACCTCCCAAAGGGCATCAACAATATCCTTCCCCATAATATGCCAATACTTTTAGAAAAAGAGGGGGGGAACCATTAAGACCCGAAGCCTTCATTCCTTCCATTGCAAAGATAGCAGCTCTAACTTCCTCATCGCTGAAGGGAGAGATAAGGGCTTGGTTCATATCAACCATGACAAGGATGGGAATACTACCAAGCATCTTATTTTGAGAATCCTCATTACAAACCTCAGCTCTTATATCCTTAATGTGAGTAGCACTAGATCCATCAACTTTTTGAATTTCTCTAATCCTATTGGCACTTTTGTGCTTCAAGGTCGTGATGTGAAAAAACTTGGAATTTTTATCTCCTTTTAGCCAATTTGCCTTGGACTTATGTTTCCACAAAATTTTCTCCTTGGAAATAAGGTTTTGAAATTTTTCCAGCACCTCCTTTTCTCTATATCTGATCTCTTGATATTGATTTCCAAGTTCTATCTCAAATTTAATAGCTTTTAGTTGACTTTTTAGGTCTTTCTTATTTTGAAAAATATTCCCAAAAACCCTTTTATTCCATTCTTTAAGGTCACTTTTAACAACTCTAAGCTTTGTCACAATTTTGGAAAGGTCAAAGCCTTGGATCCTTGTCGACCACCAGTTTTTTATTTCAGCTTCCAATTGAGGATGAAGGCACCACATTACCTCAAACCTGAATGGCCCAAGGAATTTGATTTCTTCCTGGGCCTATTTAAAACATAAGGGGTTATGGTTGGAGATAACACATTATTTATTATAGCATGTCAACTCAATCATGGATAAGAGGATAATTTTTTCCATCTCATATTATTTTTTGTTTTGTAGGCTTGAACATTGATGCCATAAAGCTATAAATTTTTTTGATTGTGAGAAGTGATGTTCATTTTCCCTTTTCACATTATCTTTTTCCATTAGTTGTATGTTTGTAAGAGGTATAAGTTGAGAATTTCCATATAAGCAAGTGTTTATAACGTGAAATTTTTTTTACAGTTTGTGCAATCTAGAACATGAGTATTGTCAAGGATGTGCTAACATGATGCCACCAATATTGGGCCATCAATAATATTGTCAACATAATAACATGAAATTATCTAATATCAAAGAAATGACCATCAAAAATCCACTTGGCATATTCTACTATTTGTATTTATCATCAAAGGATGGGAAGGGGTCATATTAGAGAGTTGAAGGTTATCCAATATATACCAAATAATGATAGTTGATATCATCTACATATTTTATGATTTGTGTCATCCAATGCATAAAATGTTAACTATCTAGAATTAAAAGTATTATTCATCTTATATTTTGCATGAAGCTATCAAGCAATTTGGAAGATAGGTCATCCCTCTATATTGCACATATCAGCTATGAAGTTTAGTAGGGCCATATTGGAGAGTTATAAGTTGTCTATAGTATAGAATATAGAGAATTATAGTCCATGATTAAATCATGGCCTACATGTTGGACCATTATTTTTACCATCAACAAATGAGACATCCAATGAAAAATAATGTGAAACTACCATCCATATACATGATATCGTGAATAAAATTCAAAGTGATACTTATAAGACCATGTGTTATGAAAGGGTCATATAAAAAAGAGGTCATCTATGAAAAAGTTTCCTAGATAGGTGAAAGAGTTATCTACATGAACAAGCTATATATTGTAATACAAGTAGGCTACTAACATAGTGTGAGTTATCTAAATATGGAAGTGAAAGTTTTGTTTGAATGAAATTGGTACTATCATGCATTTAGTATTATATGGCTAATGTGAATGAGATGAAAATAATTATCAGTAGTGAGGTGCTCAATACATGTTTGTTATGAGGTGAAGTGAGGGTGTGAGAAGAAGTAAGAATTTTGTTGGCATGGGACTAGCATGTTGAGATCTTGGTATTGCTCTCCTAATGCCACCACCTAGTACACCACATGGCAACCATCATTGTCATGGATGTTGAATCCATGAATCTAGAATGTTTTAGAGACTCTCTATGATTTTGACATAGTCAATGCCATTGTAATCTACCCTAGTGTACTTTGACCTACCTTTCTTATGCTTACAACTACCATGTGGTCTATTTGAAAGAATAATATTTCTATTGTTGCAAGACATGCGTTGCTTGAAGGAAAATTGTGACAACACTAAGACATGTCATTGCTAAGATACTTGAGGCACTATGGAAGCATTATTGAAAGAAAGTATTGGTTGGATGAAGACTGGTTGTTGGTGTTGTTCCTAGACTAGTTTGTGGAGTAGTACAAAGACAACGTTATCTATAAAAGATAAATCCTAAAAAATATCATTTCTTGTGATCATTCAATTATATAGATTGATGGCTTTATGATACTCAAATAACCCTCATAAAGTGATATGAGATCCATCAGATCAAGCATGAAAATGAATGGTTGATATTGTATCCTCTTATTTTTATTTTAAGTGGAAATAAATTTAGTTATCCCACATGCTTGGAGAAATTGTTATTTTGACATTAATGTAAGGTGCTAGTCAGTCAAAGATTAACAATTATATTGTGAGTGCATTATGAATGTCCTTTGTAGTCCATTTATGTGTCATGTCCTTCTTAAGGTAGGTTTTGTCCATGACATAGGGTTAATCTCATATGGATATTATTGATGTGTTGGGAGCATTGGTGTTGTTCTCTTTCTATGAGCATGATTTATGCTAGACATCGTGCATGAATATTTGAAGTAAATTGGTAGATGTTATTTGAGGAACACTTAGACATTATATTTAAATAAGCTTCAACCTGCTTGAAATATTTAAGAATCCAACATTAGGATAGTTGACTATCATGCTTATCCCATAGTGCTTTAGAAATATAAATTATTTTTTCTAAATTCTTTTGTAGACGATAGTCATATATAGTATTTAGAAATATCTTTACAATATTTATGCATTTGTCACAGTGAAGATGCTAGATGTTGAAGCAATTTTATGATCACATGATTTAGGTGGGTACACCAAATACAACTAAATAATTATGATTTCATCATCTACTAGAAATGATGCTTCATGAAGTGGATGTTTAATGTGACACTTCAAAATATTGTATCTAAAGGAGCTTCAACTTGCTCAAAATATTAAAGAATACCACATTGGTATAAATGAATATCACACTTATCCCATATACCTTTAGAAATATAAATTATTTTTGCTTAAATTATTTTGTAGAAGATAGCCATATATAATATTTAGAAATCTCTTTCCAAGATTGATGCATTTGTCAAAGTGAAGATGCTAGAATTTGAAGCAATTTGATGATCATATTATTTAGGTGGGTACACCAAATACAACTAAATAATGACGATTTCATTATCTACTAGAAATGATGCTTCATGAAGTGGATGTTTAATGTGACACTTCAAGATGTTTTCAATGATAATATTACATGAGGAGAATATGATGTATTTCTAGTTTGATGATCCTAAAGTTTGTGATCATAAAAATTTGAGATCCAATAAGAGTAGAGCCCTAATGCCTTACTTCAAGAGGTGAACATGTGCATGTGTCACTATTCATATTTTTAACTAATCCAACATATTGTTGTTAGCTAATATAACTTAATTGATATACTTGATGTTGTTATAGGTGTATGCTTCATGATTGATTTTGTAATATAATGAGGAAATTCCAATTGTAAAATGATTTGTAATGTATTACCACTTTAAGTTGTTAGAATTTATGTCTCTATATTAAACATTGATGCAATAAAGGGAAAATTTTAGGATTATTACATTGTGGTTACATCAAGTGTTAATGGGTTACACCCATATGTGTGTTGGTTATAGGTATTTATAACAATTCGCTTCATCCTTTTGTATAAATGTATCATTTCTTCATAATACAATTTGTTGAGCACCCTCGTTGGTCCAATAATGATATTGCTAAAATTACCAATGAGGTGTTATTTTTTTACTTACATAGAACATGAGATGTCAAGTAGATAACATTGGTAAAGAAAAAAGGATAAAAGTGATAGAAAAATATAGAGGAATAACAAATATTATTACCAATACAAATTTCCAAATCCATGCTTCCAAGCTTATTGAATATTATAGAAGATTCTAAAAAATCTTGGCTTCTCACCAATGCCATGCAATATAGAGCATTATGAAATCTAATTTACAAGCAATATTTCAACATGCTTTTAGAGATGTTAATTATGTTGTATCTATTATTAAATTTCTTCATTCAATTTGACAAATGATAAAATTGTCATGCAATAATATTTGTTTTCAATGAGAATACACATGTTTTTATGAGGGTCATGGTCCCCATATACTGAATGGGGTTTGAACCTTGAACTTCTTAAAGAGAAGCCAAAGCCCTTACCACTGTAGTAAGCTTGCATCTATTTCATGCAAAAATTTTAATGAACACATTTTAATTAAATATCAACATATGTTTTAGACACTCAAAGACATCAAAGCAAATTATATTAATAAATCCTTAGATGTAATACTATACAAAGAGGATATGAAGAAAAACATGGACCATGGAAGGAAAAATTAGAAATTGAAACAATGTATCAATAAGTTATTGGTTTTAATTTACTATTAAATTATTTTAAAATAATGTTATTTTATTAGCACACTCTTAATTTATCATGGGCCCTCTAAGTGTTGTGTAGTGTTATTTTTATTGTGAATTATATGGGCAAGTAACAATAAGAAAATTGAAGATATGCAATTGAAGTCTAACTAGTGACAATGATTGACTCACAAAGAATGAAAATAGACTATAAGACCAAGATATTTAATACAATATGGGGTATGGTGTACAACCCTACTCATTTTTGAATTTAGACATTGGACCTTCTATTTAGAGTTCGAAAGTTTAACAACATGCAAGAAAGAAAAATGTTTAATAAATTCAAAAAACTTAACATCCTCTTGTTATCTTTTGGAGTGTGTTTTTGTTGTTGATTTTGATGTGAAGTTTTCCTATATTTTCTATTCTCAATTATTCAAAAAGTTCCATTAGTGAGTTTACTTTTAGAGTGCAATATATTTTAATTGATATGAGTATCTTGATAATGTGTTTTATTGTAATATATCTATGTGGTTTATTGAAATACCATTATAACATGATAATAATGTCATATAGGTAGAGCTTGTTTCACTTTCATACAATTAATTAAAAAATATTAGATGAATAAACAAGCTAAACTATAATCAAATGATATTAGCTCAAACAATTATATTCCTCAATTTTAAGGAGGAGACTCAAGTTCAAATCTTGCCAAGTGATACATTCATAATTACCAAACTGTTGTAAGACAATTATGTGATTATAATGTACTATGGATGGAGCCCGTGTCAATCTCATATAACTAATTAAAAAAATAGAAAACTAAATTATAATAGTCTTTGCTATTTGATCAATTTTTCTTCTTAAGGATGATATCGTGGCAACTTAAAAATTGCAATTGTATGGTAATCCTAAAATGTTTAATATGAGAGATAAAATAGTATATGGATTAGTAAAGATTTAGAATCCCATCTAGAAAATGATCCATCTGACTAAGGATTTTTTTTCTATTAATGTTAAGAATATTGTTATTTTTATTTCCTTGATGTTTAAGGAATAAAACATTTCTTATGCTTTTAGTGTTTATTATGGCCCTTATATTTTATTTTCCTCAAAAAAGTCATAATTTTATATTAATAAAATATGAAATTACATTCTTCAGATGCCTCTTTGAAATTTCTTCAAATATTCACTAATGACCTAAAAATCAAGTTGCTTATACATGATAACTAGCTATCTCTGTCAGGCTAAGTTCTATCCTTAGACACTTGCCCAATTTCTAAAATAGTATCCTTTAAATAATTGACTTCTAAGTTTTTTGAAAAAGTTGCTTTAACTATGCTTGCTTTAACTAGAGTGAATTAATCCCTCAAATAGAGATATGGACTAGCTATAGTGCATTGCCCTCACTAAATTCCTATACTAAGCACACATATGTTTCAATCTGAAGTGCCTCATTTGAGAGTTCATCTGCTTTCCTATTTAGTTCTCTATAAATATGCTAAAAAGTAAAAGCTTCCATTCAATCCATAACATTTATTTGAGAGAATATGGATTGTAGAATCATGTTTTCCATCGTAAAAAAACCAAGCATCCAATTTATTACCATATTTGAGTATCTATAAATTTATATTTTTTGTATTCATTTTGATTCTTCCAATTGAACCAACAATTTGAGATCCATAGTTTCAACATAATTATTAGAACCTCTCCTAGTCTGACCTTGAATTTAAAATAATGAGAGTTATAAATATATAGTAATCCCCCTGCTCCACAAACTCTAGGGACCCACTTATATAGCCCCATTGATAAAGCCCTAGGCCCTTGATTTATTGATATTGGGAGGGATGATTTGCTTGTTTACCTTTGTTGTTAAAAAAATCTTATAGTTATTGAAAATTTCAATGATTTGAGAGGAGACTTGCCAAATAGGCTTCAATTGATCTTAAGAAATTCTTGTGTTCTTAGATAACCATACTCCCCATGAAAAAAATAATAGGAGAGCTATAAAATATTTGTATTACCTATTTTCAAATCAATATTTTAAGCACTCTCCTAAGGAATATCCTTGCCATCCTATAGGAAGCTTTCACTGCACTATAAATGATCAAGCTACTAGTAATAACAGTAATGATCAAGCTCCCTCTAGAATTGTCTAGTAAAGGAATAAACTACTAGTAAATGATCAATTGTTTCATTATACAACTTACATAAATGGTAATTTCCTAGACCATTCAAATTTTTCTTCTATAATACCTCTCATGTTAGAACCTTATTTTTCAAGGAAATCCATAGGAACAATCTTATACTCAACAAGGATTTCTTCTCCAAAGTGTCTTCCATAACCATGTTGGATCAACATTGCTATATTCCAATAGAGTCTTATATCCCAACTTTGGAGTGTATTCTCTCATAGCTCCATTATTTGTCTAGACCAATTCACTAGTTTCATCTTACATATATCCAATTTTAAATATCCCCACATATTCTTTCCACTGGTGTGCCTCCTAGTCCTAAATACCTAACACTATTGCTTCCTTCTATCCTTGACTCTAGTTTTTAGAAGATTCTAAGTCAGTTTATTGGGTGAGAGTTCTAATCCTTGAGATCTTAGGGTTTATATTATATTATTTGGAAAACTATGCACATCACCACAACCAATCCAAGGTTCTAATCCTAGTCTTATCCTTGAACCATCCCTTATTTTCTAAGCAATCCAATCACCTAAAATATAGAAGGCTTGAATAATTATATTCTAATATATTGAAATATTATGGGTTTGCTTCATTGGGGACCTTACCAACTCCTCAACTATGAGTGGATATAAATACTTCTCATGTATGATATTATTCCATACACCTTCCTTTTATATTATCTTCCAAACACACTTGGCTGCTAGAGCCTTGCTAAACATGATGATGTTCTTAAATCCCCATCCTCTATTTTCCTTGGGCTTGATTAAGGATTCTAATTTAACCAAAGTAATACCTTCCCTTTCCATTTTTTCTATCCATAAAAACCTATAACTTAATTGTATAATTTTGTCTAAAACTCCTTTTGGCATATGAGCCAAATATTGATAATATACTATTATTACCTCCAACATAGACTTGACCAAAGTCAATATCCCCATAAAAAAGAGCCATTTGTTGCACCGTATATTAATTCTTCCTTCCACCTACTTTATAAACCAATTCCAGTCTTGTTTAGTGTAGTCATTGGTTTAAAAAGGAACCCCAAATATTCAAACCCTCATTGAAGATCAAATTAGTTAAAGGGGAAAATTTGACCTATTAATATGATTTGATCTTAATCAATATGGTTAAAGAGATGCTTCACTTATGTGCATTAATATGCATACCTTTTTCTATTTAAAAATATTAAAAGATTATTTTAACTTCTCTGTAGCTCTTATTGTTCCATCTATGAAAATGAGAACACCATCTATAAAAAGTATATGGGTGACTTCCATTGTTCTAACTATTCTAATTTATTTTCTTGATCCTACCCTCTTGGATTCTAAAATTCACCTACTTAATCAATTAACTACTAAAATAAATAATAACGATGACATGGGGTACCCTTGTCCTATCCCTTGAGAAGCTTTGAATAACCAAGAGGTTGACCCATTAACCAAAAATATAAAATAAATAGAACAAAGACATCCCATAATCTACTTCATCATCTACACATAGAACTCAATATGAGTAAGTATAATTCTTAAATATATCTAGTTTACTCTACAAAAAGACTTGGAGAGAGCCAACTTCATCATCATTGCTCACAATTTCTTTTATTTTATGGTATAAAGACTTTCCTGAGCAACACCAATTTCTTCATGAATCTATCTAACATGTATAAAACCAAATTGCTCAATAGATATAGAAGCATAGAGGAACCTTTTAATTCTTGATGCAATTAATTTTGCTATGATTTTATACACATAATTACACAAATAAATGGGCCTAAAATCATAAAAAAAAGAAGGTTTGTACTTTTTTGGAATAAGAGCAATGAAGGTAGAGTTGAAGACTGCATTTATGCTTTCTTTTTGCCTGTACTCCTTCACAACCTTGAGTAGGTTAGAATCCAAAAGGTCATAGAGCTTGAGAAATAATTTTGCAGTCCACATCAGGTCTTGGACTCTTATATTTTTGGAAGGAAGTTAAAATAACTTTGAGATTACCCTTTGAGACTTCCTTAATCAACTCATCTTTGGCTTCCTCATCTATAAATTTGGGTAAGAGAGATGCTATTTTGACTATTTTTGATATATTAACTTGACTAGGATCGTTGTATAGTTAACAAAAATGCCTTACTCCCATGTCTATTATTCCTTTAAAAGAGGAGACTTTACTTCAATCTTGTCCTTATAGCTCCCAAATTATATTTCATTTTTTTTTGTGATTTGCAAAGCTATGAAAACACTTAGTGTTCTCATCCCCATTTTCAATCCAAAGTGCTCTACTTTTGAGCCTCCATCGTGCTTCACTCTCTAAAAATAATCTTCTCTTATCTTGTTCTAAAATTTTATACTTAAGTATTATTTCCTCATCTAATTCTTTTTCAAAATCATTTGCTAGAAATACTGCAAGCTTCTCCTCAACCTCTCTTAATTTTTGTCCATCTATCTGTTTCTTTTTATAGGCCCACTAAACCACTGCTACCTTAATTCTTTTTTGATTTGCTACAAATTGAATACTACCAAATTATCTCAAACTAGGATTAAACTTCACCCATTCTGATTAGACTAAAGTTACAAAGCTATCCTCTTTTAGTAGCTCAAAATTGAATTTAAAAGGACAATGTGGTTTTTTCTCCTATTTTTTTTATAATAAGCATGATGGGGGAGTGATTAGAGTCTCCTCAGACTTCAACCCAAGATTTTAATCTGTAAGTTCCATTTACCAAAGTCTATGCTACTAAGAATTTTTTTGGTCTCTTAGAAATTCTATCAACTTTTGTCCTCATGTTTCTCCAATCGGGGATAGACTTTAGAGGTGCCAAGAACACCAAACCCTTGGCTTCAAAATTTTGCATGAAGTAATTAGGTAGTGGATTAGTTCTAGAAACAATACCCCACACTTCAATTCTAGAAAGAGTTAAGTTTAAATTACCTCCTAAAATTAAATTATCAGATTCTAAATTTTTTTGATCCATAAGCTTATCCCAATACTGTATCCTATATTTATAGGGGCTATAAATATTCACCATTGTCACTACTTTCCCAATATCTAGTAAAAATAATTCAGTTCCTATTCTTGAGTCAAACAATGCAAATTTGGTTAGCCTAAACTAATTTTCCTTCTACCTTATGGCCACTCCTCTCGAGGCCCTTACAACATCAAGGGCTAGAAAATCCCATCCTTTAAACACTTTACTGAGATCTTCCATCACTTTCATAGCTAATCCTTTTATCTCTTGAATTAGTAGAATCTCTATATTATGAATTTCTACCAACCTATATAGAGTAGTTTTTTTGCTGAGCTACCCATCCCTAGAATATTAAAGGAGAGTACTTTCATTGATTAGTAATGTCTAGGATCATACATAATCTAAGGATCCCATTTAAGGATGATTGCTTGTCTTGTTGAACTTCATAGAGTCTTTTATTATTAGCCAAAGAAGTAAAATATTGTTTGCCCTTCCTACCAGCAATACTTCTTGCTCCCACATTTTTACTAAGGCCTCCCCCAAATATTTCTCCCCTTATTCCTATTATTCCTTTAAGGGATCATAGGGGATATCTATGGGTTTCTAGGGACATAGAACCTTCCTAATCATAAGAAAAATGAAGTGGAAAAGCAAATTCAAAGTGATTTACCTATGAAGCATTACTAAAAAACTTACCAGAGTCTAAACCAATCTAGATATACTTCCTTCAAGGAATAAGAATTTGAAGGTCCTCCTTACCCCTCAAATTCACCCTGACATTATTTTAGGGGACACTTTGTTTTATAGACTTGTAATCCAACATGAGAAATAAGATTTGGTAATAGTTTTACTTTGAAAGCTTGTATCTAGGTCCAAGACCATGGCATCTAAATTTTGCTCTAAGATTCCTAGCACAAAAATATTTGTCTCCACCTTTTTTGCATCTTTTTTTTCCTCTTGATTCCTCTAGCTTGTGTTCGTTATGCATTGATTCAATAATATAATAATTCTATAAGTCATGTTCCTAAAGGAAAAATTACACCTCATTATTAACCTTAAATACCCCTTTGTCTTATAACTTCCTTGAAAAATAAGAGAACATCCCCTTGCAATATGCCCATAATTATGATAGCATGCAAATATAAAAGGCACACCAAAATAGTCTAGGATTTATACTTGGATCCCTTTGCTGTATTTAAACACAATTTTCCCCACCAATCCATCTCTCTAGTCTACATCGACAAGAATCCTAGCTAATATGCTCAAGCATGAGGACTGATGCCTCTCATGCACCTCTAATAAAAAACCAATGCAATTGCCTATGGATTGGAAAATATCAAGATTAAAATTCTAATAGCAACCCAAGCAAATTTACCCATACAATATGAGTAGGTATTTGAGTGGTCTTAGGATTAAAACAAGGGTCCTATAGTTTGAGAATTAACAAAGCTAACGCCCAAAACCATTTCTTTGATAAAATATTTGTCACACATTCCTTAGTCCTAAACTAAAATTATAGTTGGAGTCACTTGAGATGATTAATTTATTATCAAAGGGAACGAAAAAGATAGATGAGACGTTTTTTGCAGGACTGCCCAAACTGCCGAACTCGTTTCGGCCATATCTCACTCATCCGGACTCGGATTGAGCTGAAATTTTGAGGGTAGATGCCTGAAAAACCCTAGAACATCTCCACCAATTTTCATATCATTTGGAGCAACACAGATCCTAGCACATCCCTATGTGTGAATGACATATTTGGCAAGCGGCTATGCGAGGGTTTCATCTGGGTTGAGTGCAAGCAGCTCCAGAGGTTGGTTTTTAGGGCCTTCGGGCCCTAGCGGCCAATATTTTTGTGGTTTATGCTCAATATTTTAGCAAGAAATGTTGCAGGGGATACAAGATGGGTTAGAAATTTGTCTTTCAATAGATCATACTATGAACTTGAGTGACAACGGCTTCCAATTTGCTGCACAAAAGAAAAGTGAAAACCATACCTTTCCACGACGTCTAGGGCAAGGATTAAAGAGATCACGAAACAAGTTTCAAGCAATTGATCAAAAAATGGCTCATATCTCAAGTGAATCTGGTGCTAAGGTGCACCCACAAAATAATTCTACTATGAAAACCCCTATCAAGGGTAAGAATTTCGAAGACTCGGTCCCAAAAATGAATTTTAGGGATGCCCTTCATGGTGGACAGCCTCAACCCAATGCTAATATCAATATTAGGGCTTCCCATAAACCTCTAAGAATGCCTAAGATTGATCCCAGGAAAATGGAGTCGGGATGTCTTAAAGCAGCTGATGGAACTCCTATTGTTAAGCTTGATATGGGTAACATTCAGACTGGCATTGAAGATTTGGAAAAAAGAGGACTAATTTGTCGGTTCGTGGGTTTTCGTCCGAGTCTATCTGCTTTCAAAGTCTGGGCTGCAAAAAGCTGGAAAACTAAAGGTGAGTTACAAATCTCTATTTATCCAAATGGTTATTTTCTTGTTTTATTTGCTAATAATGAAGATAGAGAGAAAACTTTTCAAGGGGGTCCTTGGTTTTTTGGAAGGGCAGGGCTTTTCATGAAGCCCTGGCATACTAAATTTAAAGCCGAAGAAGAGATGCCTTCTATAGCTCCCGTGTGGGTTAGACTCTTTGGCCTCCCTATTGAATTTTGGAATCCTACTATTTTTTCTTCAATTGGAAACTCTTTAGGAACTTTTATGATGACTCGCTGATTGTACTCAAAATTTTGAACATATTATTTATGCTCGGATTTGTGTTTTAATGGATTTTGACAAACCCCTACCTAAAAAGATCACATTACAATTTGGGGAAGACACTTGGGAGCAAGTAGTGGACTATGAGAACATTCCTTTTCGTTGTAGAATTTGCCATGAATATGGTCATTTGGCCGGTGCTTGCCCAAATAAAATTCCTGATCAAAAGAAAGAAGATATAAACTCAAGCAGGTTTCCAAATACCTAAGAAGAAGAACACTCAGAAAAAACCGGTTATGAAGGATCAATCAAAGTCATCTGCTAATATGTTTGAAATCCTTTCCACAAATGATGTCCCAAGTGAGGAAGAGGAAATAATGGAAACTAAAATCTTAGAAACACAATTTAAATATGAAGGGAAGAACTCGGGAGACAAACCAACAAATCAAAGGTTTTCAACGAGAAAAAAAGGATAAAATTTACACAAGAAAAACAATATTTCAAATGTCAAAACTTCAAATAATGCGGGTCCCAATATAGACTCCGTTGAACCATCTAGTAAAATTTTGGCTATGTACGAGCATTCTTCAAGGTTAGAAGCCATCTCGGATTCAATTGGAATAAGTCAAGAAACAGGGAAAAAAAATTGAAGATGGATTCTAATCAAAAAGTAGGTCGCAAGACCAATCAATATCATATGGTAAAAGAAGGTGAAAAGCTTGTAGAGGAAGGTAAGATTAATGCCCTTCCCAACTTTTTTAGCCCTGGTATTAATGAAGATCATCACTTGGAATATTAGAGGACTCAAAGGGAGTCTTTCAAAACAAAATGAAATTAGAAGAATGATTCAGGTAAATCATCCACATCTTGTTTTCCTTCAAGAAACAAAGATGTCAATGGAGGATATGGACTTAATTGCCAGGAAAATTTGGCCACTGGAAAAGTGGTTTCCCTCAGTTCCCAAGGGACTTCGGGTGGCATTGCTTGTCTTTGGGATCCAAAAGAGGTAGTTATTCACCATATGGTTGGCGAGTTGGGGTTTGTTGGCTATAGCTATTCAAAGTAGACATTCCAACCAGATTATGCTCTACATTACTGTTTATGCTCCGACTTCTTTGGAGGAAAAAAGAAGATAGTGGAAGGATATTACTCATATTATCTCTCATTTTCCTAAAGCTTGGATCTTGATCGGAGGAGATTTCAATACCATCCTCTCTCTGGATGAGAAAATGGGGGGAAATAGAAATTTGGACAAAAGCACTGACCTCATGAGCGAATATATTGCAAACCTCCATCTTATGGATATCCAACTGAGATAATGGCCTTATGACTTGGTCTAACGAAGGCAAGGCTTAGCTTGTATAATGGAGAGATTGGATAGGTTTTTGCTCTCTAAAAATTTCTTAATCCATGGTCACATTCCTAAAGTGAAGACTCTTAATAATGCTGGTTCGGATCATTGGCCAGTCATGGTGGAAATGTGGAAAACCAATGTGAGTTTCTCTCCTTTTCATTTTCAATTAATGTGGCTTAGAGACATTTCCTTCAGACCTCATGTGCAACAATGGTGGAAGGAAGGTAAACCTAGGCATGGGACTAAGATGTTCTATTTTGCCAAAAGACTGCAATACATTAAATCCAAAATCAAGACTTGGAACTGGAAAGAGTTTGGGGATGTTCATAAAAAAAAACATGAAGTTATTGCTCATATTGAAAATTTGAATAAGAAAATCCATTTAGATGGCCTCACAGAGAAGAGAAGTGCAGATGAAATTAAACTCACAACTCGGTTAGAGGAATGGGAAAAAGAGAAGAAATCTTATGGAAGCAAAAATCTAGAATTCAATGGCTCAAAGAAGGAGATCGAAACACAAATTTCTTCCACAAATCTCTTCTAGCTCGAAGATCTCACAACTTTATTTCTTCCTTAAAATCAGATTCTGGAGATGTTGTTTATACTTGGGATGGCATGAACTCTATTGTTGTTGATTACTTTTCCAATATTTTTGTTGCTACTCCCCTTGACTCAGCTTCACAATATAATGTTCTTCAAGCAATCCCTTCTCTTATCACTTCTGAGGAGAACTCTATTTTGACTGCTCCCGTTACTATCAATGAGCTTCAACAAGTAGTTTTTAAAATGCAAAAAGGAAAACCCCAGGTCCTGATGGTTTTCCTATTGAGTTCTACCAAGAGTTCTGGGATATCCTTCATGTTGATTTATTAGAGGTGGTGGAAGAAGCCAGGAAAGCCAAAGAAATTTTGAAGGTTATCAATAAAACTTATATTACTCTTGTTCCAAAAGCTCAAGAGGTTGATCATATCTCAGCTTTTAGACCTATTGCTTTATGTAATGTTCTTCTCAAAATCATTACTAAAATCATGGCGAGAAAGGTTGAAGCCTCTTTTGCATAAGATTATTTCCCCGAGCAAGGGGGTTATGTGGAAGGACGTCAAATAGTAGATGAGATAGTTCTTGCTCAGGAAGCCATCCATTCCATGGATATGCAAAATTCTCCTTCCATGTTCATTCGGTTAGACTTATCCAAAGCTTATGACAGAGTGGATTGGCACTTCCTTATCAAAGTTTTGAGGCAATTTGGTTTCTCTAAGGATTGGATGGATTGGATTATGGGATGTATCTCTTCGGTTTCCTACTTAGTTCTTATCAATGGCAGGCCTTCTCGGTCTTTCCCGGCTTCCAGAGGTATTAGGCAAGGTGACCCGCTATCCCCTTATTTATTCATCATTCTTGTCTGAATGCTTGGGTAGGACTATAACCAAAAAGAGGGAAAACAAAACCCTTGAGGGAGTTACCATTGCTCATGGAGCTAGACCTATCTCTCATCTTCAATTTGTGGATGACTCTACTCTTTTAGGTAAAGCTACGAGTTAAGGAAGCTTCTAATATTAAGCAAATCATTAGCTATTTTTCTAAGGCTACTGGGCAGTTGATCAATGAAGACAAATCTAAAGTTATTTTCTTTCATTGCTCTGCTAGACAGGAATCCATGGTCTTGGATAAACTAAGATATAAGAAGACCTCTCTTCCAATCACTTATTTAGGTATTCCCATAAATATTCAAAGGCAAAAAAATAAATATTGGAATTGGTTGTTGGACAAAGTCAAGAAGAAAATTGGAAAGTGGACCAACAAGTGGCTTTCTTATGGGGTAGAATCACCTTGGTAAAATCAGTCCTTCAAGCTATTCCTATTTATGTTTCTTCCATTTTGAATATCCCAAAGGCTGTTCTTCGAGAATTGGATCAAATCAGTCATCGTTTCCTTTGGAGTGGTACTAAGGAGAAAAGAAAATGGGCCTTGGTGAAATGGGATACTTTATGTCTTCCTAAGAGTGAAGGGGGGTTAGGATTACGGTCTTCAATTAATAACAACAAAGCTTTAGCTGCTAAATTATATTGGAGGATGTTGCATAACCCCAATGCTCTTTGGGCCAATAATCTCCATGCTAAATATGCTGAGAACAAAAGTCCTGAAGACCTTGTTCGCTATCAACTTCCTACCAAAGGTTCTCCCATTTTAGCAGTTCTTAAGACTGGTGAGGATTTGATAAAGAAAAAATTATTTTGGATCATTCATAATGGTCAACATGCAAATTTTTGGACAGATTCTTGGGATGGTCACAAGCCTTTGATAACTCGGTTTCCCGATTGGAGGCCTTGGATGGAGGAGCTTCACCGAGCTAATTGGATAAAGGTGGCTAATTATCGTCGGTACCATACTGGTAATTCAAAGGTTGGTAGATATTGGATCCCTATTGAGGACTGGCCTATTCAAATCCCAGAAAGGCAAAGACAAGATATCCAAGGCATCCTTCATATGAGATCCCTCTCTTGGTCCCATGAAAAAGATTGTTTTGGATGGAACAACACTACTAAGGGTGAGTATTCAGTTGCTCAAGGTTATTTGACCTTATGCCATAATAATCCCAACCATTCTTCTGACATATTTTCTCGATTGTGGGCTCAAAAGCTCTGGCCTAAGGTGAGGTTCTTTAATTGGCTTTTATTGCATCGTAGGGTGCTTACTTGGTGAGCAACTTATGAAGCATGGTTTTCATGGCCCTTTTAGATGTGAAATGTGTGAAGAGAATGTAGAAAATATCAACCATATTTTTATTGAGTGTACTTTAGCCTCTGAGCTATGGAGGAGAATGGCCACTTTACTTGGCTTACAGTGGTCCAATTTTTTTACTTTTGAACAACTTTGGAGGGATTGGCCTAATCAAGAGGGTGTTGATCATTTTATTAGGCAATTAGTTTGGATGGGTTCTACCATTCTTCTTTGGAATATTTGGAATGAAAGGAACAGCCAAATTTTTAATCAAGATAGGAAGGATATTCACTATATTTGGCAAAAGACCATAGCCAACTTAGTTGAATCAGTCCATCATCTCCTTAATCACCCCCAAAACTCCCACCAAATATGGGATCAAGTGATGCAAATATTGAAGATTAAACCTTCTAAGGGCAACCAACTTAAAGGGAATGTGAGTATTAGTAAGATGGATAGGAATAGAAATTGGCAACCTCCTCCTAAGGATTTTGGAAAATTCAATACTGATGGAGCCTCTAGAGGGAACCCTGGAAAAGCCAGTGTGGGAGGAATTGGTAGACTTTCAGATGGCTCCCTGGTTTTTACTTTTGCTGAGAATTTGGGTATTCTTTCCAATAACCTTGCTGAGGGGTATGGTATCCTGAGAGGCCTTCAGGAGGCTACTAAGGTTGGATGGGAAAAGGTGTTAGTTGAGTCTGACTCTCAACTTATGATTAATCTCTTGAAGAATCCTTCTAAGAATCATAAGGTGGATTGGAGAATAAAAAGAATTATTGAGAAGATTCAGTTAATCCGGATGGGATTTTTGAAAGTTGATTACAATCATGTGGTCAGAGATCAAAACAAGAGTGCTGATGCTTTAGCTAATTGGGCTTTGGACAAAGGTGATCTTACTTGTTATGGCCACCCTCCTATATGGTGGGCTTCTCAAATTAGGGAAGCTCTTCTTTCTATCATTTCTTTGGATGGCTCCAGTTCTGAAGGTACCTAGTTTCTTCTTGTTTTTTTTTTTGCTTCTCTTTGGTTCATTCAGTTTTTTTTAGTTCCCTAGCTCATTCTATTCTTTATTTTGTTTCCTCTGTTGATTCTTGCCTTAATAGTCTTCTGGTCTAGATAGGTCATTGTTTTGTTCATTTTTTATTTCTTTTTTCTTTTTGTTTTTTTTGTTTAGTTTTTTAAGGTGGGTGGGTTTTTTTGTTTTGTTTTGTTTTTGTGTTCTTTGTGTTGTTTTTTGTTGTTCTTGTGTTTTTGTTGTTTTGTTTTTTTTTTTATGTTTTTTGTTATTGTTCTTGTGTTTTTTTCGTTCTTGTTCTTGGGTTTCTCTTTGTTTGTGTTATTTCGTGTTTTTATGTGTGAGTGTTTTCTATGTTTTTTGTTTTTGTTTTATTGTCTGTTGTTGGTTGTTTTTTATTTTTATTTTTATTTTATTTTTTAATTTTTTAGGTTTTGGTTGTGTTTATTTTTCATGTTTTTTTTTGGGTTATGTCTTTGTAGTGTTCTGTTGTTTTTGTCTTGTTTGTGTTTTGTTATGTGGTTCTTGTGTTTTTCTATGTGGTTTGTGTTGTGGTTTCTTTTATCTTATTGTGCGTGTTTGGTTGTGCTTTTGTTTTTGACACACTCAAGGAGCATGTTTTTTATTTTATTTTATTATTTTTGTTGTTATTTACTTATTTTTAAATTGGTTTTGTGTGTTTGTTTGCTCCTTGAGTATGTCAAAGGTGGTAGGCCGGGTCCGAGTCCTGGGCATTTTTGGCGGAATGGATACCCCTGCCTCCTTGGGTCTTACCCGAAAGTGGCATCCCTTTTGGGATGTTTTCCACAAATAAAAAAAAACTAAAATGATAGTCACCCTCTTGCCAGAAGTAAAAAACTAAGTATATACCCTAGGAATTTCATCCATTCCTTGGCCATAAAATCTACTAAGAATTTTTCAAAAAATTGCACACCCATATAACCTTCCAATAAGTGTTTTCTATGAGACTTCAATGAATTTACTAAACTAGAATTAAAGAGAAGCTAACATTTACATTTATAAAGTATACTTAAATAAGCATTACTAGAATCATAAACTCCTAATTTAGGAAGATGCTTAACCAAAAGCTATAGTTAAGCAAAAGATACTAACAACTTATAACTCCCAAAATAAAAAAAATCTTACCTAATGACTTATGCTATCCAAATGTGTCAACATTTACAAGTTGGAATAAGATATTATTAAATAAAACCTAGAATTAGGACTTCATACTTAATAAAATAAGTAAAAGCTAAACACCTAGTCTATTAAAACATATTTCACAAGTGATCTTCATCATCTCTCTCCACCACAAAAGAATTGGACTCCAAGGATTTCAAAAAGAAAAGAAAGTCTCAAGCCATCTGATGTTGGGATAGCCAACATGCCTAATGTGGGAGCTAACCATGGCATATGACAAGGTAAAAAGTTATAGAGCCTTTTCATGTCTTCTGAGTCTTCATGTTGAACACTCTGTTTATATCTTAGCGAAAGCTAAAAGTCAGGTACCACACCTTTTGGATGACTAATATGTAATGACCCAAAATTTAGCTACAAGAAAACACACAAAAAAGAAAAGAATTTTTTTTTACTAAGGATAGGGATTCATAAACCCCTAACCAACTTCTAATTGATCTATTGTTTAAATCCCCTAAGTTTCTCAAAGAACTACATCTCACTAGATACCCTAACACAAGTCTATCTGTGTAGACGTATTATGTGTTACCACAAATAAGTTTATCCCTCTCATCACTCTTGATGAGCTAAACTTATCATATTCAGTCAATCAAAGGTATACACCCATCACCATACCATACACAAGTTAATCTGTGTAGGTATGCTATGTGTACCACAAGTTAAGCTATCCATCTCATATTCACGATGAGCTATCTTAACTCAAATGTAGTCTTTCCCTAAACTCAGTTATCATTATCCCTAAGGGGTCTTAATCCCTTAGGTCACTTATGTTCACCCTAAGGGGGTCTCAATTCCCTTAGGTCATCCTCTACGTTTACCTAAAACTCATTACTTAAGTTTTTGATGATTAGCAAGGAAAAACAAGGATAGTTCTAGATACTAAATCTAACAAAAAGCATAATTCATAAAACATACAAAGGATACTAAAAAGGAAGCAACATTTAAATAAGATAAATATTAATTTAAAAGAGTTTAAATACAAAACATAGATAATCCAATGCAGTAATTTAAAGGTACATCATCCAAGTAAATAAATAATTAATACATATAAGACAGTATGGTAAATCCTCCATACTCTTAAAGAATAATATATTACATCAATTTCGTCAGGGAAATCTCTCCTCAAATAATCTATTTGAGTAAATCATTATAAGTAGAATCAAACTAACACATTGGTTCCAACTGCCTCTTTGGTCCTCCTCAGCTTCCATTGATCATTTGAGGATAGTAGGGGATCAGGGCACTCATGGTTCCATTATAGACATGCTTCTAAATGTATCTACTATGTTTATTGCCAAATTGCAACTATACAAATTAAATCAAAGTATCTAACCATATATTATATAGTTGATATCATAAAAACCACCATTTTTATTTCCTCTCTCATTATCCCATCAGAGTCTTTCAACAAATTCATCTAGATCACTGATCCTACTTTAATCAATTATTTTCCAATATTTATTCAACAAATTAAGGTTCCATACCTTTAATTTTTAAATAAGATAGGTTTCTTTATTTCACAAATCAAGTCCCATTACTTAATTCATAAAATAAATATTCCCTTCATTTCATAAATCAAAGTCCTATACCTTTAATCTATAAAATGAACTATTCCTTCCCTTTACTTAATAAATCAAAGACCCATACCTTCAATTTAATAAATAAACTATTCTTTCCTTTACTTAATAAATCAAAGTTCCATTTCTTCAATTTAATAAATAAATTAATTTCCTTCATTTCATAAATTAAAGTCTCATACCTTTAATTCACAACAATCTATTTTCCTTCATTTCATAAATTAAAGTCCCATACCTTTAATTCATAAAACAAACTATTTTTCTTCATTTCATAAATTAAAGTCCCATACCTTTAATTCACAACAATCTATTTTCCTTTATTTAATAAATTAAAGTCCCATACATTTAATTCACAACAATCTATTTTCTTTAATTTCATAAATTAAAGTCCCATTCCTTTAATTCATAAAATAAAATATTTTCCTTTATTTCATATAATAAATCCCCATACCTTTTAATTCACAACAATCTATTTTCCTTCATTTCATAAATTAAAATCTCATACCTTTAATTCAAAAAATAAACTATTTACTTTCATTTATTAAAATAAACCATTTAAATATATTTTATTAAAATAAACCATTTAAATATCTTTTATTCAGATACACCATTTAAATCTCTTTTATTGTTTTGATAAGTTATGAAATTTCATTGAAATATGGGTTTTACAAAGGATCCCCAAAACCTGTTACAAAAGCAACAAGAATTTTCTGAAGGAAGACAAAATAAAAAAACATAGTGGAGGAAAAAACCCCTATTAACCATACGTAAATGCAACAGAGGGAACTCATCCCCAAACACAATCAATATAATTCAGAGACAAAAAAGGGGGATACAACCCCATAGCGAAACCACCAGAAGAGTTGCAAAATATTCTCCACATAGGGTAGCCAAAAAACAATAGAAGCCCAAAAAAGGAAACTAATCCTCAGTCATGTCCTCATCACCCTCCTTGTCCTCATATTTCATTTCTTCTTTGACCTCTTCCTTGGCATCATCCTCAGAATTAGCCTCGTCCTCCTTGGAATCCTCCTAACCTGGAAATTGCTCATTGAAGAATAGCAAGTGAAGAGCTTCCCTGAGTTCAGTAATGTAATTCACCATGGAATTCATCATGTTTGTGGTTGTTGATATGATGAACCTCTTCAAGTTGTTAACATCTACATCATATTTATTATCGTCATCCTTAATATCAATAATCATATGCTTGCCTTGGGATTGTTGCTCCTTTAGACGGGATGATTTTCTAATGGGACCTTCTACTTTTTTAAATTTGATACTCTTCTTCAGTCTCAATTCACAGATTGCCTCAATCACTTTTCTTTTCTTGGTGGCCAAGGATGGGGAAGTAGGAAAGAGAGCATAGGATTTACCAATAAGGTTGGGTTTATTTTTGGAAGGACTGGGATTGACCTGAGGGCTGTAATTTAGGATATGGTGATAGATAATTTTATAAAGCCTTTGATGAGAAGGAAGGTCATTGATTTTTTTCTTTCTATAGGCCCCTATCATGTAGCTAATAGATTTGAAAAGGAAGTGAGGAATGCTAATGAGATTAACATATCAAAGTGATTGAAAGCAAAATGAAAGTGTGCGATCCAAAAAGGCCTCACACCTATCGGTTCCTATTGCAAAATTGATAAAAGATGAAATGCATACAATAAACAAGAAATTGACAACAAGTTTACAACAAAATACACTTTTATTCCATTATGTTGAAAGCCAAATTCTAATTACAAGTACGTCCCTCTTAGGGATACCAATTTTGATACAATTGTTACAATAGGAATTATAATTGTTTCCCTCGCAAGGGTAGGTGTGATTTTCCAAGTGCCTTCTAGGATGACACAAAATGCTCTAGGGTGTCGATGACCCTCTTCTCTGTGATTAGAGGCATTTGTTGCCTTGCATCCCAAAACCATGTTAGTCCTGCGTGCAATAAACAACAAGATACATTAGAAACAAAGGAGGCCTCTCTTGATGAGGCTTTTAAAGGGGATTTGCATAAAAAGATAACATGATAACAAGAAATCAAGAAACTAATTAAATGCATGTAAATTGACTTAAATCATGATAATATACCATTAGAAACATAAAAGAAACTAAGATGCATCTATCTAAGCTTCTAATTAATCAATTAAAGACATGAAAGCATGAAAAATATTCATTATACCTAGCTACAAAATGAAGGGAAATTGCACTTAATTCCTAATCTATCGGTCAAAAATCTCTAGAAACTTGAATTAAACCTACAATATGATTAATCTAAACTAATTAAACATACTACAAAATAGAAAACAGAGAGATCAATGATTACCCTCTTGACCATGGGTCCTTCAAGCGGTGAGCACTATTGACTAATAGTCATGGCTGAGCCTCAAATATGTTTGCCCTCCAAATCAGGGCCAATTCTTTGACTCTCCTTGTGGAATTGATGGTCAAGGGTCGCCTCTATGTCCTCTGATAGGTTTGGTGGTTGAATTGCTCAGATTGTGCACGGATTGCATGAATTAGCATTTCTTGGCTCTCCTAGGCTCCTAGGACCTCCATGGCAATTTGATCTTCAATTGGGTAGCAAAAGTGTCCCTCTCAATGCATGTGAATGGGTATGCAATTCGATAGGGCTTCGCTGCTCAATTGATAATGCTTCTCTCTCTTTATCCCCAATTTGGAGGGGGATTATATAGCAATTGCCAAGGGCTAGGGGTGGCTTCCTCATGAAGCCAAGATCAATATTGGGTGGTTGAGCTTGTTGGATGGAAGGATCCAGAACCTTCCTCTCTCAAACCGCTCCAATCTACAACCAATTGGCCATTTCAACCGATTTTGGGTCGGATGAAGGATTCTGAGGCTTGATCACGGCTGACAGGCACGGTCAACTCTGCTAACCATGGGTGTCAGCAACGGTTAGCACTGACTAGGCAAAGGTGCCCAAATGAGTGGTAAAAACCACTGCTATACCTTGGTATTTGTCCAAGGTCTTCCATATGGTCTTCTAGCATGTCCCATATGAGTAGTCACCTCGACATGACATATTTTAGGTGTCTACAGATGCCCCTTTTGAGATGCATTGTGAGATCGAACAACGCTGAGAAAAAATAGACCTCCTAAAATGATGTCATAGGTTGGATGATGATCATTAGTCTGATCAACATTAGATGCCCAAGTCCTATAAATAGGATGCACATCCTAGAATCATTGCTTCCAACTAGATGGAAGGCTTAAATTTGAAAGGGTTTGGCAAGCTCTAGCATCAATCGGTAGCTTTGGTGCTACAATAGGAGTTAGGCCTATATATTTCAAAAGGAGGAGAGCTACAAACTAACTATCATATATGCTTTTTGCCCCAATAGAAGGGTAAGCTTATGATAGTTGTTGGCAATGATTTGTAAGGATGAACACAATTTTGACAAGATCTAGGGATCTACGATCAAGGGATCTTCTGTTGACTTTGATTATGATTTGATATTATGACTACCCCCTCAAGCGACGAGTCGATGAGGGTAATGACAATTAAATGAAGTGACGAGGTCACTTGACCACTATGAATGACTTTGAACAAATTTAAGATTTAGCAATTGAATACTTGGCAAGGCCTAATCAGCTATGATTGCAACTATTAATAGTAATTGCATATTCCTATCCCATGGAGTAGTCTAGCCATGAAGGCCTTCTTAGGGAATCAAAATGATAGCAATGTCAATTATGCTTGTGTTGAATCATATTGTCGATGATTTGCTAAAAATGTCATAGGGGAATTACGATGAATATCTCGTTCCCTTGGAGCAATCCAACCATCTAGGCCTTCTTAGAGATTGAAATGAAGTATAGCAGTTCCACAATGATGGATTTACCCCAAATGTCCTTATGGTAATTTACTCATCTTTTCAGATTGCATGGAGTGCAAGTCGTTGCAACCACCAAGTGTATAGGGTAAATGATTGAATACGAGGTGCATTTGGCTTTTGATTTATTTGATTTTTTTGTTAATTTTAAATTTTTTGTTTTATTGGTTGGGAGGTGCGATGCTCAAAGAAAGGATTTCCATAGTGATGACCTTGGTTGAATGTACTTTATAATCTTAACTAGTTATTCTATTTTTCCTTATGATGACATTTTCCAATGTCGTTGTGCTTTGTTTGGCTCATTTTGATGATTTTGCATCACCAAATATGCTTATTTTATGCTTCCTATGGTAATTCTGGTCTGGTGAAAATTTTTAATTTGACCTTTTAAGGCTCTCCATGATGGGAATTGTGAGAATTTATTATAGTTTGCTGACCACGTCTATCAAAAGTGGTGGAAAATTCCAATTTCCTTGATCATGGCTTAGATCCATAGGTAGAAAACCCTAATTTGGGGACCGCGGTTGCTAGGCATGGTTTGAACTAAATTCAAAAATTATATAAGGTTTTTCCACTTTGTAAAATTTCATTATTTACCTGAAATTGATAGTAAAACTGAGAGCTCTGAGAGGTAAATAGTAAATTCTAACATGAAATGCTACCGTAAACTTGACCTATTCACTCTACACCCATCCAGATGGCTGACCAGCCGGAGGCTTCGACCAATGGAGGAGCCGGTGCCATTAAGGTAACTCAAAAATGAGACCATGCAAGCAAATTACCAGATTTAAAATTAACCACACTAAATAATGGGTTAAATGAACCACATTAAACTATCGGTAATGAACCTCACCCTAGTTAGGTTTAGCCTAGGTTAGATTAGAGGGGAGGGTTTAATTTTTTAGGGTTTATTTTGGGAAGGAAATGACCCTAAAAAGGTCATGCTCCTTAGCCGTGGGTGGTAGATGTAGTTCCCAATTGGCATATTGGGGATCGTGGTTGTCAGTCACGATGAGATTTAAATCCCAATGGTCATATTTTTGACCACCACTTCGATCGCGGTTTCGACCCATGGTTCAAAAATTTTAGAAAATTTTTTTAATTTTTTTGAATTTTCTAGGCAATTAATGCCATTTATTGCATTTTTGAAGTACATTTTTGATTGTTTTTTAGTTTTCCTTATTTATTTGATTGCTTTTACTCACCCTTGACATCTAGAGTGAGGGAGACCGATCTCCTTTGAAGCTTACGCCACACTCTCATTGATGGAGAGCGAGAGTGGTTTGTTGTTGTGGGGTTTGGTTATGTCTTGGACCTCCCCACTATCAGAGTAGATCAGGCTTATATGACTGCATTGGCCCATCGTTGGGATGCATGGACCAATACATTTCACCTATTAATGGGTGAAATGATTGTGACTTTGGAGGATGTCTACCACATCTTTCGCCTACCGATTGATGGTGAGCCCATCACTTCCTCTCCTACCATGGCCAATAAGGTCATGTTTGATGTTATTTTTGGTGGATGGAAGCATCACATCATAGGGGCACATTGATCATGGAGGCATCCACGTCGAGGAGTGGCATTAGGCTAGATTATTCTCATAGTGGGAGGCTATGTTTATGCACCTGATCATCTAGATAGTCCTCCCAGACTCATCAGGTGTGAGGTTCCCATGGAACCTCCTGGCTAGGACTAGAGATGTTATGATCAGCACTATCGAGCGACCTCTGATTCTATCCTGGGGGAGTGCCCTTCTTGCATAGCTCTATCATGAGCTATTCTAGATTACATATTGTAGTAGAGTGGGCATCGACTGTAGTATGCTACTTTAGATTTGGGGCTGGTAACATATCTTGATAGAGCATCCCATGGATTTTCCATTAGTGATCACTACTATCCCTAAGGATTTTCAGTGCTATGTAACCTACTAGCCTTGGGAGCAGGAGGGCTTTAGGAGTAGGTCTCATGTAGGAGACCTAGACCACTACATTGGTCGATTTGCATAGCTTCTCCCTAAGTAGATAGCATGGTGACCATACATGGACTACCTAGCTTGGATAGAGGTAGATAGATACCTACATCGAGTGCATAGATATAGGTGGATTATCGATTGTAAGGTTGATTGGTGCAGAGTATCATCACTTCTCTCATATCTTGAGGTAGTTTGGGATTTGATAGGATGTCCCAGAGATGCCTACTATCTATAGATGCTTGGTCCTAGAGAGGGACCTGACCTGGCCCTAGGTGCCTCCATTAGGGGATGTTGATGATGACTTTCAAGAGTTGGGCCTGGTGGATATAGGAACTACTATTGACTATGATGTATGGTGGTCTAGCCTACAGTGGCATGGAGAGGGACCTCTAGGCCGACTAGTGGATGGATTTGTAGTAGAGGGTGTAGAGGGTTTAGAGGTGGACCCTCATGGATGTAGGGTCCATCAGAGGACCAAGGGTGCATGGGGTGTAGGGGCTACTGTAGAGGAGGGCCCATAGGTAGAGGTAGATGAGGAGGCATCCAAGGAGGGTGAGGCACCTCTTGATAGTGAGGTTGGATAGTTGAGGGTACATATTGTTAACCTCTAGACTCATATTGGGAGACTTTGCATCCAGCTCCTATATAGGGACACTTCTATCGCCACTTTAGAGGTGAAGCTAGCTCATGGTCAATGGTAGTGGTGTGGCTATGAGGAGGAGAGGGTAGCTCTCTAGGAATAGGTGGCTATAGTAGATACTTAGATTGGGAAGATCACTAGTGAGCATGATGTTCTGTAGGTACAACTAGATGTAGTGACTATTGAGTGAGACTTACTTAGGGTGGTGAGGGTAGATCCCTCACCTTCATATGCTATCATGGCACCTCCTATGGTACCATCTACTTTAGTTTTAATAGGTTTTGACCCAATGGTAGATATTAGGAGGCTATGTACCCTCGTGGAGGATGGTAATGATTAACATTTAGTGAGTGTAGCCTACATTCAGTGAGTGTAGCCTTCATAGCCCAACTAGAGGGTACTATCAGACTACTAGGTGGGGAGTTTTAAGAGGATACCACCACTACAGGGACACACAGTAGCAGGTTCAGGACCAGAGAGATAGGGTAGTCATCCGCTAGCTCCAGCTGTAGGAATCATAGGATAAAGATAGTTGCTTATTGTGTACTAGGGATATTTGGTTTAGGTCAAGCACATGATCCACAATAGGACCCACAATAGGCTCTAGAGTAGGCTCTAGATTAGGCCCCTAGGGATGGGGTTGAGGGAGGTAGAGAGAGCTCCATCATAGGTGGATCAGGGGGTGCAAGCTAGAGCTAGCACATTGCTATGGCATAAATTTTTCTTTTTGTACCATTTTGGTGTAAGGTCTGAGGACCTACATAGTTGTAGCCTGTAGGCATTTTGATGTACCCTTCTATTATGTACTTTTGACACACACACACACACACACACACACACACATATATTATATATATATATATATATATGATATGATAGTTCATCTCATTACATGTGTACTTTATTTTTGGTATTTTATGTTTATGTTATGCACATGGATGCAATGCGTATATTGATTTAATGCTATATGATGTGATGTATGGATGACATGCACTAGATAGCTATGTGATAGATGATTAGATGCTATGAGTTATGTATGTAGATGGACTACTTATGATGGATGCATATGAATGCTATATTTTTATGTTAAATGCATGTATGATTTGCTTTACTTGTATGCATTTAATTTATGTTGCTTATGACATAGTTTATGCCATGTATGTATTGCATAATTTTTCTATGATGAATGCTATGCAAATGGACATGTATGCTTTAATCACTTAAAACATAATGTATGAATGTAAATGAATTTAACAATCTAATGGATGACACCACAGAATGTATAACAATCATGAATTGTAATTGCTATATACTTGTAAAATTTTGATAAATTGTACACCCTTATGTGAGATGCAATGATGTATTGTTTCAATTTATAAGCTTTTGTAAATTAAAAGAATATAAGTAACATAATCAATGGTCATTTAAATATCATTTCTGACATCCATCCGGTATCTAATATATGTAACAACTCATTCTAATAAACAAACTCTCATAAAATATAATTTGATTTTTGATTATTGCATGAAAATTGGTTGTTGCTATTTGGGAATTTTTGAGGTTTTCCATGAGACTCAAACACCCTAGTTGACTCATCAAAAGTTGTATACTGACTAAATAGGCTTTTGAAAACAAATATTTCACTCCAAATGACCCAACTATTCATTACCCCTGTGTGTGCAAATGAATATATTAGATAAGGCATAAGCATACCCTAGTTCTAGGCAGGATTCATTCAGCCCATTGTTGTATTGGGGATCCTCAAATATTTTATCCGATCCTAGGTTCAAACTTAGTCAGACTAGACCACTAATCAATCCAAGCCACCCCAAGCTAGCCCATTTGTAAATTGCTTAGAACTACCCCTTCAATGATAGGTGGGATTCTTTCAGCCCATTGCTATCATTGAGGATCACCCTATGGCTTTCAAGTAATGATCATTCTAGGGATTTGAGCTCCCCCTTCTTTTCTTCATTTTATTGGGATACTTGCTCATATATAGTGATAAAAATCACTGTTTATTTTCTCTTTTAGTGACAATAATCACTGTTTATTTTGAATTTTTTTTCTATTTCTTTTTCTCTTGAGCAAGGGATTTGAATTTTGATTTGATTTTGAATATGGGATTTGAATTTGAGATATCAATTTGGGATATCGATCTTAGGATATCGATTTGGGATATCAATATTTGATATTGATCTAGGATGTTACTCTGGGATATTGCTCCTTCATTTGCAAGCAAGGGATTTGTTTGGGTAGGGGAGGTGCTCGTCCTTTTTCCAATGACCACTACCCTAGACCATTGCTCCTCACAAACAAGCAAGTAACAAAACCTTTCACTCAAGGTGACCTGGACCACTTCACAACTTCATCCTTCCTTTCCCTAAGTAGGATTATTAAATGTGTTTGATTAGTGATAGGATCCTGATATGCTAAGTACTATCAGAACTAGACCTCATCTACATAAGCAAAGCAAGCTTTCTACCAAACTCTTGAGAAGACCACTAGGTATGGTTGAATGACCAAAAAACCCTAGTATATTCTTCATAGCAACAAAATGGGTTGTGTTGAAAAACACATTTACTCACAAGGGTGATGAATGATGAAAAATGCAAAGATGCATGATTGAAACACAAACGTGGTGTCATTTGTAAGATTGCAAATACAACCTATCCTAATGCAATGTGCGATGGATGGAAATGCCTAATGCAATGCAATTGAATGAATGGAATGCAAAATGAAATGCAACATGTAATTGAAAATGCAATGCAAAATGTTTTTGAGTTTTATGTTTTGCAATGTTTTTGGATTTTATTGCTTTATATTATTTTTTTGGATTTTAAATTTTGACCAAGGGATTTTAAAAACCATTGGAGCCTTTTTCTTTGACCAAAGGGGTTAAATATGCCTTTGGAGCCTTTTTGAAATTGACCAAAGGGCTTATAGATGCCTTTGGAGCCTTTTTGAAATTGACCAAAGGGCTTATAGATGCCTTTGGAGCCTTTTTGAAATTGACCAAAGGGCTTATAGATGCCTTTGGGGCCTTTTTGAAATTGACCAAAGGGCTTATAGATGCCTTTGGGGCCTTTTTATGGTTTTAGGCATAGAACACTTTAAGATGAAGGATGTTGAGAGGTTCAAGCTCTTCAATTCCTTCCAACGATGTCAAGCGATATGTCCTAGGTCCTATCTTCTCAGAGATCATATAAGGACCCAACCAGTTAGCCATAAATTTGTCTCATAGTTCTGGCAGTAAATTTGAGTTCTGTTGGTTCTCTTTCAGCACAAGATCACCAACCTCAAAGTCTCTCAGATGGACTTTGTTATTGTAAGCTCATTTTAAGCACTCTTGATAAATATGGAGGTGCTCAAGGGCATTCACATGATGTTCATCAAGTAGCATCAATTGATCTAGGTGAGCTTGCCGTATGGTGTCATCATCAATGAACTCTTTCAATGTGACGCACAACATTGGAATTTCCAACTCTAGGGGTATAATGGCCTCAGTGCCATATACTAGTGAAAATAGAGTTGCCCTAGTGGGTGTCCGAATGCTAGTCCTATAAGCCCATAATGCAAGGGGCAGTTGGATGTGCCAATATTTGTGGTGTTCTTGTACCATATTTTTCAATATGGAAACCATTATCTTATTTGAAGCTTCAGCTTGTCCATTTGCTTATGGATAATATGGAGTCACAAAACTGTGTTTGATCTTATATTTGGATGTCAAAGCCCTCATAGTTTTGTTCTTAAATGACGTTCCATTATCCAAAACTATCTTGGATGGTATCCCAAAATGACTTATGATATTGGTGAGTATAAACTCAGCAATACGTGCTCCAGTTGTCATTGTTAAGGGAATGGCTTCCACCCATTTAGTAAAATACTCAGTAGCCATAATAATGAATGTATGTCGACCCGATGATGGAGGAGAGATCTTATCGATGAGATCAAATCCCCATTGAGCAAATGGCCAAGCCACTTGAATGGGCTGTAAGGCCTGTGATGGCAAGTGCGTAAGATTAGCATGATGCTAACATTTAACACATTTCTTGACATACACATTGCAATCCTTCTCCATAGTGGGCCAATAATAACCCATGCGAAGGATGCACTTGATGATAGCCATGCCACTAAAATGGCCACCGCACGTACCATTGTGAGCTTGCAAAATTGCCCAAGATGACTCTTGGGGCTCAAGACAATGAAGGAGAACTCCATCATAGCTTCTATGGTACAGGATGTCTACTAACAAGACATACTTTGTCACTTTCTATTTAAATGTGCATCTTGCGGCACATGAAAATCCCTGAGGGATTAGACCAAGTCTAAGGAAGTCATGTATCTGTGATGTCCAATTATGATAAGCTTTGGCCTCGACTGATAAGACAACATGTTCCCCCTATGGTTCCACATTTGTAAATGTATACTAGGAAACAACCTTGTGGTGAATGGTAATACCACTCCCCATCGGATCCTATGAGATCATAGACCCCTAGGACGCTCTCTTGAGAAAGTCTCTGGCTCTGTAGAACCATTCATGGTTTGGTTCTACATGAATCATGTTGATTGACTCTTTGTTATCCAATGCTTCATGCTGCATAGTAGAATGTGACAATATTTTTACATGGATGGTAGTAAAATTGGTAGATGGATTTTGAGGGATTAAATATCCCAAATATGCCATTGTGTCTACAAATCTATTGGATGAATGAGGGATTGCCTCAATGTCATACCATTCTAATTGAGCTAGATATATGTCAACAAGATCCTTGTAAGCTTTCAATACCAGACATCGACATTGAAATAATCCCTTAACTTGGTTAACAATGAGAAGGGAATCACCAAAGATATTTAGCCTTTTGATCTTCATGGTGATAGCTATTTGGAGACCCAAAATTAGGGCTTCGTATTCAACATTATTGTTAGTGCAAGGAAAGTCCAACTTGAATGACAAGGGCATTGGAGCACCTTGTGGCATGAACAACACTATTCCTGCACCACCCCCTTGCTCACACTTCGAATCATCGAAGAACAAGGTCATATCAACTTTGTTATCTAGTTCCTCGGGTTTGGATGCTTCTGATAAAGCAAAGACTACATCATCAGAAATCTCTATGGTGAGAGGCCTACTATTCTTGAGAGGCACCTCAACTAGTTGATCAACTATGACTTGTCCCTTGATGGAATTTTGGCTAATGAATTCCAAATCAAATTCTATCAGTAGCATGATCCACTTCATAGTACGTGTATTATGATATGTCTTGCTCATCATATACTGCAAAGGATTTTGTTTTGATATGACATACATCGTATGACTTAACATATAGTGCTACAATTTCTTTGTAGTGAACACTATTGCTAAACATAACTTTTCCATGTATGCATATCCTAGCTCATAACTCACCAAGGTTTGGCTAATGTAATATATGGCTTGTTCTTTGTCTTGCACATTCTTTTGGGCTAACATGGTCCCTAGTGCAAAGTCGGTTGCTGATATATATAGCAAAAATGGTACAGTTTCCCGCCCATGGATTTAAATTTAAAAATCTTTAGGTATTTCCCTATCTTCTTAATTCCTTGATGTTTGTGGGAGGATGCATTTCTAAAATAGCCTTGACCTTTGTTGGGTCAACTTTGATGCCTCATTTTGAAATGATGAATCCTAAGAGTTTTCTTGAAGTTATGCCAAATACGCACTTCTTAGGATTCAACCTGACATTATGCTCTATCAGGTGATCGAAGACCTTTCTCAGGACCTCAGCATGCTCTTCACGTAGTAATGACTTTGCCAACAAGTCATCGATATAATCTTCTAAGATCTTATGCATGTAGTCATGAAAGATATATGTCATGGCCCGCTGATATGTAGCACCAACATTCTTTAGACCGAATGGCATAACCTTGTAATAGAATGTCCCCCATGGCATTATGAATATGGTTTTATGTTGGTCTTCGGGCTTAATCCAAATTTGGTTGTAACTAGAAAAACCATCCATTAAGGAGAGCATCTCATGACCCATAGTTGCATCTATGAGAGCATCTATGTTTGGCAATGGAAATGAATCCTTTGGTGTTGCCCTATTTAGGTCTCTAAAATCCATACATATATGGATCCTTCCATCAAGTTTTCCTACAGGCACCATATTTGATACCCATTCTGGATAGTCGATGGAAATGACAAACTCTACATCCAACAGCTTTTGCAACTCATCCTTAACCATTAAGGCTACTGTTGGATGCATCTTCCTAAGTTTCTACTTGACTGGATTCTTTGATAGATCTAGCGAAAGGTTATGAGTAACCAATTTTGGATCTAGACCTAGCATATCCTTATAAGTCCAAGAAAAGAGATCAGGTCTCTCTTTCAGTAGAGGGATGAGGTTGGCACGCTCATCAAGAGTCAAACTCTCTCCAAATTTAACCTTCTTAGGATTAGTGGGATCATTACTGATATCCACTTCAAAGGTTTCCTCTACTGACATATGGGATCCCTCCTCAAGCTGATGAGGCGTAGGGATCAAGTGGATGTCATCTTCTGGGTTTATAGGTTCCTCATTGGAAGCATCCTCAACATGGTAGACATCATGTGCATAGCCTGGCACAAAATGGAAAGGTTGCAACATTTCTTCATTAGGGAAGAAATCTTCAGGCTCTAAAGGTGAATCAATGTGGTCCCAATCAATAGCATCTACATTAAGACACAATGGTTTGGAAGGATCAATTGGATTGTGGAGTGGAGTGGTCAAATCAATGGAGATCATATTGATGGAATGGATCATGTCTCCAGGACCACGTGCACATGACTCAACATTAATAGAACTTCCATCCCCGAGATGAGGCTTTGGGGGTATGGGGATCTCTGGATCCGGTCCATGAATAGACTATCAGATGGGATCATTGGGCTCAAGGAGCTCCATGTACGTAGGTGGATCAAGAAACACCATGTGATAGATCACATCAAGATTTGGTGGTCTTCCCCTAAGGTGAGGATGGAGATTGATCTCTCTGTACATCTCCTCAGCAATATAAGGTGCATTATGATGATGTAAGTAGGGAGGTCCTAAATAGGCTCTCTCTATTTCATCTTCATCATCACTATCATAATAAGGATCCTCACCTCTACCTAATGGAATCGGGTGATGCTCCAAATGAGGCCCCATGTAGGCTATCTCTTGATAGCCATCATCGTCATCGAGGGGCTCTTCGCTCATACTTATTGATTCCAAAGGTAATAAATGATGTAAGTTGAGAGGACCTAGATAGGCCAACTCAGCTCCATCATCATGATCACTATCGTACATGAATCTCTCTCCCCTACCCACTGGAATTGGGAGATCAACAAGATGAGGCCCAAGGTAGGCCTACTCTATTTCATCCTCATAGTCACTCTCAACTATGAAGTACTCTTCGATCTCACCCATTTGTTCCATGGGTAGCAGATGATGTAAGAGTGTAGGGCCTAAGTAGGCCAACTCAGTTTCATCCTCATATTGCTCATTGTTTGAGGATAACTCAGTGTCATCTATTCCAGAATCATAGTCTGGTCCATCACTTTCGGTGATGGATACTGCATGCACATCCTTAGAAGTGACTTCTGATTCGGTGTCCATAGCTGTATCTAGACTTTGGAAATGCATACCAATATCTTCGGTAGCTTCACAACTTTGATTGTCCAAGTTGGCTCTTGGAATGTGCTCTAGGCCGATCTCCACCAAGATGTTTGCATGGTATCTCTCGGGTGGCTCTATAGTGACATAGGTCACTAGTCGGTTATCCCTCCGAAACATGGAAGGATTAGGGTGATAAGGATTGAAGTCAACTTCACCCCCAGACTGAGGTACAGGTGGTCTAGAGATGCCATGAGAAGTTCATCCTAACCTCGAATATAGTATCCTAACCCAAACCTATCAGTTGGCAACTGATACTACGGTTCATATGGCCTCCTACACCCTTGCTCGAATAGTCCGAGACCGTAACCATGCCAATGGTAATGCTCGAAGTATCACATGGCATATTTTGGGTTAGATAGATAATGAACATTCATAGTGAATGGTTCATTATCATCCTCATCCATGGGTGTGGGATATGCAATCTGGTCTAGCCCTCCATAGATGAAGTTGGTTTGGTTAGGCGACACCCCTAATGGTGCCACCATCCCTATGGGAAGGTGATGGGCTCATGGTCAGCCCATGTCCTATGTAGTCTTGATAATAGGTGTGAATGTCACATTCTACACAATATATTCCCCTAATATAGGATTAACCAAATGGATGGTCACCTGCGGTGCAGATGACCCTGCTGAAGACACAAGCGAAGCAGGTTGAGGTGCCTCTTCGACTTCTCCTTGAATTTCCTCTACTTCCATGGGAGTAGGGGCTTCAATGATAATTGGCTTGGGCACTTTATTTATCTCTTTTTTACCCATATTTTCTTTCAACTTCCTATCATCCCGATGCATCATAGATGTAGATGGTCTAGTAGAAGCAGTTGTCATGTGCTCCGATCTTTGAGATATGGACGTTGTGGGTCTAGCACACACTTATTTGATTTTACCTCCTGGTTCTTTGATTGGCGATGCTGGTCACACATCCAGGTGCATTGAGGGGAGCATGAATTCCCTTAATAAATCTTCTAGGTTCACGTATTTAAAGGGCTCTTCATCCGAAGGCACCACGTGAACCTATCCCTCATGAATGTATTTGATACACTGATGTAGAATAGAAGGGATGCAACACATTTCTCTGATCCAAGGCCTCCCTAGAAGTATGTTATATTGCATAGCACCTTTGATTATGTGACACATCACCGGTATGGTCTTCAGTCCTACCTGAATAGGTAAAACTATAGTGCCTACCATCGAGCATAATGCATCATTGAATGCTCTCAACGTGAAGGTAGAAGGGATGATATGCATCTTGGGTAACTTCAAGTGAGTTAACGCCTTAGTAGTTATGATATTGATCGATGACCCCATGTCAATCAAAACCTGCTTGAACGATTTGTGATTCACACATGCAATAATATGCAGTGGTGGGTCTGCTATAATAGTGGAAACCGTCTTGACTTCATGATCATGAAATTGAATGACCGATTCTTGACACTATTGCACATGCCCCATGAAGTGTGTAAATGCTTCAGGATCCTGAGGCTACACTTCTATGGACCTTAAGATGTCCATAAGTATCTCCCTATGCTTAGGAGACTACTGAATAAGCTCATAAATTGACAACTTCACTGGAGTTGTCTGTAGGTTTTGAACCAACCTACTTTTGATGGTCACCACCGGTCTAGTTGGTGGGCCTGGCACATGCTGGGATGGCCTTGGAGGAGGCACAGCTTGGACTCTAATAGGCACTAGAGGTTGATTGGGTCATTCATACCTCATATTTCTTATGACAACATTGACCATTCTGATGAACCCATGGGTTGGTGGTTCGATGCGTACTTGGTTGACTTGGCCAACATTATTCTTTGGCACCTCATGATTTGGTAGAGGATTTTTGTAAATCCCCATATTTTTATTATCAGGCGCTTGTGGGTTGTCAACAAGAAGCATACCTCTCTCGATCATATTTTGCACAAGATGTTTGAAAGACCAACATACCTCAATGTCATGGCCTTTCATTTAGTGAAATATGCAATATTGATCATCTTTATAGCCTTTAGGCTTAGGCTGATTAGGGTCTATTAACCTGACCTTGGGTAAGTGTATAGCCTTTGCCTCACATAGATGATGAAAAATCAAAGCCAATGACTCCGATAACTGAGTGAATATGCAAGGAGGGCATCTTTCCTTATCCTTACCCCTCTGTTTGTTTTTGCGCTACTCATATTGCGCAGGAGGAGGTTGGGCTTGATAGTTTTGCTTTTTCTACCCCTTATCCCCTTTTTGAAGGTTCAAAACTACCTGATTAACGTGGGTTGGCTTGGCCTGTTGTCTCTCAGTTCTTTTCTTGTTCCAATCCTTCTTATTCCTGAGCTTCAAGTTACCCTCCTATAACTTGATGTCCTCAATCACCTTGGCTTGCGCCAAAGCCTCTTCGAATGTTTGGTATTGTTGCAACTATAGCAATAATGAAATGTGCTTGGTGCAACTCTTCATGAAAATTCACGTTAATTTAGAGGACAGGATGGAGAATGGTAGCTTTGCCATCATATTCCTCCATAATTTTCCATAATCCATCACTGGCTCATCGTTGTGTTGCATTAAAGCAGCCAAGTCAGATAAGTTTACCTTTTTCTTGACGTCGAAGGAGAAGCATTCAAGAAATGCATCAGCTAGTTGTTTGAAACTAGTGATGTTGTGCCTCTTTAGTTGGTTGAACCACTCTCGAGTTGGGCTTGAGAGTGTCATGATGAAGGTGCATAGGAGTAAAGCATCATTGCTTTCAATATGAAAGCACATATCTAGAAAACTAGTCACATGCTCCTGTGCATCTTCCTCTCCTTGGAAATTTTCTAGCCTAGGCATCTTGAAATGCTCGGGATAAGTTGGAATAGGCATTGATGTGCATAGAGGTTCATTATGAATTTTGTTCAAGGTAGGATTTTGATAAGCCATTCCTTGCTTCTCTATGGCTTGAACCTTCTCTGCTAAGGCCTTATAGGCTTACGAAGAAAGGATCTCCTCCTCTCTAGATTGCCTTGGAGGTACCTTCAGAGGTCGATTCTTCTTCTATTGAGGTGGTGGACTAGGCTCATCCTCCTCCTCGAATTAGGAGATTTTAGGATATTCTTGTTCTAATTCCTCTCCCACTTCTTCCTCATACTACCTATGCTCATGTTGTTCGGATGTTGGGCATGAATATCTATATTGATCCGTATGGTGAGTATGTGTGTCTATGTGCTCGAGGTATAACTCGGGTTGTGAAGCCACTCATCTATTGAAATGCTCCCTGGTATCATTGAGAGGAGGTAAACTGGTATTAGCCAATTGATCCTCTCTCTCTACACACTCCTTCTGATCAAGGATGTGTTTTTGCACATGCATTGTTCATATAATTTCTATCTTATGAACCTCTACCTCTGAGTATTCTCATTTTTGAGGTACTCTTTCTCTACGTGAACATCCTCCAATTGGTCTTGGAGAATCTGCCATATCTGCTCGAACACTAGTCTATGAGATCTATCAACATGATCGGATATTTGAGGCCTCTAGTGTACACGCTTTGTCCAAGTGACTTTATGGGTATGTCCCCCAATGGACTGATTTACCATGCTCTTGCCTTTGTTTATAAATATGACATTTGCATCGGGTTGTCTCCTATACTCTGTGCCTACATGAGATGTAAGAGCATGCATGTCATGAGAATTCTTGGAGCACTCTCTAGGTTCTCTAGCAGTCCTAATGGTGCTTCCACTACACTCACTCACATGTCGAGAGGGTGCAGGCATAGGCTTATATCCTAGCTATCCTAGGACTTTGTCTAGACCATCTAATTGACTACTATGCCATGGCTCATGAGGTGGCGTGCCTCTAGCTCCCACTTTTGATATATCTATAGTGAACTTGCAAGGTTCACTCCTATGGGGAGTCTGCATGGGCCTACGCTTAGAAGTGGTCCCATCTACTTACCCCTGAATGGGTAGATCTCGAGCCTATCTATACTCGGATGGTGGAGGTCATGAGCCTCCTCTAGCTATAGGTCAAAGGGGTACCAATTTGGATCCCTCGATGACATATTATTTAGTAGAACCCATGGATGCATGAGGAATGTGGTCATGGTAAATGCTACCATGTGTAGAACCCCCATGTTGGGAAGTCCCATGCTCTGATCTATGTCTAGAGGAGTGTCTAGTACTTCCTCTAATCAGGGTATTCTCAATGGAATCCCCTCATGTAGAATTATCCCCTCTAATACTCATTGAATATCATCCAGGAGGATTATATGATTGAGGGTATTCTACATCGTGTTGTGCATTAGGTGGAGCTTGGGCTTCGATCTCAGGTCTATGACTGGATTGACCCCTCCATGTTTGCACCATTGTATTATCTTCTGAGTAAATTTTAAGGCAAGCAAAGTAAACAATGATGATTATCTTATTTAAGTTTTGCTTGTGAACCCTAAACTATTTGATGTGTTTTGCAAATGTGTTGTATCAGTATGAAACTCTCATCATGTTTTCAATGTGTTGATGATATACTCAGTTGTTAAAGGGCTTTCACCTGTATACTCATAGCTCGACAACCTGGCTATGAACTCCAGGTTACGTAATCCCCCAAAATGTGGTGATGAGGTCCACACCCGAGTAGGGAGCATAGGTCCTGCCAGACTCTCACCCATTTTCACCTAGTCAGTGTTATACCCTCCGAAGAGAAATACATGCAAATTTTCTAGGCTACAAAAGGTTCTTGAGTCCGGCCTTGGTCTAGAACATAAGGTACATGGGAGTTGGGCCAATGGATGGAAATCACCTCCACCATCATTGAAACCCTACTAGTGGTTGGATGTGACTTCCAACTCACTAGCATTTACTTTGGAACATGGTGTGTGTGGTTCCTTTTAATTTTGCATGAAAAGTAAATGCATAAAACAACACTCAAATGATTCTACATGCTATGCAAAAAGGAACATTTGATATTCAGAAGTATGCATGATTAATCTACATGATTTTTAGAAGATGCACACTAATGATGATGACAAGGTGGCCACTAGATGGGCCTCATGCAAGTAAAACTAACATACAATAAGGGCCTAGACCACTGGATACTAGGGCGGACTACACTCAGAGGTCCACTGTTCCTAGCAGTGACTAGTAGATCCTAAGAAAAGACCTAAGGACTCAATGCATTTAACATTCTTTCATTGCCTTCCCTAATTATGCTAATATTTTGCACATTCTGGAAAAACACAAATAGAGAACAGAAAAAATCAGAATGATAGTGGGTCCTACCTCAGATCCTCATTCGATTAAGCTTTATCTCCCTGCTGTCTGATTGTTCTATTTTTGACCGCGACTCTATGGCGCAGTGACCACTGTTGCCCACATGTGTCAGCAATGATGATAACTTTTGATCATGGCTATCAACCATGGTGAGCACCTATCATAAAAAAACAATAGAGGTCAAAAATTTGAGGCATAAATTGTGGAGGTCCCACCGTGATCACCTTCTATACGATCCAAAAAGGCCTCACACCTATCGATTCCTATTGCAAGAATTGACAAGAAATAAATGCATACAAGAACAAGAAATTGACAACAAATTGACAAGAAAAATACGCTTTATTCCATTATATTTGAAGCCAAATTCAAATTACAAGTACATCCCTCTTAGGGATAATAATTTTGATACAATAGTTACAATAGGATTGTAATGTTTCCCTCGCAAGGGTAGGTGTGATTTTCCAAGTGCCTTCTAGGATGACACGAAATGCTCTAGGGTGTCGATGACCCTCTTCTCCATGATTAGAGGTATTTTTTGCCTTGCATCCCAAAACCCTGTTAGTCCTGCATGCAATAAACAACAAGAAACATTAGAAACAAAGGAGGCCTCTCTTGATGAGGCTTTTAAAGGGTATTTGCATAAAAATATACATGATAACAAGAAATCAAGAAACTAACTAAATGCATGTAAATTGATCTAAATCATGATAATCTACCATTAGAAACATAAAATAAACTAAGATGCATCTATCTAAGCTCCTAATTAATCAATTAAAGACATGAAAGCATGAAAAATATTCATTATACCTAAACTACAATAATGAAAGGAAATTGCAATTAACTCCTAATATTCCATTCAAAAGTCTCTAGAAACTTGAATTAAACCTACAACATGACTAATCTAACCTAATTAAACCTACTATAAAATAGAAAAATGGAGATCAGGGATTACCCTCTGACCATGGGTCCTTCAAGCGGTGGGCACTATTCACCGTGGTTGAGCCTCAAATATGTTTGCCCTCCAAATAAAGGGTAAATCTCTGATTCTCCTTGCCAAAATTGATGGTCAAGGGTCACCTCTATGTCCTCTGATAGGTTTGGTGGTTGAATTGTTCATATTGTGCATGGATTACATGAATTAGCATTTCTTGGCTCTCCTAGGCTCCTAGGACCTCCATGGCAATTTGATCTTCAATTGGGTAGCAAAAGTGTCCCTCTCAATGCATGTGAATGAGTATGCAATTCGATAGGGCTTCTATGCTCAATTGCTTATGATTCTCTCTCTTTATACCCAATTTGGAGGGGGATTATATAGCAATTGCCAAGGGCTAGGGGTGGCTTCATGAGGAAGCCAAGATCAATATTGGGTGGTTGAGCTTGTTGGATGGAAGGATCCAGAACCTTCCTCGCTCAAACCGCTCCAATATACAACCAATTGGCCATTGCAACCGATTTTGGGTCGAATGAAGGCCAACTAATTTTGAGGCTTGACCACAACTGACATGCATGGTCAGCTCTACTAACCACGGGTGTCAGTAGCAGTTAGCACTGACTAGGCAAAGGTGCCCAAATGAGTGGTAAAAACCACTGCTATACCTTGGTATTTGTCCAAGGTCTTCCATATGGTCTTCTAGCATGTCCCATATGAGTAGTCACCTCGACATGGCACTTTTTAGGTGTATACAAAAAGCTATATAATACCTTCTATAGATAATCCACTATAATGGAATTCATTACTGGATTCATAATGTCATTCCAAGGAGTAGGGAGGTTTTTTTGATGTAGTCCTTATTTCACCTCCTTGAAAATTTTAGTATTATCCTTAAACTCCTTCAGTTCCACCTCCTAATTATGCTTTTATCTGTGAATTGATTTACCTTTCACCATTTGTCCAATAATATTAACGAGAAGATAAATTTCAATTAAGAATTCTCTCCCTCAAATATTAACTTTTCCGTTCTCTTAGGTCTCTAGGATAGCCATGGTGATGTCTATCTCATCACCAAAAAAATTCCTAAAAAATGGGATAAATATTGTATACTTCAGAATACACTCAACAAGAGGATACCGTTCTACATGGCTTGGCTCCACAAAACTCATTTTGGGCCAGAAATCCAGGCTAAGAGTAGTAGAAAGATTTAAGGAATGGGTAGAGGAAAAATACTTCTATGGCCATTGTCAGGATAACCTATTTGAGCTAGAGCCCGAAGCTTCTGGAAATTTTTTTGAAACTTTTCTTTATCAATATTGGTCTCCTCACTTTTTTTTGAACTTTTTGTAGGGAAGTTTTTCTTTTCAAAGCACAAATTCTCAAGAAACTTATAAGAGGACACAACATTTATGACTTTAGGAGGGATGTTTATGTTTTCAATGTAGACCCAACTATGCCAGCCACATGTGATCCAACTAATAAAATTATAAATGGACATGGGAAACTAGAATATCATCTTGGGAGTCATGGTGTTACCAGCATCATCATGATCACTGAAATTGTTAGAAAATGGAATACTTTATATTATTGAATGAAAGAAGCCTTTCTTAAATAGCAAAGACATACAATCTGATCCATTGGATCATAACTAACTGAGCTAATCTCAACCACATAAATTATCCTAGTAACAACTTAGGATATAATTTATTATTCTAACACCCCCTCTTAAGTGGTACTAGGATATACTAACACCCCCCTTAAGTGATACTAGGAGGTGTTGGGCACTGAATTGCACCAAGTTTTCACTCAGACTGTGTTGTCTATCTTCCTACTTTCTATCCAGGCTTGCACCCGATAGCTGCAGCTCAACACTCAACATTGGATGGACCAAAATAGGGGTTTTCGATCCAACCTCCAGAGTAGGTTGGTTCCTTGTCAACTTAGCAAGTTGTTGACACAATTATGCTCACTTAGGGTTTGGAGTTTAGGGTAAGAGAAGGTTAGGGTTAGAGATATGTAGATAACAGTGGACAGATAGGTTAACAACATTGCACTACCATAAAAAGCTCCCAAAAAACCATACTAAGGACATACATTCAGATCAACATTTATCTCAAAATAGATCATTTCATATATTAAAGCACAATAGAGAAATGTTGTAGCAAGCAATTTCAATATCCAGGGAATGATAATCCAAATAACAAAATTCACCAAACACTTAGATTTTATAGAAATATACTTTCTAACCACATAGAATGAATTCAAAAGCAGATTTCAATTACTTATAATAGCTAGTAATCCAAAATAGGCACAAACTAACCATCTAAGTATTTATAGAAATGCAACTATGAAATCCGAACCTCTGACATCAAGCATGAGAATGTGAACTTGAGGTGAAGATCAATGTATTGCTCCTTTCATTCAGCTCTTCAGAAATATTTACAATAGTACAGGCAAACATGCTAGAGCCGACCCTTCAAAATGAGGGTTCGACCTCTACTTATAGTTTTCTTATTACAATAATCAAGAAACAATACACATAATCTTGTTACAATAGTACAACAAAGATTTTAGCTGGCATCAGCTCATTGGTCCATCCTCTAGGAAATCCGTTGAAAGAAAGTCTGCCATGATAGCTCGGGGTCTCTACAACTTGTTGATCGCTCAGTGGAACTGAAGCTCAGGCATTAAAGATCATGTATTTTCGTCGATCCTTCTTGGGAGTGAATTACCATCATCGATCTGTAACCACCTCTGGTTTGATCTTCTTGGAAACCCTCGATGCTTCATCTCCTGGTCGACTATTACAATTCTGATACAACAATATCTTTAAAACAACCAATATTTGGTAGCTTAACCTCAACCATTGATCTTCTTCATCACATGATTCAGATTCAATCTGGCATAAGCTAAATGCCATTCTACTTTAAAAATGATGACATCCTCTTTCTTATCAAAAATATAGAATCTCCAATCTGGACCTCTGAACCTTGAATCCACTCTGGGATATTAATCTTCAATTATATTCTTCAATCCAGGTTGGAGCTAGTCACATACTTCTTCTATCATGAATCCACACTTTCATTATTCTATCGCCCCATCTTATCTTCATTCTAGAAAGGGAAGACTTGTTCATTCCTAATAAACAAAAAAAAAAATGACCATTCCACACTTTTACAATCATCTCTAGTAGGAACTTTTTGTAGAGATTGAGAACTTCATTCGGGAGTAAAGTCACCCAAAATCGCTCCAAACATGAAAACTTGACTAACTACTGAGCGGATTCATATCTTCTGACCCGGTTCTGGATAAAAGCATACTACAAGGTTTGTGGAATGATGATTTTATCACTTAGTCAAATTTATACAAAATTTTACTAAGTATGTGGCCATTTTGGGCCTACATTCTGGCGCCTCCGGGTGGATTTGCTTGCAAAGCCAATCGAATCCAGAGTCTTATCCATTGGGCCTTAGGAGTCAAAACAAGACTTATCTTTAAAGATATGTTTTAAGGAATAATTTCCATACAAACACTACCCTCTGAAAGCTCAAATTCTGCCTAGAGGGTAAAGGTTCATATCGAAACCATGCAAAAAACATCATAGAACTCACTTGTTCAACTAGAGATTGTATCCATAATATCAGTATTACTACTGCCTTCAAAAACTATACATAACTCTACCTCCTTTATAAGGCTTCACTTCAAAAAATGCCTTCACAAAAATGTTGTGTTGTAGACTTCATGCCTTTATTACTTATTTCTGACAATTGTCAGAGTAAAAATAGAAATACAAAACTGATGTATTAGAAACACAAAAACTATGCATATGTACAAACATAAATGAAATGATTAAGTGTGAGCCCCTCTTGGGCCTGTAGCTACTCAATCCTATTTTCATTCTTCTACAGCCTCTTCATCATCACCTTCTATAGCCTCTTCCTCATCATCTTCTCCCGGAGCCTGTAGTCTCTGATTATCTTCACCGAAGGTGTCCCCAAATACTTGGACCATTGATTCCAAAGATCGAAGAGCCTATTTCTAGGCTTGCTCAGAGGGATTTGATGTCTCTTTAAGCTTCTTATAAACATATTGTAGTTCCCCAACATCCTCATAATTAGCAGCATTCCCTCTAGTCACCAGATCTTCCATGAGATCTCTTAAGCGGGTGTAACCCATAATTAATTTGGCAGCTTGTTCTTGGGATAATGGCTCTTCCAATGAATCAATTTCAGCTTCATCCTGTAGGTTCTCCTTGATGCTTTGCTGGGCTTCTTCCATAGATAACAAGTTGTGATCCTCCTTCCAGAGTCCTTTGAAACCAACATGAACCATCTCCTCATTTATTTCAATAATATCTTTAATTCCTCTTTCCATCCTATCAAACAACAACCAGGCTCTCTGAACTACCCTATGCTTTTTCACCACTATTTTGGAGGCTACCCCGACTAGATTCCATTCTTTATTAGAAATTGGTTTAGCAACATCACTGAGCCTACTACCAACCAACCTATACATTTTTTCTATCGGAATCACCATAGGCTGTAACTCTCCAGTGATTTGATCTAAATCCTTCTGAATGGTAGATAACAATTGGTTGGCATCCTTCAAGTAGTCGATTATGAGTTGAAGACCTGAACATTTTTCTTGAACTTCAGAAAACAACTCCTGCTTTATCCTTTTCAAACTATCTTTGGAAAAACCTGAGGACTTGGCTTTCTCAATCTGAAGCTGATGTTTCAAATTTTGAATTTCTTTTGCCTGATCCTCATTCAACTTCTTTTGTTCTTCTAACTGATCTTTCAACTCATTAGCCTTTTGAAATATTTCCTGCCAACTCTTAGCCTCTTTCCTCAGAACTTTCTCTACTTCCTTTTGATCATTGAGGCTCTTCTTAAGTTTTTCAACTTGTTGTTCTAGCTTATCTACCTTATATTTTGCTATATCAGTCTTCACATAAAAGGTATCTAAGTGAGCCTTGGCCATCCCTAACTCATCTTCAGTAGGAAGCTTGTCAATATCTTCTATGATTTCCTCCGCTTTATAATCTTGAGTAGTCATTTCATTTTTAGGTTTGCTTACCTACGAAATCAAAGACCTTGAAACCCTTTGCCTAGTGATAGGGTTAACATACATACTTTTCCTTGTCACGACCATCCTATTGGAAGGCCTGGTAAGCTTCTCTGCCCAATAGTCATTTATGCTCTGAGTGGCTGCCTATTATTTTGATACAACAACAGACCTTGAAACATCAGCAACCAAAGGAGATAATGACATCAAAAACATAAGGGTGGACTGACTTGTTGTTGATGGGGGTGGAGATACATTGACAATAACCTCTATTACAATGGTAGATTCTATGACTACCACTATTGTTGACATAGGTAAATTCAGAGAAATAGGGACAAAACTGATAGTAGAAGGGATGGATGAACTTGGAATGTAGTGTCCCATGGATGGTGGTAATGAAAGAGATGAGGATGCAACAATGGTGGATATTGAAGTGGATATCTCAGAAGTGGAAGGTGGGTTTGGAGGAGACTGTGACACAACAGAACTGACTGGTACCTCCATAGCTACTGATGGGATGAGGGAAGAACTGTGAGGTGGAGGAGGTAAATTTACCACATTCTCTTGACTAGAAAGGGAGGGAAATCCTTTTGGGGATTCATGGATATGAGAAGGAGAAGAGGGATTAGAAACCATACCTTCACCTACAGATGTAGGGTGTTCTTGTTCAGCTTCTGTCTCAAGTTGTTGTTCTTGTTCAACTAACCCTTCTGTATTAAAAGCAACTACCTCTTCAACAATTTCTTCCATACTCATCTTCTACTTCTTGGAAACCTCTCTCTCCTCTACTTCTGGGGCTCTCTTAGTCCTCCTATAAACTAATTGGAAAGTAGCCATTTCTCCTTCAGAATTTTCTCCCTCTTCATCTTCTTGAACTACTCTTGAAAGTAGAGACTGCTCAGATATGGGTCGTAATTCAACTGATGTTGTAGAGATGATGGAAAAATGTGGAGATCTTATTTCAATTAGCAGAATATTGATAGCTCTTTCCTTGGGGAATTGCATTTCATTCACCAATTTAACCTTCTCGAGAAACTTCTCTACCTGCTTAGAAGTAGGATTGGAGATTTTGAGTACTTCAACTATGGTTAAAGGAACCTTTTGCATCTCTGTCTGAATATTTTGATTTGTAAGAGGAGAGAGGGACTCAAAATCATTCTAGGGTTTTTCATCGATCAATACTATATTTCTGACATCCTTTGGTCTCCAGGCTTCAACGTTCTTATTATAAATCCTTGAAAATTCCTTATCAATTTTCATTCCAAACTTTGATTTGGGTTTTCCAATTTCGATCCTCATACGCCACCAATCTGCAATATTTGTTACCTTCCATGGTCCTTTCTCCTTTGGTTTTCCTCTCTCTACTACATCTTCTTCAGAAGGAGTGTCTTTCATATTGATAGATTCAACCCTCACTTTATTAATTGTATCCTTTGTAAGTCGATGGTTGAGCTCATGCTCCGGATTGAAATCTACAATCTGTTCATAAAAATCCAACCATGGAGGTAACTGATCTATCTTTGAGATGTTCCACTCCAAAAGAGTAGTTTCATCATTATTCCTTCCCTGTTCAAAATTAGCCCTAGGCCTTTTTTCAAATTTATAGGCCTTGTCTCCATTTAGGGTTTTATTTCTCATAGTGAAAACGTCATCAGGATCATAACTCCATCTCTGAGGAATATAAAATAGACCTAATCTATCAAGGTATTGATCAATTTTTTGGCTCTACCACTCGGATACAATAATATTATCTTTAGTGCGGTAAGTAATTAAAGACTTCTTCTTCCTTCTAGAACCGTAGCTTGCATCAATGTACACCACCTGCCTTAGATATTCCAGGGCAAATAGCCTTTCTGTGACAAAGTGAGGTAGGAGAAAGGGTTTACCTATGAAACCATATAACCTGATTACTGTGCCCTCTGTTAGTAGATACCAATCTCCTTCCTCAACGTATTCTTTCCTCAAAATCTGCTTAGCTAAGGAGGGCAACCTAGGGCACTCATTGTACATTATTTTTAGGGCAGGTTCCAAAAATTCCAAGTTGAATCTATAATAGGACTCACTGCTCTTCAAACAATCCATCCAATAATAGACCGACAAGGGTTCTCCATCACTGGTTTTATCCTTAGCCGGGATCCATGACATTCTGCTTTTGATGGCTGCATAGAACATCCACACCAGACTCGAGCAATGTCTAAAACTAGGAGCACCAACACCCTTCTTCATGTTTACCATTTGCTCATGGATCCTTTGAGTGAGAAAATCTGGCCAATCAAAGTAAATTACTCTGGTACCCCTCTCTCTTGCATCTTTCTTGTACATCCTTTCATCAGAAATACAATATGCCATGGCAATTTTCCAACCATGAACCATCCTGTCAGAGTCCAAACCCTCCATACAAGCCAACATAGAAAATAATTCTGGGTTTGCAAATTCATCAATGTGAATTGGGACTTCGGGCATTTCATCTTGATTCCTTATCCTTATAAAATTAAAATGAAGCCATTTTTCTAGTGCCTCCCTTTTTTCCTCTAAGGCTATCATGTTAGTGTAAGCTCTGTCAAGCTCTACTATGTTAAATGATCTGAGCTTTGAGGATGGGCCTACCCCTATGATGAATAACTCATAGCAAGTCTCTCTTGTGATGGAAAATAGGGGAGTGCCCATAGGGGTTCTGACTATTCTATTTTTAGAATCATAGAATTGAATCATAGTAGAGACTAGTTCGGGGTAGTGATGCATATAATCATAGATATAAGAGAACAAAAAGGATTTTATGGCTATCATACCTTGTCATCACATTGGCTTTCCTTCAAAATATAAAAATTCAAAACCTGTCCTGAGGTGGGTCCTTCTCACTCTTGTCATTACTGTATCTGTGACTCGACTGGTCCGATGTACATGAACCTGCAATCTCGTCGCTATCTTCGATAATTCGGTGGATGACTTTTTGGGTGCCATCCTGACAGTAGCACACTTCGTCCTTTCGATTTGCAAAAAATTCTCCAAGGTATCATTGTACCTTTCTCCCTTCCTATAGATGCAAGGGGTTTCCAAATGAATTTCATGTATGCTTTTCATTACTTCTCTCCTCTGGAGCCCACGTATCTTTCACCATTAATGCAGCTATTGCACGATATCTTTGTTGGCACACGTTTCAATCCTTTTCATTATTTCTTTGGTGGCTCAAAGGTGACGTCCTATCTTCTTATTGGTCAAATTTTGAAATTGTGCTGCCAGCTCATCACATCCCTTCGGCTACTCTTTGGTTCATGCATGAGTTTGTTAGAATTGAATGCGGGAGCACTCTTTAGCCTCCACGTGTCAATTGGAACTTGTTGTTCAACTTTGGCCTGATTCCTCTCCAGTGTCTTAAGAACCTTTCGAGTCCACTTTGGTACTTGAAGCTTGCACGCATGGCACTCTACCTCGATTCCGCTCCGGCTATCTCCAACTTTGAAAGGTTCCTGGATTAGCACCATTCTTTGTCCTTCTTTATGCGGGATAGAAACTGATAGACCACTCCATGGAAATCTAGATTTAACCATGCGGACTTGAGAGCGGAATGCCATTCTGGAGAGTACACAACACCGTGTGTGGAATGGAACATTACCATGCATTTTGGCCAACACTTAGTCATTTCTTGCAAACTTTCTTCTCTCTCTCTTTCTTTTTTTAGCATTTCTTTGAAAAGAACTAATTACAAAGTGCAAAAAAGAAATCAAATACAAAGTGCAGAAAGGAAGGGGAAATATTTGTACAATGTATATACATATGTTACAATGAGCTCACTTCTTACATATAGTAGAGCTTGAGGTGGAAACCATTCACCGAAATTGGTTGTATGTTTCCCTCTGGATCCTTCAACTGAAATACATTAGACTCTTTAGCTTCCACTATTTCGAAAGGACCATCCCAAAAGGAATCAAACTTTTCATGCTTGCCTGGTTTTGCCCTGTCAACATTCCACCTGAGAACTGAGTCTCCAACTTGGAGTTTTCTGAACCTAGCCTTTTTATCAAACCATGCTTTAATGTCTGATGAATGCTTTTGAAAATGATCATATGCTTGAGTTCTACTCTCTTCCAATCACAGCAAGTGTGTCAACCTAGTTTTAATTGGATCATCCTCTAATTCTTCTTCTGTACTGACAAGCTTAAGCGTTGGGATCTCTAAGTGAATCGGCAATACCACCTCTTTTCCATATACCAATGCATAAGGAGAAGTTTTGATGGACTTTTTAATAGTAATCATGTCTGCCCATAGAGCATGGTTGAGCAATAGGTGCCAACTCCTTTTGTTACCTTCCAAATATTTTCTCAAAATCCTTAATAGGTTTTTATTGGTAGATTCTGCAAGTCCATTACCTTGTGGATAATAATTTGAAGTATTTTTAAGAGTGATGCCATACTTGCTGGAAAACTCAATGTACTTGGCTCCTATGAAATCAGGGCCATTATCACTCACCAAAGCTTCTGGGACTCCAAATCTGGAAATCAAACTCTCCATAAAGTTGATCACAACTTCCTGGTCTGCCTTCTTTGTAGGAATGGCCTCTACCCATCTGGTAAGATAATCTGTAGTTGTCAAGATAAACTTGTGCTCTACTAAAGAATTAGGATTTATAACTCCTATAAAATCTAATCCCCATTGTTGGAAAGGCTCCTCAACTTGAATAGGCTTCAGGGGAGATGCAACATTTCTGGTTCTTCCAACGTACCTCTGACACTTATCACAAGCCTGTGTAACTTTAAAAGCATCATTGAACATAGAAGGCCAATAATAGCCTACTCTTATTATCTTCAAAGTTGTAACTCTTCCTGAGCTATGACCACCTACTACCCCTCCATGAAATTCTTCTATGACTCTTTTTTGTTGGTCCTCCTTCAAACATTTCAGGAGAATACCATCCAAGTTTCTTTTGAACAACCCTTCAGGTAGTAATACATATTTTAGAGCATGAAGTCTATACCTCCTTCTTTGATAAGGATTCAGATCAGGTGGGCAGATCCCAGTTTGGAAATACCTAGTCATTTTCTCAATCCAATCAGAATCTGGAGTGTGTACAATCTCTATTTGATCTTCTTCTGTTATCTGACAAGCTGTCATTTCGGCCAATGTTGAAGCATCTATCAATCCTTGGCACAAGGCTCTACCTCTTACCAGCTTGGTGGGATGTATCTCTACATCATATTCCTGGATCTTAGTAATCCAACCAACCCTTTTATCTCCCAAGTCACCTTGTAAAATAAAACTTCTTACATCTGGATGAACCACATATACCAGGGTTTTGCTCTGTACTAGATATTGTCTAAACTTCTTTAGCGACTTCATTATAATGAACACTTGTCTTTCAATAAAGTTATATTTTACCTGATAATCATGTAAATTCTGACTCCAAAAGAACACAGGGTGTTCATCCCCTTGATTATCTTTCTGGGTGAGTACCGAGGCATAACTTTCTTCAGCTCCATAAGCATAGAGAATAAAATATTTAGTGAAATCAAGATTTATCAAGACTGGGGCTGTTGCAATGGATTGCTTGATGACCTCAAAAGCTTGCTTCCTAACCTCAGTCCACTTGAACTCTACCTTTTTCTTGAGTAGTTCAGATATAGGCCTCACTTTTTGTGCAAAATCAGAAATGAATTTCTTGACGAAATTGATTTGACCTAAGAAAGATTGCAAGGTCTTCTGATTAGTAGGCAAAGGAATAGCTAGAATTGCTCTAATTATTTTTGGATCTATGGCCATACCTTCCTTTGAGACCACATGGCCTAATAGTTTTCCCTCATGTACTACAAAGAATGACTTCTTAGGATTAAGTGAGATACCAAATTCTCTGCACTTTTGAAAAACCTGTTCCAAATGAGATAGATGATCATTTTTATCATGAGAAAAGACCGTCATGTCATCTAGGTAAATCAGAATAACTTTGTTTATAAGTGTACCAAAGGCATAGTCCATGGCCCTCTAAAATGTAGCTCCAACATTAGACAGCCCAAAGGGCATTCTCTGATAGGCAAATGTACCCCATTTTGTGGTGAATGTTGTTTTGTATTGGTCTTCATATTTTACCCAAATTTGGTTATATCCAGAGTAACCATCCAATAGTGAGAATATTTCTGCTCCAGGTACAACTTGTAAGATCTGGTCAATCTGAGGGAGGGGGTAGTGATCCTTGAGGGATGCTTGATTCAGATTTCTAAAATCTACACATAGGCATATATCCCCATTCTTCTTTCTTACGGGTACCAAATTGGCTACCCAAGTGGAATGTTTTATTGGATATATTATCCTAGCCTTTAGTAGCTTTAAGAGTTCCTCTCTCATAATGGCTTCTATCCTCGGATTTATAGGCCTCTATTTTTTTTGGAATGGTTTAGCATCGGGTTCTAACTCAATAGTATGTTGGATAATATTTTTGTCATACACCTTAAGGTCTTCATATGACCAAGCCACAGTGTCTTGGTATTTTAAGCATAAAGTTTTAATCTCTTCTGCTTCCTCAAGTGAACACTGGATCCCAACATTGAGCTTCTTTCCTATTCTGACCTCCACTTCTTTATAGATATTTTTACCAACCTTCATAGCTCCAACCTTCTTTCTATCTTCATTATCAAATAGACTTTCAAGGGTGACCAATCCCCTTGGAATATGATTGTTTCTTAGTTGGATAAAGTCTTGCTGATCTATTTCCTCCAAGTCTTCCTCTTGGATAGTTGAGAAGCATGCTTCTCTTATCATAAAATCTAGAATTTGTTCATCACTTTCAAAAACCTGCTAGAATATCTGCTTGTCTGGCACTACAGGTCTGAAAACCATTTTAATTCCCTTGGTCTTCTTAGTTCCAAAATCTATAGGAGGATTGAAATTAGCTCCCTTCATTGCCAATGAATCTGCCAGGTGATTCTCTTCTCTAGGCACAAAACTTAGATTCAGGGCATCAAATGAATCCATTAGGTCCCATACCCTATTTCTGTAAGCTTTCAAGTAATGGTGCTTATTGCTACACTTATTCCTTACCTGATGGACTATCAACTCAGAATCACCATATATGTTCAAAATCTTGATGCCCATGCTTTCTTCTTGCATCAATCCGAGGCACAAAGCCTCGTATTCTGTAACATTGTTGGTACATGACCATGTCAGTCTATAAGAAAAATTATTTATCCCTTTAGACTATGATTGTAGAACCACACCAGCCCCTACACCATTTCTACATTTAGCACCATCAAAATGCATAACCCATGTTTCTTTGTTTCTTAGGGATTGATTAGAAATAGCAAGGAGTTTCTTTTCCAATTCAGTTGTGATGTTGTATGTACCCATACCAGTTCCAAATTGACTATAGTCTTCTCTGAAAGGCAACTCATCTTCAATGTCTAGCTCTTCAATGTTTTCCACTAGCTCAAATTCCTCCATAGGATTAAGATTGCATAGATCCTCTTCAATATTTTCAATATGATAAGCAACTGGTTTCTCAGGTGTTATCCTTATCCTTTTTCCTTTGAAAGGGATTACCATGCTAGAATAATCCATGTACATACATCCTCCTAGTTTTGTAGTAAATTCTCTTGAGAGGCATAACCCAAAATAGGGTTCCAAGTCCACCACCACTATTTCCTGCACCACTGTTACCTCGGGAGCTCTGTGCAACCTCATCAGTACATCTTTAATAACCCCAACTATCTTGATAGGTGTCCCATATAATTGCAACACTCCAGGACAAGACCGGGTATATTCCATACCCATTTCTTCATAGACCACCTTAGGCATAACTGTGGTTGATGCTCCTGAATCAATCATACAATTTTGGACTACCCATCCTTCCATTCTTAAGGATATGTAGAAAGGGGGAGGTTTGTTTTTTAGAACAACAGGTGTCATTTCTCTCTTTTCTGGTGGTATACTAAGGATGGTGGTGGTTGGTCTATTCTGGGGATTTTTGTTGAGGGAAGCTTTAAGCAGGTCAATCTGGCCCGGAATGAAAAGAGTGTCATATAGGCTAGCTTTTGATGGAATCCTTTTCATCTCCTCAACAATGTTGTACTCAGACTTGGTCAGGGATAGTCTTTCCAGTCCTCTGTCTGGCTCACCATATTTCCTTTTGTATTGTTGGGTTACCTCTAATATTTATCTTTTGGTAATAGAGGGGAACCTGAGCCTTTCTTGATCCTCACCCTTGGATCTCATTCTGTCTCCTTCTGTTTCTCTTTCAAGATTTTTAGGGAGACTATCTGTCTTCTCCTTCCCTCTAGCTTGAGGAATAGGAAAAGTGTCACTGCTTTGAGGGGGAAGTCAACTTTCTTTTGAGAAGGGACCTAGAATTGTCCCATATTCTAGGGGTCTACTTGTAAAGCTTTCTTTCCAGATCTTGTCATAACAACAATTGGGCTTTCTTCATCTAACTCTTTTCTGGCCATGATCTGATCAGGGTGCCATAACATATTAACCCTCCCCTTCTGATTCCTTTCAGCTTGATCCATAGCTTTTTGAACATGGTGTTGATACATCACACAAGATTGTGAGTCATGGGGGTCATTGCATACCAAACACCAAATATTTGCAAGAGTGGTATCTACAGAACACTTCGGCTCCTCATATGTTGCATTCACCCTAACCCTAGTACTATTACTAGGACCAGGCCTTTGATATTTGTTTACATATGGGAATATCCTCTATTGTGACCTTTCCTGATCTCTCTTTTCCATTGAATTCATTCTGTTACTCAGAGTTTTCATGGTATTTTGTATATCTAGAATAGCAGATAATTCTTGAGAAGGTTGGGAAGGAAGGGGAGGAAAAGGAGGTGTAGAGGATACAAGTTTAGACCAAGGAATCAGATTCATTTGTGGAGATGGAGATGGTAAAGAAAGGGGGTCCATGTAGGAGGGCTTTGTGGATTGCTCATGGCCACTATTGGTTTCTGAGTTATAGGGCAACACGATTTTGGGGGGAATTCTTCCCACATTGATTAGGATATTTTTAGCATGGATGACTACATTATAAACTTGGGGGAAGGTTTCTACTCCAGATTGTTGTGTTTGCAAACCTAGCTCTGATCCCAAGGCATGAATATAATACATATAAGCCAAACATGCAACTGGTCTAGCAGTGGGGGGAATTCTCTTCCATGTTCTACTAAATCTCAAATTAAAATCTGAGATAGTTTCTTGCTGGGTTTTTTGCATGGCTGTAAACTGATTCAACAGGAAAAGGGATCAACAGATTCATTAAATTCTTCTATGAATGGCTCAGCCAATGATTGCCATGAAGTGATAGAATTATCTTCCAGAGTTCTAAACCAATGCAATATCTTTCCATGAAAGGACAAGGCTAGAATTTTGACAATAATATTTTCTTCTTTTATGTTGTGGATTGCTGCCAGATTCAAGATATCTTGGCAGTGCTCGTAAGCTATTTTCCCAAATCCATCATACATGGGGGTTGCCTTAGATACATCCTAGGGAATGACATCCATTTGGGCTAATCTAAGGGGCCCAATTGAATCCTAGTTAGGGTACTTCTGAAGTGGCTGATTAGGAGCCACATTATGTGCCATATTTCTGGCTGTAGGTCTTCTTGGGGGAACTATTGGGTTTTCTTCCAGAAGCTCTTCTTCTTCAATAAAATCTTGATCCAAACTTCTGATAACAACAGCCCCTCTGAGGCCCCAAGAGAGAAAAGTCCCCTAACCTTACAGAAAGGGTACTGGTCTACAATAACTTTTTTAGGGTCTTCTGACTAGGGAGTCACCAGGTGAACTTTCTTTTCTCCGCTAATAAGGTCAAGATAATTCACCCAATCTTGATTCCTTCGGGTTGAGATAACAATAACTCTTTTGATGGGTTTCATGTTCCTTGTGAACTGGTCCCATCGGGCATGCCAAAAATTGTTGGGCACTAAATTGCACCAAGTTTTCACTCAATATTGTGGTCTATCTTCCTACTTTCTATCCAGGCTTGCACCCGATAGCTGCAACTCAACACTCAACATTGGATGGACCAAAATAGGGGTTTCCGATCCAACCTCCAGAGTAGGTTGGTTCCTTGTCAACTTAGCAAGTTGTTGACACAATTATGCTCACTTAGGGTTTGGAGTTTAGGGTAAGAGAAGGTTAGGGTTAGAGAGATGTAGATAACAATGGATGGATAGGTTAACAACATTGCACTACCATAAAAAGCTCCCAAAAAACCATACTAAGGACATACATTCAGATCAACATTTATCTCATAATAGATCATTTCATATATTAAAGCATAATAGAGAAATGTTATAGCAAGCAATTTCAATATCCAGGGAATGATAATCCAAATAACAGAATTCACCAAACACTTAGATTTTATAGAAATATACTTTCCAATAACATAGAATGAACTCAAAAGTAGATTTCAATTACTTATAACAACTAGTAATCCAAAATAGGCACAAACTAACCATCTAAGTATTTACAGAAATGCAACTATGAAATCTGAACCTCTGACATCAAGCATGAGAATACGAACTTGAGGTGAAGATCAATGTATTGCTCCTTTCATTCAACTCTTCAAGAATATTTACAATAGTACAGGCAAACACGCTAGAGCCGACCCTTCAAAATGAGGGTTCGACCTCTACTTATAGTTTTCTTATTACAATAATCAAGAAACAATACACATAATCTTGTTACAATAGTACAACAAAGATTTTAGCTAGCATCAACTCATTGGTCCATCCTCCAAGAAATCCATTGAAAGAAAGTCTGCCATGATAGCTCGAGGTCTCTGCAACTTGTTGATCGCTCAGTGGAACTAAAGCTCAAGCCATTAAAGATCACGCATTTTTATCGATCCTTCTTGGGAGTGAATTACCATCATCGATCTGTAACCACCTCTGGTTTGATCTTCTTGGAAACCCTCGATGCTTCATCTCCCGATCGACTATTACAATTCTGATACAACAATATCTTTAAAACAACCAAGATTTGGTAGCTTAACCTCAACCATTGATCTTCTTCATCACATGATTCAGATTCAATCTGGCATAAGCTAAATGCCATTCCACTTTAAAATTGATGACATCATCTTTCTTATCAAAAATAGCAGAATCTCCAATCCGGACCTCTAAACCTCGAATCCACTCTAGGATATTAATATTCAGCATTATATTCTTCAATCTAGGTCTGGAGCTAGTCACATACTTCTTCCATCATGAATCCGCACTTTCATTATTCCATCACCCCATATTATCTTCATTCTGGAAAGGGAAGACTTGTTCATTCCTGAATCACCATTCCACACTTTTTTGTTGACATCATCATCTCTTAGGAACTTTTGTGGATTTGAGATTTGTCTTCATCCTGAAGTCAAAAACAAAAAGGACCTTCCCGGAATTGCCATTCCACACTTTTCACCATTGACGTCATCATCTCTTAGGAACTTTTGTGGATTTGAGATCTCTCTTCATTTCGAGCCGGAGTGAAGTCACCCGAAATCGCTCCAAACATGAAAACTTCACTAACTGCTGAGTGGATTCATATCTTCTGACCCGGTTCTAGATAAAAGCATACTGCAAGGTTTGTGGAATGATGATTTTATCACTTAGTCAAATTTATACAAAATTTTACTAAGTATGTGGCCATTTTGGGCCTATAAGAGGTAGTGAAAAACAACAAACCAAAATAAGTGGCATATCCACAGGTATGAGTCCCAACAACAAGGCCTGATTAAGTACTCATGTACAATATATGCATAAGAAAACTCTACTGGAGAGATGAAGAAAAAACCATAAGGGAGAAAACCACCTGCTAGAATAGAAGAAGAAGAATAAGAAGAAGAAGGAAGATGTGCATGGAGGATGGAGAGGAAGGAAGATGTCCTCTTCAACCCCCTAGGACAACTTCCATTAAGAAGCCTGCAAAGGATCCATCAGATGTCTCAAAAAAGTAGAGAATCATCACTAAACTGAATGAAAATATACTTCCAAACTGGTGCTTGTGACACATATCAAGGCTTTGAGCCATGAAAAAAAGATCACTAAAGAAAAACCCTCTAAAACCAAAGTGTCTCACAAAAATAATATTGTGAATATAGTATGAAAATAACCACAAGAATCGCAAGGGAAGTCCAAATTGACTCCACAAGCATAAGTAGTGGTTTCCACCTATATGAACACAATGGACAAATAAAAAGGTCCAAAAAGAGTGGACAAACAACTTACTTCAAGGGAATTTGAAAGAGAAAGGGCACCAATGTAGCTATCAAATATGTCCTTATGGAGACATCCTCATTCGACTAGAATGCATGGGTAACCAGCCTCTACAACTGCTAGGTGATAAAGGAAAATATGACTAGATACTAGGATCACTCTAACAAAGATTTTTGGAGTGTTGGATTCAATCGAGAATGCACTCCATGATACAATATATTTTTGAGCCACAAAAGGTGTGGAAAATAGTTTAAAAATTGAAAATAGACACCACCATTGTGTCCATCTCGAAAACATATTTTTGACGACTATAAACACCCCTATATTAGGGTTTCAATGAGTCCTTGTAGGAAAACAATAGTCATCTTATTTTATTTTACAATATAAAATTCTATAATAGCATGGTTAAAAAATATCTCTCCTTCTAAATTGACAATTTTTGAAAAAATGACCATGTTTAAAATGTTTCAAGACCCCTTTAAAAAGTTGTCCCCGTGCTTTTTCACATGGGCCCATCCTCTTAAAACATTAGGGGAATAATAAAAGAAATGGTTATTCCAACCAAAAAATAATTTCAAATGCCAGCGCTCCAGTTATCATTCTCGAAGAATGTCTAAAGATAAAAAAAAATATTTGCTTGTCTATGATTCAACTCCATCGCTATCAAAACATCATAGTCAACATATCATTAAACTAGGATGCGAACAACTTCTTGAAGTTTCAAAAATTGAGTGTGTGTAACAACAAATCCTCCATTTTAGAAGTGGCGTCCTGGGTGAGAATATGCACAAAATGATATATTTCATCTAGCACCATGGAAGAACACTCAAACCCATCCTTCAAATTGGCTTACGTTAGCATTTCCTTCAACCAAATTTGCCTCCTTTATTTTTTTGACTCCATTCAGTAGTCTGCATGGACTACGGTTTCTGCCCACATACTATCATCGATTTTGTCCTAGAATATCACTGGCTCATAGAAATCAGGGCTAACTCCCCATTAAAGTCTTCTAGGAGAGTGGTGGAGCTCCTCATCTTCAACCCTGCACCACCATTCTCTAGCATCTACATTAACAACTCCTCTAACATCTCCACATTGATTGCGGGAGGCTATGTCGTAAAAGAGGGTCAATGAAATGCTCTGAACAGATTGAATACCACATGTTTTGAAAATTTTCCATGACATATTTCAATTGAATAAGGCCCTATAATATTCTATGAATATTATGTTGGAACTTCTTAGTTGCATCCTCATCACCAACGGCCTCAATGATGCACCACTGAATCTTGGTCTCATGCAGGTATATCAAATCATGATAAGCAACAATAAAATGAAATCTCCCAATGGCAAAAAAACTAGCTACAAATAAGGATAGAATTATGGACATTGATACATCTATCAACTGGGTCATTAAGGATTTAAACCCACATATGTCACCAAATAAGCATTGAGGTTACAAATATCTTCATCTTCAGAATCACAAGGTCATGACGGGCAACATAAAACTCAATATGGGTAAGTGTGAATGGCTTCAAAGACTAAAAAATAGGCTTACCAAAGCCAACAATCATTGTCACCAACAAAATACAGGTGCACTACATGGATTTTGGCCTATGATTTGGGAACAACAACATCATAAAAATTCTTGGATCTCCACTTCTCCATAATTTATTTAATATCCTTTAGTTAGTTCTCATCAACTTCAAGGTATCACATACTATTGATGATTATCCAAAGGATCTTGTCACTGTAGAACAATGAGCTCTTCATGATAAACTCAGCACATCCCACCTGAGCTTGGCAATCTCAAAGCCAAAAAATGGTCTATCACACAAAAACAAAAATACCTAGGGTGGCGGAAATAGTCCAGATTTAATCACAAAATTGATGAAGCTCTTACTTCCTTGATTAATGCAAACTACATTTATTTAGTTATTCACTTCGATGAGTGCCACTAGAAATGTGCTTCAAGCTATCAAATGTAAGCCATGATATCGCTCTCAAAAAATTTGTCCATGCTCTACAATCACGGACACAACATCATCTTTTATGCATCATCGAACGATCATGGACCAACATTTATATTTTAGCATCCAAGAAATTTGCTCGATTACAAATAGGTAGTGGTAGGAGGGAAGATCGGTGCCTTAACATGTATAGCACCACAACCATATTAAAATCACAAATTCCATGAATAGGTTTAGAAAATATATGTCCAAAGTGTAGAAGCTTAGTCGTACGCTCCTTCCACAACCTCTCTGCAAAAAAATCACATCACAAACCACTCATTAAATCATGTTACATTAATGGCAATGGGGCTCTTCATGCAACATATCCTTATTTTTAATGCTGCATCTCTCAAAATAGGATTTTCCTAACAACCACACAAAAAAACAAATCCAATGGCATGTACTGCACTCAACTTCATCGAGCGTTGAAAGATTGACGTCGCCAAAAAAAATGAGAACCCACCAAAAAAACTTGTTGAAGGACACTGGGTTAACAAGAAAATAGCCATTATAACATGCTTTCATTTCACTGCAGACAAAGTAACTACTACCAAAGAAATTTGACTAGTCTTTAGGTCTCAACGAGCCATGCAAACTGAAAGTTGACCGAGAAATATCACCAAAATATAGAGGCACTGTTTACACGTACATTTTGAAACCTACAACAAATAAATAGTAACAACAACATTCTCGGCATAGTAAATTAGATATCCAATGAGAAGTGGTGCTTCCAATTCTCCAAAATCACATGATCAAGTGCCAATTGTGGCAGCCCTGATTTTACACTCCAAACTTTCACTGGCAAAGATGGCACCAAGAACCCAACCTAAAACTAAATAAAAATATTTTCTCCATTAAAATGCAAGGATCCTTTCTGATAAACCAGATTGGTTTAAACCGGTAAGTTTAGAGCATACTAAAATTTTGCATCAAAAATGAAAAAATATGAGGGGGGGATTTCCATAAGGGAAATACCCCTATGAGGAAAATCTTCTCAGGCTCACAGGGTAGGGAAAGCCTGCTCTAATACCATGTTAGAAAATGGAATACTTGATATTATTGAATGAAAGGAGCCTTTCTTAAATAACAAAGGCATACAATCTGATCCATTGGATCATAACTAACTGAGCTAATCTCAGCCATATAAATTATCCTAGTAACAACTTAGGATATAATTTATTATTCTAACATAAACCACCCTAATCAGTAATACGACAAACAAAAAAAAATCTCTCTGTTTTGGAAGTTGTAGTGTTGTCATAATTGCCTTGTCCCAATAACTTGAGTGGAGTAATCTATTGTGGCTACCAATAAATAAACTATTTAAATCTATTTTATTCAAATAAACTATTGGTTTTAAATTAATAGGTTTCTTATTCAACCTACACTATCCTCCAATCCAATTAATAAATAACCAACTATTAAATACATAAATAAAAGGGCAGATGCACCTTAAGGTAACCAAAGCCTCAAGAGAATGATAAAGATGTAGGTCGAGGTCAACACTTCGATGCGGGAGTGAATCTACAAATAAGGGAAAGTACACACAGAGGACTTAGATGATATGGGCTAAAAAAACCCACTGACATAGTCTGATAGTCAAAGGTACTATAAGAAGACCCAACACAAGTAAAACAAATTGGTTCCATGTGTCTCTCAAATATGAGGATGGCAACTCGCCCATCAACTAGATGTGCATAACCATAAGACCATTGTGCAAGGACTCTGCACAAGCTATAAATTGCTAAACAAGAAAAGGTTGAACCAAAAAACCACAATGGATGACCCACCACCTAGATGCACCCATCGCTAAGTGTCACCTACACCTATCCCAATGAACAAGCCTAACCAGAGAGTAATGACATCCACGAGGGGAGGGAAAGAGTTGCTGAATCGACTGACCAAGTAATGAAAAATAAGTTACAGATTGACCAACCAACAAGCAATAAATCTCTTATAAAATATTGAGGTGCTAACCATCTGCTGGTTAACATTGGGGTTTGATCATAGAGTGCTAACAGGGTTCTAAAAATCATTAAGGGGTCCCATAAAGGCAGCATAATAATAGTGACAACTTGAAAACCACCCCCAATGGTTTAACACTAAGGCCCAACAAGGGAAAAAAAATTTTAAATAAAAAGGGATGACGTATGCACAAGCAAAGCAAACCATTAACCTGGTATGAAAAACCAATGAAACAATTGTAGTAATCCCGAGGAAGCGATGCACCATCCTACTACCTTTATTTGTGATTATTATTGAATCTTTCAATGTTTAACATGCATTAAATAAAAAAGCATAAAAGAGAGGCATATGGCTGAAATACGAAGAAATAAATGAATGAATGCTTTTGTATTGATATTTCCAAGATCTAGTTACATATAAATCCCTCTACGGGATAACCTTCATTTGATACATGATTTTACACAAAGAGAGTAGTTGATGTATAAAATATCCCCTCACAAGGGATGATGTGCTTTTGAAGGCTTCTCGGTGATGCACATAGAACTGTATGAGGGCTTACATATACCTCCTTCTCTAGGTATGATTCCTAGAGGGATCCTCTTGCTTTCCTATGTTGTGGATCTGTCGGATGAACCTATAACCTCGTAAGCAATGAAACAAAAAAACACACTTAGATGTATGAGATTGCCTCCCTAGATGAGGCTGTTAGCAATAAATAAGCTTAATGAAAACAAGTGCAATGAAACTAGTGCTATGAATGCAAATAAATGAAGTAGATCTTATGCTAATGATATTAAAACATAGAAAAAGTAGAATAAAAGCAACTAGCATCTAAACCCTATACTAGGTTTGTGGGCCACTGTCTAGGAAATCAGTTGCTAATATGAAATATATCTCTATTGATCCAAAGCCTATGGGCTTAAGTTTTCTACTAATTGTTCAATGATTATCGTATGTGTATGGATGATCACCTCTCAGTTGGCTAGAACTTCATTGCTCCTCAAGGGTGCTCAGATATACTCTCCAATATGACAGGGCTTTGTTGTGTATGCTCTCCAAGGGAAGATCTCCAAGTCTCCAATATCTCCTCGATGATCCAACTTGTTCAAAGTTCTGATATTTGATATGTGCTTTGTGATATGTCTAATGCATGATAATGTGATTCTTTGGTCCTCTTAGATTTGCAACTTATAAAGTGTTTGAAGCCCTAGGTCAATGCTCAAACCCTAGGACTGAATCCCTCATGTGCACTGGATGTTAGCATGAGAAATTGCCTTTTTATGTGCTTTGGAGGCTAGTTAACTAAAGTCTAAATTTGGACTGAAGTCTTTGGATGTGAGGAGGAATACAAAGTTATCCCCACTCAATTTTTTGCATGCAAACTACCACTTCCACCTAAGATTAGGCTAATTTGGTGGTAATTTGTTATTTAATGCTTAGCCACTATTGTCTGCAAAAACTAAGGCTTGGCCACTCTAAGCTATAGTGGCTAGGATTCAGTTGCTCTGGTTCATAGCATCCAAGATTGGATGGGCTTAGACTACCCCAAATGAGTGGTGAAAACCACTTTTGGTACTTGGAAGGTCCTAAGGTTTTGTCACATGGTCTATGAATGTGCCCATATGAGTAGCTCTCCTAAACATGACATGTTTTAGGTGTCTATAGATTCCCATTTTTGTGATGCACTATGAGGGCAAACACAACACGAAGCAAAAATGTAAACTGCCTATGGCTGTATTGTGAGTTGACCAAAGGATTTATGCCCTTTGGGACCTTTATGAGTTGACCAAAGGGATTATGTCCTTTGGGGCCTTTATGAGTTGACCAAAGGATTTATGCCCTTTGGGGCCTTTGTGAGTTGACCAAAGGGATTATGCCCTTTGGGGCCTTTGTGAGTTGACCAAAGGGATTATGTCCTTTGGGGCCTTTGTGAGTTGACTAAAGGGTTTATGTCCTTTGGGGCCTTTGTGAGTTTGACCAAAGGGTTTGTGCTCTTTGGGGCCTTTGTGAGTTTGACCAAAGGGTTTATGCCCTTTGGGGACTTTGTGAGTTGACCAAAGGGTTTATGCCCTTTGGGGCCTTTGTGAGTTGACCAAAGGGCTTATGCCCTTTGGGGCCTTTGTGAGTTGACCAAAGGGTTTATGTCCTTTGGGACCTTTGTGAGTTTGACCAAAGGGTTTATGTCCTTTGGGGCCTTTGTGAGTTTGACCAAAGGGTTTATGTCCTTTGGGGCCTTTGTGAGTTTGACCAAAGGGCTTATGCCCTTTGGGGTATTTATGAGTTTGACCAATGGGCTTATGTCCTTAGGGGCCTTTGTGAGTTGACCAAAAGGTTTATGTCCTTTGGGGCCTTTGTGAGTTGACCAAAGGGCTTATGGATTTTGGGGCCTTTATGAGTTGACCAAAGGATTTATGTCCTTTGGGGCCTTTGTGAGTTTGACCAAAGGGTTTATGTCCTTTGGGATCTTTGTGAGTTTGACCAAAGGGTTTATGTCCTTTGGGGCCTTTGTGAGTTTGACCAAAGGGTTTATGTACTTTGGGGCCTTTGTGAGTTTGAACAAAGGGTTAAATGTCCTTTGGGGCCTTTATGAGTTGGACCAAAGGGCTTATGCCCTTTGGGGCCTTTATGAGTTTGACCAAATGGCTTATGTCATTTGGGGCATTTTTTATTTGACCAAAGGGTTTATGCCCTTTGGGGCCTTTGTGAGTTTTACCAAAGGGCTTATGGTCCTTTGGGGCCTTTGTGAGATTGACCAAAGGGCTTATGCACTTTGGGTCCTTTGTGAGTTGATTGCTTAACTTTTTATTTATTGATTAGGGGAGGTATGATATCAATATGCCCTAGTTGATGCTTGAAAATAATTTTATTTTGATTTTATGTTATGGATGCCATGATGGATGCTATGCCTAGATAATGATTTGATTATGCTATATGTATGCAATGTATTGATGACATGCACTAGCTAGATGACAAATATATGATTAGATGGTATGATCTAGATGATGATGATGGATGCATATGTGGATGCATGTTTAATTTTGGTGTATTGTATGCATCTAACTCATGTTGTTATGATATGGTAAATTAAATGTGTTATGCATTATGCTGATGATATAATGTGAATGAACTTATATGCTTTAAACAATTTTAAAACATAAGGAATGAATGTAATATGAGTCTAACAATCTAATGGGTGACACCATAGAATGTATAACAATAATGAATGTAAACAATAACTCTTAGCATAAGAATTAATCATTTAAGCATTCAAAATGTGAAATGCGATGATATGATATGTATGATTTGCCTTGATGGAATTATTTGTTGCTATAAGGGAATTTTGAGGTTTTCCATGAGACTCAAACACCCTAGTTACTCGATAAAAAGTTATATACTAACCATACAGAGCTTCTAAAGGATAAAGTTTTGTTATGAAGACTTAGATACTCATTATCCTTGTGTGTGTAAATGAATATATTAGATAGAATATAAGCCTACCCCAGTGCCAGGTGGGATTCATTCAGCCCATTGCTGTATTGGGGATCCTTAAATGTTTATCCTGATCCTAAGCTGGACTCAGTTGTATTAAACCACTAGGCAATACAGGACACCTAAAGCTAGCTCTTCCACATGCAAACATTGGTCTGTTCAAAAGTGAGGTGCTAATGTGATAGACATATCATCATGCTTACGGCTCGTCCATGCTAAGAATTCCAGGGATTCAAGTTCTATACTCCCTTATTTTCTTCATATTTATTTGGGATACTTACTCATGATTTAGTGATGAAAACCACTATTTATTTTGAATTTTTGTTTTTTCTTTTGAGCAAGGGATTTATGTAGTGATGACAATCACTGTTCACTTTATTTTTTACTTTATAAATCTTGAATTTCTCTTTGTTCAAGATTTTTGCTTGTATTGATTAAAGCAAGGGATTTCTTTAGGTAGGGATGAACTTTTCCTTTTTCCAATTCTCATCATTTTTGAATCGGTCACACAGGGGGATAATCAAGATAAACTTTTCACCTTAGGATACCTAGTACCAATTTGCAGCATTCATCTTTCCCTTATTCTACTAGGATTTTATTGTTTTAATTAGTGATAGGATTCTAACATACACCAGGTGCTATCAAAACTAAACCTCACCTATTAAAAGTAAAGATGAATTTCTACAAAGTTTGATAAAACCACTAGGTATGGTTGAGTAACTAAAAAATCCTAGTATATTCCTTATAGCAATAGGAGGGGTTGTGTTGAAAAACACAGTTACATACATGGGTTATGGATGATGATGGATTTTTGATGATGCAATGATTGATGTACAAATGTGGTGTCATTTGTAATATTGTGAACACATATGTATCTAATGTAAATGCAATGGATGCAAATGCATATATGCAATGCAACTATATGAATGCAAGTGCGAAATGTAAATGTTTTTGGATTTTTGATGCTTTCAATTGTTTTTGAGTTTTGATTATTTTGAATGTTTTTGAACTTTTGATTTTAAATTATTTTTATGCTTTTATGTTTTTCTTTTGACCAAGGGTCTTTAAGATGCATTTGGAGCTTTTTGTGATTTGATTTGACTAAAGGGATTTAATATGCCTTTGGAGCCTTTTGTGAATTGACCAAAGGGATTTAAGATGCCTTTGGAGCTTTTTGTGATTTGATTTGACCAAAGGGATTTAAGATACCTTTGGAGCATTTTGTGATGTGACCAAAGGGCTTTAAGATGTCTTTGGAGCCTTTTTTTTTTTTTTTCGGTTTTCTATTATTTTTGTGATTTTGAAATTTATGAATGTTTTTGAGTTTGTTTTGATGTCTTGACCAAAGGGATTATTATGCCTTTGGGACTTTTTGTGGATTGAACAAGCGACATGAAGATATCCTTGGGGCATTTTGATTAATTTGACCAAGTGATGTAAATATACTCTTGAAGCATTTTTTATTAGGGTGACCAAGCAACATGAAAATGCCCCTAGGGATTTTTTGATTAATGTAAATTTTACCAAGCAACATTAAAATACCCTTGGAGCATTTTTGGTTAAGGTGACCAAGCGGCATGAAGATGCCCTTGGATCATTTTTGATTAATTTGACCAAGCAACATGAAGATGCCCTTGGAGCATTTTTGATTAATTTGACCAAGTGGCATGAAGATGCCCTTGGAGCATTTTTGATGAGATTTGACCAAGCATTTTAGAGATGCCCCTGGTGCCTTTCATTTTTGATTTTACTATTTTTTGATTTGTTTGTATTTTTATGTTTTATATTGTTTTTATATTTTTGATACATATTGGGGGGGAGGTGTGATACCTTAAATACCCCCAATGTGTGGGCTACACAATGAAAGTGAAGAAGGTGCAATACCTTCAGAATCCTCACTTTGTCTCATTGAACTTGACGTGGATGACGGGGAAGGTATTTTACCTTTAAGACCCCCAGTGCATATGCTGTCCACTGTAATGTAATCAACCTACTTAGGAAGAGTGATGGAAATTAACTCTCTTGATTGGGGCACAGATATTTGTGAGGTGCCCCTATCCTAGTGGGGAGGAATGAGTGAACTGTCTGGACGGAGCTCATTTCATTCTAATAGGTCTTGGACCACAATATTGAATCCATGGCAATTACAAATTTCATGGCCCTCTATTCGGTGGTAGATGCAGTAATGGTCCTCCATATAACCCTTGGGTTTAGCTTTGTTTGGGTCTAGAGGATTTATGTCAGGTAAGGTGATGACCCTAGCTTCCTACAACTTTTGAAAAATATCAGACATAGACTCATTTAAAGGAGTCCAAATACGTTGCTACTGCTTTGATTGTTTAGCATGCTTTGGCCTGGTATGAGGACTAGGTTGAGCCCTAGGTATATCACTTGCTAGATCAAGGGAATATTCTTGCATTTTAGATGCACATAGACTCATTTATAGGAGTCCAAATACGTTGCTACTGCTTTGATTGTTTAGCATGCTTTGGCCTGGTATGAGGACTACGTTGAGCCCTAGGTATATCACTTGGTAGATCAAGGGAATCTTCTTGCATTTTAGATGCAAGCGATGGGTGGTTGACTAAGATCATCTATTGGTCGACCACCCGAAGCTATTTATTTTTAAGCATGTTATATACTATGGCTCTGAAACCCCGACATGATTGAATATCATGACCATTTTGCCTATGATATAGATAGTATGACTCCTTGTCGTACCCTCAAGGTTTTGGGTAATTTGGATCTAATTGTTACACCTTAGGTAAGGTAATAACCTTTGTCTCATATAATCAATTGAAAACTGACATCATAGGCTCAGGAAAGGGGGGATACTTGTTTGGCTTATGAGGTGGCCGAATCGATGTTTGCTCTGGTTGAGACTTTTCCTGTGGCTGCACAAGGCATGGTTTGGCCTTAGATGAGGGTTGCTTTTGTAACTCTTGGTTCTTGAGCTTGCTCATGATGTATTGTAATACCTCATTTTGTTTCTCCATTTTTACCTCTATATTATAGAGGTGATTTTACATATGCTCCAATACTGATAAGGCTTTCATGTGTATTTCTAGTGATTTTTTCGAAATGCCATTGTCCATTAAAGGAATTAAAGGAGGTGATAAAGTAGGTGCTAAAGATCCAAAAGGTAACTATAAATCACCCATTTCCTTTATTTGTGTAAATGTGGATGCTTCATGATGATCCACTTTTTTAGTGGTATCCACATGCTTATTTTTATGACTTAGTTCATGTTTTTGTTTCACTTCGTAGTGTTGAACTGTGCCAGCTTGAGTATCCCCAATCTGATGTGGAGGGGAACTTGTTTTTGCTCTTGATGAGGCAACATGAGAAGTGAATCAAGGGTGACTAATGCTAATGGTTTTGATCCCTTCAATGGATGAGAAACATCTGATTTCACCACATCTTGTTTTATCTGTGTTAGAGACACTCTGTCCTCTGTCTTGCTATTGACCATTGCCATAAACTCATGAGAAGGCACTTTTTCTTGTGACTCATCGACCTTATTGTAATATTTGAATGGATTAGGATCATGGGGACCACATATGCTTATCCTTGGTGTATGAAATTTAGATTTTGGTGTACTATGGAAGGCACACATTCCATATACCTCATCCATGGCCTGCCTAGCAATATGTTGTATTGCCTCTCACCTTCCAAGATATGGCACAATGTAGGTATCGTATTTATCCCAACCTGTATAGGTAGAATTATTGTGCCAATTGTTGGGGAAGTAGCATCATTGAAGGCCCTCAATGTAAATGTTGTGTCCTTAATGCGTGAAGGTGGCAGATTTAAATATTTCAAAGTTGTAGCTGTGATGATGTTGATGGATGACTTAGTTTCAATCAAGACTCTCTTATACAGAATTTGATTGATGCTTACTTTTATGTGGAGTGAAAGATCGAGTTCATCTTGAGAGATTGTCTTAATATCTTACCTATCAAAAGCAATCACAGGGTCCTTTTGTAAGTGCATTAAACTTATTGTTGGTGTGGACTGTGATAGTTTATCAGCTTTAGTTGAATTTTTTGGTATGTTGGGATGATCAAGGTATCTTTTGATTCTTATTGTAGTATTGATCATACCAATAAAATCCACTTTAGGTGGGGCTATGTGCACCTCATTGACGTGCTCAAATTGATTATTGTTGGCTCCATGATTGGGGAGAATATTTTTGAATATGTTGATGTTTTGCAATTTATTCTTATCCAACATATCCTGCACTATATTCTTAAACGCAACACAATCCTAGATATCATGGCTATTTTTATGATTATTATTTTTTTTGTAGATAATATACTATAGCATTAATACCAAGTTTTACAGGTTGACCCAAAACCTTTTAAAAAAATCAGCCCAGGGCTGTTTATGAACATGTCCTTACTAAGGATCCTATATATGTAAAATCTACATACCGCCAAAGCCATTACATATGGTAAGGCACATAACCTGTTATAAAAAAGAAACTTCCCATACAAAATTTTGAGTATACCACAAGAAAAAACACCTGCATCATAATTACAAAAAAAGAAACAGACACAGATCCCTTCCTTGAAACATTGGAGAAACAAAAAGTTGCAGACACACATAGTAGAGTACTGAAAAAACACCCACAAGATCTGTATTGACAGTTAATCTTAATAATTCTTTAGTAATTACTTTCTTCTATATATGATATGCTTTGGGACCACATCTCATATTGGCTAATAAGCCTTGGAGAAGTGAACCTGTTGGCTAGATTTATGGTAGTGGCTATCTGGTGGTCCACATGGCTTTGGTTCGAAGCGTTATATTTTCATTTATTTCTTGCCCTATGATTATCAATCAACCTCAAATTACTAAGATGACTAGGAGCCATGTTTTCTGACATGTGACTATACCCATTAGTATTTGTGGTATTTCCAAACAACATCCACCAAGACTGACAACTCGGATAATTTTTATTGAGTCCATTTCAAAAAAGAGATGGGAATACTCATAGCCTTCGAACTTATAGTGCCTTCCCTATTGGTAAATTCGACTATCATTCTTGGCATTATTTTTGAATAAGCTCCTCTACTTCACTTGGGACATCGTGTTCCCATTTAAAAATTCTGTCACCATCGACACCCAAATTGGCTAGCTTATCAACAACTTTGTTAGCTTTTCGAAAGACATGTTGGGCTTTTCTGTCCTGTCTTCCCCGAAAAAGGATCCTAGCCTCTTCAAAAATTGTTTTAATCCTCCAAGGAGGTGTTTTCCAATTATTGAGGAGATTTATAACATGCATAGAGTCTCCTTATACTATCAAATTTCCTTCTAAGTCTTGAGTCATTTGAAGGCCTCTCCACATAGCTCTAGATTCAGCTTTGTTGTTCATCCTTGTTTCCAAATATTCAAAAAATGCAAGCATCATATTCCCATTATGATCTCACACAATGCCACCAACGCCTGCTCTTCTAGGATTTTCCTTAGATGCTCCATCAAAATTAAGCTTAAACCAACCCGTAGGAGGTGGGGACCACTTAACATTGGCTCTGGGGTTGACTACCCTAGGCACAGACTCATCTAACAAGGTTAAGCTTAAATATTGAGTAATTGTGGTCTCTTGCAGATGAGGTTTACGACTATCAAAAGAGATAAGGTTCACATTCTCGTTGGCAAATGATATGATCCTGGCAATGATAGTTTGATGATCATGGATAGACTCATTAAAGACTCTATGGTTCCTTTCTAACCACACCTACCAAAGATAGTGATTGAGACAAATTTTCCACATGTATCTAAGTCTTTGGTTTGAAAAGGGGTAAGGCCACTAGATGAACAAATCAAGTACGATGGTTGGTTTAACCCAAGAAATATTGAAGGCCTGAAAAACCCCACTTAGGATAGTCAAGGAAAAGGGAACTCAAGGAAAATGTGATAAATGGTCTCCCAATTAGTCCTGCATAGATAACAACGATTAGTGATACAAATACCTTTACGTATCATATTATCAATGGTTAGAATTCTTCCTTGGATAACCTGCCATGAAAAGACTACAATTTTTGGAATTAAATTTTTTATCCAAACTAAGTCCTTTTGGAGGACAAAATCCTCATCATCAAGCAAAAGCTTGTAAGCTGATTTAACAGTGAACTACCCATTTTCCATAGGAGCCTAGGTCACTTGATCTTCCTTGGGTCTCATGGGGATAAAATTTTGCTCGATAATGTTACAAATATCATTTGATTTCGCTTGAAATCCCTGAATCCTTATTTATTTCCACTTCATTCTGCCTCTATCCTCAACCATATAATCAGAGAATTTTCTACCAATGAGTTCTTCTGTGATATATTTGATTCAGGATAAGTTAGGATATTGTGTCAGTGGTTTGTCCTTAGCCCACCTATCATTCTAGCAATTTATCCTCTCACCATTGCCTAAAACCCATCTTAAACATTTTTTGATGATTTCCTTACAATTGAGAATTGCTTTCCAAAAAGCAGAACCTCTGATTGGAACTGAGTCACTTTTGAAGATACTTTTGTTTGATGATAGTTGTCCATTCATTTTCTTCACCAGAAATGAGGCACCATGCCTGCTTAGCTAGTAAAGCTAAATTTATATGAGCAATTCTCCTTAGACCTAAGCCCCCATTTTCCCTGGGTCGACTTACTTTGGTCCATCCTACAAGGTGTATCCTTTTTTTCTCCTCTGATCCAGTCCATAAAAATTCTTTTTGGAGTTTCTCAATTTTTTGGAAAACCTTCATAGGGGCTTTGAAAATGAAGAGAAAATAGACTGGAATGCTCTGAAGAGAGGCCTTAGTGAGGGTCAGCTTTCCTGCTTGAGATAGAATATGACCTTTCCATCTAGTAAGTTTTTTTTGAATTATTTCAATAACCCTGTCCCACATTGACTCTCTCAGAGAACCAATGAAAATAGGGAGACCAAGATACAAAATGGGGAGGTTTGCTATATCACACCCTAAAATTTATGCAATCCTTCCTTGCCTCTGAATGGGGTTTTTCAAAAAATATAACTTGCTTTTACTAAAACTAACTTTTTGACCAGCAACATCCTTGTAGAGTTGGAGGATGTATTTAATTCTTTTGGACTCAACTACCGATGCCTTAGTCAATAGAAGGGTATCATCGATGAATTGTTGGTGAGAAATAGCCCTAGTGAGAGATGTTGCCTTGATTCCCGATATTATCCTTGAACTACAAGTATTTTTTATGGTTCTGCCTAAAGATTCTGCCAAAATGATGAATTACATGGGGCTGATAGGGACAATAGAGATCTTACCTATACCCCTTAGGTTTGGGGAAATTAGGATCTAGGATGCGTTCCTTAGGCAAGTTTAAAACCTTGGCCTTGAGAAGGTGATTGAAGACTGATGCCAAGGATTCAGACAATGGTGTATAGTTGCGAGGGAGTTGTTTCTATTTGATCCTGCCTTGATTCTTGTTGTGCTGGTTGTAATGCAGAGTTGGAGGTTGAGCCTGATAGTTTTCTTATTGTTGGCTCTGTGCTACTTTTGGAATGTTTAACACAATCTGGTTGATGTGCACAGGTTTGATCTGTTGTACTTGATGTTGTGTGCTCTCATTCCATTCTTTCTTGCTATGAAGTTTTAAGTCTCCTTATTGCAACTTTATATATTCAATAATCTTGGCTTGAGCCAAGGCTCCTTCGAATGTATCATACTTCTATAGTTGCAATAGTAATGAGATGTACTTGGCATAACTTTTTATGAACATTCAAATTAAATCTTCGATCGAGATGGAAAATGACAACTTTGCCATGATTTTTCTCCATCTATCCTCATAATCCATGATGGGCTCATCATCATACTACTTTAGGTTGGCCATGTATGAGATATTCACCTTCTTCTTAGCACCAAAAGAGAAACATTTTAAGAATGCATTCACTAGTTTTTCAAAACTAGATATGTTGTGCTTGGGCAGTTGGTTGAACCATTGAGTGGTAGCACCCAAAAATGTCATAATGAAGGTTCTTAACACAAGAGCATTGTTGTATTCAAGATGAAAACATGCATTGATAAAGTTGGTAACATGCTCTTGTGCATACTCTTCACCCTTAAATTTTTCTAACCTTGGCATCTCAAAGTGCTTATGATATGCGAGGCTAGGGAATGATGGGCATAATGGTTGGTTGTGTATTTTACTTAGTGTTGGTTGGTGCCGAACCATATCTTGCTTCTCAAAGGATTTTATCTTTTCAACAAGTGCCTGGAATGCCTTTGAGATAAGGAGTTCCTCTTCTTGTAGGCCCACTCACGATGGTAATGGAGGTAACCCTTTATCCACTTGACTTGTTCTATTCTCCTCCCTCCTAATAGGGGATTCAGGATGGGTATGATCCTAATATATCATGTTTGCCCTTTCTCCACCTAGTTGATTTTTTTTATTATTTGGGTGGTGGTTTCTTTGTGGGCTTTCTTCATGCCTAATGCACCCTTATTTTGGTGAGTCAGCGTGTTTATCTCTTTGGTGATCATTACCATTTGCTTGTAGGCTGATATGAGATAGCTATTCAGCTTGTTCTCTTAAATGTTGCTCATGTTGGTGCAAAAGCATTTCTCTTTTTTGTCATGCTTGAGAGCTTCCACTAGCTCTTGCTCTTTGTGCAATGCATTTTCTAACCATCGCATGCAATCAGATTGTACTATTAAAGAAGACTCATGTTTGTTTGATCCTATTATTGTGGTTCTAATTCATAGATTCTTTGAAGAGGTTTCCATAGTTTCTTTGCTCTAGCTAGCTAGTGTAACTTGCTCTATGTATTCTGTATGTTGATAAGTGTCCCTATAGTTGGACGTTGTATGTGTCCTGTGGGGTCACTTTGAAGTTTCCTCTGTTTGAGTGGTGCATTTAGAAGGTATGCTTTGTGAGCTTCTAGATGCAAAATATTCTATGGCTATGGTTCTCAGAGTTGACCTTGAATAAATTTGATCCAACTTATCCAATTTATATTGGAGCATTTGTTCTCTCTAAATTTCATGTGACCCATGTGACTGATTTGATCGGGTTGTTGTGTTGGGTCTATGACTCTGCAACTTTATGCGAGGGTTTTTGTCTACTTCGAATTGTGTAATAAGGTTGGAAACTCTCTTCCCTCTATCTTGCCCCTCATTGGGCTGATTTGAACTCTCAATGTAATGAGATATGGTGGGTATGGAACCTGATTCCCTCTCTAGATTGAAGGTCTTGCTCACCATGGGAGGTCTCCCAACCATAATTTTTGTTATAAAATTTTTGAATTCTAAAAAATATTGTGGGTGTCATATATCAAAACAATCGATGCAATGCACTGGTCACAATGAGCTATAACTCCAAAATTTGAATTTTGGATCAAAAATTTGTATTTTTGAAATAATTGGCTAACCGAGGACCGTGGGGAAATGCCCACTTTTAGGAATTTTTAAACCGTGAATAGTTAGGAATTAAAATTTCTGGTATAGATGCCTCAGGGGCTAAATAAGACAAAAAAAACAAATTTGACACTTTTTGGAGTTGTCTAGCCCACTTTATGATTATTTTAGTATAGTTTTTCCCTATTTTCAGCTTCAAAAATAGAGTAAAAATAAAACCAAAATAACTTTTTTGTTATAGCTCTTATTTGCATGATTCTCAATCCGTTGGATGCAAAATAAATTTCCCTAAAAATTAGGGTTAGGTTTTGGTCCCCAATAACAAAGAAACACACAAAGCAGATGATATTATTATCTCTTTTATGGATTAAATGTGTCCTAAAACTGGTTTCAGTGTGTTTAGATTTTTTGTTGCTCTTGTTTTATTTCTCTTATTTTGGATTTCGAATGAGGGACTCATCCATAGTGGAAACCAAGAATACCTATGCCAAACATAATTTTCTCAAAAAGAGACTAGGGTATACTGCTTAAATCCTAGTGGGTGGTTCACCTATCTCTTCCACTCTGAATCAATGGTTGTTCCAATAGTGGAAGACAATTTGAATATGAGTAACTAGTATCACTATAAATAAAGTTATCTATTCTATTCTAGGAAGATCTAAGGGGTAAGCCAGTGGAAGGAGATGAATGCAAACATCATTGGACTGAATTGAGAGTTGGTTATGAAATCTAACTCCCCAATGTTTATTATGATACATGCAAGTTTGTGGGGTTCTTTTTAGATTTAAAAATAGAAATTAATGCATCAACCAACATTCATGACTACTTTCCTACAATACCTAAAAAGAACATTTATTTTTAGATCAATGCATATATAACCAGTCTATATGAATTTAATGCATCCTCCTACTTGTGATGAAAATAGCCACTGATTGGGCTCCATGCAAGCAAACCAAAATACAATGGCCTAGCATATTGGAGACTAGGGAAGACCTTACAAGAAGAGGTCCATTGTTCCTAGCAATGCCTAGAGGAAATCTAAAAGAAGCCTAAGAAATGCAACATGCAGTTTTTATTTCCCTTTCATTCTTTAATTTCCCAATTTGAAATGTGTTTTAATGTTCACTATTTTTAAGAAACTAGATATATACAGAAAATTAGAAAAATTATAGAAAAGGGGTACCAACCTCGAATATTGCTCAGATGACAAAAATTTTGCCCTCTACTATACTTTTCTTCTGGTCTCTATTGATCAGAATGACTAATTTTTGGCCGATGTTGATTAGAGTAGCTTGAATCCCACTCATATGATAGAAATTTCACTTTTCTTTTAGCCACTATCAACCAGAGTGGCTGATTTCTGGTCACTGTAGACTAGAGCGACTAAACTTGTACACAAAAACTTGAGTCAGTAATTTGATAGAAGAAAAAAATAAAATAAAAAATTAGTGAGAGTCCTATCGTGATCACCATGTGTAGCAACCCCGAGGAAGCGATGTACCATCCCACTACCTTTATTTGTGATTATTATTGAGTATTTCGATGTTTAACATTCATTAAATGAAAAAAGCATAAAAGAGAGGCATATGGCTGAAATACAAAGAAATAAATGAATGAATGCTTTTGTATTGATATTTCCAAGATCCGATTACATATAAATCCCTCTACAGGATACCCTTCATTTGATACATGATTTTACACAAAGAGGGTAGATAATGTATAAAATATCCCCTCACAAGGGGTGATGCACTTTTGAATGCTTCCCAATGATGCACACAGAACTGTATGAGGGCTTACAGATGCCTCCTTATCCAGGTCTGATTCCTAGAGGGATCCTCTTGCTTTCATATGTTGTGGATCTATCGGATAAACCTGTAACCCTGTAAGCAATGAAACAACAACACACACTTAGATGTCCGATATTGCCTCCCCGTATGAGGTTGTTAGCAATAAATAAGCTTAATGAAAACAAGTGCAATGAAACTAGTGCTATGAATGAAAATAAATGAAGTAGATCTTATGCTAATGATATGAAAACATAGAAAAAGTAGAATAAAAGCAACTACCACCTAAACCCTAGACTAGGTTTACGGGCCACTATCTAGGATAGCGGTCGCTAAGATGAAATATGTCTCTATTGATCCAAAGGCTGTGGGCTTAAGTTTGCTACTAATTGTTAAATGATTATTGTATGTGTATGGATGATCACCTATCAGTTGGCTAGCACTTCATTTCTCCTCAAGGGTGCTCAGATCTACTCTCCAATATGATAGGGATTTGCTGTGTATGATCTCCAAGGGAAGCTCTCCAAGTCTCCAAGCTCTCGTTGATGATCCAACCTATTCAAAGTTCTAATATCTGATATGTGATGTGTGATATGTCTAATGCATGATAATGTGATCCTTTGGTGCTCTTAGGTTTTTACCTTATAAAGTGTTTGAAGCCCTAGGTCAATGCTCAAATCCTAGGACTGAATCCCTCATGTGCACTGGATGTTAGCATGAGAAATTACCTTTTTTTGTTCTTTTGAGGCTAGTTAACTGAAGTCTAAATTTGGACTAGAGTCTTTGGCTATGAGGAGGAAGGCAAAGTTGTCCTCACTCAAATTTTTACATGTAAACTGCCACTTCCACCTAATATTAGGCTAATTTGGTGGTAATTTGTTATTTAATGCTTAGCCACTATCGTCTACAGTGGCTAAGTCTTGGATGCTTTGAGCTTCAGCGACCAGGATTCAGTCGCTATGGTTTACAGTGGCCAGACTTGGATGGGCTTAGACTGCCCCAAATGAGTGGTGAAAAGTACTTTTGGTACTTGGAAGGTCCCAAGGTTTAGTCACATGGTCTATGAATGTGCCCATATGAGTAGCTACCCTAAACATGCCATTTTTTAGGTGTCTAAAACAATAATTCAAGCATGAATAAACAAGAAGGTGACTTCATAGGTCCAATCTAGTTCTATTTGTGCTAGATGTTTCCTTCTGTAGCTGGTTCTATTTGTGTTGAATATTTCCTTCTGCATCTGGTTCTATTCATGTTGGATGTTCCCTTCTACCAGACTCGTAGGCATCCATCTCACTCTTATTATTCCTCATAGAGCATGCTCCCTTACCACCCTTTCAACCTCTTATCTTGTCATTTTTTAAAGCTCCTTTGCTGCCACCAATGCCTTAACTCCTTCTCTCTTCCACATATCTTCCCTTCTCCAATTCTCCGCCGCCCTCCATAATTCTTCCCAGCTACCCAATGCGATGACCGATATTAGATCTCATATATTATCAAATCTTTTTATTAGATTTATCATAAATGGAGCTCTCCCTTTTAATGATGGTAGATGCCCCCATCCATTCGATCATGCAACTTGTTGTGCTCTTAAATTGATGGTAGAACTATTGAGTTCCCCAAAAGTTTGATTATCACTTATAATAACCATTTATCATTTTAAAATGAAAATTCATTATTATTTAAATTAAAACAACCATTGTTTATAATGAAACTCTTTTATCATTAAACTATTATTTATAAATGAAGTTCTTTTATCATTTAAAATAATTAAACTATTATTAGTACTTTTTGTTTGTGGAAAACATCCTAGAAGGGATGCCACTTTTGGGTAAGACCCAAGGAGGCAGGGGTATCTCTTCCACCAAAATCACCTAGGGCTCGCACCTGGCCTACCACCTTTGACATACTCAAGGAGCAAACCTGAAACAACAAAAAACAAGAACACACAAACACAAACACACAATAAGATTAAAAAAACATGCTCCTTGAGTGTGTCGAAAAGATAAAGCACAACCAAACACACACAAAAAAAAAAAGCACAACACGAACCACACAAAAAAACACAAGAACAACATAACAAAACACAAACATAACAAAAACAACAAAACGCTACAAAGACACAACCAACAAAAACATGAAAAACAAAAAAAGCCAAAACCTAAAAAATAAAAATAAAAAAAAAACAGCCAACAACAAACAACAAACAAAAACAAAAACATAGAAAACACTCACACACCAAAACACAAAACACCAATTAACACAAACATACAAAAAACAACAATAATTAAAAACAACAACACTAACAAACACAAAAACACCCAAAACCAACTAAGCCATTGGAGCTATTGAAAAATCCCATGACAATCTCTATCAAGGAAAGAGTTGAAGAATAGCACCAAGATAGAAAAGATCACAATAATTGCATAACCACAGCAGGGGTCAATTTAAACATAGCTTCCTGCATTGCCATCAAGAGACTGAACAAGGAGAAGATCAGTCCTAATTTGTTCTGGCCACCACCTAGGAGGATAACCATAGCACTTAAAATTTCCTTTGTCAAGAGCCCAATTTGCCATAGCATCTGCCACTTTGTTCTGTTCTCTAGGCACATGATTGAAAACAACCTCTTGAAAGTTGTTTATGATTAACCTAATCTTATCTATAATCTTTTGGATTCTCCAATCAATCTTCTTAGACCCTGAAGTTGAATTTAGGTAATTGATCATAACTTGAGAGTCTGATTCTGCAATCACCCTTCTCCACCCTATCTTAAGAGCCTCCTACAAACCTCTCAGAATACCCTGCCCTTCTGCTAAGTTATTGGATAGAATTCCTAATTTTTTTGCAAAAGTAAAAATTGGAGTACCATCCTCCAATCTACCTATCCCTCCTATACTAGCTCTTCCAGGATTTCCTTTGGATGCTCCATCTGTATTGATTTTTATGAAGTCCTGTGGGGGAGGCTGCCATTGCTGAGTTCTATCCATCATTTGGCTGGTCCCTTTCTTCCTTCTATGATGGGCTAATCCATTTCTTATCTTTAATCGAGCCATTATTTGTTCCCATAGTTGATTTGAATTGTGAGGATGAGTTAATAAATACTCGATAGTCTCTCTCACATTTTCTATGGTCTTTAGCCAGACATAGTGGATGTCCCTACTTTCTTGTTGAAAGATTCGCTTGTTTCGCTCCTTCCAGATGTTCCAGGGAAGAATAGTCATACCTGTCCAAACTATCTGGTTCACATACCAGTCTTTTCCTTCTTGTTTGCTCCAATATCTCCATAGTTGTTCTATGGATTGATCATTGGACCATCTTAATTTTAGAAGGGAAGCCATCATCTTCCATAATGTTGCAGCTATGGGGCATTCTATGAACAAATGGTTAATAGTTTCATTGTTATCCCAACACATTACACATTGAAAGGGCCCATTAAAACCTTTCTTCATAAGTTGCTCCCCTGTGAGAACCCTTTTATGGAGCAGTAACCAACTAAAAAATCTGACTTTTGGCCATAACTTTTGAGCCCATAACTGCTTGAAAAGATCTTGATCCTGATGGGGATTAATAGGGCTTAAGGCTAAGTAGCCTTGAGCAATAGTGTACTCACCATACCCTGAACTATTCCAGCCAATGCAGTCCTCAACTTGTGACCATGAAGGCGATCTCATTTGAAGGATTCTATGAATATCCTTTTTTTGAGCTTCAAAAAGTTGGATTGGCCACTCTTCTACTGGGATCCAACACCTTCCCACCTCAGCATTTCTTGTCTGATCTGTATAGTATTTGGCAACTTTTATCCAATTCATCCTATGCATTTTCTCCATTATAGGCCTCAATTTTGGATGTTGGATTGACAATGGAAGGTGCCCATCCCAAGAGTCTATCCAAAAATTTATCTTTTGACCATTTTGTGTAACCCAAAAGAGCTTTTTCTTTATCAACTCCTCTCCAATTTTTAAGATCTTTAAAATTGGGGACCCTCTAGAAGGCAATTGATGATGAATTAAGTCAGACGGATCTTTATTTTCTGCATACTTGGCTCTTAGATTTTTGGCCCATAAGGCATTGGGGTGGCTAATTAATCTCCAATATAATTTTCCTGCCAAAGCCTTATTATTCTTGACTGCCGATCTGAGACCTAAACCCCCTTCATGAGTAGGAAGACATAGAGTCTCCCACCTTACTAGGGCCCATTTCTTCTCCATTTTTGAACCTCTCCACAGAAATCTGTGACTAATTTTGTCCAGTTCATTGAGCACTGACTTGGGGATGTTCAACACTGCTGAAACAAATATTGGGATAGACTGAAGAACTGATTTGATAAGAGTTATTCGACCTCCTGATGAAAGCCATTTGTTGGTCCAACTGCCTATTTTGTTCTTCACTTTCTCTAATAACCAGCTCCAATGCTCTTTCTTTTGGCTACCCAGATTAATTGGAACACCCAAGTATTTAATTGGGAGAGAAGTTTTTTTGAATCCTAATCTGTCCATTATCAACATCTCTTTTCTGGGTGAGCAATGAAAAAAAGAACTTTAGATTTGTCTTCATTAATAAGTTGCCCTGAGGCTCTAGTGAAATAGTGAAGAATTTGCTTTATTGAGGTTGCTTCCTTTATAGTTGCCTTCCCCAAAAGGGTGGAATCATCAACAAATTGTAAATGAGTGATAGGTCTGACTCCTTTAGCTATAGTAACTCCTTCTAACCTCTGACAATCCCGATTCTTAGCAAAAGTCCTTCCCAAACATTCTGCAAGGATGATAAAAATATATGGAGAAAGAGGGTCTCCTTGTCTGATGCCTCTAGAAGCTGAGAACCAAGGAGTAGGGCATCCATTAAGAATAACTGAATAAGAAACTGAGGAAATACAACCTTTGATCCATTTTGTCCATTCTTGAGAGAATCCAAATTTTTCCAAAACTTGGATGAGAAAGTGCCAATCCACCCTATCATATGCTTTGGACAAATCCAATCGAATGAACATGGAGGGGGATTTTTGAGCTTCCATAGAATGAATTGCTTCCTGGGCTAACACTATCTCATCAACTATTTGTCGTCCTTCGACAAATCCTCCTTGTTCTGGAGAAATGATCTTGTGAAGCAAAGGTTTGAGCCTTTCTGACATAATCTTCGAAATGATTTTTAGAATAACATTACATAAAGCAATTGGTCTATATCCAGTAATGTTATCCACTTCTTGAGCTTTAGGAATTAGAGCTATAAAAGTCTTGTTGATATTTTTGAGGATTTCTTTAGCCTTTCTAGCCTCTTCTACCACCTCAAGAATGTCATCCTGCAAAACATCCCAAAATTCTTGATAAAATTCAATAGGGAAACCATCTGGACCTGGGGTTTTCCCCTTTTACATTTTGAAAACTACCTCTTGTAGTTCCTTCTTAGTTATAGGAGTAGTTAGGGCCACATTCTCCTCATCAAAAATAAGAGCAGGTATAGCCTGAAGAATTTCTTGTTGAGCTTCTGGGTCAAGCAATTGGGCTGTAAAGAGGTTTGAAAAATGATTCACAGCTAATGAAGACATGCCTTCCCAAGTGTGGACTATATCTCCTAGATCATTCTTCAGAGAGGGGATAAAGTTATGAGTTCTGCGGGCTAGGAGAGACTTGTGGAAGAAACTTGTATTCTGGTCTCCATCTTGTAGCCATTGAATCCTTGACTTTTGTTTCCACATTATTTCTTCCCTTCTGTCCCATTCCTTCACCTGGGCTGAAAGATTAATTTTTGTCTTCACCCTATTTTCTGTGAGTCCCTCAAGATGAATTTTCTCATTCAGCTCCTCAAGTCGGGTTAGTGCTTCCCTTTTCTTAGCCCTAACATCTCCAAATTCCTCCCAATTCCAAGTCTTTATTTTGAATTTAATATACTACAATATTTTGACAAAACAATACATCTTAGTACCATGTCTTGGCTTGCCTTCTTGCCACCACTGTTGTATCCTTGACTTGAGAGATTCTTCTCTGAGCCACATTAACTGAAAATGAAATGGAGTTGGCTTACCCTTGGTTTTCCACACTTCAATTAAAACTGGCCAATGATCAGATCCAACATTGTTTAAGATTTTCACTTTTGGGATGTGTCCTTGAATTAAACACTTGTCTGAAAGCAAGAACCTATCTAGCCTTTCAAGAATGCATGTTGAGCCTTGTCTTCTATTGGACCAAGTCATCAAACCATTGGTTGGCTTGATATCCACTAGATGAAGGTTGGCCATGTATTCCTTCATGAGTTCGAAACTCCCATCCAACTTCCTACTCCCTCCCATTTTTTCTTCTAAAGAAAGGATAGAGTTGAAATCTCCTCCTATCAAAGCCCAAGCTTCCAGGAATTGAGAGGTGATAGAAGCTATATTTCTCCATATTGTTCATTTCTCTTCTATAGTACATGGAGCATAGACATTTATATAAAGTATAACCTGATCTGAATCTCTATTTTGGGCAACCACTGCTAGCATTCCCTTACTCCCCATCATGCATTGTACTGTAATTTCCTTTGGATCCCAAAGACTTGCCACTCCTCCCGAGGCCCCTTGGGTGTTGAGGGACACTACTTTACTGGATGGCCAAATATTTTTTGCTATAATTTCCATTTCATCAATAGAAACCTTTGTCTCCTGAAGAAAGAGAAGTTGAGGCTGATTTTTTTGAATCATTCTTCTAATTTTTGATTGTTTAGAAGGACTTCCTTTAAGTCCCCTAATATTCCAAGTGATAATCTTCATAATTAACCCGATTTGAAGTATTGGGTAAGCTCTGCTACCTTACCTTCCTCAATTAACTTTTGACCTTCCTCTGCCATATGATGTTGGTTGGATTTACGTCCTACCTTTTGGTTGGTATCCATCCTCATATTTTTATTTGTATCTTGCTTCATTCCTGTAAGGGCTATATAATGATTACTTGGAACCAAGGCACTGTTGTTGGGATCCATATGATCTTTTTGAGGAACTGACTTGTTTGTTGTTTGAATTTGGCTTTTAGTTTTGCACTTATTTAAATTTTCTATGTTGTTCTTTTCTTGAAGGTCCATTGCTGGATGAGATGGCTCTCCTCGATTGTTTCTCCAAATTAGGGCAGTTTCTTTTATTCCTATTTCATCATCCATTCCTTCTTGTTCCTTCTCTTTATCATGCTATATTTTTATAGACACCTAAAACACGTCATGTGTAGGGGACTACTCATATGGGCATCCTTGAAGACCATATGAATGATCTTGGACCTCTCCAAGGCAAAAGTAGTGGTTCTAACCACTCAATTTGGGTATTTTGGCCTATCTAGCCTTAGCCACTGGTGTCATCCATGGATAGGATTATTAGCTATGTCTGAGACCCGTGGCTAGCTCTATAACAAACTCGGGTGACCAGAGCCGAGTAAAACCAGTTGCAATGACCATTTGCAATGGTTTTGGAAGTGGTTTGGGTTTGGAAGCATCCAAAAGCTTCCTCCCAACTGCCAAATCTTGTTCTTGGATTCTCCATGAAGCTAGAGCAAGGATTTTGGGGGTCTATTTAAGATCCCAATTTCAAAGAGCAATATCTAGAGAATTAATATGTCAATCACTTAGTGGAGCCCTATCATATTGGAGAGCAATTTCATATCCCCTTGAGGAGTAATGAAGTGTTGTCCAATTGACCAATTTGATCACAACCATGCAAAATGGAGATCAAGGAGCTTCCAGGAGAAGCTTGCCATTGACACACTATCCATCACCAATTCCAATCGAATTCGACACCAATTTCGAGTTCCAAAACACCGAGGCAACCCTTGATCACCAATTCCTTGGAGGATTTGAGAGTTTTGGCCCTGGTTTCAAGAGAAAGGGAAGTTTTCCCATAGTTGTGGCTATCAGCCATGGCTAATAGTGCTAGCTTCCTCAAACCCGTGACTAGGGTTTGATGCTCTCTTTCCTCCATTTTAGTAGTAGATTTCCATTTCTAGTTATGCAAATAGATTAATATAGCATAGATTAACATTGTAGCAGATATTTGATCAATTAAATTAGGAATTAGAGGTAGATTTACTTAATTTCCTTATTTGTATCATTTAGACTAATTTTCTTGTTAATACATGCTTTGTAAGTTTTCTAATGGCTAATTAGGATGTCTTATGATTTGATCTATGCTTCTTTTACATGCTTTATTGTAATTTGATAGTTTCTTACAAAGTTTAATGGATTTATATGCTTTCTTGATTTTATATGTCTTATGGCATCTTTTATGCAAGATTTTTATTAAAGACCTCATGAGGAGAGGCATCCTTTGCTATTAATGTGCTTCTTGTTGTTTCTTTATCGCGGGGTTTTCAAGACTCCTTCTTCAATGCAATCAAGGCAACAAATGCCTCTTCATAAGAGAGAAGAAGGTCATACTTGACCTGGAGCATTTCGTGTCATTCTAAAAGGTCTTTGGATTACACCTACACTTACGAGGGATTTCTTATGATTGTAACATTGTATCACATTGGGTATCCCTAAGAGGGATTAATTTGTAACCATTAATTGATTTTATTTTAATAAAAGACACCTCTCTTTTGTTTATTTCAATTTTGTCAATTCTTGTATGATTTTGTGTGATTTTCGATTCTTACGAGATTTGGGTGTATGCCTTTTAGGATCATAAAGAAGGCGATCATGGTGGAAACCCCAAAAATTTTATGATCACTGATGTATTTTATCTATGTTTTTGTTGTAGGTGCTAATCATGGTTAGCAACCACGGTTAATAGTCTCAGCCGCTTCAAGCAACCACGATGAGCAGCAGCCAGAGGAGATAGGCAGAAGCAGACTACCTCTTCATCAAATGAGGAATCTAGGTAATTTGGAACCTCTGTGTTTTTAATTTCTTGTTGTTTAACTATGCTCTAATTAATTAGAAAAACCTAGTTAAATAGTAAGGAAAATGAACCATTTGTAAATTTTTGCATTCACTATCAACCATGCTTGATAGTTGTAGCTATAACTTTTAGCTACTCCTATCAAGCACGATCAAGTTCTTGGTCCACAGAACTATGCCGTAGCCAACACTATCACTTGCGGGTCTAAACCATGGATGAGAGCTAGAGTCTATTTTTATAATTTGCTTGTTGTGGCTCAATCAGAGGCCAATTAGGATATTCAATTGCATATCTAAAACAACATGTAGATTAGGTTTAGATGCATCTTTTATGAATAATAAAATATTTTTATTAGGCATTTTAGGAAAGAGCATTTGAGTGCTAGGTGATGCATTTTTTATTTAATCTAAGATTAAAAATAACTCCACACACCACATTTCATTTAAAAATTTGTGGCATTGGGCTCTCACATCCAACCCATTTTATTGAGACCAACAGTGGATGTTATTACCACTTGGTTGGCTCATTTGAAATTGTATTATCGGGACCCCCTCATGGCCAAGGCCAACCCAAGATCTGTCCTATCCATGCAAAATAGCATGCATTCCTCTTAGAAGGGGTGTATCGCTACACATAGTGTGCTGGGTGAGGGTTGGTAGTACCTATGCTACCTCATTGAGTATGGACTTCAATCCCATATTTAGCTTGTGTGAGTATATAGGTGAAAACCTTTGAACAAATTGAGTATAACATCAACTTTTGAAAAACATGATAAGAGTTTAGAGTATATTCACAACAAATCAAATGCACTAAACCAGTTTTAGGACACACATCTAATCCTTAAAAGAGATAATCATATTGTCTACTTTGTGTATTTCTTTATTATTTGGGTAATCAACATAAGATCCTTGATCTGGGACCAAACCCTAACCCTAATATGAAAAATCTACTTTTTGATTCTGCATCCAACATATCAATAATCGTGCAAATTGGAGCTATAATAAAAAAATTATTTTGGTTTTATGATTACTCTATTTTCAAAGCCAAAAATAAGGAAAAACTGCACTAAAATAGTCATAAAATGGTCTAGACAACTCCAAAAATTGCCAAATTTGTTTTGTTGTCTTAGTTTACCCCTTGTGCACCTCTCACAAAAATTTTGAGTCCTAAATATTCATGCTTCAAAATTTCCCAAAAATTCCTAAAAGTGGGCATTTCCCCACGGGGCCCGGTTGGCCAATTATTTCAAAAATACAAAATTTTGACCTAGAAATCACTTTTTTGAGTTATAGCTCATTGTGATCAGCTCGTTGCACTGATAATTTTGATATATAATACTTACAAATTTTTTTTGAAAGCCAAAATTTTTTAAATGGTCGGAGGACCTCCCATGGTGAGCAAGACCTCCAATCTAGAGAGGGAATCATAAGTCCCATAACCACTGAACATATTCAAATCAGTCTAGAGGACATGGCCATCCTTGAATGGCATCCTAGGTCTTATCATAACATCAATACCATCCATAGGGGGTCTAACATTCGAGATAGCCCTATTAGAGAGGCACCCATAGGTCCTCCAGGAAACCTTCTTGACTAGAAAAATTTGATAGAATTCTATATAAGGAACAATCCACCCATTTAGGGGCCTAGTAGGTCAATCTTCCTAGGTTCACATCCTAGCTTGCTCTATACATCAATCAGAAAATGATCATGAACATACACCATGGCCTAGATTGGGTGAGAAAACCACCCCATCTAGTCAAGCAAGCCACCCCCTACTCCTCATAGGGAGCATTTTATGCAATCTGAATATACAGAGCTTACATATGAGCTTGAATATGCATCATTTCTCATAGATGAGGAAGAGAACCCAAGTCATCCTCCTACTCCTTGTGAAGAGTACGTGGGGCAACCACGTTGTGGCTCTACATCGTCAAACTATATAGAGCCCACTCATAACTCAAAATATTATGTCAATGCAACCTTTAAGGAGCATGGAAAACAAGTAATAGATCCTACTAGGGGGAAAAGACATGATAAACCCATCTGTATTTCAAATACGAGGGTACATAGCCCCCATACAATTAAAAAATGAGATCATACACATAAGGCACTGAGGCCACAACTTGATCCACAACATACGGATCAACTCCAGTTGGATCAACAACAATTAAATCAACAATGGGTGGACTCACCATGAGCACACCTACAAAGGTTGTATCAATAAAATATACAAGAACAATAAAATATACAACAAGAGCAAGTGCAAAATGCATTGCATAAAGTGGTGCTTATGCCTAGCACCCAGAGGATGCAACAACACATAAGATGCCCAGTGTAATCTTAGAATATTTCACCGTAGCCATGCAAAAATTGTGTTCAACATCATAGGTTGTTATCTGGTTATCATCATGAACCTCATACTCCTCAACAATACCAAGATCAATACGATGAGGAATCATATGTAGAGTCCCAATGGGAACATCAGGAAGAAGTGAATGCTTACCCTAAATCCAGTTATGATGAGGTACCTAATGATTATACTTATCATCCACCTCAACATCAAAAGTGACCTCCTTTGCCCAATCAAGGGCGACGAGATGAAGATCATATCATTTCTTTAGGGCCATACAAAGTGCTAGTTGATTGGATAAATGCATTCGAAAAACAAAATCAAAGATTGGTTTATCAAAAACCCATGCTAAAGTAGCTTAGAAATCAGCCTTTGCATCCCTCAGTGTCATCATCGACATACCCATCGAATTTCAAGATGCCTACACTTGAAAAGTTCAAAGATGATGAATATGCACAAGAGCACATGACAAGCTTCATCAATATGTGCTTCTATTTTCAAGACAATGACCCCTTGATGTTAAGAATATTTCTTACAACACTAGATAGGGATGCCTTGGAATGGTATAATCATTTACCACATCATAGCATAAACACCTTTGAGCAATTGGTTGATGCATTCCTGCAATGTTTTGCCTCTAGTGCTAAGGAAATGATAAACTTGACTGACTTGGTTAGCCTTCGTCAACTTGATGATGAGCCAATCATTGAGTATGGCAATAAGTGGAGGAAGGTGATGTCAAAACTACCTTTCACCCTACCCATAGTAGAGCTCATTCAAATATTTATGAGAAGTTGTTCAAAATAAATCTCACTTCTCTTGCAATTGCAACAATATCAAACATTTGAGGAGGCCTTAGCATAAGCCAAGGTCATTGAAGACATCAAGATACAGGAGGGTGATATTCAACTCCACAAAAAGGAATGGTCAAACAAGAATATTATAGGTGGCAACATGCAACAAAAGGTGACCCCAATCAATCAAGTTGTTTTGAGTATCCTCGAATTCTCAAACCAGGGTGCATCACCTCTACCAGTGCAACATAATTACCAAGCTCAACCTCCTCTGGCCCAAAATCATATGCAATAGAATCAGATACAAGGCCAAAAATGTCGGCCACAATGACAATATACTAATTTTCCAGAGACATTAGCATTGCTCTTTGATCGATTATATGAGGCATGAAGAATCAATCTTCTAGAGATACATCTGTTGAAACCTAATAAGCATAGATCAAAGGTGCATAGAGAAAATCTATATTGTGTGTACCATCAACAAAGGGGTCATGACATCCAGACATGCTATCCCTTTAGAGATTTAGTACAAGATATGATTGAGAGGCAAGAACTTTCGATAGGAGTCTTACATGACCCCTTGCCCGCACATGAAGCAAACACAATGCTTGCCAATCAATTTGAGCAACCTAATCAGGTGCACATTAATCAATCTCCCCAAGATTTTATGGGAATGATCAATGTTGTAACAAAGAAATAGGAGTGTCAAAATTGATCTATGCAACCTGTGGCATCATCCAATGTTTCACCTTTACTCGTATCATCTCAATGGGACATTGGCATTGCATAAAATTGCACATCACAACAGGGGGATCAATTTCTACTACTCCTCCTAACCAAGCCAATCATGGTGTATCACACACAATGCACATTGGGGGTATTCAAGGTGTCACACCTTCCCCATCATCCACATCATGATCAATGAAGCAAAGTGAGACTTCTAAAGGTATCACACCTTCCTCACTTTCATTGAGTGGCACACACACTAGGGGGTACCTAAGGTAGCATACCTTCCCCTTTAAAAACATAAAAACAAAAAAAAAATCATAAAATATCAAAATACAAAAACATTCAAAACATTTAAATTTCAAAAACAATTGAAAAATATCAAAACTTCAAAAAATGGAAAACATCAAAATCCATAAAAATGCACAAAAAGCTCCAAAGGCATCATAAGCCCTTTGGTCAACTCACAAAAGGCTCCAAAGGCATCATAAGCCCTTTGGTCAACTCATAAAAAGCTCCAAAGGCATCTGTAAGCCCTTTGGTCAAACTTAAAAAGCTCCAAAGGCATCTGTAAGCCCTTTGGTCAAAGCATAAAAGGCTCCAATGGTATTTAAAATCCCTTGGTCAAAATTTAAAATTCATAAAAACCATAAAAATCAAAAAGCAATAAAATCCAAAAATATTGCAAAACATAAAATTTCAAAAAAAAAAAACATTGCATTTCATTTTAAAAAACATTGCATTTCATTTGCATCATGCATTTCATTTTGCACTTGCATTCATTTAATTGCATTGCATTAGGCATTTCCATCCATCACACTTGCATTAGGATAGGTTGTGTTTACAATATTACAAACGACACCACATTTGTGTTTCAATCATGCATCTATGCATTATCATCATCATTCATCACCCTTGTGAGTAATTGTGTTTTTCAACACAACCCATCTTGTTGCTATGAAGAATATACTAGGGTTTTTGGTCATTCAACCATACCTAGTGGTCTCCTCAAGAGTTTGGTAGAAAGCTTGCTTTGCTTTTGTAGATGAGGTCTAGTTTTGATAGCACTTAGCATATCAGAATCCTATCACTAATTAAAACACATTTAACAATCCTACTTAGGGCAAGGAAATATGAACACTATGAAGTGATCTTGGTCACCTTAGGCGAAAGGTTTTGTTACTTGCTCATTTTGTGAGGTGCAATGGTCTAGGGTAGTGGTCATTGGCAAAAGGACAAGCATTTCCCCTTACTCGAATAAATCCCTTGCTTACAAATGAAGGAGCAAAATCCAAAAAATTCAAATCAAACCCCAACATTCAAAATCAAAATTCAAATCCCTTGCTCAAAAAAAAAAAAAAGAAAAAAAAACAAAAAGAAAAAAATAAAAAAAATAGTGATTTTTATCACTATACATGAGCAAGTATCCCAATAAATTGAAGAAAATAAGGAGGGAGCTTGAATCCCTGGAATGATCATTACTTGAAAGCCATAGGGTGATCCCCAATACAGCAATGGGCTGAATGAATCCCGCCTGGCATTGGGGTAGGTCTAAGAAATTTACGAGTGAGCTAGCTTTAGGTGGCCTGGATCACCTAGTGGTTTAGTTTGACTGAGTTCAAACCTAGGATCAGATAGATATTTGAGGATCCCCAATACAACAATGGGCTGAATGAATCTCACCTGGCACTAGGGTATGCTTATGCCTTATCTAATATATTCATTTGCACACACAGGGGTAATGAATAGCTTGGTCTTTCATTATGAAAACTTTATTTTTTCAAAAGTCTAGTATAGTCATTATACAACTTTTTGATAAGTCAACTAGGGTGTTTGAGTCTCATGGAAAACCTCAAAAATTCCCAAATAGCAACAACCATTTTCAAGCAATCATCAAATATCAATTTCTTTTATGAGAGTTTGTTTATTAGAATTATTCATAATATAGGTTAGATATCGGATGGATGTCAGAAATGATATTTAAACAACCATTGACTATGTTATCTATATTATTTTAATTTACAAAATCTTATGAATAGAAACAATACATCATTGCATATCACATAGGGATGTACAATTTATAAATTTTTATAAAAAGATATAGCAATTACATTTCATGATTGTTATACATTTTGTGGTGTCATCCATTCGATTGTTAAGCACATATTGCATTCATTCCTTATGTTTTAAGTGATTAAAGCATACAAGTTCATTTACATTAGATCATCATCATGTAAATAATGCATCACATACATGGCATTCACCATATCATAACCACATAAATTAAATGCATACAAGTAAAGTAAATTTAAACATGCATTTAACATCAAACAATGCATCCATATGCATACATCATAGTAGTCCATCTACATATCTAGATCTCAATATCTAATCATAAATCCATCATCTAGCTAGTGCATGTCATCCATACATCACATCATATAGCATCAAATCAACATAACATATAAGCATTGCATCCACGTGCATCTCATAAACATAAAATCAAAACAAAAAAATATTTTTAAGCATCAATTGGGGCATTATGAATATCATACCATGCTTCCCAATAGGCTCCAAAGATGCCTTAGTTCTTTGGTCAACCCCATAAATGCACACATTTACTCACCATAAGGAGTTTTAAAATGGACAATTAAGCATATCTACAGGTCCAGAATTTCAAAAATTTCAAAATTAACAAAAAAAATTAAATAAATTAAAATTCAAATGTGCCTCATATCAAATCATTTACCCTACACACTTGGCGGTTGCAGTGACTTGTGCTCCATGCAATCCGGAAAGATGTGTTAATCACCATAAGGCCATTTGGGGCAAATTAGTCATCACTAAATTGATATGCTTCACTTCAATCCTAAGAAGGCCACAATGGTTGGATTGCTCCACGGGAATGAGGTATTCATCTCAATGCTTCTATGACATTTTTAGCATATCATCGAACATTATGATTCAACATAAGCCTAATTGGAATTGCTATCATCTTGATTCCCTAAGAAGGCCATTGTGGCTAGACTGCTCCATGGGATAGAGATGTACAATTACTATTAATAGTTGTAATCATGGCTGAGTTAGGCCTTGCCAAGTAATATCAAAGTGCAAAAGTCTTCAATTGTTAAAGTCAATCATTGTGGTCAAGCGACTCGTCACTTCATTCAACTATCCTACCCTCATCGACTCGTCGCTTGAGGGGGTAGTCATAATATCAAATTCATAATAAAAATCAATAATTAAATGCTTAATCATGGCTAAGTGCATTCATTCAAGAATCATTGTCAAATACAATCATGCACCCTCCTTGCTTGGGGAAAATAAGCAAAATATCAAGATCAAATTCAAGAAAACTGGGTAGCTAGTCTTCTAATTGCTACCAAGGCTAGGATTAGACTTAAGCTTATCTCCTAATTGTCGTCAAGGCTAGGATTATACTTAAGCTTGTCTCCTAATTGTCACTAAGGCTAGGATTAGACTTAAGCTTATCTCCTAATTGCCATCAAGGCTAGGATTTAACTTAATCTTGTCTCCTAATTTTCGCTAAGGCTAGGATTTTGACTTAAGCTTTCCAAAATCAAGTTCTTCAACTCATAAAAGGTAATGATTCAATAATGTATGCTCTTTTCATTATTGGGGCATCTAATGTTGATCAGATCAATGATCATCATTCAACCTACAACATCATTTTAGGAGGTCTATTTTTGCTCAGCGTTGTTCGTTCTCACAATGCATCCTAAAAGGGGCATCTATAGACACCTAAAACACGTCATGTGTAGGGGACTACTCATATGGGCATCCTTGCAGACCATATGAATGATCTTGGACCTCTCCAAGGAAAAAGTAGTGGTTCTAACCACTCAATTTGGGAATTTTGGCCTATCTAGCCTTAGCCATGGGTGTCACCCATGGCTAGGATTCTTAGCCATGCCTGAGACCCGTGGCTAGCCCTGTAATAAACTCGGGTGACCAGAGCCGAGTAAAATCAGTTGCAATAGCCATTTGCAATGGTTTTGGAAGTGATTTGGGCTTGGAAGCATCCAGAAGCTTCCTCCCAACTACCAAATCTTGTTCTTGGCTTCTCCATGAAGCTAGAGCAAGGATTTTGGGAGTCTACTTAAGACCCCAATTTCAAAGAGCAAACCATCTAGAGAATTAATGTATCAATAACATAGTGGAGCCCTATCGGATTGGAGAGAAATTTCATATCCCCTTGAGGAGTAACGAAGTGTTGTCCAATTGACCAATGACAACTTGCATGCATCAATGGAGATTCCAAAAGCTTTAGGAGTAAGCTTGACAATTGACACACTGATTTCCAATCCAGTAAATTCAACCCATACGCCAATTTTGTGTTTCAAGAACACGAGGTGACCCTTGATCATCAATTCCTTGGAGGATTTGAGAGTTTCTGGCCCTGGTTTCAAGAGAAAGGGAAGTTTTCCTATAGCCTTGGCTATTAGTCATGGCTAATAGTGCTAGCTACTTTAAGCACCTGCAACTAGGGTTTGATGCTCTCTTTCCTCCATTTTAGTAGTAGATTTCCATTTCTAGTCATGAAAATAGCTTAATATAGTATACATTAACATGGTAGCAGACATTTGACCAATTAAATTAGGAATTAGAGGTAGATTTCCTTCATTTCCTTATTTGCATCATTTAGACTAATTTTCTTGTTATTCCATGCTTTGTAAGTTTTCTAATGGCTAATTAGGATGTCTTATAATTTTTTTTTGAAAAAATTGAAAAACTTGTATTAATACAAAGAGCAGATACAAAAGGGAGAAAAAACATCCCTACCAAGAACCAAGAAGCAAGATTACAAGCACAAAGTGCAAAAAGACAGCACTTTCCACCGCAGAGCACTAAAAGACAACAAGGCGCGAAAACGCGACATGTCGCGATATCGCGACAGTCAAACCAGTCGAGGCCACGCCCGAGCAACCAATCGTGAAATCATGACATGTAGTGAAATCGTGACATGTCACAAAATCGTGACATGTGAAATCGCGATAGCCAAAGCCAGTAGCACCTGAACACCAAAAGTGTCGCGAAATCGCGACGAGTTCTCCACTTGGCATCCAGTCCTCAAAATTGTCGCGATATCGCGACGAGTTTTCCCCATGCCACCTCTACGCCAAAAGTGTCGCGAAATCGCGACAAGTTTTCCCTTCGGCAGCAAATCCTCACAAGTGTCGCGATATCGCGACGAGTTATCCACTTGGCGACCATTCATCAAAAGTGTCACGAAATCGCGACGAGTTTTCCAAATAGCGCCAGTTCGCCAAAAGTGTCGCGATATCGCGACGTGTTTTCTCCTCGGGGCCCAGTCCTCAAAAGTGTCACGAAATCGCGACGAGTTGTCCCTTTGGTGCCCATTCTTCAAAAGTGTCACGAAATCGCGACGGTTTTTCCTTTTTGTGCCAATTCTCCAGAACTGTCGCGAAATCGCGACCACATTTCGCCTTGGCACCGAAACGCCAAAAGTGTCACGAAATCGTGACGACTTTTCCTCTTGACGCACAAGCTCCAAAAGGGTCACGAAATCGTGACGTCTTTTCCCAAAGTCGCCAGTCCGCCAAAAGTGTCGCGAAATCGCGACAGTTTTTCCTTCTGGCTCCCAGTCTTCAAAAATGTCACGAAATCACGACGGTTTTTCCCCTTTTCTCCGATTCACCAAAACTGTCGCGATATCGCGACGATTTTCCTCCTTGGCGCCCCTGCTCCAAAAGCATCGCGAAATCGCTGTAGCTTCCTGCCAAAGGCCGCGACGGCGCAACAGGTCACAAAATCGTGACAACTTCCCACCAACGGCCGTGACAGCACAACGGGTCACGAAATCATGACAGCATCTCGCCAAGGGCCGCGACAGCGCGACATGTCACGATATCATGACAGGTTCCCTCCAAAGGCCGCGACGGCGCAACCTGTCATGATATCACGACAGTTTCCCACCAAGGGCCGCGACGGCGCAACAGGTCGCGATATCGCGACAAAAACCACCCTTAGCAAAAATTTTGCTCATTGACTCAAGAATTGTGCAAGTCCCTGCCTAATCACTGCATCCTCCACAGGCATGTCACTGTGCAGCTGTACCCCTACCTCTTTCTCCGCACCCATATTTGCAAGGAAATCGGCCGCCGAATTTAAATCTCTACTCACATAGACGGGGATCACATCTTCTAATTCCCTCCATAGGTCCTTGATTTGAGAGACTAAAATCTGTAACCTCCAAGCTTTCGAAGCAAAGTTCCTCATGCAGTCTAGAGCGCCAACCAGAATTTGAGAATCTGACTCAAGGATTATCTTCCTGTGTCCCTGATTAACAGCCCAGATGGAAGCAGTTTTGATAGCATAGGCTTCTGCTTCATTGTTTGTGGCTCTTCCCAGACCTTGCAATTCCCAGTAAAGCACAGACCCAGCATGATCTCGGCACACAACACCAATTCCAGCACAGCCCGGATTGCCTTTTGCAGCTCCATCTGTATTGATTTTAACCCAACCTTCTGGGGGAGGTTTCCAGCTGGCTGTGTCCTTTCTCACTTGCTCAATAGCTCCCTCTTCCTGTGGTCCAGGATCAACCGGATTTTCCTCTTCAGCATATATGGCAACCGTTTCCGCGACTTTGCTCCAGATAACCTGCCAAATTCCATCTAGCGAGGAGAAGGTTTCTCTAAAAATACGAGCATTTCTCTCCAGCCACACCTGCCACCAGATGAAGAATAAGCCAAGTTCCCAACCAAGTCGAAGAGCTTTAGATTTAAATCTGCCTCTCTTCCATCTTTCCCAAATATTGTTTCGAGTCAGAGCACCATTAGTCTGGAGTTTATAATGAGAGAACCAACGCTTCCAAATCTGACACGTGAAAGGGCACTCAAACATCAGATGATCGGCTGTCTCCTCATTCTTATGGCATAAAACACACTGAGATGGACCGATGATTCCTCTATTTCTGAGATTGTCAAAGGTGAGAATGCCATTGTGCATAAACTGCCAGGCGAAGAAGTTCACTTTCGACCAACCCTTGGAATGCCAAATCTTCCTCCAATCTTGAACCAAAAATAAATGCGGGGGAGGCTCTGGGAGAATCTGATCGTATCCAGCCTTCACTGTATATACCCCAAGGTTCCCATAGCCCCAAGCTAACTCATCCTCCTCGTCTCTCCCCGTGAGAAACCTTGCTGTCAAGATGTTGGTCAAAATGGGTGCCGACTCCGGAGGGATAGTGATTGGCCACTCCTCCAACCGCTTAAACTTCTTGAATTTATACTCACCCAATTGGCTAGTGTTGAAGTAATTCTCAATATTGACCCAGCCCTTGGATTCTATGGCTGATTTAATTGGTTGCAATTCGGGATACTCAGCAATGATGGGTGGGTACTGGTCCCATGAATCAGTCCAGAAACGTGCCTTCTCCCCTCTTCCCACTTTCCAAAACAATTGGTCTTTAATAACTTGAGATCCCAGCTTAAGAGCCTGCCACACTAAGGATCCATTACCATCCAAAGGGAAACGGCTCACTTCATTGGGGTGAACATGGCCCAGATACTTACTGGTTAAGATTCTACTGAATAAGGATGTTGGCTGGGAAATCCACCTCCAATACAATTTACCTGCCAAAGCTTTGTTGTTAAGCTTGGAGCTTCTCAGTCCCAGCCCTCCTTTTTCCTTGGGCTGGGTAACTTTATCCCAGCCAACCAAGGCCCATTTCCTCTCACCTTTTGCTCCTTCCCATAAGAATCTTCTAGCCATTTTGTCCAGCTCTTTCCAAATAGAATGTGGGGCAGCCAGGATAGAGAATTTATAGATTGGCATGGCCTGAATAACTGACTGTAAGAAAGTTAATCGGCCCTCGTAGCTTAACCATTTATGAGACCAATGGTTCATTCTATCTTTGATGCCATCCAAAAGATCCTTCCAGATATCTTTTTTTAATTTCTTGAAATGCAAAGGAACCCCCAAGTAAACTACAGGAAGAGAGGTCCTAGTGAAACCCAAGATCTCTATAACTCTGTCCTGTAGCCTTTGGTCAAGGTTGAAGAAGACCACTTTGGATTTTTTGTCATTGATAACTTGATTGGAGGCCCTAAGGTAAACATTAAGAGAATCTCTGATTCCTCTGGCTTCCCTGAGACTGGCCACTCCAACCAGGCCTGTATCATCCACAAACTGTAAATGAGTCAAAATTTCTTCACCTACCTTGATACCTGTTATCAGGCCTTGATGTCTTCTCCTCAAGAAGAGTCTACCTAATCCTTCAGCCAAGATAAGGAAGAGATAGGGAGAGCAAGGGTCCCCTTGACGGAGACCACGAGTGGCTCCAAAAGGAGGCGAGGGAAGCCCCTTAATTAGAACAAAATAAGAAGGTGTAGAAACACAACTCATAACCCAGTCTATCCAGTCCTGGGAGAAACCAAAGGCTGCCAACATCTTTGACAGGAAGCCCCACTCCACCCTATCATAAGCCTTGGACATATCCAGTTTAATGAACATTCCTTTGTTACCAGATTTTTGCATTGTATGGATAGCCTCCTGGGCGAGAACCACCCCATCCAAGATCTGTCTACCTTCTACAAATCCCCCTTGCTCTGAGGAAATGATGTTATGAAGGAGAGGTTTAAGCCGTTCAGCCATTATCTTTGTGATTATTTTATAAATCACGTTGCATAAGGCAATAGGTCTAAAGTCAGAGATATGAACCCCTTCCTCTCCCTTTGGAATTAAAGTGATGAAGGTATGATTTATTGCCTTAAGCATTCTTTTATTAGTTCTGGACTCCTCTGTTACAGCCAAAACGTCCTCCTCCAAGGTATCCCAAAAGGCCTAAAAAAACTCAATAGGAAAACCATCTGGACCTGGAGATTTGCCTGTGCTCATTCCAAAGACCACATTCTTCAGTTCATCTCTATCAATGGGTCTAAGAAGGGCCTGATTTTCTTCTTGAGAGATAATAGAGGGAATAACATCAATAACTTCATTTTGAGCCTCCACATCTTGCTCCCTATTTTCCTTAAAAAGTTTAGAGAAATAATCCACTGAGTGGGAGTGCATACCAGGAAGAGTATCAAAGGAGTGTCCATTCTCATCTTGAAGGACTTCCATGTTATTCATCTGTCTTCTAGCACAGGCTGATCGATGGAAAAATTTTGTATTTCTATCTCCTTCCAATAACCAAGAGTTTCTTGCTCTCTGTTTCCAGTAAGTTTCCTCTTGGTTATCAATGTCCTCAACTGCTTTGCGCAAGGCATCATCCTCGGTTTTAAGCTGTTCAGTAATTGTTCCTTCCCTGAAGTGTTTTTGCACCTCCTCCCAGCGAGCCACCAAGGGAGCTCTTTGTAGCTGGAAATCAGACTTATTAGCTTGCCTCCACTGTTTCAATTTAACTTTGACAAAATGAAGCTGTTTGTGGAATTTAAACATTGTTGTCCCAAAAGGTAGACGGCCATCTTCCCACCATTGCAGAATTTTCTCTCGAAGATCCTCCTTTTGTAACCAAAAATTCTCAAATCTAAACGGTTTGTGGTGCTGCCCTGTCATAGTCCCTCCCTCCATCAGAATGGGAGAGTGATCGGAAACTGGGCCTTCCAAAATCTGGAATTTAACATTCCACTTAACAAATGCCTCCTCTGAGACCAGAAAATGGTCTAACTTTACCTTCCTGCTGTGTGGCTCCCTCCTCTTGTTAGTCCAAGTAAAGTATGTTCCAGGGCCTTTGATATCCACTAGGTGAAAGGCCTGGACCTGGGCAATCAGAAGCCGGTCCCCTGGATCCAAAACTGGGGTTCCACCTTCCTGATCCCGAGCAGATAATTTAGCATTAAAATCCCCAGCAATAATCCAGTCTAAATCTTGTCTTGAGGACCTCATGTTGTGTACAACTTTCCATTGGAGCCTCTGGCTATCAATGCTTTGAGCCCCATAAAAATTTGTAATTAAAACATGTTCAGCTGTGACATTATTCCTAAAATGAGATGTGAGAACACCCCTCCAGGCTATATGTTCTAATGCAGTCCATTCCAGAGGGTTCCAAAAAGTGACAATTCCCCCTGAGGCACCTTGAGCAGCCACATCCATATAACCAGCGCCCCTCCATATTCTACTAACTGTTTTACACATAAGATCTAAAGACATTTTTGTCTCCTGGATGAGCAAAAAGTCTGTTTTGCATTTTCCTAAGAGTCTTTGAACAGCAGATTGATGGGTTCTACTGTTTAAACCCCTAACATTCCAAGATTGAATAATCATTGAAAACCTTGAGAGCAGTAAGAATCAATTGTCCTCACCGATCCTCCAGTGATCAGCTTGTCTCCTTGCGTTGCTATTAGATCCTTATTAGACTTCCTGCCTGCTCCTTGAGAATTATTATTCTTGGATCGCTTTTCCACCTGAGTAATCCCCAGGGCTGGCCTTTCTCTGTTCTTTTCTGCACTTCCCATACTGACATCCTTACTTTTTGGCTGTACTTGGGAATGTATTATCAATGCCCCTGGATTCTCTGGTTGCAATATCTCAGTGGACTCAATCACCTGTTCTAAGACAGGAGGAGATGAAGGAGAAGAGTGAGTGTGGGTATTATTATCCTCAGTATTCCCATCCATTCCTTCCATGACTTGGTCCTCTTGATCTACTAGTGACTTAAAAATTTCATACCGATTGGCTGGCTTGAGTTGTGCTTGCTCCTTGCCAGTTTTCTTTTGCTTTCTCCTCCGTTTGGGCTGTTCAAAGCCATCCTTCTGAACATCATTACCCTACGGAATATTAGAAGGATCTTTGACAAGAGTAGACTTACCTTCCCTGGGGTGATTTGGCACGCCCAGCGGAGCCTCCTCTTTTGTGTTCACAAGGCTTGGACAAAACCTTGCCAAATGGCCATGCTTATGGCAGACTCTGCATCTAAAGGGTAGGGCCTCATAATCTAACTACTGTATCCATGATAGTCCTGCCAACTCAAGTTCCACCTCTATCGGGAGAGGCTGGCTAATATCCATTTCTACATAGATTCTTGCAAAAACAGCTGCGTTACCCTCTATGGTATCTTTAGAGATGCCCAGATGTCTGCCAAGGGAATTACCAATCATCTCCAAAACCTGCTCACCCCAGAACTCCATCGGGAGAGCGTATAACCGGATCCAGACCGGGACAGCCGTGGGTTCGATACGAGGATCGAAACCCACTCTCCAGGGTTGAACAAATAACCCTGTCGGACCGTGGTTCCTTTTTTTGATTCAAATGCTCTATTTCTGTCGGCTAAAGAAGAGAAACTAATGATGAAATACCCATTGCTTATGAACCATAAGGAGTACTCACCGTGAGGCTCCCAGTTCTGTCTGACCCAGGTGTGCAAAAAATTTAGGGTAGGTCGGATACCCATGAATTTACAAATCAGATCATGGTTAGCGCGATAGATGACTGTGTCCTCGACCATCTTTGGTTCAATGACAATCTTAGGTCTGGAAGCGGATTGTGGGAGGCATCCATTAACTCGGTGTGCAGTTGAGTTCTTGCCAGCATTCTTGAAGAGCGATTGAAACGCATTCCTCTGGGCTTCGACATTGGAAGATGAAGCATTTTCTTTTAACATCTCAGCATATGAGCTCTTTCTCCCAGAGAGAGGGTCTGGAGGAGACCCCATTGGGCCCTCCTGGGGCAGCAGAAAATCCTTCAGAGTACCACTACGTCAATTCACCAAAGGCCCTGGATTTTCCAACACTCCAGAAACCCTAGAGCATCGCCTGTCGCCTGCTCAAAAATTTTCCTGCCAAATCGCCAGAGCTCCGTTTTTTTTTTATTTCAGCGCTCGAAAGTATGTGTTGTTAGCTCACCTCCAAGGATGTCTTATAATTTTATCTATGCTTCTTTTACATGATTTATTGTAATTTTATAGTTTCTTGCAAATTTTAATGGATTTATATGCTTTATTTATTTTTATGTCTTCATTTTCCTTTAAAAGAATCATCAAGAGAGGCATCCTTTGCTATTAATGTGCTTCTTGTTGTTTCTTGATCACAGGGTTTTTAGGACTCCTTTGTCAACTCAATCAAGGCAACAAATGCCTCTTCATAGGAGAGAAGAAGGTCATACTTGACCTAGAGCAGTTCATGTCATTCTAAAAATTCTGCAGATTACACCTACCCTTGCGAGGGATTTCTTATGATTGTAACATTGTATCATATTGGGTATCCCTAAGAGGGATGAATTTGTAACCATGAATTGATTGTATTTTAATAAAATACACCTCTCTTTTATTTATTTCAATTTTGTCAATTCTTGTATGCTTTTGTGTGATTTTCAATTGTTACAAGATTAGGGTGTATGATTTTTAGGATCGCATAGTTTCCTTAATAATTGCTTTTATTTTGTCATCCTCCTCATCTATTTGTTCATCAATAGATAGAACTTCAAAGATGTTAGGTGAAATTACTATTTTATCTTTTGATGTTATATATATTTTTTAAATTCTTCTATTTGGGGATTTGAAATCCTACTAAATCCTCATCCTCTTTCTCTTTATTGGGGAGCTTTTGAGGACAATCCTTGGCTAGATGGCCATATTCATGATAGATTCTACATCTAAAAGGGATATTTTCATAGTCTACTTGTTGCTCCCATATTTATTCCCCATATTGTAAAGTGATCCTCTCTGGAAGAGGTTTGTCAAAGTCAATTAGAACACAAATCCTAGCATAGATCATGTGATCCAATTGTTGAATGCTACCAGATATCATAATGAAGACTCCTAGAGAATTTTCAATTGCTATTAAAATATTAGGATTTTAGTATTCTACTGGGAGGCCAAATAAATAGACCCAAATAGGTGAAATTGATAGTATTTCTTCCTTAGCTTTGAACTTGGTATGTCAAGGCTTCATGAAAAGCCCTGTCCTACCTGAGAACCATGGCCCCCCTTGAAAAACATCCTCACTATATTTTTTAGTGGCAAACATAGCAAGAAAATAACCATTAGGGTAAATAGAGATTTGGAACTCACCTTTAGTTCTCCAATTTTTGGAAGCCCATTGCTTGATGGTAGCAATATTCAATTGAAATCCCATGAATTGGTAAATTAGTCCTCTCCTTTCCATCGTGTCTATTCACTCTTGGATATCCTCCAATGCCATCTCTACTAATGGGGATCCATTAGCTTCTTTCATACAACCCATATCTATTTTCCTTGGATCAATTTTTGGCATCCTCAATGGTTTCCTTGGTAGTCATTGGCTAATTTTCCCTCTTATTTGGGATGGTACCGCACTGATTACTTTAAAATTTAGTTTTGTAAAGATATTCTTAGGCTCCATCCCTTTGGATTTTTTTGTTATGATTGGTTATTTTTTATTATATGCCCTAGCCATAGTTGTAGCTTTGTCGAGGTCTAAATCTACCATCAACATGTTATCTCCCTTTGCTTGATCCAAATCTTGAATCTTGTTTCTATTTTGTTTAATCCCTTATCTATAATTTTGAAGAGGATGCCCTTCCTTAATTTGTGCTATGAAATGAAAAGGATAATTTATTTTGTTCAATACCTATTCATTTTGTTGGATTTGTTGGTCCACATGCATGGAGGAATATTGGATATTAATTTCCCCTATTCACCTTGCTTGTTGCTCACTTGATTTAGTGTCATGAATATTATCCCTGTTGAACATAATATTTGCATGATCATATTAGGAGGCCCACAAACCCCCTGAATATTTGGCCCCAAAGGGCCTTCTTCATTGTTCTCCATTGCTTGTGCTCAAAGCACTCAACCTCCATAGTATCCAAGAGGTGCTCTAATGATTGATAGCCATAAAAAATTATAGTTTACACTCTATAAAAACCCTCATTGTTTGCTAGAAAAACCCTAATCCTACTAAAATTAATTAATCTCTTTCTAAAATTAACAAAGGATAAAGTGGAGGTCATAATTAAACTATTATTTGTAAATGAAGTTCTTTTATCATTTAACAAAATTAAACTATTATTTGAAAATGAAGTTCTTTTATCATTTAAAATAATTAAACTATTATTTGTAAATGAAGTTCTTTTATCATTTAAAATAATTAAACTATTATTTATAAATGAAGTTCTTTTATCATTTAAATAATTAAACTATTATTTATAAATGAAGTTCTTTTATCATTTAAAATAATTAAACTATTTATTTATATAAATACACAACATAGAATAAAAGGTTTTCTTATCCAATACTAACATCATGCTATTATTTTGAAAGGCTTAAGAAATAAAAGGAGCTTTTTTCAAAACAACCAGGTGATGCATGTTTTCCAAATCTTTGATGCATATAGTGATGAAGTAAAAGACAATCAAGCATATGCAACAGATAAAGAGGGAATATTTCCATCAACCTAGTCACCTATATCAACTCAAGAGTTTATGAAAGCTACTAGTCTATCAACTAAGGCTCAAGGTGGCTAGCTATAATTGATAATGCATACCTATATGAAGGTATCCATAAATTTTAAACCTGAGTTGCCTTAATAATCATTTCCCAAACCTCAAGTACACTCTCTTTTCGTGGATGATTCTACTTATTCAATATATGAGTGTACTTATTCCTACACATTTGGCAATATGTTAGAAGTACCATGCTCTTTCAAATCAACTAAACATCGCATAGTTGGTTCAATTGCTCAAATTAGGTATTAAAACATCATAGATTAATACATTGTTTCTTTGTGCCACAAGATCTCCAAGGAGGGTCATGACATCCTATCCCCCAGGAAGTAAACACCATCCTAGGTGTTTCTAGTTTTACAAAAATAAATATTATTACATTATATATTTTTAAACAAAAAAATATAATATTATTGCATATCATCCACTTTCTCCCAAGTGGTATTTCTTTCAAAAAACCATTCCCACTGGACCTTACATTACTCAAGAGTTTGATTTTATATAGAATTGGAATGAAACTCAAGAATATTTACTAGAATCACTTCAATTGCCTTTGGATTTGCCATCTACAATTTAGAAACATTTCACACAAGTTTAGGCTCAACAAAATATTTCCTAAGAAAGGATATGTGGAAGGTGTCATGGATTTTTGATAGGTTAGGTGGTAAGGCAAGTTGATATGCAATCGGAATGATATTCTTAGTAATTTCAAAGGGTCCCACAAATTGAGGATCCAACTTTATGGATTTGATAGCACTCTTTTTTGGTTTCACCCTTAAAAATACTTTGTCACCTATCGAGTACTCTCTTGGAGTTCTCTTTAAATTAGCATAAAATTTCTACCTATCAATAGCTTCTTTAAGTCTCCGCATGATTAAAATTTAACTGATCCTCCATTTCTATGACCATTTCTAGCCCAATCACAACTCAATATTTTAGGTTGTCCCAAGGCAATGACATTCTACACTTTTACCCATACAAGGCATTGAAAGAAGCCATTTCTAGCAAGGAGTGATGTCCATTATTGTAGGTAAACTCTATAAGATGTAGGTAGTCTTCCCAATGAGACTTATGATCCATGCAGTACATGTGGATCATATCCTCTAGTACTTGGTTTACCCATTTAGTTTGACCATCTATTTTAGGATGGTATGCTGAGCTCATATTCAATTTTTTGCCTATTGCATGGTGTAGGGATTCTCAAAATTTAGAAGTGAACTTGGAATCCCTACCTAAAATTATCACCTCCGAAAATCCATGTAATCAAAATACATCTTTGAAAAATATATTAGCCATTGCCTGAGCATTATACTTGATGTCCTGGTATGAAATGTGCAACCTTAGTCAATATGTTGACTACTACAAGGATTACATCATGTTGGTACCTAGTCTTGGGTAAAATTACTATTAAATACATAGATATAACCTACCATTTTTTTATAGGTACATCATGTGGATGCAATTAACCTATAGGATGCTTGAGTTTTGCCTTAAATTTCTAACATTCGAGATATTGAGTGTTAGAATAAGTAATATCCTTATTAATTCCTACCCAGAAGAAGGTTCTTTTCATATTTTCTTGCATTTTTGACCCTCTAGGATGGGTAGAATAAGGATATCTATGGACTTATTGCATTATTAATTTCCTTAAATTACCGATTTTTGGTATGGTGATCCTAACTTTATAGTACATAAGGTCATCTTTCATGCCAAATTCCTTATTATCCTTAGGGTCTCTGTTCATCCTAGCTCAAATTTCCTAGAAATACTCATCCTAAGATTGCTCCTCTCATATGATCCATTAGATCCATATGACTTCTAGTTATGGCTGCTATGTGTTTCCTTCTACTCAAAGCATCATAAACCTTATTACATTTCCCTTTTATGTACTCAATTTTACAGTTCTACTTAGCGAGAAACTTGATCCATCTTCTATGTCTCACATTGAATATATGTTGAGTGAAAATTTAACTCAAACTTTGATGGTCGATCTTTAATTCAAATGCCCTTACCACCAAGTAGTGGTGCCAGGCTTTCATGCACCACTACAACTAGCTCTAAATCATGTGTAGCATAATTAAATTTATGCTTATTGATATTACTTGAAGTATATGCTACTATTGAATCTTTTTGAGAGAGTACTCCTTCTAACTCTTCCAATGATGCTTCCATGCATACTGAAAACTCCCCTTGAGGGTCAAGAATCTTCAGTATTGGTGCAGTAGTGAGTTTATGTTTCAAAAATGCAAAGACAACTTCACACTTTTTTGACCACTTGAATTCCTTTCGCTTCTTCTGAATATTATTTATTGCCATAACAATATTGGAGTAATCCTTAATGTAACATCTATAGTATCTCATGAACCTCATGAATATTCATATTTCAATCACATTAGTAGGGGTGGCTAGTTTAGGATAGCCTCAATTTTCTATGGATCCACAACAATTTCTTTTATTGATATGATATGCCCAAGATATCATACCTTTGGAATGTAGAAATCAAATTTGGCTATATTTCCATAGAGTTGGTTCTTTCTTAGAAACTCTAACATGATCTTAAGATGTTTATCGTGCTCTTTTTTATTTCAAGAGTATATTAAGATATCATAAAGAAATACAAGGTCAAACTGGTCCAAGTGCCTCCTAAACACATTGTTCATTAGATTCATGAATGTAGTTGGCATGTTAGTCAATTTAAAGGGTAGGAATGTGAACTCATAATACCCATACCTAGTTTTAAATGTTCTTTTATGAGTACCCTCCTAACGTATTCTCAACTTATGGTATTGAAACCATTCAAAAGACTACAATTTTATTAAATGAAGAATCACTACTTTTGTATTGAAATAAAGGGGGTTACAAAGTAAATCATTTTTACAACTTTGCCCTGAGGGCTACAATTGGGTCTTCCCTAAGGAAGCCCTTGTCAAGGTGCTCAAAAAGTAGTAAGATTCATATTTTGGATGTTCCTCAGTGTAGGTGGGCTTCTTTCACATGGGCCACCATTGGTTTGATTTATCCTTTGTATCTATTATCCTATAAAATCTGGTTAGAACATTTGGGGGCTTTCCTTGGTCAAATACCATGTTTATATGGACAAAAAGAACTTAAAAAATACTTATAAATGCATATAATGATGATATATAGGGTTAGGAAGTATATTTACCCATTTTTGGAGCCTCTAGGCTATCAAAATTAGGTTCGCATAAGAGGCCTATGAATTTATATGAGACTTGGAAGTTTGCACCCTGAGGTGTGAACCTATCTATTTTCAACTGAACTTACCATATATGAAGTAAATGATGTTTTGATGCTGCTGCTTCATTGATTTTTCATTGAGTCACCTCCTTTGTTGATAACCTATCTAAATCACAAGGAGCATGATATATCTAATGGAGACTCTAAAGCTAAATGGATATGATGGATGTGGTATGGATGATGTGATTCTAGAGTGATTTTAGCAATTTTTTTATAAGAAAAACCTGATATCTCCAAAATGGTGAAAATGACCTTCTATTTATAGACTTGGCCAAGGTTAGGGGAGGGGCTAAGGTGTCCCATGAGGTGTCCCTTATGAGGTGTGCATTATGAGGTGTCCACTATGAAGTGTCCACTGAGGTGTCCTACCTCATAAATGGAATTGGGTGAGAGAATATCTCACCCATCCACATGTCATGATGACTTGGAGGAAAGTCTTAAAATAGCATTAATTACATTTGAATTGGAAATATTTAGATGAGAGGTGGTAAGGCTAGGCTAGGCTAGACTAGGTGAGGTGGAAATGCTAGGCTAGTTAAAGTAGACTAGGTGAGGTAGAAGACTTAGATTAAATCATGATTAGATCTAATTAAGCATGTGATTTATCCATAAAGCAAGTTTTTACCAAAAAGGTTTACTTTTGACCATAAAGTGCTTTTTGACCATGGTGGAGAATTTAACCTTGGTTGATTTGTGAATGAGGTCATATGAGGACTTATAGTTAAGTGTAAGAAGGAGCTTATCTAGCCCAAGGGGACTAAGGATGATGAATAGTTATTTTGATAAATGAATAGTGTTTTTAGCCAATTTATGCAATTTTCATGGGTTTTGCAAATTGATTGACCGTGATGATGTGAGAAGTGTAAATGTGCGACTTTTGGGTGTCTACATTTTGCCCCTTTTTGTATTGAATTGTGTGAAAACATGATTTAGTATAAAAACTAATGATATGAATTGTTGGAATGATTGGAAGGCAAAGAATTTGTGATTGATGACTTGTGGATGATTACAAGAGAGATGCATTGATAAAAAATGATTTGTGATTGAATACAACACTTTGCAACATCATAATGATTGCTTTTGAGGGAAGGCGTAATATTACCTTACTTTGTGATCAATGTGAGATGTTCCAATTATGGAAGGAACAAATGCCTTTGTCCATTTTTGCTTTTTATTGATTGATGAGTTCTTTTGACAACATTTGATAAACTGCTAGAGTCGTAGGGTAGAAATTTTAGGATCTTCATTCAAGAGTGGTCTTACAACTGCCACAATGAAGAGAGGAATCCATGAGCTATCTATAGTCAAAGGTATTTTGAGGTCTATCAAAAATTATTTTGCTTTGGGTTGGAATTTTGGTCTTGAGAAAATTGTTAGCAAAATTTTTCTTAGGTGGATGTTGAATTCATGATTGGATGTCTGGTTGTTTGATTATGTGGAAGAAAATTTTTTATTGTTGAATGACTACTCCCTCAAGTGATGAATTGGTTATGGAGGAGACGAAAAGCGGTGATGAATAGATTGAAAAATATGAAAATGAGAGGTGAGAAATGATTAAAAATGCCAAAGATGATGTACCAAGGTAAAACCAAGCACAATAGGTAGGATGGATGTAAAAAATGGAGGTGCAAAAATATTCACACATCGAGGTGCAAAAAAAATGTTTGCATGGGGGGGTGCAAACCAAAATATTCACACGGGTTTGTGCAAATTTTTCTTGTTGAACCATGTGTAGTGTTTTGATAGTATGGAGGACCAAACAATGTCGAAAATAGATAAAACTTATACTATTGGAAATATTATTTTGAGCCCAATTCAATGGTGGTAGTTTAGGGAAATTTGGAGCTGATTTTATAGGTGAAAATTTGGGTCAAATATGACCCTTATTTTGAAGGTGGTAAATGCACAATTTCAAGCCTTTTGAAAATGGAAATTGGCATGAATGGTTAGAGGGAGTGCGTGGACCATAGAGAAATCAAAAATGGAAGTAGAATAGGTGAATTGATGAATGAAAGGATGGATTGAGATAGTTGGACCTTAGTATGGATGGTGTATTAGAGCTTATCTACTAGAAGAGAGAGATATGTTGAAGAGCAGAGAGGGAAAGGTTGGAGGAGAGGCTAGAGGTAGACGTAGATGAGAAGTGATTAGTGGATGAGAGAGATGGACTAGCATTAGATGATAGGATGTATGAGAGAGATAATATCATAGGGGAGGCTTCTTATTTTCATCGGGAGGTGGATGATATAAGGGTTGTGGAGGATCAAGTCTCGATGGCTTAGGAGGGGAGTGAAGATAATATCGATGAGCAACATGGTTGATTGATGTTTTTGTTGGTGTCCAAGAAGCCATCACTTTATGTATGAGGAGCATATATACACAATGTACATGTGATGAGGTACTCAAAAATGGTACATTGTTTGTTAGATGTCATTCTACTTTTTTGTATATCTAGGAGAATGATGTGAATGTATAAATATAGCATGGATATGGAAATTGATAGAAGTTGATGTGTGTGATATGAATGATAAAATGTATATAGATGAATGTATGAATATATAAAAAATATTGTATATTTTAGATTAGAATTATCATAAATGATATAATGAGGATGAGAGTGAATGATCGAGTAACATGTAAGGCATGCAAGACAAGCAAACATATAGTGGATGATATGAATATGGAGTGTAAATGCCTATGCAATGTATGCATATGTTGGGGTAGTATGCATCGGATGAGACATGATAATGTAAGTATGCTATGAATTATTGTGCATGTGGATGCAAATAGTACAAAATAAGGTACTTGTATTATTGCAAAGCAAGTAGTAGTGTGATCCATTCCATTATTTCATAGATGTCAGATGTAAAAATTTATTTGAGTCGAACATTATAGTTTGAAAAATCAAACACATAGAATATCTGAGCAAGATTCTTTGGAAATCTCAACTTGCTTGACTAACGAGAAGCCAATCTCAGATCAACGTGTATGAAGTGTTGTTCATTTAACCATTTTGGGAGAGGATGGTTTAAACTGATTATTAACATAGCCTATAAGCTAGATCATCCACAAGTGCGCAGTGGTTTGTACAAAATAATATCGCTAATATGATTGATATGTCACCACTTGTAAGGCATAATACACTACCATTCAAGCATCTATAGCTCTGATGGAGATTTACCCCATGATTTCAATATGGATTTGAGGACCTTAGGGATTCAAGATTTTTGATAGTACTATGTTTCTTTAATTTTATTTTATTTTTCTTTTTGTAGTGCTCTTTGTGGATGTTTGCTTTTTTTTTTGCCCTTTTTTTGTAGCTTGTCCTTTTTTTGATCCTCAAGGTTTGATTTAGATCACACAAATGATAGGATGAGTGGGGTGAATTTTTCTAGGTGGCCAATATATGTATAGTATTGCCTGTCCTATTCTCAAAATTTTCTTAATGTATAAGATGTGCAATTTGATCCATGAAAGAACTCAAGATAGCCAAGGGAAGGATTGAAGTGCTTTATAATTTGCCAAATTTTTATGATGGTTGATTGAATTAATTGTAAATGGTTGAATCACACAAAGCTTTTAATAATCCAGTCTCATAAAAATGGGATTGGACACCAAAACTATTGTGCTAGCAAGTGTGTATTTAATTCTTTAGATGTGGTAGTCACAATGGATATGTACAGATGTCGATGTGGACATAATATATATGCATGTAAATGTGTATGAAGAATAATATATATTGCATGTAATGACAATATAGTGAGCAATGAATGAGAGGAAAAACATGTTATCATGCAGTAAATGACGCAATGAATGACATGAGTATGGTATGTATGAAGTATGCAAACACTATACAAGGTTGCCCTAGGATAATATCCTATAGAATGAGGTGATGAAAGTAATGAAGAGGATATGATATGAGAAAATAAAAGAAGAATAAGAAGAAGAAAGAAGAGAGATAAAGGAATAAAATGAAACTAATCAAAGGTATGTAGCCGCTCGAAGTGTGACCATACAACATTGATAAGTAACAAGAAGGAAGAGGAGGGAGAAAGAAGAGAAGGAAAAATCAAAGGTATGTAACCACTCAAAGTGTTACCATACAACATTGATCAAAGAGGAAGAAGATGAAGAATAGAAGAAGTAGAAATAAGTAAGATAAATATGAAGAATTCAATGTAGACATACACCATGAATGGACGGTTTTAGTTTTGTTGTTTTTATTATTGTTGTTATTGTTGTTATTGTTTTTGAATTGTTGTGTTTTCGTAATAGTCGCAATGGTATGTACAAAGAATGGTGAGCTGTAAATTAAAATGTTGAGGCATAAAATGCTTGGATATGAATGATGTTGAGGGGTTCAAGGTCAGCAAGACCTTTAATATGGGTAAGACAATATACCCCAAAATTGAATTTATGTGTAACAATGTAAGAACCTAACCAACTAGGCACAAATATAACACAAAGGTGGCATAGTTGGCTAGTTATCTATTGGTTCTCTTTGAGGAATAGATATTTGAATTGAAATTTGCATGGATGTACCTTGCTATGATAGGCACATCAAAGACAATATTGGTAAATGTGTATGTGTTTAATGATGTAAATGCAATATTCATCCAAGAGTGTTAATTGGTTTGATTTTTTTGGATGAGCAGTATCATCATTGATAAATATTAGCATTGATATGCGCAATGATGATAAGCTCAAGCTCTAGAGGTAGTAGATTTCAAAAATGTTATTGCCTCAGTTGTATTTTAAATGTGATGTCTCTGCTATGGTTTTGTATGAAGAATGGTGCATATGGTTTTATGGGCCTCATCCTATCAGCTAAAATCAACTCTTTAGAGGCTTTACTCTTTTCCTATGCTCTACCCTTAGGAAATGGTAGGGATCATGCCATTTGGGAACCATCAGATATTGGGGAATTCATTGTTAAGTCAGCTTATCAACTCCTTCTAACAGTTGAGGAAATCCTAATTCCTTTCAAATTAGTGTGGACCAAACACTTAACCCCAAAAGTCTTCTTTTTTTCTTCTTGCCATTCAAAACATAATTTTAACTATTGAAAATCTCATCAAGCATGGAATCCCACTCCCCAATAGATATTTTTTTATGTCAAGTTGATTGGGAATTGACTCACCATATTTTCCTAACCTATCCTTACTCCAGTTCCATCATTAACAACATTTTCTAGAGGTTTCAGATCAGTTGGGCCAAACCTCCTTCAATCATCGAGTTGTTTTCCCAATGGCCTCTTTCATTTTGTAATCCTTGCCTTCGTCATATTTGGAAATTATGTCTTCACCATTTTCTATGGAAAGTATGGATTGAAAGGAATCAAAGAGTTTTTTCTAGTTTTATCAAGGATGTTTCATCCATCACCAATAGAATCATTTTCTATGCTAAAGAGAATGCACTCATCATCCCAAATGATCCTCACCCAATTTCTAGGTTTGAAGCCTCTTTACTAGATTCTTTGCACATTTCCTTGGATAAACCCAACTCCAATTCTTCCCATATATCTAGGAACAACATCAAGTGGAGTCCTCCACCGCAAGGATGGGTAAAGATAAATTTTTATGGGGTAGCCAAAGGCAATCCTGGCAGAGCAAGAGCAGGAGGGATTCTTAGGGATCACAAAGGAAATTCTATATTTGCCTTTGTTGAGTGCCTGGGTGAATAGTCAAATCACATAGCTGAAGCAAGAGCTCTTTGGAGGGGTCTTTCATTGATCAAATAATTTCTTGGTAATGTTATTGTTGAAGGGGATTCTTTAAATATAGTAAATTATTTGAATAATTCCAAAACCCCTACTTGGAGAGTCAGAAACTACATTGAAGATGCCAAAAACTTGATCCTCCATCAGCAAGAGGTCATCATCTAGCATGCTTTCAGGGAAGCAAACAAAGTGGTGGACAGGTTAGAAAATATTGGAGTCAATGCTCCTAGTTTGATGACGTGGATTGATATCCTTCCATAGGAGGTTAACAAAATTGCCACGAAAGAGAAAGTTCAAAATGACTGACAAATTATTATTTAATTTAATTAGCTTTAATTTTTGTATGAAGGATTTATTTTCCTTAGGTCAACTTGTCAATATGACACTTAGTGTCATTAGGGTCCTATCTCACATGAAGATTTTGTTTTCCTCGAGGAAAATTGTCATCAGTGTTCTCAACGCTATTGCGGTCTTGTTCTACACTATCCTTATGGTTTTTCCAAGTCAAATTTTCAATGGTGTTTGTAGCACCAATTTTCAAATTTTAAATATTTCCAAACATGATTGGACTATTATCATAGCTAGTCATCATGATTGTCTTCATATCTTAATTCATCACCATTCGATGCACCACCTTGCCCACTCCTTTTCAAATCCCATCCACATGTCAAATCATCATTCCACTTTGTCACTCATTAATTTCACATGCCTCCTCATCCTCATCACCTTCTTCACACATTTTTCGAGGGAGATTTTTGCCTTTTTCCAATGCTTTGGTATCATGCTTTTCCTTGCGAGGTTTTAGTTCCAAAAGAGTTCACCTACCCAATGGATCAATCATGTCCAAGCATGGCACACATCGATGGTGCTAGATGCTTTGGAAATTTTGAGTCCACTAAGGCCTGTTACATTGTTGCCAGGTCTAGGTTGGTATTAATATTTCCAAGTAATTATTGTAGCTTGAGGAGGTGGCAAAGCTTCCAAAAATACCCAAGAATTTCACCTATTTCAAAATCCCACCATCAATCCAAATCTACCACTTTGCTTGATGAATTTCTAAGGTCCTTGATAGAGCATTCTATGTTTCCCTATATGTTGGACTTGATACTCTTGAGGTTGAACCAGTTGTAGCGGTGATTATGACTACGCATGGATTTATGCCTTTTCTATAGTATTTTTTGGGATGGATTGGGATGTTAACATGAATTTTTCCTCCACTTGGGAGAAAGGAGTTGTCATAATTCATGGAGTCAATTTTCAAGTTGATCTCCAAATCCTAGCTAAAATTATAGGACAGCCTTTGATGGGAAAAACCATTCATAGAGATAAACACAATTGGGACATGGAGTTGAGGGAATTTGAGCCAAAATATAGTCTTTGCAAGCTTATCAAACCAGGGATGATCAAGGAGGAATTACCAACACCGTGGAAAGAAGTTATGAAGCCTGTGATGGAGTACATCATGGTTGATGACCCAAGTTCTCCACTACAAAGTTTTCACATTGCATTCATAAATCACTTCAGGGAAGTGAAGCCTATAAATATCCTTGAGTATCTATACTTATCCATGGAGTATTCCATTGACATGGCTCACGCTAAGAAGGATGAGACTTGGCCTTCTCATTAGGGGCTCTTCAAGGTGATTTACAAACATCTACTTGAGAAATTCTTGAAAGGTAATGTTCCCATACCAGAACAACAAGCAGAGTCTAAAAAACTATGGAGGAGGAAGCATCTATCACCCCTTCTTCAAGTGCAAGAGGATCCAAGAAGAGGAAATTTGATGTTATTTCAAAGGATGTGGATCAATCGATCAAAAATAAGGATAATATGGAGGACCATCCCATCCCTATGAGAATATCTTAGTGCTTGAAGGATAGATTCATCTTGAACTAGCAGAAAATTCATGACAACACTCCTAAGGATGATCATGAGGACCCAATGATCAAAATATTACAGGAATATATCATCAAGATGAGCACTGCCACCATTTTTCAGATGGAGAATATAGTGGCCTTGAGCACTACCACCATTTCTTAGATGAAGGAACACAAAAATGCTCTCCATATGCTATTCTTCTGCACCAACTACCCTGAGGACTTGTTCGATAGGAAAACCACTGATTCTAGTGCTGGAGTCAACAACAAGGAGGATGAGATGGTGGAAATCACGAAGGAAGCCTTCAAGGAAGTCCCCAAGGAAACTGAGAAGGATGACACTAAGGATACAACAACCAAATAATTCCTTTGGGGATTTTTTTTTCTATTTCTTTTTGATGTGTTGGAATGTTTGGTTCCTTTTTGGTGTGTTTGGATGTTTCTTTTTGTAGTCATAAGGATTATGCTTAGTCTGGATGTAAATGTTTTATCTTTGGCTCTTGCATCCTTAGATGCAACTTTTGTACCAAGGCGTTAGAATGCCTTTAAAATGTCCTCCTTAATATATTTTTGTTAACTTACCAAAAAAATTTTTTGGTTGAATTTCTCACATAGTGCGCAAACATTCTTGGGTTGGAAAAGCATACCGTTATTAGACATGACCATGGAAGAGATGTCAAAATGATAGGTGATGTGTAAAGTAATGAATTTGATGTTTTTAAGACCTATTCTAAGAATGATAATGGTGTCTTGAACCCAATTTGTATAATACTCCACAATATTGTTGGATGGGATGGAGAGGATTTTGTTAAGAAAATGCAAATCCCATTGAGAAAAGGACCACATAGATTGAACTGACTAGAGTGCTTGAGATGATAAAAAGTGTAATATTAGCATGGTGTTTCCATGTGATGTATGGAAAAATGTATTCACAAAAAATATGCTCCAGTGTAAGCCAATACTAACCCATGTGTAATATGATTCTTAATGAAGTGTTGGTTTTGTGTGTGGTTTTAGATAACGCCGAAGGATGCCCTCATGGTTGTGTTGAGAATGAATATCTCCTAGCAATGAATAATGGATTTCCCTTTTTTTGTATGCTCATTGAGAAGAGTGGGGTGAATCCAAAAATAAAATACCTTATTTTATAGAATCTTTGACATGGGAAAAAAATAAATATTGTGAGGCTTAACCATAGATGTGATCGGTATGAGAATATGATGAAATGTGTTGTGGAAGAAGGATGAACTCTCTTAGTTGTTGAAATGGATTGAAAAGGGAACATAATCCCCTAATTATGAAAGTGAGTAGATGAGGGGAGGAAAAGCCCCCTAGTGATGAAGAATTGGTGGAAGTGGATGAGCCATGATGATGGTCGTGAAGAAGTAGATGCCAAATTGTCTTGCAATCATGATCAGTGTAATATAACCCAAATTTGAAAGGGATAAATGTATTTGGAACTTTAGCTTGGAAAATCTTCGAATATTAGTTTGATTTGGTCAACTAGTCAACCATATATGGGTCCTACTCATGATAGTGCACATACATGAGCCCCAGTATCCAATGACATGTAACTTACCAGATTGTGATCAGATTGGAATTTGTGGAGAAGAGACCTTTTTTTGCATGTCTACCCCAGCAAATGAGGGCTAAAGATAGTCTTAGATAAAGTTCTTAGATATTTATCAATTCTAATATTTAGTGTGTGATGAGTGATCATGTGCAATATAGCATATATATGTAAAATATATATCCCTACAAGCAAGGAATAGGTGATAGGGAAGGTGAGAAATGAGGATGAGGTGATTTGAAAAGAGGAAAATATACCCCTAATGATAGGATATGGAGTGCAAGGAGGAGAATTCCCCCAATGTTAGAAGAAGGATGGTAGGGGGAGAAGTCCCCCAATTGTAGTAAATGGATGGTGAGGAGGAGAGGTCCCCTATTTGAAAGAAATGAGTGGTAAGTAGGAGAAAACTCCCCCAAATACTATGGTAGGCTATATCTATTCTAGCCTTGACTATGTGAATTGGTATATCTATGCGTTAGAACATTTTGGGGTTTGCCTTGGTCAAGCCCCATATATATAAATATAAAGACTCAAAAGTTTAATCTAGAATGCGTCCTCATGAAATAAAATCTATTCGAACATGATCAAGGCAAGACTAAATAAAAGTACATTTTGAAATAAATCTAAGCTAGAATGCTTCCTCATGAAATCAAATCTATGCTAATGCTTTTGAAATTGAAATTTAACTAAATGCCTTTGAAATTGAAATCTAGCTAAATGATTTTGAATTGAAATCTAGATGAAATGCAGGGTATTCAAATCTAGCTTAAATGCAGGGTATTCAAATCTAGATTAAATACTGGGTATTCAAATCTAGACTAAATGTTGGGTATTCAAATCTAGATTAAGTGTAGGGTATTCAAATATAGATTAAATTTTGGGAGTTCAAATATAGATTAAAATTCTGGGTATTCAAATGATAAGAATTAAAATGATGAGAACTGAAACTAGTCTAAGAAACTTCCTCATGAAACAAAATCTATCCTAATGCATTGAAAGAAAGACTAAATAGAAGTACATTTTGAAATAAATCTAACTATATGCCACATAAAAATACAAGGAATGATACCACCTTGCATACACTGTGGCAAGAGGAAGTTTGGGTTCTAGGTATGGGGGCACGTAATCCTCAAGAACATGAGGCTCTTAACCTCCCTTGAGGTATCTTGCTAGTTGTTGGGGTGTCTAAAATCAATACCTATGCTTCAAGGACCAATTTTGAGGTAGATTGGGAAGTTCACACACCTATGTGTGTACTATCAAACCTCTTAAGCTCACTGGTGTACCAATAAACTTTGTGATAGAGTGAGGCAAATGGTGAAACCTTTGATATAAGGGCATAATTTTTTGAACCTAGCCATTGATTTTTGTGGGTCGTATGCTTTGAGGTTCACAGAAAAAAATTGAATGTGAGGCAAAGGGCACAAAATTTTTAACCTAATTATATATTTATGAGGGTGAGGCAAAAGGAAAAACTTTGTCAACCTCACACATGTCGTTGTTACATGAGTGATTGTTGGGGAACCAACATTGGTTGTTTATAACCCTAGTACCTGTTGATTATGGAATGATGTAATGAAGGACCAACGCGTATTATTTTTGAACTGGTGCATGATGAATGGAATGCGTTGCAAGTTGTGGAACCAGTACTTATGGTGGTAGCACTAGAAATTGCAGATGTTGAATGACTAGGTGTTGCGAAACTAGCATTGGATTTTTATGGCCCTAGTACTCGCTAATTATGGAATAATGTGATGGAGGACTAGTGCATGTTCTTGTTGCACTGGTGCTTGATGAATGGAATGAGTTGCAGGTTGTGGAACCAATACTTGTGGTGGTAGTACTAGAATATGTAAATGTTGAATGAGTGGAAGTTGAGAAACTAGAATTGAATTTTTGTGGCTCTAGTACTCGTTAATGTGGAATGATGTGGTGGAGGACCAATGCATGTTCTTGTTGCACTGGTGCATGATGAATGGAATGAGTTGCAGGTTGTGGAACTAGTACTTGTGGTGGTAGTACTAGAACCTATAGATGTTGAAAGAGTGGGTTTTGGGGAACTAGCATTGTATTTTTATGAACCTAGTACCCCCTGATATGGAATGATGTGGTGGAGGACCAGTGTATATTCTTGTTGCATTGGTGCATGATGAATGGAATGAGTTGCAAGTTGTGGAACTAGTACTTGTGGTGGTAGTACTAGAACCTACAGATGTTGAATGAGTGGGTGTTGGGGAACTAGCATTGGATTTTTATGGCCCTAGTACCTCCTAATATGGAATGATGTGGTGGAGGACCAATACATGTTCTTGTTGCACTAGTACATGATGAATGTAATGAGTTGCAGGTTGTGGAGCCAATACTTGTGGTCGTAGTACTAGAACCTGTAGATGTTGAATGAGTGAGTGTTGGGGAACTAGCATTAGATTTTTATGGCTCTAGTACCCCTTGATGTGGAATAATTTGGTGGACTAGTACTTGTTCTTGTTGCACTGGTGCTTTGATGAATGGAATGAGTTGCAGGTTGTAGAACCAGTACTTATGATGATTGTACTAGAATCTATTGAGGCTGAATGCTTTATGGAGGACCAGTATGGGTGGTGGTAATACTGGAACCTATAGATGAATGGAAGTGTGGTGGGACTGATATTGGTGGTTGATGCCCTGGTACCTAATGAATGGAATGAGTGGTAGGTTGTGAGACTAGTGCTTGTTGTTGTTGCACTAGAACCTATGGTGGATGAATGAAAGTGTGATGGGATCGACATTGGTAGTTGATGCCTAGGTACCTGATGAATGGAATGACTGGTAGGTTGTGAGACTAGTGCTTGTTATTGTTACACTAGAACATATGGTGGATGAATAAAATTATGGTGGGACCGACATTGGTAGTTGATGCCCCGATACCTGATGAATGGAATGAGTGGTAGGTTGTGAGACTAGTGCTTGTTATTATTGCACTAGAACACGTAGATGATGAGTGTATTGTATATGGGATAAGAGGTGAATGTAAGGCAAAGGATGCAACCTTGTGAAGTTCCTAATTATGGAGGTGTTGAGTGAAATATGTTGGAAGAAGGTGATATGCTATGAGATGTGGCAGATGAGTGGGAAGGAGAGGAAAAAATGCCCTCCCAATTTTGGAAGATGTGGTGGAAGAATATGAAACTCCTCCAAGGGTGGAAGATGTGTTAGAGGGATATGAACCTTGCTATATGTAGAAGAAGTGTTGGAGGGAGATGAACTCCCCCCAAGTCTGAAAGAAGTGGTAGGAGAAGATGAATCTCTATTAGTGCACATAGCCTATCTCAATGCTATAGTTGGTCAAGATATCACATTAATGTAAAAATGTTTGATTATGCACTATTGAGCACTCCTACTAAACTGTTGAGGAGGTTGGTTGGTTGGTTATCCAACCAACCATGGCATTGTATATAAATCCTTTCCAAATAAATAAATGACTACTTTTTCATTTTATTTCTTGGCAGGTTTCTTCATGGTACCAGAGCATGGTGAGATCGAGGCACGGTTCGAGTAGACCTAACAACACAAAGATCGAGGGCCCCTGAGACCTGAGACCGGGTGGGACTTGAGTGATGTGGATGAGACCTAAGATAGGGCGGGACCTGACCAAGGTGGTGAGACCGAGGCATAGCAGCAGAGAGGTTGGGGGTTCCATCCCAACCAACGTTGTGCATTTTTTGATGAAAAAAACCTTTATCAAAAGATGCATGTGGATATTTTGTTCTCACCTCCAAGTGCAGCAAATATGGTTCGGGGTCCCTTTCAGGGAGTGTGAGGTTGGGGGTTCCAACCCCACCCACAACCAATTTTTTATATAAAAGCATTTTTGACCAAAATTTGCTTAACAAAAAATTGTTGCAAAAGTTGCTTAACAAAAAAAAATTGCAAAAGTTGCTTAATTTTTTGCACAAGTTCAAGAAAAAGTTGCTAAAACACAAGCACTTCTTACTGGAAAAATTCCCACATCAAGGGGGGACTTTCATAATGGCATCTGTGCACAAGTATCTCTCAGATTCACAATTGCTGAAAGGTCCAAATTTTGCTCCATGGAAGACAAAAATGAGAGCCATTCTTCAGGTGGAAGACTTATGGGATGTTGTAACTGGGACTACAAAACACCCTCAAACAACAGGAACCGATCAAGAAGCTTGGGATAAGAAGGACAATACATGTCTCATGTTTCTCCTCCTTGATACTACAGATGAGGTCCAACCTCATATATGTGATGCAAAAACCAGTAAGGCAGCTTGGGATTCTTTGATTACTGTCTATGAAGGAAAGAATCAGTCCACCATTCTACACCTTCAAACTCAACTACACACCCTCAGTATGAATTCTAGGGATACAGTTGATCTATTCCTTTGTAGAGTGGCAAAACTAAAATCCAAATTGAATGCAATGGGAAAACCAATGGATGATGATGTCTTGAACTCTGTCATCTTGAGAGCATTGCCAGACTCCTACAAGATGTTGATCACTTTGCTCAACATTTTTGGTAGACAAGTGTCCTTTGCGTAATTGGTAAATTTACTCCAGACTAAGGAGGCAAATAAAGTTCAGAAAGATGAGGTGCTAGATAATGCTATTTCCAACCAACAAAGGAGTAAAAACCTAGGCCAGTTTCAAAAAGGAGGTTCTTCCTCCAAGGGAAAAGGAAAACAAAATTAGCAAAAGGATAAATATTGAAAAATTTGTGATATTAATAACCATGACACCAATAGGCGTTGGTTCAAAAACAAGAAAAAAATGATCAAACTCATAGGAAGAAAGGGAAATAGAAACAAAAATATAAAAAGAAACATAAGAAACCTAAGGGACATGTTGCTTATGCTGACTCTAACTCAGACTCATATTCCTCAAGGTTCGATTCAGATTTTGACTCTAAAAGAGCACACAAGGTGCTCATGACCCATACTTCATCTTCCTAGATAGATGTTGTATGGTAAATTGATTTGGGAGCTAGTAAGCACATGACTGGAGACAAATCATGGTTTGAAACATTTGAAGAGAAAGAGGGAAAGCCAATCACCATTGTTCACGATCAAGTATACCAATTAAAGGTAGAAGGGAATGTTTCTATCATTCTTCCAGATGGTATATGTCAGATAGAGAGGGTTCTCTATGTCCTCGAATTAGCCAATAATCTATTGTTTGTTCCCCAAATTTTGGATAGAAAAATGGATTTTGTGTTTCAAGTTGTTAAAGGCAAGAAGAGATGTTTTATAACCCGAAAAGGTAAAAATATTGCAACCGGTTCCTACAAGCATGGATTGTTCATTCTAGATGCTCTTTCAACTCCTCATGTTGCTCTAGCTATGACTTCAAAGGAAGCTACTTCTATCTGGCATAGAAGATATGGGCATCTCAGTTTAGGGTATTTGCTCGAATTGAGAAAATATGAGATGGTGAGAGGACTTCCTCATCTCTCCTCCATATTACTCGTTTACATGGATTTCTTAGCAGGGAATCAACATCGAGTACCTTTTGAGTCTAGCTCTTCTAGAGCTCAAAAACCTTTGGAGTTGGTACACACTGATCTGTACGGTCCTATACCAATAAGTTATGGTGGAAAGAAGTACTTTCAATTTTTTGTTTATGATTACTATCGCAAGATGTGGGTTTTCTTCCTCCAATTGAAATCAGAGGCATTTTCATACTTTCAACAATTCAATAAAATTGTAGAAAAAGAGTCTAGATGTTTCATCAAAACCCTCTGCTCATATCGAGGGGGAATATACTTCCAAAGAGTTTTCATATTTCATGAAAGAACATAGGATAAAACAACTGACAACAACTTATACACCACAACAAAATGGTGTTGCTAAGAGGAGAAATCGCTCCATTATGGAAATGGTCTGATGTGTGATAAAATGAGAACATATTGAAGATCAATATTGGGTAGAAGTAGTCAATACAACATCATACCTCCTGAATAGAGCACCCACAAGGGATCTACAAGGCAAAACTCCACAAGAAGCATGGAGTGGTAAGAAACCCTCCATTTCTCATCTACGAGTGTTTGGATGTAAAGCCTTCATGCATATTCCAAAATAGAGAAGGACAAAGTTAGATGAGAAAACCTTGCAATGTATCTTTCTTGGTTATGATGAGCATTCAAAGGGATATTGCTTGATCGATCCTATAACCAAGAAAACACATATAAGTAGATGTAGTATTTGATAAGCTTTCACATCAAATTATACCTCTACAATAGTGTATCATGAGGATGATGAGCCTAAGCAATAGGTTTCACCCTCTCAGAAAAAGATTCCAAAATGGTACACCAACACTTTGAGAGATTCTAAATTGACCTCACTTCCAGATATGACTCTAGATCGACCATGTACACATAGTATCACTCAACAGAATAAGGCAGAAGCATCATATTCAAAAGTTGATGAAATTTATCACCAATTTGATGAATTTTTCGTAGATGCAACATAAGATAGAGAAATGGATATAGAGCATGAAAGGGTTTATTTAACAACATTGGATGAAAATGAACCCACAATTGCTTAGAAAGCTCTTAGTAAGTGTTAATGGAAGGTTTCTATGGAAGCAAAGCATACATATATCATGAAAAATCACACTTTGAAGCTAGTAAATCTACCTTTAGGATAGAAACCCATTGGTTGTAAGTGGGTATTCAAAGTAAAGTATAAGACATATGGTACAATTGATAAGCATAAAGCTCATCTGGTTGCAAAGGGCTATCTCCAAAAGAAGACATAGATTATGAAGAGACATTTTGTCCTACTGTAAAAATGACTACCATCCGAGTATTGTGTGCTATGGCAACTCAATTTGGGTGGTAGTTACATTAGATGGATGTAAAAAGTGCCTTTCTTAATGGTGATATACAAGAAGAAGTATACATGACTCAACCTGAAGGATTTGTTTTCAAAGGACAAGAATAGAAAGTTTGCAAGTTAATAAAATCCTTGTATGGGCTAAAATAAGCTCCTCAAGCTTGGTACATCAAAATTGATAGTCACCTATTACAACATGGATTCCAATGAAGTCCATCAGATGCGAATATCTATATAAAGAACAATGGTTCTGACATAGTGATTCTGGTGCTATATGTAGATGATTTGATCATAACATGTAGTTCAAAAAATATGATTGATATAGTGAAAAGTGATCTCAAATCATCTTTTGAAATGATAGATCTGGGACTTCTACACTACTATCTTGGTTTATAAGTAACTCAAAAAACCATCATATCAGAGTTACACAAAATAAATATGCCAAGACTTTGATTGAAAAATATTGCATGACTGTCTGTAAGTCAAAAGCTACTCCCATGGAAGCAAAACTTAAGTTGTCAATATATGATCAATCTCCATAGGTAGATGGCACTCTCTATCATCAACTGATTGGAAGTATTTTATACCTAACCAATACCAGGCCTGATCTCAGTTTTGTTGTGGGGTATCTTTCACGGTTCATGCAGGAACCTAAGGTAAGTCATTGGAAAGCAATAAAAAGAGTTCTACATTATGTATGTGGTACAATAGATTTTGTCTTGGAATACAAAAAGAATAACAAGTTTTATCTACAAGGATACACGAACTCTGACTATGTTGGATCCATTGATGATCAAAAATCAACTTTTGGATATATATTTCATCTTGGATCTGGTCCTGTCTCTTGGCATAGAAAAAAGTAGTAGGTGGTTGCTATTTCTTCTATAGAGGCAAAATATCATGCAGCTAGTGGAGCAGTCTACAAGATAATATGGCTACATTGCATTCTTACAAATATGGGTCTTCCAAAGAATATTCCACTACATTTATTTTGTGACAATCAAGGTGTTTTGAAACTTGCCAAGAATCCCATTTTTCATGATCGTACCAAACACATTGACACAAGGTGTCATTTTATTCAAGATAAAATTCCAAAGCATCATATATAGCTCCAATACATTCCTACTGGAGAGCAAGTTGTAGATATTTTCACCAAAGCACTTGGATAAAAAAAGTTCAAAGTATTTTGCAAAGCTCTCTGTATTTGCCATTAATGTAATAAGGGGGGATGTTAGCGCACATAACCTATCTCAAGGCTATAGTTGGGCGGGATATCACACTAATGTAAAATGTTTGATTATGCACTATTGATCACTCCTAAACCATTGATGAGGTTGGTTGGTTGGTTATCCAACCAACCATGACATTGTATATATACTTTCCAAATCAATAAACAACTGCTTGTTCGCTTTATTTCTTGGTAGGTTTCTTCAATATCCACTAAGTGTGGAAGCGATGCTTGGAGGAAGATGAAACACCTCCAATGGTGGAAGATGTGGTGGAAGAATATGAAGCTCCTCCAATGATGAAAGACATGGTAGGAGAATTTGAATCTTTAGGAAGTGTAGAAGGTGTAACTCCACTAAATGTAGAAGAGGAGTTAGAAGAAGGTGTAACTCCACTAAATGTAGAAGAGGAGTTAGAAGAAGGTGTAACTCTACTAGATGTAGAAGAGGAGTTTGATGAAGAGAGGACTCCCCCAATGATGAATGAAGTGATAAAAGAGTGTAAATATCTACTATGTATAGCAGAGGTGTTAGAGGAAGATAGAACTCCTTTGATGATGAAAGAAGTGGTAGAAGAATATGAATATCCACTAAGTATAGAAGAGGTGTTGGAGGAAGAGAGAACTTCTCTAATGATGAAAGAAGTGGTTGGAGAATGTGAATCTCTACTAAGTATAGAAAAGGAGTTAGAGGAAGGGAAAACTTCCCCCAAGTGTGAAAGAAGTGGTTGGAGAATGTGAATCTTTGCTAAGTATAGAAGAGGAGTTAGAGGAAGATAAAACTCCCCCCAAGTGTGAAATATGGGTTGGAGAGAGATGAAACTCCTCCAAATATGAGAAATGAGTTGGAAGGAAGAGAACTTCCTCAATTGGAAAATATGAGTTGGTAGGGGAGAAGCTCCCCCAATTATAGAAGGTGAATGATAAGGAGGAGTCCTCCTAGTTGAATAATATGGATGGGAAGGAGGAGAAATTCGAGAGGTGAAAATATGTAGAAAATGTAAAATGTAAGCATAGATAGCAAGATCCATGCATAAAATGGTAAATTCCATTGGAAAAATCAGGTTCACATGGGGGGGTGTGAACCAAAATATTCACACGGGGGTGCGAACCAAAATATTCTCATGAGTCCATGCAAATTGTTTTGGGTGACCCAGATGTAGTGTTTTAGCAGTTTGGAGGACAAACCAATGTCAGAATTGGACAAAACATATACAATTGGAAATCTCTTTTCGAGCCCAATCCAATGGTGGTATTTTTATAAAATTTGGGGGTGACTTGACAGGTGAAAAGTTATGTCAAAGATGACCATTCTTCTAGAAGTGATGAATGCACAATTTCAAGCCTGTTGAAAGGGAAAAATTGGCATTATTAATGAAAGTGATGGGATGATGATAATGGAGTAGAATAAAAGATGTTGAGGTGATTAAAATAAGGAAAATACCGCAAATTATAGAATATGGTTGGTAAGGATGAGGAGTCTCCTAATTGTAGAATATATATTGGAAGGAGAGAAACTCCCCTAAGTATGAGAGATGAGGTGGAAGGAGGATAATATCCTCAATTGGAAAATATGAGGTTGTAGGGGATAATCTTCCCCAATTGTAGCATATGATTGATGAGGAGGAAAATTCCCCCTAGTAGAAGAAGATGGGTGATGAAGAGGGGATAAAATAAAGAATTGAAGAAGTAAGAAAAATAGAATATTGACAAGAAAATAAGGGGTGGTTAGTGAAATCAAAAGAAATGCTATGTTATTGGAGGATAGAACCTCAAAGGGTGGGAAATTCTCATTGCAATATGGGTATGACTAACACCTTGATAAGAAGTGCAACCATACACATGATGAACTTGTTGAGGTGGGAGAATAGATGCGAAGTTATGAATATGTGGTAGTGGTGGTACTAGATGGGGCAATGTATTTGGATTTGTGCCCCCATTCTTATGTGAGGAAGTAGTGTGATTGGTTCATTGTGTTGTGTCCTCATCCATCATGTTGTGGACTAGTTGTGTGAAAATATGACAAGTATTGATATCATGTCCTTGTTGGTGATGATAAACATAGAATTAGTGCTCATTGTACCCTTTGGGTTTTGGATAATTTGGATTGAACAATTTGACCTTAGGTAGAATTAAGTGACCTGTACAATGTAGCCATTAGAAGGTTTGAGATAGAGTCTTAGAAGGAGTGGTGGAAGAATGAGTAGAATGTGGAGGATGTTGTGCTCAAATGGGATTTGGAGTAGATAGTTATGGATTGAATGCTTGCCGAGGTTTTGGAGAGACCATTTGTTGAGGATGAGGGGTTGGTGGAGGAGAAGGAATTGTGGGACCCACCATGATTAGATTATGAACAAATGTATGACATTGATAGTGGCTCATGTGCAACTCAAGTGTATCGAGGTGTGCCAAGATGTGTCACATGTCAATGGATGGAGGAGATGGATGTATGGAAATAGAATGAGAATGAATACCAATTGTGGAGGGTGATGATTTATATGAAGAAGAATATGGAGGTGGATGAGATGAATAATGTGGGAATGAGGATCAATAAGGTTAGAAAATGACAACCTGTTGGGTGATGTGAAATGGAATTTGAGGTGGAGAAATAAAATGTGGAAGACATGATCCTAAATGAGGAGAAGCATGGTAGAAATAATGATGATGAAAATGGAGGAAAGTGGAAGGAGCATCCATAGGAGGAGGAGGAAAAGTGTGATGTCCCACATCATGATCATAGGATGAAATCCAAGAGGACGATGTGGGAGGCAAAGAGGAATTATGTGAGGAAGTAAAAAGAGTATGAGGATGGGTAGCCTTGATTAAGTGGTTGGAGAATAAGGGAGAAGATGAGATTTCTACATGATGATGTGTGCAACTACGAAGAGACCAAAATATTATGAATTTTAGACTTTTAGGGGCTCTGTGATTGGTTATGGACCGTTATATTTTGAAAAACACAAGTTCACACAAGGGGTGCAAACTTTTATGTACTTGGAAGTTCACACGGGGGTGTGAACCTTAAGAAATAGAAAAAAAAGGTGGATTTGTGCTATTTTGGACCTATGTGTACTTTGTGTAAGGTTTTGTGCAATTTAAGACCTATAAGCTAGGTTTGCACGAGGGGTGCAAACCAAAAGATTTGCACGGGGCCATGCAAATATTTTTGGTCAACCTAGATGCAGTGTTTTGATAGTTTAGAGGACCAAACGATGTTAGAATTAGGAAAATATATATCATTGGCAATATATTTTTGAGCCTGATCCAATGGTGGTAGTTTTTCAAAATTTAGAGGTGATTTGATGGGTAAAAGGTTAGGTCAAATTGATTCTTATTTTAAAAGTGATGAATGTGCAATTTCAATCCTTTGAAAAGGATAAATTGGCATAAATGATTAGAAGATCAATGAATGATGATTATGAGTAGAAGAAAAGAAATAATTGAATAAGGGGGTGAAAATTTCAAGAAAATATATAGAGTGAAGTGCATGTGATGTTACCAATGGTGGAAAACTATCAAGTGAGTTGTGAGCACTTTTTGTATGCTGTTGTAACCACTTTCATGACTCAAACAATAAGCAATATTTTTTGGATTTTTTTATGTTTTTATGGGAGTATTGTATCTATACTAAGAAAAAAATATAGGTATGGGTGAATTCTACTTGAAATAGGTATGTCGTAGTATAGAATCTCCTACAACACCCAAAAGCACATAGAATAGAACTATGTTTCCAACAGGAAAATGGCTACCTAGATGGAAATAAGTATAGTAAAATGGTATTTAAAAGGGGGGAATCAATTTCTAAAATGAGTCAATATACTCTCATGAAGAGAGGTCACACTATCAATGTGCTACTACCGGCCATAATCAAGGCTTTCTCTTAACCCTCGTGTTTAAGGCATGCATAGTAATGATCATTTGCACCCACTAATTATTTTTAAAAGCCCTATGGTAAAGTGGCTTTCTAGAACTAGCCCACTTTGAAGGTACCTTCTAGTGATTAAATTTGGATAACCAACACTCAAAAGTGGGGGACCACCTAGGGATTAAGGTCAAAATGATCACACTTGGGGGGCTACTATGGTGACTAAATGGGTAGTGAGCTAGTGGAGGGTAGAACTCTGACCTCACCAAAATCTAGTGGGGAATTGGTGATGAAATCCAATCCTTACACTATTTAAGTTGGAATATGAGTGTGTGGTGTTTGTTTGACACAACTATTTCAGAAGCAAAGCTACCCTAAGTGCCTTTTCAAAATAAATCTACTTAGCCTAAGTGCTTTTGAAAATGAATCTAGGCTAGGGTGCTTTTGAAAACAAATCTTAAGCTAAAATATGTCTTCATGAAACCCAATTTGCCTTAATGCTTTGAACCAACCTTGAAAAGATATAAACAATGCATGTTGAAGTAAAATACCTACATCCTAGTAGTTGTAGAGGCCCCTGGCTATCTTTGTGCACCCAAATTTTGTAGTTTTGAAAATTTTGCATGGGTGGATGTGAACTTGTCTATGTTTAAAAGTTCACACGGGGAGGGGAGGTGTGAACCTAGAGTTGGGGCCTACAATCTTGTAGGGTTGGACCTGAAGTGTTTCTTAGGGATTTGGCGGCATCCGTTGTGGATTTTTAACACCTATAACATAGAAAAACAACCCATAATATTTTTTAGTTAATGATTAAGCCAATTCTTTGTGGGGGTCCCATCAAGCTTGCCAAAATGAAACCAATCAAAAAGACACTACAACATTCATTCAAAATTGTAGAATCTCGCTACTTTTATTATTAAAATAAAAAGGGGGTTAAAGAGTGATATCCTTTTTACAATTCTTGCCCTAAAGGCTAAAATTGGGTCTTCCCTAAGGAAACCCTTTTAGATGTGTCCAAAGGTAGTAGGTTATATCTTATTGATATTCCTTAGTGTAGGTGGGTTTCTTACGTGTGGGCCACCACTAGTTTGATTTATCCTTTGTATCTGTTGGCCTAGAAAATTTGGTTAAAAAATTGGGGGCTTGCTTTGGTCAAACCCCATGTTTATATGGACAAAAATACCTCAAAACATACTTATAAATGCATATAATGAAGATAGATACGATTAAGAAGCATATTTACCTATGTTTGGAGCCTCTGGACTGTCAAAATTAGGTTGGCATGGGTGGCTTGCAAATTTGTCTGGGACCTAGAAGTTCATACCCCAAGGTGCAAACCTATCTTTTTTTGACTAAAATTGCCAGATATGAAGTAAATGGTGTTTTTATGCTACAACTTAATTGATTTTTCATTGGTCACCTCTAGAAGTCACCTCCTTTGTCGATAACCTATCTAAATCACAAGGAGCATGATACATCTGATGGAGACACTAAAGCTAAATGGATATTATGGATGTGGGATGGATTATGTGAGTCTAGAGTGATTTTAGTAGAGTTTTTATAAGCAAAACCTAATATATCCAAAATGGTGAAAATAACCTTCCATTTATAGACTTGGCCAAGGTTAGGGGGGGGCTGAGGTGTCCCCTATGAGGTGTGCATTGTGAGGTGTCCACTGAGGTATCCTACCTCATAAATAGAATTGGGTGAGAGAATATCTCACCCATCCACATGTCATGATGACCTGGAGGAAATTCTTCAAATAGCATTAATTGCAATTGAATTAGAAATATCTGGATGAGAGGTGGTAAGACTAGGCTAGGCTAGAATACATGAGGTGGAATACTTAGACTAAATCATGATTAGATCTAATTAAGTATGTGATTTAGCTATAAAGCAAGTTTTGACCAAAAATGTTGAATTTTGACCATAAAGTGCTTTTTGACCATGGTGGAGAATTCAACCTTGGTTGAGTTGTGAATGAGGTCACATGAGGATCTATAGTTAAGCTTAGGAAGGAGCTTAGCTATCCCATGGGGAATAAGGATGATGAATAGTGATTTTGATAAATGAATAGTATTTTTAGCCAATTTATGCAATTTTTATGGGTTTTGAAAATTGATTGACCGTGATGATGTGAGAAGTGTAAATGTGCAACTTCTGGGTGTCTACAAGCACCCTGATCTTAGATTAATTTTAGTGAATACTATGGTGTCTCTTAGTTGATCAAAAAAATCATCGATTCTAAGTAGGGGGTATTGGTTCTTGATTGTAACCTTATTTAGCATTCTATAGTCAATACACTATTAAACAATCATATTTCTTTTTCATGAATAAAACTGATGCACCCTAAGGTGACACACTTGGTTTTATTAACCCCTTATCTAATAGCCCTTGTAGTTGAACCTTTATTTTGTGCATCTTGATAGGATTCATCCTATATGGATATCTATGAATAGGTTATGCTCTTGGCATAAAATCAATTATGAAATCAAATTCCTACATAGGAGGGAGTCCAGGTAAATCCTCTAGAAATACATCCTTAAAATCTTGTAAAATTGGATGTTTTCCTAGAACCTCTCTCTTTTGATCATATTCTCCTTCATTGAGCTTTACAACATACAATATCCCTCCTTTCTTGAGGGATTTCTTCAATTGCATGAATGACAACATATGGGTTTGAATACCCTTACTGGCTATAAATTCTTAATATTTATTTACCTTTATTTGAATATTTGATCCATCCATCTTGAAAATTAATTATGAATTTATGGGCTTGCAACCAATCCATCCCTAGGATCACGTAGAAGGTATAAAGTGGAGCTACATACAAACAACCTTATGTGGTACCACTAGCAAAAGTAGTTTATTGCATTGGATAACATTGGTTTACTGAGTATTTTTACCTAGAACCATACTCTACCTTCCATCCATGGACCAAATATCCTAGTATTTTTGATATATCCTTTGATAAACTAGAAGATATAAAGCTATCTATGGTCCCAATATCAATTAATTTTTTTATTTATTATTAAAAATATTACCTTTCACAAGTAATCAGGTGACTTTCCCTTCTAGCTTTTGTTTCTATATTGCGGCGTAGATCTGATGCGTTCATTTCCCTTGGAATTAGATGAACTTGACCTTGGTTGGTGTGGAAAATCATTAGCATAATGTGGGGCTTTGCAATGATAACACCCATCCTTCGGTCCTTGCTTATTTTTCTATTTTTTTCTCCCTATATTACTTATTGGGGCTGAGGTTTTTGGTTTTTGAGGGTGAGGCTTTGCGTTGTTGGGTTTATTGTTGGTTTTTTTGGAAGATTTTCTTTAAATTTCCCTATTTTCTATTATGTCTCTTCTCAAAATTTTTAGGGTTCTTTGTATTTCGATCCTATTTCTCTTCCCATTTAAATAATCCTTGACTATTCCTTTTCCTTAGTGCTTACCAAACTTGCTCAGATAGGGTACCATAGTTGAATTGCAGGTGAAACTCTACTTTATTTACCAAATCATGTCTTTTGTGGTAATTTAGGCCCATGCATGTTTACATAATTCTTCACTCTAGATTCTAACTCATGAATAAACTTGTGAAATCTCATCTTCTCATCATAAGAAGTGTTGAGGATACTTAGGCTTATCCACTTAAACCTAAGTTAATATTTCATTAATTATTATTATTTATTATTTTTGTACTTTGTATGCATGTGAGGCATAATATGCCCACATAATACATAAGTTGTTATGTTGTTAGATGTTTAGTTAGTTGTTAGTTGATATCCATGTTGTCATTTGTCCTCTAGCAGTTAGTTGTCATCCATAGTTAGCAGATTTGTTATCTGTTATTTAAGTGGTTGGCCATGTTTAGAAATTGTTATAACCACTTAACCACATGAGATTCTTTGTATTGCTTATATATTCTATGCATTTGAATAATAAACTAGATTCATGTTTGGTTTCTACATCATTGGTAATCAAAGCCGAGGATTTATTTTTTGCAAGGAGGACAAGTTTCCACTTTTTGTGAGGTGCCTAGTGAGATTTATAGTGCATCAAAACCTATGAAGGTGTTAGTGGAAATTATCTTTAGGCCACCAACAACATCAAGTGAAGTTGAGGTAGTAAAGGGTAGAATTACCCCTACACCAATTACCCTTGACATCAGGTTAGAGGGTAAATCAGATTACCCCTTAGAGGCAATAAATTGGGAATCATCCAATTTAAATATTGCAAAAAATTACCTACCTTGAAGATAAGAGAGCCAAGAAGATATTTGATAAGCGATTCCATAAATTTGAGGCCAAATTATGGCCAAAAGGAGGTTTTCCAGAGAATCTGCTATGGAAGCACCAAGTTTCCAAGAAGGTTGTGAAATATTTGAAGCAAAATTTGGCTTCATATTTTCATGCACAAAATAGAGTGGAGTTCACTACTATTTTATATAAAAAATTAAATTTCTTTTATGCATGAAATATATATATTTTTAAAATATTAATATTTTATTTAAAAAAAAGATTACCGAATTTGATAGTTGATGACCTAGTGTTTCAGTTGACAGAAGGAGGATCTCCCCACCCCATTTTACCATAATACCCCAAATACTTATACCTCCCTCCTATCCTTCTTCTACCCCCTTCCTTATTCTTTGTGCGGGCTCCATTACCATCACATGTGCGGTAGACGCCAATCGAACCCTTGCAAGTGATGTCGATAGAAAACTGACATCAGTGGTGGCCGGTACTAGTTGACACAAGGGAGAACAACTAGGATTAGACATGCTTCAACCACCATCATAGGTCAGGGAGGTAGTTTCTATCACTCCCATGATCAATCATAGGCAGTGATCAATTCGACAATCGCAGGAGGTGACATTATTTTACGAAGTAGGCGGTAAATTTTTTTTAGAAAACTTTATAACCTTCCTAAGGTTTTAACCTGACCAATCACACAAGAGTCCCAAAAACCTAAATTTTTCCATCTCAAAATGTGACATGTGGTGTGTTAGCATTGGATTGATGTGGAATTATTCTCGACATTGTTTGGTTTTTGATAGAATTTTTTTCTAGATAGCAACATCGAAATTTCACACGAGTTTCTAGTGACGTTGAGTGGGTTATGATGAAATTCGATGAACATATCAGTGGCAAGAAATTTTTTATAGGTAGTCTCTACCATGTCATATTTATGAGAAAAACTAGGTATAGATCCGGTGACAATGTTTGGCAGGTGGTGTTGGATCTCTGGCACCTTGACGGGTTTCATTTTTCTAGCACAGATAAATTTTTTTTGGGTTTGAAATTTGGTAACCACTAGCATTCTCGATGACATTTCGATACATCCCTCACCAAATATTGACTGGTTTCAAAAAATTTTGATAGTTCATGAAAGGTAACATAGTTCTCAATCACCGACACATGCTTTGGATTTCACCAATGATAAACACGACATTCCCGTGTTTCTTGATGACTTATTTAATTTTTTTGTAAGGTTTTAATTATTTTTTGACCATCGCAAACTTTTTATCATCGTGGAGTCCACCGACGACTGATGATGAGGGAGCACACTATTTAAATGGGACTACTAGTCCCACATTGCCCTCACGGTGGGCAAAATAAGATTTAAAATTACATTTGTGTCATAAGGTGGATGTGAGTGCCATAGGCTCACACAAGGCTTGCCATTCACGAGCCCACACTTGGGTGGTACTACGTAGGGTGGTGAAACTTAACTGACTTGGGTACCTTACCATGTGGCAGTTGATAATTGCTTGTTGACTGCATTATTGACTTCCACCAGTTCGACTGTACAGTTGACGCGTAAAATTTCAAAATATTTTTTGGTGCTCAAAATAAAATTTCTGGTGAGAAGGAAAATTTGGTGACAAGACAAATTGGAGGAAAGAAGTTCAAATTTGAATTTTTAAATTCAAAAATTTGGTGCCAAAAGTAGAAAAACAACAAAGTAAGGTGAAATTTCTCCATTTTTGGTCATTTTTCAGCCAATTTTTTTGCAAACTTTTGCAAATTTCTACAAATTTGATAAATTTTTTCCTCCTAACCCAATTTTTGGTATTGTAAGGGCTAAATTTTCAAATTTTTAGTGCTAAATTGTAATTGCAAAATTTGATTTTATTTTGTAAAAGCACTTTAAATAGCCCATTTTTGAAAAATTTGGAAGGCAAATGATTGTAAAAATCTAGGAAACTCTTGCATTAGGAAAATTTTTCAAATTCCTAAGCCTATATTAGTTCTAGTATCCTTTTTGTAATCCTCCTAGTCTAGCATATATTAGGAACCATATGGCTTCAAACCTCAAATCAAACATGGAAAACCTTACTATTGTAGTAGACATTTAAGCAAATAAGGTTAAAGACATTATGGTGAAATTAAATCTAGGAGATATAAAAATTCATCACAATCATGCAAGTAAAGCCAAATGTGAGGTCAAATTATATGATGGATCTAGGGATCTAGATGTCTTATCTACATGGATTTTGGATATGCAAACTTGGTTTGCTTATGCTAAAATTCTTGAGGATGAACAGGTTGTATTTGCTACAGTCAAACTTACAGGCCTAGCAAAAGTCTTAATTGTAGAAATACAAATCCATAATGCCATAATGACTTGGAAAGAATTAATCCAAATTTTGAAAAACATATTATTTCCACCAAAATACCAAAGTGACCTCACTACCAAGTGGTATAGATCGAGGTAAACCTATGGGATGTCTATTCCTGACTACATTTTCTAATTCAATAGGCTAAGGGTATTGCTTGGTGTGAAAGATTCAGAAGAGGACTTTATTAACAAATTCACTCATTGATTGTAAGATAAAATTTTTAGGAAAATAAAGTTCAATGTTTTCCTCACCTTGGATGTGGCATTCAATCATACCATTCTTACAAAGGAGAAAGTTGGTGCATATCACAAATCTCGTTCATCAGAGGAGAGCTCTTCTAGAGGTGGGAATCAAAATCAACAGAAGGTGAATAATCCTTCTCATTATTCCCCTAATTCTTCTTCTCCTCCCATTTCTTCTAAAGCACATTCTTCTTATTTTCATGCTAAAGATCCTTCTTCTTCAATGTATTATGAATTTTATAAAAATAATGGTCATGTAAAATCCAAATTTTTTACTTTTGAAAAATTCAATAAGAAGAAATCCCTATTTGTAAAACCTACACATGAGGAACCACATGATGGTACCATTGTGTCTATAGGGATAGAAGAAGAGTATCATGCTTTAAATGGTAAACTAAACAAAGTTACCCTTATGTCAAATGTATTTGCTCAAGGGGATCATGACCATTTGTTTGTCACTAGATCCCACCTTACACATGATTTCTATGTTGATTGTATTATAGATAACGGATTACAAAAGAACCTCATTGCGAAGTTCATTGTGAAGAAGTTGAAACTTCCCATCAAGCCACATCACCAACCACATGCACTTAAGTGGAAAGATGTAGACTCCACATCTAACATCACCCACACTTGCACCTTGAATTTTGATTTTGGTGAAAAATTTGTGGATAAAGTAAGGTGTGATGTTATAGAGATGGATTATTGTGGGCTATTGCTAGGTAAAACCTATTAATTTGATAGGAATGCTATTTATCATGCTAAAAAGAACACCTACACATTGGAGTTGCATGATAAAACTTACTTGATACAAAGCACCACACCTACTTCCAATTTGATGTTAAGTTATAGGCAAGTAAGGAAGTCACCAAGTCAAGCACTCATTTTGGATCCTAGTAGCATTAGTTCCACACAAAATGAAGAAGTTTCACTCCCACCTAATGAAAAATCACAAGTGTAAGTGGTTAAGGAACCCATCATTCTAACTCATGATAAAGATGCCATTCACTCCATTGGCATCATTTTGGGTACACCTCTAGCTAAACAACCACTTGTTCCATAAAAGTTACCTTTTGCTTTGCCCACTTCCACCATTGCACACATGGAGGAGCAATCTAAGGTTACTTCATTCACTAAGCACCGACAGAGCCTTCTAGGAAAGATACCACATGAATTGCAAGAGACTCCATAGGGAGTGTTGCATAAGCATCACAATCCTCACTTATCACAGGTTGGAGACAAAGTTTGGTTTCTATTGGATAAGCGTCTCTTTCCAAAGACACCATTTTAGGATATTCTTTTGGTATCTGATCCTATTTTCATTCCTATAGCAATAGTGACACTTGATCATCAACTTTCACTCATTTTAGATAGAATTTTTGAGATGAAGACTCATCACACTAGATAGGGTTCTTCTAATTCATACCTTGTCACTCGTCATGGTCACTTTCCACACATGGCTTGCTGGATTACTCACCATGAGATGGCCCATAAATTTCCACATTTTTTGAGAGCATTTGGGTCCAATGTTATATGGTTGGGAGAAGTGTTGAGGATGCTTAGGCTTATCCACTTAAGCCTAACTTAATATTTCATTAATTATTGTTATTTCTTATTTCTACACTTTGTATGCATGTGAGGCATAATATTCCCACATAAGACATAATTTTTTATGTTATTAGATGTTTAGTTAGTTTTTAGTTGACACCTATGTTTTCATTTGTCCTCTAGTAGTTAGATGTCATCCATAGTTAGCAGATATATCTATTAGTTAAGTGGTTGGCCATGTTTGGAAATTATTACAACCACTTAACCACATGAGATTCTTTGTATTGCTTATATATTCTATGCATTTGAATAATAAACTAGCTTCACATTTGGTTTCTACATCAAGAATGTACATACTTAAGTAGTCGAACCAACTTCTTATAGTATACTTCCACTACTTTGATTCCTTTTTGAAGGCTTTCTTCAAAATTTTAAGGCATATAAGTGTTCTGTGAGAAACCTCTTTTGAAGATTTCAACAAAATTTTTCCACTCAATATCAATAGGTTCAACTTTATTTTTCTCATAGTAGGTTTCCCATCAATCCAAAGCATCCCCTTCTAAGTTGATCATGGCCTAGACTATTTAGGTTATTGGGGAATATCCTTTTACTATAAAATAAACTTCTAATTCTCTCAGCTAGGATTCAGATGCATCCCTTTCACCTTCTCCACTAAACTTGGAGTTACAATTTTTTTTATATCCTAGAAATTTCCTTTTCTAGAAGGGTTGTAACCTAAAATTGTTCTTCAGTTAGCCCATTGGATTGGCCAACCTCTAAGACTCTAGATTGCGAGTTTTGGTTTGCAATTGTTTCCAATATTTGTCTCATATGATCCTGCATGGTCGCAATCATAGTAGTGAGGTCTTATACCTCTCTATTGGAATTTTTTGGATCATCCTCTTAGATATCCTCTTCAACATTATTTTATCAAGTTTATCTACGTGTAGGTCTCTCTTTTATAGTATTAGGTGGCATATTTAACCTAGTTACAACCAAGACAAGGATTAGGTTACAACTTCACTCGAACTGTATCACTAATTCAAACCACAATACATAGTTTTCTTTCTAAAGGTATTAATGATCTAATTAGTATGATATTCCAAGGTTAAAATGTAACATCAATACCAAAGCCCATACTAAGGTATCATAACATTCATTCACCCTTGGGATTAATCCCCATTAGATTATAGCAAGTAGGAGATTCTACGTCATCCTAGCTTTATCCTATCACTAAGAAAGACTTAATTGGATATATCCAAATATCTTTAGCACATAATAAGCTCTATACCCTCATACCCAGAGCTTTTATACCAAATATAATTCTCCAAAATTTAGCTACAAAATACACACAAAAAATAATTGATTTTTTTTACTAAGGAGAGGGATTCATAAACCCCTAACTGACTTGTAATTGATCTATTGTTTAAATCCTTTAAGTTTCTCAAAGAGCTACATATAAATAGATACCCTAATACAAGTCCATCTGTGTAGGCATATTATGTGTTACCACAAATAAGTTCATCCCTCTCATCACTCTTGATGATCTAAACTTATCACCTTCAGTCAATAAAAGGTATACATCCATCACCATAACATACACAAGTTAATATGTGTAGGTATGCTATGCATACTGAGTTAAGCTATCCATATCATCTTCATGATGAGCTATCATAACTCAGATGTAGTCTTTCCTCAAAATCAGTTATCATTCTCCCTAAGGGGTCTTAATCCCTTAGGTCACTTATGTTCACCCTATGGGGTATCAATTCCCTTAGTTCAATCGCTACATTTACCTAAAACACATTACTTAAGTTTCTGATGATTAGCAAGGAAAAACAAGGATAGTTCTAGATACTAAATCTAACAAAAAGCATAATTCATAAAACATACAAAGGATACTAAAAAGGAAGCAACATTTAAAGAAGATAAACATTAATTGAAAAGAGTTTAAATACAAAACATAGATAATCCAATACGGTAATTTAAAGGTACATCATCCAAGTAAATAAACAATTATTACATGTAAGCAAGTATGATAAATCCTCCATACTCTTAAATAATATATTATATCAATTTCATCAAGGAAATCTCCCCACAAATAATCTATTTGAGCATGAGTAAATCATTATAAGTAGAATCAAACTAACTTATTGGTTCCAATTACCTCCTTGGTCCTCCTCTTCTTCCATCGATCATTTGAGGATAGTAGGGGATCAGGGCACTCATGGTTCCATGATAGACATGCTTTTAAATGCATCTACTATGTTTATTGCCAGATTTCAACTATACAAATTAAATCAAAGTATCTAACCATCTATTGCATAGTTGATATCATGAAAACCACCATTTGTTTTCTCTCTCATTATCTCATGAGGGTCTTTCACAAAATGCACCTAGATCATCGATCCTAATTTAATCAAATCTTTTCCAACCTATATTCAACAAATTAAGGTCCTATACCTTTAATTTTTAAAAAAGTTTGGTTTCATTATCTCACAAATAAATTCCCATTACTTAATTCATAAAATAACTATTCCCTTCATTTCATAAATCAAAGTCCCATACCTTTAATCTATAAAATGAACTATTCTTTCTCTTTACTTAATAAATCAAAGACTCATACCTTCAATTTAATAAATAAACTATTCTTTCCTTTACTTAATAAATCAAAGTTCCATTTCTTCAATTTAATAAATAAATTAATTTCCTTAATTTCATAAATTAAAGTCCCATACCTTTAATTCACAATAATTTATTTTTCTTCATTTCATAAATTAAATTCCTATACCTTCAATTCATAAAACAAACTATTTTCTTTCATTTCATAAATTAAAGTCCTATACCTATAATTCACAACAATCTATTTTTCTTCATTTCATAAATTGAAGTCTCATATCTTTAATTCACAATAATCTATTATCCTTCATTTCATAAATTAAAGTCTCATACCTTTAATTCATAAAAAAAACTATTTTCCTTCATTTCATAGAATAAAGTCCCATACCTTTAATTCACAACAATCTATTTTCCTTCATTTCATAAATTAAAGTCCCATACCTTTAATTCATAAAACAAACTATTTTATTTCATTTATTAAAATAAACCATTTAAATACCTTTTATTCAAATAAACCATTTAAATCTCTTTTATTCAAATAAACTATTTAAATCTCATTTATTCAAATAAACCATTTAAATATCTTATTTAAATAAACTATTTAACCTATTTTATTCAAATAGACCATTTAAATCTATTTTATTCAAATAAACTACTGGTTTTAAATTAATAGGTTTCCTTATTAAACCTACGCTATATTCTAATATAATTAATAAATAACCAACTATTAAATACACAAATAAAAGGATGAATGCACCTTAAGGTAGAAAAAGCCTCAAGAGAATGATAAAGACGCAGGTCAAGGTTAACACTTTGATGCATGAGCAAATTTACAAGGAGAGCAGAGTACACACAGAGAACTCGGATGATATTGGGCTAAAACAACTTCTTGGTATAGTATCATAGTCAAAGGTGTTGCAATAAGACCCAACACAGGTGAAACCAATCAGTGCCACGTGTTGCTCAAATCCGAGGATGGCAACCCACCTACCAACTAGATGCACATAACCACAAGACCACTGTGCAGAGACTCTACACAAAATATGAAATACTAAAAAAGGAAAGGTTGAACCAAAAAACAACAATGAATGACCCACCACCTAAATGCACCCATCACTAAGTGGCACCTACACCTATCCCAATGAATAGGACCAACCAGATAGTAACAACACCTGTAAGGGAAGCAAAAGAGTCAATGAACCGATTGACCAAGTAATGGAAAAAAAGTTATAGATTGACCAAACGACAAGCAAGAAATCTCTTATGAAAGGTCAAGATGCTAATCATATGTTGGTTAACATAGGGGTTCAGTCACAGGCACTAACATAGCTCCAAAACTCATTAAGGGGTCCCACAAAGGCAACATGACAATAGTGATGACTTGAAAACCATCCCCAATAGTTTAACGCTAATTCCCAACAAGGAAACAAAGATTACTTTTAAATAAAAAGGGGATGATGTATGCACAAGAAAAGTAAACCAGCAACCTAGTATGAAAAACTAGCAAAAAAATAATTGAAGCATGATTAAACAAGAAGGTGACTTCATAGATCCAACCTCATTCTATTTATGTTGGATGTTTTCTTCTACAACAGGTTCTATTCGTACTGGATGTTTCCTTCTATAGCTAGTTCTATTCATGCTATATGTTCCCTTCTATCGCACTCGTAGGCATCCATAGCACTCTTCTTCTTTCTCATAAAGTGTGCTCCCTTCCCACCCTTTTGACCTCTTATCTTATTCCTTTTTTCCAAGCTCATCTACTACCATCAATGCCTTACCTCCTTCTCTCCTCCATGTATCTCCCCTTTCCCCAATGCTCCATCGCCCTCCATAATTCTTCCCAACTACCCAACACGATGATCGATATTGGATCTCATATACTATCAAATATTTTGACAAGCTTTGTCATAAATGAAGCTCTCCCTTTCAACGATGGTAGATGCCCCCATCCATTCGATCATGCAACTTGTTATGCTCTTAAATCGGTGGTGGAATTATTGAGTTCCCAGAAGCTTAATTATCACTTATAATAACCATTTATCATTTTAAAATAAAAATTCGTTATTATTTAAATTAAAACAACCATTGTTTATAATGAAAATATTTTATAATTAAACTATTTTTTTGAATAGGTTATATGTGGCTTCTATTGGGGGCCACTCCCATCACAATACCAAAATATTACATTTTCTGTAGCATACATTTTTATCTTGAATTTTTCATTTTTTTATCTTAAATATATTCTTCAACTTCCTCAAGTGATGTTTTCATAATCAACTCCTTGACATCATTACAGAGATAAAATCTCACTTGGACAGTTGCCTTATAAAATTTGAATTTCACCGAGATGAAGATCAACACCATAATTCACTAATTTATCTGCTACTTGATTTCCTTCTCTATAAATATGCTCACATTGTCTAGAGATTTCCTCTAGTAATAGACAATGGACATCAACAATAATGTTATTTTTTATCTAGTCTCCACATCCATTTTTGTTAATAGCATTGATGATAATTTGTGAGTCCCCCTCAATTGAAATATTTTCCATCATTTTTTTGTTGCAATTTTAATCCCTATAAGAAGTTTCCTAGCCTCTGCATAGTTGTTAGTTGAAGTTCCATATGATTCTAAATAAGTGAGGAGATTTTTTCCTTCACTATTTCTAAAAACACTACCTCCACCAACTTTTCTTGGATTTCCTTTAGAAGTGCCATCAAAATTAATTTTGATAAACCCAAATTTTGGACATTTCCATTTTACCATATATCAAAGTAGATCCTTTCTTTTAATTCCATTATGGCATATAAATCTTCCATGTATGTGCAAATACTATAGCTAAGTTATTAGCACCTATTTTTATTTTTATACAAATGAGAATTCCCATGATGAACACCATATTTTTATACATTCTGCAAGAGAGGCACTAATACGGTTCCAAAATTGGGTGTGATTTTAATATTTATTTTTAAAAATTCTATTATTTATTTCAAGCCATAAATTCCAACAAATAATAGTAGGGCCAATCCTCCGAACAATACATAATGCTTTATATTTATATAATTTATCCAACATTTTATCAACTCTTTCAATGTTGATGGAGCTACCCAATATAATTTTATATTTAAAAAAAAAACCAAAATGGTGTGAGCAAACGAATAATGAGGAAGTAAGTGGTCTGACGTTTCTAAATTATTCTCACATAAGGCACATCTGAAGGGTCCATAATATCCTCTTCTTTGTAGACTCTCTCCAGTAAGAATCTTACATTGAATAGCTAACCAAATAAATGTTGAGGCCTTAGGGAGATCCTCTAATGACCAAATATTCTTCCAAGGAAAATCAATGGAAGAAGGAAATTTTGATTGTTCTAAATCCTCATATCCCAACTTGACCGAGTATCCACCATCCTTTGATAAATTCCAAATAAACTCATCATTTCGTGTAAAATTTGGCAAATAAAACTCTTGAAGCATATTTTGAAGTTCATCTACAATTTGTTTGAGTTCCTCTCCTTCAACCAGGTTACTAAAATTAATCTATATTTTGGAGTTTTTTCTCATAGTAATATAAATTTTGACCTTTGGACCTTTACATGCTATACATTCTTGAGCCAATGGTTTCCATTTTGAGTCAGAGATAAGAGGATAAGGCTTTAACCAAGCATCAAAACAAAAATTTGCATAACTCCCCTCATTGACTGACCATATAATATGTTTTTTATTAAACACAAAATCTCTGATATGAAGTTCTATGTTGACGATATTTTGGGTAAAGTTATTTTCCTAAACAATTTCATTTCATCAAGAGAACCTATATATTTGTAAATTTATATATTTTTTCTAATTCTATTCTTGATCTCTCAATAGTCTCCACCCAAGCTTTGCTCCTAATGCCAAATTCATAAGTCTGTAATTTTTCAAGTTTGCTCCTCCAATTTTCTTTCCTTTGCAAACCCTATCCCACTTACAAAGAGAAAACATAAATTTTTCCTCATGACATTTCCATAGAAAGTCTCTTTGAATTTTATCCATTTTTGCTGCAATACCTATTAGCAGTCTTGAAAGTGATATCATATAAATAGGAATGGATTGTAAAGTAGTCTTTATGAGTTGTAGCCTTCCTACCATGGTTAAGAACTTACCTTTCCAACCTACCAAGCAAGATTTCATTCTATCCAAAAAAGATATCCAAAGCTCCTTTTTATTTCCTTTATTAGACAAAGGAATACCCAAGTAGGTTGATGGAAATTTTTCAATTTTGAACCTTAAACTATTCACAATAATTTATTGTAAATATAGGGTAGTCTTAATGAAAAAGAACCTATATTTTTAATTATTTACCAACTATCCAAAAGCTTTCTCATAACATGATAATATGGATTTGAACTCCATGGCCTCACTGATTGAGGAATGGCCCAAAAGAAAATTATCATCAACAAATTGGAGATGGAATTAGAAGGGACCATTTGTTGCAACTTGAATACCCTTAATTTTTCCTTTCATTTTTACTTTTGAAAAGTCTCTCCTTAATGTTTCTGCTAGAATAATAAATAGATAAGGAGAAAGAGGATCACCTTGACAAAATCCACAAGATGACTTGAAGTACCCAGTAGAACCATTGATCAAAATAGAAAATTTTGCAATGCTTTAACAATATTTAATCCAATCACACCCACTATAATAAAAGCTAAACTTTATGAGAATAACATGTAGAAAATTTGTAGAAACCCTATCATATGCTTTGTTCATATCTAATTTCAAAAGCATACGTAGTTTTTTCATAGAACAAAGAGAATATATGGCCTCTTGTGCAATAATTATACCATCAAGAATTTGTTTACCCTAAACAAAGCCACCTTGTTCCTCTAAGATAAGACACCCTCGAATGCCATTTAACCTATTTGCCATAATTTTTGAAATGATATTATAAATCATATTATAAAAGCTTATTGGACTAAAGTTATCAAAATATTTTGAATCATATTTCTAGGGAACCAAGGTAATAAAAGTAATATTGATCTCACTTATTATAGCCTTTCTTTTTCAAACCTCTTCAACCGCATCTAACATATCACTCTTCAATAAATCCCAAAAATTTTGAAAAAAATGTAGGAAATCCTTCGGGGCTAGGTGCCTTGTTAGGATGGAAAGAGAAACCTGCTTCATGGAGCTCCTCCATAGAAATATTTTTCTTCAAGTTTTCATTTTGTCCTTGAGTGATAAGTGATGGAATATTTTGCAGAATTTTTTCTTGTGCCTCCTTATCTTGCCTAGAATCTAATAAAATATTTTTGAAATAATTTATTGCTTCCTTCCTTATATCTTATTCATCCTTAATATTTATTCCATCTTGAGTTATAATATTTTTAATATGACAAACTAATTTTTTTTTTTGCTATAGCATGAAAAATTTGGTATTTCTATCTCCTGCCTTGGGCCATTTCTCTCTAGATTTATGGAACGCCGTCTTCAATGAATTATGATAATTAGAAAGTAATTATTTTTCTTTCACATAATAATATTGGTCCATTCCATTAATTTCTACTATCTCTTGTAAATTTTTGAGCTTGGATTCAATTTATTTTTTCTTTAAAAATGTTACCAAAAGATTTGGCATTCCATATATTCATTTGCTCCTTTAAATATTTCAAATTTTGAATAAACCTATACATACATGATCCTTCAAATTTTGACTCATCCCATCATAACATAACCATCTAGAAAAAATTAGGGTCTTGAAGCCACATAGACTATAAGTGAAATGGCTTTGGATGACCATTTTTAGGTGGCTCACAAGTCAGAAGAATGGGTTTGTGATCTGATCCTGCTCGTAATAAAATATCTAAAGATATTATATATTTATTTGCAATCATTTATTGGATAACAAAAATCTATCTAGTCTTTCTGCTATATAATTTTTCCCAATGCGCCTATTATCCCATGTGCATTGAAAGCTTGAGGGACTAACATTCCAAAGGTTATTTGAATTGACAAATGAAGCAAAATATTGCATTGATTTTGACCATTCTAGAATGCCACCCTTATTTTCCAAAGGAGATATACCATTATTAAAATCACCACCAAGAATCCAAGATCACAATGAATCATTATTGTATTTGACAAAAATATACTAAGGCCCTTACAACATATTTCACAAGGAGTAACTATAGTTGGATCATATACATTTATAATCCCAACTTTTATGTTTTCCTCTTTTCTATAAAATAATCCAGCAAACCAATTACTTTTTGCTTATAATATTTGTCCATCCCATTTGCATGTGTCCCATATTATTACAATACCCCCTAAATATCCTATAGAAGAAACTTCTAAACAATCACCTATCTTCCAAATCTTCTTAAAAGTATCCTTACATTCCTCACTGCATAATTTTATTTCTTGTATAAAAAAAAATCAAGGTGAAGAACACAAGCTTATATTGAGAGGGGGTGAACAGTATAAGACCACTTTTTACTTTTCTTTCCCAATCAATATTATGCAATGTATAGATAGCAATATCAAAAACAGTAATCAAAGCAATGAATAAATCACCACACACAATAGAGATACCAAATTTATGTGGTTCACCCAATGTGGGCTACTCCACAGAGAAAATATTTCACTAAATTTTTCTCAATCAATCTCTTGAGAATCCTTTTCCTATTATAATTTTTATGGACCTCTGTCCAAAGGAGACACCAATATCCTAATCAATTTCATGGATCTCTATCCATAAGAGACACCAATCTCCTAACTCTTCTCTGGCTGGTGATACTCTAGAATACCTTTGCCTCCACTGCCCTTAGTAAATGGAACTCTATCCATAGAATACACCTGTCCTCCTTGCTCTGGCTGGAGACCTCTGTCCTCAACTCTGTCACCTCCGAAGATCTATCTCAAATATACACCAAACATAGTCCTTTGGTATAGCACAAATATATCCTCTATATTTGTCTTTGGTCTAGCATAAACCTGTCCTCAAATCTGCACCAAAATATGTCCTCAAATTTTTACTAAACACAGTCATTTTGTCTAGTGCAAATCTATCCTCAATATCTGTCCTCAAGCCTTAACTCAAAGCTTGAATCAATCTCAAATTAACTCTGTTAGATCTGCCCAAAACCTTAAATCAAGGTTTGAACAAATCAATCAATCAATTCTACTCACAAGTATTTTCAAAGACTTATCTCAAATCTACCTTGTAAGATTCCACAAAATCTCACACCAATTTGTCCTCAAGTACTCTTCTAGAACTTGTCCAATTTGCTCAATAAGTCCTCATAAGAACTTATTCAAATATGCTCTCAATTTTTATTGTAAGCTTATACAAAATGTTACCCAAATCTATCCACAAGTCTTCTCAAAGACTTGCCTTAAATATGCTCAAAAAGTCCACACTAGGATCAATATGCTCTACACTCATCACAATGTTCAATTAATTTCAATCACTCTCTTAGAAACATATAGAGAATTTTTAGAGACTCAATATGCTTCACATTCACCTCAATACTCAATCACTTTCAATCACTCTTTTATAAACATATAGAGAATTTTTAGAGACTCAATATGCTTCACATTCACCTCAATACTCAAAAAATTTCAATCACTTTTTTATCACATTAACATATAGAGAATTGTTAGAGACTCGATATGCTTCACACTCATCAATACTCAAACTCTTTCTCAAAACAATTTAGAATATAGAATAATTTGTTTCACATAACTTGAACAATCACTTTACACATTCACTTGACTAAGCTCAACCAACTCTACTCAACCAATCACTCAATGAAATGATCCTTACTCACAAACCCTAGTCAAAGCATATGAATACTCACTCAAATATTTCCAAAAATTCTTTATCAACCAATCTCACGTAACAATGATAGTCATGTTATTTCCTTGTCTACCTTGTCCATCCTTGCCTTTCTTTTGGTGCATGTATCTTTCTAATTCCCTATTCTTGTGATCCTATTTTTCTTCATCATTTTTGTTTTTAGCTTCTTGAAAATCAGTTGCATAGTGACCATACTTTACACAATTAAAACATCTAACAAATTTTGTATCTTTAAAACTTCTTGAATCTTTATTCCTTCTACCATAATTTGCTTCTTCATCATTGGATGACTCATTGCTCGATTATGACTTTTTACCCTTTGTCTTCATAATTCCTTTGAATGCTACTTCCTTCTGGGGATTAGGTTCCTCTTTTATTCCCAAATCAAGTACTGTAAGAATACTAAGCAATATATCTCTTGTCAAAGAATCATCATCTTTTGATTCATCCATAGCAGAATATTTTCATTAAATATTTTTGGAAGAGATATTAAGACCTTATCACAAACATATGATTCTTCAACATTATGTCCAAGTTATTGAATGGCATTAACAACCTCATCTATCCTAAGTAGATAGGTACTAATATTTTCCTCATCCTTCATTCTTAATCCTTCAAACTATACTTTGAGATTTCGTATCCTTACCTTTTTGACACTTTTATCTCCTTCATATATACTTTGTAACTTATCCTAAATTTGTTTTGTATCTTGACAATGCATAAATTTTAAGGACTCTGTTATGTGCAAACCTCTCAAAATTACATTCATTTTTTTTGAATTGTAATATTGTAGAAGCTTACCTTCCTTATCTATAGGTAGATCAACTGGTGGTATGTATCCATTTTCAACTGCTTCCCAAATTTCATTGCTAAGTGTCGTTAGGTAAATATTCATTCTCATACTTTAATATATAATCACTTCCATAAAATACTGGTGTCGAATTATCTGAGGATACATTCTTAGAATTGATTGTGTTCTTTGAAAAGCTTTTCCTTCAAGTTGTTAAAATTTTTTGAAGGAACCCGCTCTGATACCAAATGAAGAACACATGCTTATACTGAGAGGGGGGGTGAATAGTATAAGATATCTTTTTACTTTTCTTTTCCAATCAATGTTATGCAATGTATAGATATAAATATCAACATCAATAATAAAAGCAATACACAAATCACCACACATAATAGAGACACCAAATTTATGTGGTTCACCCAATGTGGGCTACTCCACGGAGAAAATATTTCACTAAAATTTTCTCAATAAATCTCTTGGGAATCCTTTCCCTATTACAATGTTTATGGATATTTGTCCAAAGGATACACCACTACCCTAACCAATTTCATGGATATCTATCCATAGGAGACACCAATATCCTAACTCTGCTATGGATGGTGATCCTCTAGAAGACATCTACCTCCACTACCATTAGAAAATGGAAATCTATCCATAAAATACATGTGTCCTCCCTGCTCTAGCTGGATATATCTATCCTCAACTCTATCACCTCCAAAGCTCTATCTCAAATCTACACTAAACACAATCCTTTTATCTAGCACAAATCTTGCCTCTATCTCTATCTCTGGTCTGGCAATAACCTGTCCTCAAATTTGCACCAAACTCTATCCTTGAATCTGTACTAAACACAATCATTCAGTCTAGCATAAATCTGTCCTCAATATTTGTCCTCAAGTCTTAACTCAAATATTGACTCAATATCAAATCAACTATGTTGGATCTACCTCAAACCTTAACTCAAGTTTTGAACAAATCAATCAATCAATTCTACTCACAAGTATTTTCAAAGAATTGTCTCAAATATACCTTGTAATATTTCACAAAATTTCACAGCAATATGTCCTTAAGTCCTCTTCTATAACTTGTCCAATCTACTCAATAAGTCCTCACAAGAAATTATCCAAATCTACTCTCAATACATATTGTAAGATTCCACAAAAGCTTACCCAAATCTGTCCACAAGTCTTCTCAAAGACTTACCTCAAATATTCTCAACAAGTCCACAATAGAACTTGTCCAATCTCATAGAAACATAAAGAGAATTTTTAGAGACTCAATATGCTCTACACTCATCACAATGCTCAATTACTTTCAATCACTCTTAGAAACATATAGAGAATTTTTAGAGACTCAATATGATTCACATTCCCCTCAATACTCAATCACTTTCAATCACTATTTTAGAAACATATAGAGAATTGTTAGAGACTAAATATGCTTCACATTCATCTCAATACTCAAACATTTTCAATCACTCTTTTATCACAAAAATATATAGAGAATTTTTAGAGACTCAATATGCTTCACACTCATCAATACTCAAACTCTTTGTCAAAACAATTTAGAATATAGAATAATTTGTTTCATAGAACTTAAAAATCACTTCATACATTCACTTGACTAGGCTCAACCAACTCCACTCAACAAATCACTCAATGAAATTATCCTTGCTCACAAACCCTAGTCCAATCATATGAATACTCACTCAAATATTTCCAACAATGCTTTATCAACCAATCTCACGTAACAATGATAGTCATGTTCTTTCCAAATCCTAGTTCAAGTTCTTCACTCAACAACTCACTTCAACAACAATTCTTCTAAGACAATCTTCACATAAAAATGATATTTATGTTCTTTGCAAACCCTAGTTCAAGTTCTCCACTCAATTCAAACACTTCAACAACAATGCTTATAAATAAGGTTTAATCAACAACTCTTAATTCTAGAAAACCTTGAAGCAATAAGTCAAAACAATCTCAACAATGCTAACCAAACAATCCTTTTCACTCCAACCTTTCATTCACAATTTTCAACAATCACTCACTAGGAAGAATATGCCCATACCTTTTGTTGGATGTCAAAGTGCCTTTGGAAAAACCTGTCTTAATCACAATTTCCTTCTTTCCAATTTCAATGGTTAAACACAACAATATCACTTCAATACTCTCTCAAAAATATTCCCTTAGACACAAAATAATCACAACTCAATTTATGCCTTATTTTTCCCCTTTAAAAATAACACTCATCATTACATACATAAAAATAATTTCTTTGATACACCTTATAAACTCCAACTTAAAATAATATTCAATACCATAAAATATCAACCAAACACCTTACAATCCTTTCAATTTTTTTTGAGAAAATCACATTAAAATTTAATTTTGCATAACCCTTATAACTCCCTTGCAACTTTAGAACCAAATAAAAATATGCAAAAATTAATTTTTAAATACCCAAACTATATCCCCAAAATTTTTGTTGACCAATTATCAAAGTATATCTCTTTCTTCCCAAAAGGAGATTCGACGAGATTCGATCTATCATTCTCCTCTTTCCTGTGTGCCTTAGCACTTGGGAGCCCATCGTGTGGGCAATAAAGGCCCACATGAAGGAAGGATAAAGTCCTTCCTCTTATGCCTCCATCGTCATCTCTTTTCTCATGAATTTTGTATGCTTTCTCTCTTCCTTGGACGCAGTTCAAATTACAAAGCTCGCATATATTTCAAAAAGGCATGGTAATTTTTGGTAATGTGAGCATTCCTCCTTTTATACAAATTTTCAAACTTCTCCTCACATCGGCGCTATGACATTCAAATTTTAAATTTGAATTTTATTTTTAATAACCTAGCTTAGAATTTTTAACCTTAGCTTAAATTAATTTATAATTAATAATTAAATTAATTAATAATTAATTTAAATAACTTTATAAGTTAAATAAATTAACTAATAAATTAATTTATAATTAATTTACAATTAATTTTAAACTTCCTTTGTCTAATATTATAAAATAATATTATAAAATTATTTATTTGGGCTTTTTCTTGCACTTTGGACCTCATCTAACTTATTGGAACCGGGTCTTGAAACTAAAACCAAAAAGATGTTGCCAACTAAAACTGCCATTGAATGGTGTTGTAATTTTGACATCAATGATCACTTACTCTTGATATCAATGAAAAATTATCACTCAAAATTTCCAATAATCTCTCCCTTTGTCATTGATGGCAACCCAAATTCTTTTTACCAAAACTTGACCTTTTTCCCAGTTTTGCTCCCCTTGGGAAACATCTCCCCCTGAATAAATGCTTTCTCTTAAAACCAAATATCTCCCCCTTACTCAAATCTCTTCCTCTTTGAAATCAATGGCAAATGGTCACCTTTGGGGCTCGAGGCTAAGAATAAATCTCTTAGCTTAGCCCCTCCCCCACCTCCTCTTGAGGTGGTTAATTCTAGGGTGGAAGTATCTCTACTCCCAAAAATCACCGGTCTTTACCTTTATCCTCTTTTCTTCTCATTCGATACTTCTAATTTATTTGACTCTTTTTGTTCCTGTTCATTTCCATGTCCACATTTCATTTGATGTTTATATCCATATCCATATTCCTATTCTTGTTCATGTCCATGCCCATATTCTTGTTCCTATTCCTGTTCTTGTTCTTGTTCATTCTTGATTCTATAATATCTACTCTACAACACTTTGTTGTATGTCCATTATTATTGCACTTATAAAAATTAATGTTATTATTCCTTGGAGGTGCAAATGTCTTAGTATTTCTCCTAGTGAATCCATATATGTTCCTGTCACGAACCCTGTAATTCATTGCCTTGTGACCAAACTGATTACATGAGTAGAAATACCTATGGAAAAGCTGCATGTTTCTAAAATTTCCATTTTCCTATATTTCATGTGTCCTGCACTGTGAAGCCATGTGCCCAAACCTGTGACATGAGAAACACCATCCATTGAAATTCCCTTGTATTGAACTTATTGGTATCTTAGTCTCTCTTAACCTATTTTGATTATTTTTCCATATGTTTCTTCTATATGCATTGTTTCTTTCCTTGTTGAACTTTATTTTGTCCAACTCATACTCAAATGTCTCACATTCTCTTACACTATATTCTTCTAAAGTTTCTTCTTCTGAAGTTTCTCCTTCTTTAAAACTTGATATTGAATATTTTTCTTGTTTCTTTTGAGCTTGTTCAAAGCCAAGACATGTCTTTTTTGTTGACCTTATTTGTACCTTAATCATCTTATCTACAATATTTTAACTCTTTCCAAACTTGTGTAGCTTATCCTTGGATTTTTCTACATCTTCTCTTAGTATATCTACTTCTTGTTCTAACCTTTCGCATTCTAAGACCTTTGCTTCTAACTTATTCTTGAACTTATTTTTCTTAGCCATTGACTTGTTTAGATCCTATATGATGCAAGAGCATCCGGCGACAGTAGAGCAATCTTGCATCCTCCAATTTTTTTTTCAGATTTTTCTAAGTACTTTGCATCTTGATTTATTTAATTTCAGTTTTGGGAAGGTTTTGTAAAGCAAGGGGGGTGGGGTCACGAAATCGTGACATGTCGCGAAATCGCGACCTCCAAGGGCTGCAATGTAACTTTGGCAAGTTCGTCGCGATATCGCGACGTCGCGATATCGCGATAGTATTGTAAAAACTAAGGCAAGAGGGCATAGTCGTCGCGATATCGCGACGTCGCGATATCGCGATAGTATTGTAAAAGCTAAGGCAAGGGGCATGGTCGTCGCGATATCGCGACAGTATTGTAGAGCAAGGCGGAGGGGGAGAGACTCGTCGCGATATCGCGACCAGTTAGAAGCTACCACGTGGCATATTTCTAAGGCAACATCAAAGGCTAAAACAAAGCGAAGAGCATAGCAAAAGACTTCGGCAAGGTGAAGGCAGAGGTGAGGGGTCACGAAATCACGACATGTCACGATTTTGTGACATGTCGCAAAATCGTGACCCCAAGAGACTTCAGCATAGTGGAGGCACTGTTGGTCACGATATCGCGACCAGGTAAAAGCACAACCAAAAGTAAAAGAGCGAACGGCTAGGCAAGGCCAAATTTGACACGTGGGCAGCCACGTGTATCATGGAAGTTGTGAAGGGCACGTGTATCAACTATATTGCGACAAGGAGAAGGCATGGCCAGATTTACACGCGGTCGGCTACGTGTAAGAAAACAAAGATGAAGGTCACGTAGGTTGATAAGGGAGGTGTCGGCCACGCATTTTTTTTTTATTATTGCTTCTGGCAACACAGCAATTACAGGTGATGGCTTTATGGAGGAGACAACAGTGTAGAGGACAGTCAGAACAAAGCGGCCGATGCAGGGAGGCCATCAATGCTAGCGTCATGGTGGTTCGGGCAGTTGCCCATTTATGGCAAAAATTTTGAAAAACTCGGCCGGAGGGAAAGTCGAATTTGAATTTTTTGTTAGGCGGGGGCATTAATTGCCTAGAGGATCGAGGCCTCGATAAAAACTCGAAATTTGTAAGGGCAAAGGATGGTGAGTTCGGGATTGTGGGAGAAGAGTTCTATGCCTGGAGATGATATTGTAAAACTGTTTCAAGCAATTTACAGTAAATTTACGTGAAGTGTTGTTGTGTTAATCTCGGCTTGCCATCAAGTGGTATCAGAGCGGGAGCTCCTGAGCGTGTAACAGACCGCCGGAGAGAGGCAGTTACACCAGGATCTATGGAAGGATTTGAAGGGGAAGAAAGAAAGATGCCTCCACGAAGAAACCGTGGTGGAGTAGGAAATGTGGTGCCGGCCGAAGACTTTCGAGCCTTGCAGAGACAAGTTCAAGCCCTGCAAGAAGAGTTACGCAGAAGGCACGAGCCCGGAAGGGATGAGGGAAGTGAAGACGAAGTTGAAGAAGAAGACCAGTCTGAGGAAGAAGAAGAGGCTGTGGATCCTGCACAAGCCAGGTTGTACAAGGCCATCTCTCAGATTGGAAAGCAACCAAAAATGGAGGTTTCTACATACTCGGGAAACCTAAATCCAGAAGAGGTGATTGACTGGATAAATGATTTAGAAGAATATTTCGAATATGAGGAGGTTGAAGACCCTAATCGGGTCAGATTTGCTAAGACCAAGTTAAAGGGTCATGCCAGCATTTGGTGGAGGGGAATACAGTTGGAGAGGAACAGAAGAGGGAAGGAGAGAATAACCAGATGGGATAGAATGGTGGAAAAGCTAAAAAGATAGTTTATTCCGGCAGATTACGAGTTGGATCTGCTAAGGAAAATGCAGAGTTTGAGACAGACAAGTAAAACTGTCCAGGAATACACGGAGGAGTTTTACAAAATCTCTATCAGAACTGGACATTTAGAGGCAAACAAAGAAAAGGTAGCCCGTTATATCAATGGGTTGAGACTCGGTATCCAGGAAGAGCTGAGTCTAGTTCGGGTAAGCACCATTGAGGATGCTTACCAGTTTGCCTTAAAGGTGGAAGAAAAACTAAATAGGCGGTTTGAAGGCAAGCAAAGAGGAAGGGGCCGTGGTGGAAGAACTGGTGGGAGAACCAGTGGAGAAAAGTATAAAGACCCGAAGAAGACTGGTGAAGCCAGTAGTAACCAAGATCAAAGGGAAGAGGATGTTTATCAGCCCCGAGATCAGAACAGCTACCCAAGAGGACGGGGTGGATCTGGACGAGGATTTGGAAGAGGAGTATTTCGTGGGACATGTTTCCACTGTGGTGAAGAAGGACATCGGGCATTTGAGTGTCCACAACACCGAGAAAGGATGAACAAGAGGCCTGAGGGTCCAGCCAGGGCTGCTGTGGCAGAGGAAGATGCTGAGTCTGAACATTCTGAAGAAGCGAAGAGGGGAGAAGCAATGATCGTAAGAAGAGTCCTATTGAATGAGGAGAAGGACACAGATCAGAGAAGAAGTTTATTCCGCACAAGATGTAAATGTGCGGGCAAGGTTTGCAATATTATTATTGATAATGGTAGCACGGATAACCTGGTTTCAGAAGAAATGGTTACAAAGCTACAGTTAGAAAGGAAGAAGCACCCGCATCCATACCGGGTCGCATGGTTACAGAAGGACCATAGAGCTTTGGTCAATGAGCAGTGCTCCATTAAATTTAATATTGGAAATTATTGTGATGAGGTCCTATGTGACATCCTGCCTATGGATGCTTGCCATATGTTGCTGGGGAGGCCCTGGCAGTTCGACCGGAGTGCAGTGCATGATGGCCGTGCCAACACCTACTCATTGACAAAGAATGGTGTACGCCATAAACTAAAGCCCTTAAAGGAAGCAGATGAAAAGGTATGTAACAACTCCAGAATCTGTTTAGTTGAGGGGAGAAAGTTCCTAGACGGGTTGAAGCATGAACATTTATGTTATGCAATAATCCCTAGAGTTAGGGAGAAGGAATGCCAGGATACCCCAACAGAAGTCCTAGATCTGCTGGAGGAATTTCCAGATATTGTGTCTGATAATGTGCTTGAGGGTTTACCCCCAGTAAGGAAAATTAGCCACCATATAGATTTGGTACCGGGATCAAGCTTGCCAAATAAAGCTGCACACAGAATGACACCTGTAGAAACTGAGGAGTTAAACAGGCAGGTCCAGGAGTTGCTGGAGAAAGGATTGATTAGGGAGAGTCTTAGCCCGTGTGCAGTGCCAGTAGTACTAGCACCCAAGAAGGATGGAGAGTGGAGAATGTGCACAGACTCTCGGGAAATCAATAAAATCACTATCAAATACAGATTCCCATTGCCAAGGATGGATGATATAATGGACTATTTAAGTGGGGCTGAGTACTTCACGAAGATTGACCTAAAAAGTGGCTATCATCAGATCCGTATCCGAGAGGGAGATGAGTGGAAGACAGCCTTCAAGACAAGAGAAGGCTTGTATGAGTGGTTGGTCATGCCATTTGGGCTGTCCAATGCACCAAGTACCTTCATGCGGCTGATGAATGAAGTACTGAAAGAATTTTTGGGAAAGTTTGTCATTGTTTATTTAGATGATATATTGATATTCAGCAGAACCCTGGAGGAACACCTGATGCACATCAGGAGGGTTTTTGAAAATCTATGGGAAGAGCAGTTATTAATAAATCTGAAAAAGTGTAATTTTGTCAAGAAAGAGTTAGTATACCTGGGGTTTGTAATCTCAGCAGAAGGTCTGAAAATGGACCCCGAGAAGGTGAGAGCCATCATCGAATGGCCTACCCCAAGAAGCACAACATAAGTAAGATCATTTCATGGTCTAGCCAGCTTTTACAGGAAGTTCATAAAGAACTTCAGCAACATTTGTGCACCTCTCACGAAACAATGAGGGGGGATAAAAAAGAGTTCAAGTGGACATTAGGGGCTGAAAGGAGCTTTGATGCATTAAAGAAAAAGGTCACAGAACAGCCTGTTTTGGCACTCCCGCGACTTTGACAAGGTATTTCGGGTGGACTGTGATGCCAGTGGCAGTGCAATAGGGGGTCATCTCGAGTCAAGGAGGCGGACCGATTGCTTATTTCAGTGAGAAGCTAAATGATGCTCGAAAAAAGTATTCGGTTTATGACCAAGAATTTTATGCTATAGTTCGGGCTCCGAAAAAGTGGAGACACTATTTATTGCCAAAGGAGTTTGTTCTATTTACTGACCATCGGGCTTTACAGTACATTAACAGTCAAACAAAACTGAATCAAAGGCACATGAAGTGGGTGGAGTTCCTCCAAAGCTACACCTTTGTGCTGAAGCACATAAGCGAGAAATCAAACAGGGTTGCAGATGCCTTGAGTAGAAGACAGACTTTACTGATTAAAATGACAGTGGAAGTAGTGGGATTTGAAGAACTGAAAGGTTTGTATCCTGAAGATCCGGATTTTGCAGAAGCCTGGACGGCTTGCTTGACACCTGTTACTGTGGACAGGACAAAATGGTTGGATTTCTTAATCCAGGATGGAATGCTGTTCAAGGGAAGTAAATTATGCATTCCTAGGAGTTCCATGCGGGAAAACTTAATCAAAGAAAAGCACAGCGGAGGACTAGCTGGGCATTTTGGTCGGGATAAGACCATTGCCCTGGTGGAGGAAAATTACTACTGGCCTCAACTTCAGCAAGATGTACGGAAGTTTGTGCAAGGTTGCAGAATATGCCAGATGGCAAAAGGTGTAAGGCAAAACACAAGATTATACCAGCCATTACCTGTACCAGAGAGGCCATGGGAGGACATAAGCATGGATTTTATTCTTGGATTGCCAAGGACACAGAGGGGAAATGACTCTGTATTTGTGGTGGTTGACCGATTCTCCAAAATGGCACATTTTATTCCCTGCCAGAAGACGAGTGATGCAGTTCACATTGCAGGGTTATTCTTCAAGGAAGTGGTACGACTTCACGGTCTACCAAGAAGCATAGTTTCTGACAGAGATACAAAGTTTGTTGGGTATTTCTAGAGAACTTTGTGGAAGAAGTTGAAGACAGATCTGAAATTCAGTTCTGCATACCACCCACAGACTGACGGACAGACAGAGGTGGTGAATAGAAGCCTGGGTAATTTGTTGAGATGCTTGATAGCAGATCAACCCAAGGGATGGGATTTAGTTTTACCGCAGGCGGAATTTGCTTATAACAGTTCAGTCAATAAGAGCACAAATAAATCTCCATTCCAGATAATATATGGGAACAGCCCGAGAAATGTGTCTGAACTGAGAAAGTTGGACCAGAGAGAAAAGTGTAGTGCCGAGGCAGAAGAATTTGCGAAACATATGAAAAGTCTGCATGAAGAAGTAAGGAAACAAATTATAAAAATGAATACTCAATATAAGACAAGGGCAGACCAGAAGCGGCGGTTCAAGGAGTTCGAAGTAGGAGATGAGGTCATGGTGCACCTCAGGAAGGAGAGATTTCCTGCCAAGACTTATAACAAATTGAAGATGAAGAAGTTTGGGCCGTGCAGGATACTGGGGAAACGGGAGTCAGGGAATGCATATGAAGTGGAATTGCCAAGTTGGCTCGATATTTCACCTATTTTTAATATTTCAGATCTAGTGGAATATCATGAGGGAGAGAGTACAGAGGTACCAAGTGCAGAAGTATGGCAAATTCCAGTACCTGCTCCAACCACAAACGAGGTCGAAGAAATATTAGACACCCGTGAAGGCAGAAGCACCAGAAACAAATGATATTCTGAATATTTGATAAAGTGGAAGGGCAGGCCTATTGAAGATGCAACTTGGTTGTCAAAAATGGAGGTTGACCGCCTGGGTCTTCCCCTAACAAAACAGAAGTGAGGATCACTTTTATTTTACCCCGGGTGTCTGATGCAGGAGCATCCGACGACAGTAGAGCAATCTTGCATCCTCCAATTTTTTTTTCAGATTTTTCTAAGTACTTTGCATCTTGATTTATTTAATTTCAGTTTTGGGAAGGTTTTGTAAAGCAAGGGGGGTGGGGTCACGAAATCGTGACATGTCGCGAAATCGCGACCTCCAAGGGCTGCAATGTAACTTTGGCAAGTTCGTCGCGATATCGCGACGTCGCGATATCGCGACAGTATTGTAAAAACTAAGGCAAGAGGGCATAGTCGTCGCGATATCGCGACGTCGCGATATCGCGACAGTATTGTAAAAGCTAAGGCAAGGGGCATGGTCGTCGCGATATCGCGACGTCGCGATAACGTCGCGATACGCGATGCGAAAGAAGGAGGGAATACGACGCACGATATCGCGACAGTATTGTAGAGCAAGGCGGAGGGGGAGAGTCCTGTCGCGATATCGCGACCAGTTAGAAGCTGCCACGTGGCATATTTCTAAGGCAACATCAAAGGCTAAAACAAAGCGAAGAGCATAGCAAAAGACTTCGGCAAGGTGAAGGCAAAGGTGAGGGGTCGTGAAATCGTGACATGTCACGAAATCGCGACCCCAAGGGACTTCGGCATAGTGGAGGCGCTGTTGGTCGCGATATCGCGACATGTCGCGATATCACGGCCAGGTAAAAGCACAGCCAAAAGTAAACGAGCGAACGGCCAGGCAAGGCCAAATTTGACACGTGGGCAGCCACGTGTATCATGGCAGTTGTGAAGGGCATGTGTATCAACTATATTGCGACAAGGAGAAGGCATGGCCAGATTTACACGCGGTCGGCTACGTGTAAGAAAACAAAGATGAAGGTCACGTAGGTTGATAAGGGAGGTGTCGGCCACGCATTTTTTTTTTATTATTGCTTCTGGCAACACAGCCATTACAGGTGATGGCTTAATGGAGGAGACAACAGTGCAGAGGACAGTCAGAACAAAGCGGCCGGTGCAGGGAGGCCATCAATGCTAGCGTCATGGTGGATCGGGCAGTTGCCCATTTATGGCAAAAATTTGAAAAACTCGGTCGGAGGGAAAGTCAAATTTGAATTTTTTGTTAGGCAGGGGCATTAATTGCCTAGAGGATCGAGGCCTCGATAAAAACTTGAAATTTGTAAGGGCAAGGATGGTGAGTTCGGGATTGTGGGAGAAGAGTTCTATGCCTGGAGATGATATTGTAAAACTGTTTCAAGCAATTTACAGTAAATTTAAGTGAAGTGTTGTTGTGTTAATCTCGGCTTGCCATCACTATATAAACTTTCTTCTCTCTTCATCATATTATTGAAACTGAAACTCAAGTTTAGAGTTTTGTTTTCTTACCCTTTTACTATGTCAAGAGCATAAATAAGTTCTGCATTAATATCATATCCTTCTTTATCTTATTCTTCCTCTATTTGTTTACCTTTGTCCACATCTTCATTTTCTTTTTATTTGTCTTATACAAGATCACCTTATTCTTCTTCTAGTGCCATGAGAAGATTTTATTCTAGTCCTTCAAGTGCATCCTCATATTCATCATCACTAAAATTGAAACTATTCCTTGTACAACTACCTTCAAGATGTCCAAAATTACCACATCTAAAGCACTTGAGAATTATTGGTGTCCTTTTCTTAACTTGTTCTTTTTCTTCAATCATAAATAGGACTTCATATTTATCATTATCTAAAAAACTATTATTACTATCACTTGAGTACTTACTTGCCCTGTCTGCATAGTAGCTCCTATTTTGTCTTTGAAAGAATTTCTTTCCTTGTCTACCTTGTCCATCCTTGCCTTTCTTTTGGTGCATGTTTCTTTCTGATTCCCTGTTCTTGTGATCCTATTTTTCTTCATAATTTTTGTTTTTAGCTTCTTGAAAATCAGTTGCATAGTGACCATACTTTCCACAATTGAAAAATCTAATAGATTTTGTATCTTTATATATTCTTAAATCCTTATTCCTTCTATCATAATTTTCTTCTTCATCAGTGGATGACTCATTGCTTGATTTTGAATTTTTACCCTTTGTCTTCTTAATTGCTTTGAATTCTACTTCATTATAGGGATTAGGTTCCTCTTTTGTTCTCAACTCAAATATTGTAAGAATACCAAGCAACTTATCTCTTGTCAAATAATCATCATCTTTTGATTTTTCTATAGCAAAAATATTTTCACTAAATATTTTTGGAAGAGATCTTAAGACCTTATCACAAACATCTAATTCTTCAACCTTATGTCCAATTTCTTGCATGGAATTAACAACCTCATCTATCTAAAGTATATAAGTACTAATATTTTCCTCATCCTTCATTCTTAATCCTTCAAATTGTGCTTTGATACTTCGTATATTTACCTTTTTGACACTTTTATCTCCTTCATATATGCTTTGTAACTTATCCTAAATTCCTTTTGTATCTTGACAATGCATAAATTTTAAGGAATATGTTCTATACAAACCTCTCAAAATTACATTCATTGCTTTTGAATTGTAATGGTGTATAAGCTTACCTTCCTTATCTATAGGTGGATCAACTGGTGGTATGTATCCGTTTTCAACTACTTCCCAAATTTCATTGCTAAGTGATCCTCATTCTCATACTTTAATATATAATCACTTCCATAAAATACTGGTGTTGAATTATCTGAGGATACATTCTTAGAATTGATTGTGTTCTTTGAAAAGATTTTCCTTCAAGTTGTTAAAATTTTTTGAAGGAACCCGCTCTGATACCAAATGAAGAACACAAGCTTATACTGAGAGGGGGGTGAATAGTATAAGACCACTTTTTACTTTTCTTTTCCAATCAATATTATGCAATGTATAGATAGCAATATCAATAGAAATAATAAAAGCAATGCACAAATCACCACACACAATAGAGACACCAAATTTATGTGGTTCACCCAATGTGGGCTACTCCACGGAGAAAATATTTCACTAAAATTTTCTCAATCAATCTCTTGGGAATCCTTTCCCTATTACAATGTTTATGGACCTTTGTCCAAAGGAGACACCAATCCCCTAATCAATTTTATGGATCTCTATCCACAGGAGACACCAATATCCTAACTCTGCTATGGATGGTGATCCTCTAGAAGACCTCTACCTCCACTACCCTTAGCAAATGGAACTCTATCCATAGAAGACATCTGTCCTCCCTGCTCTGGCTGGAGATCTCTATCCTCAACTCTATCACCTCCAAAGCTCTATCTCAAATCTACACTAAACACAATCCTTTGATCTAGCACAAATCTATCCTTAATCTCTATCTCTGGTCTAGCACAAACCTATCCTCAAATCTACACCAAACTCTATCCTTGAATCTGTACTAAACACAGTCCTTCGGTCTAGCACAAATATATCCTCAATATCTGTCCTCAAGCCTTAACTCAAATCTTGACTCAATCTCAAATCAACTCTGTTGGATCTACCCCAAACCTTAACTCAAGGTTTGAACAAATCAATCAATCAATTCTGCTCACAAGTCTTCTCAAAGACTTATCTCAAATATACCTTGTAAGCTTCCACAAAATCTCACACAAATATGTCCTCAAGTCCTCTCTAGAACTTGTCCAATCTGCTCAATAAGTCCTCACAAGAACTTATCCAAATCTGCTCTCAATATATATTGTAAGCTTCCACAAAAGCTTACCCAAATCTATCCACAAGTCTTCTCAAAGACTTACCTCAAATCTTCTCAACAAGTCCACACTAGAACTTGTCCAATCTCATAGAAACATAAAGAGAATTGTTAGAGACTCAATATGCTCTACACTCATCACAATGCTCAATTACTTTCAATCACTCTCTTAGAAACATATAGAGAATTGTTAGAGACTCAATATGCTTCACATTCACCTCAATACTCAATCACTTTCAATCACTCTTTTAGAAACATATAGAGAATTGTTAGAGACTCAATATGCTTCACATTCATCTCAATACTCAAACACTTTCAATCACTCTTTTATCACAAAAACATATAGAGAATTGTTAGAGACTCAATATGCTTCACACTCATCAATACTCAAACTCTTTCTCAAAATAATTTAGAATATAGAATAATTTGTTTCCTAGAACTTGAACAATCACTTCACACATTCACTTGACTAGGCTCAACCAACTCTACTCAACCAATCACTCAATGAAATGATCCTTGCTCACAAACCCTAGTCCAAGCATATGAATACTCACTCAAATATTTCAAACAATGCTTTATCAACCAATCTCACATAACAATGATACTCATGTTCTTTCCAAACCCTAGTTCAAGTTCTTCACTCAACAACTCACTTCAACAACAATGCTTATAAGACAATATTCACATAAAAATGATACTTATGTTCTTTGCAAACCCTAGTTCAAGTTCTTCACTCAATTCAAACACTTCAACAACAATGCTTATAAACAAGGTTTTATCAACAACTCTTAATTCTAGAAAACCTTGAAGCAATAAGTCAAAACACTCTCAACAATGCTAACAAAACAATCCTTTTCACTCCAACATTTCATTCACAATTTTCAACAATCACTCACTAGGAAGAATATGCCCATACCTTTTGTTGGATGTCAAAGTGCCTTTGGAAAAACCTCGTCTTAATCACAATTTCCTTCTTTCCAATTTCAATGGTTAAACACAACAATATCACTTCAATACTCTCTCAAAAATATTCCCTTAGACACAAAATAATCACAACTCAATTTATGCCTTATTTCTCCCTTTTAAAAATAACACTCATCATCACATACATAAAAATAATTTCTTTGATACACCTTATAAACTCCAACTTAAAATAATATTCAACACCATAAAATATCAACCAAACACCTTACAATCCTTTCAAAACCTTTGAGCAAATAACATTAAAAATTTAATTTTGCAAAACCCTTATAACTCCCTTGCAACCTTAGAACCAAATAAAAATATGCAAAAATTAATTTTTAAATGCCCAAACTATATCCCCGAAATTTTCGATGACCAATTATCAAAGCATACCTCTTTCTTCCCAAAAGGGGATTCGACGAGATTCGATCCGTCGTTCTCCTCTTTCCTAAGCACCTTAGCACTTGGGAGCCCACCACGTGGGCTACAAAGGCCCACATGAAGGAAGGATAAAGTCCTTCCTCTTATGCCTCCGCCTTCGTCTCTTTTCTCATGAATTTCGCACGCATTCTCTCTTCCATTGATGCAGCGCAAATTACAAAGCTTGCATATATTTCAAAAAGGCATGGTAATTTTTGGTAATGTAAGCATTCCTCCTTTTATACATGTTTTCAAACTTCTCCTCATGTTGACACTATGACATTCAAATTTAAATTTCAAATTGTATTTTTAATAACCCACCTTAGGGTTTTTAACCTTAGCTTAAGTTAATTAATAATTAATTTAAATAACTTTATAAGTAAAATAAATTAACTAATAAATTAATTTAAAATTAATTTATAATTAATTTTAAACTTCCTTTGTATAATATTATAATATTATTTATTTAGGCTTTTTCTTGCACTTTGGACCTCATTTGACTTCCTAGAATCGGGTCTTGAAACTAAAATCGAAATGGATGTTGCCAATTGAAACTGCCACTAACTGGTGCTGAAGGTTTGACATCAATGACCACTCATTCTTGACATCAATGACAACTTATCACTCAAAATGTCCAACAATATCCCCCTTTGTCATTGATGGCAACCCAAATTCTTTTTACCAAAACTTGACCTTTTTCTTGTTCTGCTCCCCCTGACTCAATGCTTTCTCCTTAAACCAAATATCTCCCCCTTAATCAAATATCTCCCCCTTTGACATCAATGGAAAAGGGTCACCTTTGGGTATCGGGGCTAAGAATGAATCTCTTAGCTTAGCCCCTCCTCCACCTCCTCTTGAGGTGGTTAATTCTGGGGTGGGAGTATCTCTACTCCCAGCAAGCATTGGTCTTTACCTTTATCCTCTTTTCTTCTCATCTGATCCTTCTAATTTATTTGACTATTCCTATTCCTATTCCTGTCCATGTCCACATTCTTATTCCTATTTATATCCATATCCATATTCCTATTCCTATTCCTATCCATACCCATATTCTTGTTCTTGTTCCTATTCCTGTTCTTGTTCATGCTTGATTCTGGAATGTCTGCTCTACACCATTTTGTTGTATGTCCATAATTATTGCATTTATAACACTTAATGTTATTATTCCTTGGAGGTGCAAATATCTTAGGATTTCTCCTAGTGAAGCCATATCCTTTTCCTATCATGAACCCTGCAATTCATTGCCTTGTGACCAAACTGATTACATGAGTAGCAATACCCATGGAAAAGCTACCTATTTCTAAAATTTCTATTTTCCTATCTTTCATGTGTCCTACACTGTGAAGCCATGTGCCCAAACCTGTGACATGAGAAACACCTTCCATTGAAATTTCCTTGTCTTGACCTCATTGGTCTCTTAGTCTCTCTTAACCTATTTTGATTATTGTTCCATCTGTTTCTTCTTTGTGCATTGTTCCTTTCCTTGTTGAACTTTCTGTTATCCAACTCATCCTCAAATGTCTCACTTTCTCTTACACTATCTTCTTCTGAAGTTTCTTCTTCTGAAGTTTCTCCTTCTTCAGAACTTGAGGTTGACATCTTGTTTCTTTTGAGCTTGTTCAAAGCCAAGACCTGTCTTGTTTGTTGACCTTCTTTGTACCTTGATCATCTTATCTACAATATTTGAACTCTTTCCAAACTTGTGTAGCTTATCCTTGGATTTTTCTACATCTTCCCTTAGTAGAGCTACTTCTTGTTCTAACCTTTCACATTCTAAGACCTTTGCTTCTAACTTATCCTTGAACTTCTTTGTCTTAGCCATTGACTTGTTTAGATCCTCTATATGCTTTCTTCTCTCTTCATCGTATTCTTGAAACTGAAACTCAAGTTTAGAGTTTTGCTTTCTTACCCTTTTTACTGTGTCAAGAGCATAAATAAGTTTTGCCTTAAGATCATATCCTTCTTTATCTTATTCTTCCTCTATTTGTTTGCCTTTGTCCACATCTTCATTTTCTTTTGACTTGTCTTCTACAGGATCACCTTCTTCTTCTTCTTCTAGTGCCATTAGAATATTTTCTTATGGTCCTTCAAGTGCATCCTCATATTCATCATCACTAAAACTAAAACCATTCCTTGTACAACTATCTTCAAGATGTCCAAAATTACCACATCTAAAGCACTTGAGAATTATTGGTGTCCTTTTCTTAACTTGTTCTTTTTCTTCAATCATAAATAGGACTTCATATTTATCATTATCTAAAAAACTATTATCACTATCACTTGAGTACTTACTTACCTTGTCTGCATAGTAGCTCCTCTTTTGTCTTTGAAATAATTTATTTCCTTGTCTACCTTGTCCATCCTTGCCTTTCTTTTGGTGCCTGTATCTTTCTGATTCCCTGTTCCTGTGATCCTATTTTTCTTCATCATTTTTGTTTTTAGCTTCTTGAAAATGAGTTGCATAGTGACCATACTTTCCACAATTGAAACATCTAACAGATTTTTTATCTTTAAATCTTCTTGAATCCTTATTCCTTCTACCATAATTTGCTTCTTCATCAGTGGATGACTCATTGCTCGATTTTGAATTTTTACCCTTTGTCTTCTTAATTTCTTTGAATGTTGCTTCTTTCTAGGGATTAGGTTCCTCTTTTTTTCTCAACTCAAATGTTGTAAGAATACCAAGCAAAATATCTCTTGTCAAAGAATCATCATCTTTTGATTCTTCTATAGAAAAAATATTTTCACTAAATATTTTTGGAAGAGATCTTAAGACCTTATCACAAACATCTGATTCTTCAACCTTAAGTCCAAGTCCTTGCATGGCATTAACAACCTCATCTATCTAAAGTAGATAGGTACTAATGTTTTCCTCATCCTTCATTCTTAATCCTTCAAATTGTGCTTTGATATTTCGTATCTTTGCCTTTTTGACACTTTTATCTCCTTCATATATACTTTGCAACTTATCCCAAATTCCTTTTGCATCTTGACAATGCATAACTTTTATGGACTCTATTCTATGTAAACCTCTCAAAATTGCATTCATTGCTTTTGAATTGTAATGTTGTAGAAGCTTACCTTCCTTATCTGTAGGTGGATCAACTGGTGGTACATATCCATTTTCAACTACTTTCCAAATTTCATTACCAAGTGCCATCAGGTAAATCTTCATTCTCATACTCCAATATATATAATCACTTCCATCAAATATTGGTACTGAATTATCTGAGGACACATTATTAGAATCCATTGTGTTCTTTGAAAAGCTTTTCCTTCAAGCTATTAAACTTTTTTGAAGGAACTTGCTCTGATACCAATTGAAGAACACAAGCTTATACTAAGAGGGGGTGAATAGTATAAGACCACTTTTTCCTTTTCTTTTCCAATCAATATTATGCAATGTATAGATAGCAATATCAATAGAAGTAATTAAATCAATGCACAAATCACCACACACAATAGAGACACCAAATTTATGTGGTTCACCCAATGTGGGCTACTCCACGGAGAAAATATTTCACTAAAATTTTCTCAATCAATATCTTGGGAATCCTTTCCCTATTACAATGTTTATGGACCTCTGTCCAAAGGAGACACCAATCCCCTAATCAATTTCATGGATCTCTATCCATAGGAGACACCAATATCCTAACTCTGCTTTGGTTGGTGATCCTCTAGAAGACCTCTGCCTCCACTACCCTTAGAAAATGGAACTCTATCCATAGAAGATACCTATACTCCCTACTCTAGCTGGCGATATCCGTACTCAACTCTGTCACCTCCAAATATTTATCTCAAATATACACTAAACACAATCCTTCGGTCTAGCACAAATTTATCCTCAATCTCTGTCTCTGGTCTGGCACAAACCTATCCTCAAATATGCACCAAAATCTATCCTCGAATCTATACTAAACATAGTCCTTCAGTCTAGCACAAATCTATCCTCAAGCCTTAACTCAAATCTTGACTCAATCTCAAATCAACTCTGTTGGATCTACCCTAAACCTTAACTCAAGGTTTGAACAAATCAATCAATCAATTCTACTCACAAGTCTTCTCAAAGACTTGTCTCAAATATGCCTTGTAAGCTTCCACAAAAGCTCACACCAATCTATCCTCAAGTCCTCTCTAGAAATTGTCCAATTTGCTCAATAAGTTCTCACAAGAACTTATCCAAATCTACTCTCAATATGTATTGTAAGCTTCCACAAAATCTTACCCAAATCTGTCCACAAGTCTTCTCAAATACTTACCTCAAATCTTCTCAACAAGTCCACACTAGAACTTGTCCAATATCATAGAAACATAAAGAGAATTGTTAGAGACTCAATATGCTCTACACTCATCACAATGCTCAATTACTTTCAATCACTCTCTTAGAAACATATAGAGAATTGTTAGAGACTCAATATGATTCACATTCACCTCAATACTCAATCACTTTCAATCACTCTTTTAGAAACATATAGAGAATTGTTAGAGACTCAATATGCTTCACATTCACCTCAATACTCAAACACTTTCAATCACTCTTTTATCATAGAAACATATAGAGAATTGTTAGAGACTCAATATGCTTCACACTCATCAATACTCAAACTCTTTCTCAAAACAATTTAGAATATAGAATAATTTGTTTCACATAACTTGAACAATCACTTCACACATTCACTTGACTAGGCTCAACCAACTCTACTCAACCAATCACTCAATGAAATGATCCTTGCTCACAAACCCTAGTCCAAGCATATGAATACTCACTCAAATATTTCCAACAATGCTTTATCAACCAATCTCACATAAAAATGATACTCATGTTCTTTCCAAACCCTAGTTCAAGTTCTTCACTCAAAAACTCACTTCAACAACAATGCTTATAAGACAATATTCACATAACAATGATACTTATGTTCTTTGCAAACCCTAGTTCAAGTTCTTCACTCAATTCAAACACTTCAACAATAATGCTTATAAACAAGGTTTTATCAACAACTCTTAATTCTAGAAAACCTTGAAGCAATAAGTCAAAACACTCTCAACAATGCTAACCAAACAATACTTTTCACTCCAACCTTTCATTCACAATTTTCAACAATCACTCACTAGGAAGAATATGCCCATACATTTTGTTTGATGTCAAAGTGCCTTTGGAAAAACCTGTCTTAATCACAATTTCCTTCTTTCCAATTTCAATGGTTAAACACAACAATATCACTTCAATACTCTCTCAAAAATATTCCCTTAGACACAAAATAATCACAACTCAATTTATGCCTTATTTCTCCCTTTTAAAAATAACACTCATCATTACATACATAAAAATAATTTCTTTGATACACCTTATAAAATCCAACTTAAAATAATATTCAACACCATAAAATATCAACCAAACACCTTACAATCCTTTCAAAAACTTTTGAGCAAATAACATTAAAAATTTAATTTTGCAAAACCCTTATAACTCCCTTGCAACCTTAGAACCAAATAAAAATATGCAAAAATTAATTTTTAAATGCCCAAACTATATCCCCAAAAATTTTGATGACCAATTATCAAAGCATACCTCTTTCTTCCCAAAAGGGGATTCGGCGAGATTTGATCCACCGTTCTCCTCTTTCCTAAGCACCTTAGCGCTTGGGAGCCCACCACATGGGCTACAAAGGCCCACATGAAGGAAGGATAAAGTCCTTCCTCTTATGCCTCCACCGTCATCTTTTTTCTCATGAATTTTGCATGCTTTCTCTCTTCCTTGGATGCAGTGCAAATTACAAAGCTCGCATATATTTCAAAAAGGCATGGTAATTTTTGGTAATGTGAGCGTTCCTCCTTTTATACACATTTTCAAACTTCTCCTCATGTAGGCGCTATGACATTCAAATTTTAATTTCGAATTTTATTTTTAATAACCCACCTTAGGGTTTTTAACCTTAGCTTAAATTAATTTATAATTAATAATTAAATTAATTAATAATTAATTTAAATAACTTTATAAGTTAAATAAATTAACTAATAAATTAATTTAAAATTAATTTATAATTAATTTTAAACTTCCTTTGTATAATATTATAAAAGAATATTATAATATTATTTATTTGGGCTTTTTATTGCACTTTGACCCTCATCTGAATTCCTAGAACCGGGTCTTGAAACTGAAACCAAAACATATGCTGCCAACTGAAACTACCGCTAAGTGGTGTTGTAAGTTCGACATCAATGATCACTTACTCTTGACATAAATAACAACTTATCACTCAAAATGTCCAACACAAGGTTATAACAACCTATTAATTCCTTAATAACTCTTTTTTAGGGGTTTTATTTATACACCTAATATTCCATGATATCATTTCATCATCAACACTTTTTATTTTTATTAGTGGGCTTAACCCCACTTCTTGTTAACACCTGTGATATTTTTATTTGGCTTCCTAGATCAATATCCTTTTGAGTTTCTTTTTATCTTTTTTATTTTTGTGATAGCCTTCTTCTCCTTCCATTCTTGACACCACTTTCATCTTCATCAATCTCTTCCATTTTTTCATATTGTTCAAAATGGGACTTATCTTCTAAATATTTATGTTTCCCTAAAGATTCAAAAGTGCAAGGAATAGCCTCAATAACATTTTCTTCTTTATGTTGCCCTAAAAAATCCAACCTGCATAGATGATCCTCCATAGTCATCACTTTCTTATGTTGTATTGAAATACCTAAATTTCCTTGGATATCCTCTACAAAATTTTCTTTACTATATTGCTCTCGAAATCCTAAAGACTAAAGTGCAAGGAATACACTCCGTACTACTTTCTTTTTTTTGTAAGGATAATATTTTAAGCTACTTGAGGATAATAAATGTGATTTACCTAGATTAAGCTTGACCTCATTTAAATCATTTAATTTAAAATTTATCTCCCTATCTTCCTTTATATTAAAACTTGTCTTCCCCTATTACTTTGCATCTTTAGCTCCTTTTATATTTGAAATTGTGCATTGTACTTCCTCATCTACCATATTATTTCCTTCTAATGATTGATTCGAGTGAACTGTAATGGCCTTCGCCATCTGATGATGTAGAGAGATTTTTCTAGCCACTTTCTTAGGAGTGGAAAATATTTGATTTGAACTAGCTTCTCCTGTGATATGGTCTCCTTGTTTCAAATTGAAAATACCCTCATGCCCAAAAAAATTCCATCTCTTCCTCCATTTTCACTTTATAGTCTCTTGCCATGTGACCAGTTTCATGATATTTGTGACATCGAAATGCAATGTTTTCATAATCCACTTGTTGATACCATTCTCTTGATTCATATTTAATCCTAATCAACTATGATAAAGGATTAGAAATATCCATGGCAACACATATTCGAGTGTATACAACATACCTTCTCTCCTTAGTAATTAGCCCCTCCTAGATGAATTCACCTAGGGTATTACCAATATTCTTCAAAACTTCCTTATTGATGAGTTGATAAGGAAGTCCAAAAAGCCTAATCCATACTAGAAGCATTTTAATAGTTTTTGTGTCCAAAAAAAAATTCTCACTCCAAGGTATTAAATATAATGTATTTTTACCCCTAAAACATGGGCCTCCATCCATTATTTTATCCCTTATTTTTGAACTAGATAAAATAGTGAGAAAACATTCTTTAGGAAGAAAAGTCATGGAGTAATTTGAATTCAATTCCCATTTCCACTTTAATCCAATTTTGAATCTCAGAAAAACCTAGTCTATATCCATGAAAATTACAAATTAACCCTCTAGTTTTAAGAATCATTATATCATGCTCAATCATCTGATCCTTGATAATCACTTCTGGTGTAGATTTTTTTATGTATATTAGGTTTTCCATAGATTCTCTTTTCTTCTTATTTCTAGGTAGGGCATCCAAACTTTCGACTTGGACATTCACACTTTCAGTAAGCACTTTCACAAATGATTTTCTTTCCATGTTACCTAATTTTTTTGCACTCACTACTGGTTGCACTCACTCCTAGCTCATGCTTGCACTCACTATCAACTGCACTTACTCCCAGCTTGTGTTCGCACTCGCTACCAGCTACGTTCACTCCCAACTCGCATTCACCCTTACTATTGGCTGAACTCACTCTACATGGCTCACTACTGACTGCACTCACTCTGGCTGGCTCGTGTTTGCCATATTTTTTATCATTAAAATATTATTTATAAAATGATGTTCTAATTTCATTAAAAATAATTAAACTATTATTTATAAATGGAGTTCTTTTATCATTTAAAATAATTAAAATATTATTTATAAATGTTATTTTATCATTTAAAATAATTAAACTATTATTTATAAATGAAGTTCTTTTGTCATTTAAAATAATTAAACTATTATTTATAAATGTTCTTTTATCATTTAAAATAATTAAACTATTATTTATAAATGAAGTTCTTTTATCATTTAAAATAATTAAACTATTATTTATAAATGAAGTTATTTTATCATTTAAAATAATTAAACTATTATTTATAAATAAAGTTATTTTATCATTTAAAATAATTAAACTATTATTTATAAATGAAATTATTTTATCATTTAAAATAATTAAACTATTTATTTATATAAATACACAACATAGAATAAAAGGTTTTCTTATCCAATACTAACATCATGCTATTATTTTGAAAGGCTTAAGCAAAACAAGGAGTTTTTTTCCAAAACAACCAGGTTATGCATGTTTTCCAAATATTTGATGTAGATAGTGATGAAGTAAAATACAATCAAGCATATGCAATAGATAAAGAGGGAATCTTTCCATCAACCTAGTCACCTGTCTCAGCCCAAGAGTTTATGATAGCTACTAGGCTATCAACTTGGGCTCAAGATGGCTAGCTATTGATGATTATTCCTAACTAATAATGCATATCTATATGAAGGTATCCATCAATGTTACCCTCGAGTTGTCTTAATAATCATTTTTTTATTCTAAAGTAACCTTGTTTTTTGTGGATGATTCTACTTATTCCACCTACGAGTGCACCTAATCCTATATATTTGGTAATATGTTAGCAATACCATGCTCTTCCAAATCAACTAAACATCACATAGTTGGTTCAATTTCTCAAATTAGATATTAAAGCATCATAGATTAATACATTGGTTTTTTGTTTCAAAATCCCACCAAGGAGGATCATGACATGATATTTGGAGTTATCTCTAAAATAGACTTATGATAAGGCTTCAAAATATCCACATTAATGATGTCATGAATCCAAGATGAACCAAAAGGTCTAGGCGAAAAGCAATCTTATACACCTATTGCAAAATTATGTAAGGCACATAGCGTAAAGGTTTGATCTTACTATGTGTCGTTTTTGAAAAATATTATTTGTCCAAATAGAGCCAAACTCTACCACCAACCTAAAAAGGATGAGGAACATGGTGCTATTCATAATTTGATTCTATTGTTGCATAGTTTTTATAAAATCTAAACCACTTTAGACTAAAGCTATGATGGGGGACGGGAAAATCACACGCTCACCCTCATGCAATTCTCGAATTTTTTCTGATACCACTGATGGGTGATGAGAAAATCACACGCAGTCACACTCACGCAATTCCAAAAAATCTCTTGCATTAATCTGAAAAATACATCCCGATGACCAGCGCTCGGCTTGGTCTTCTCACTTCCACACTCTGCGTGCAATCTCGGATCCCCCACCCCATTCTATTATAATGCTTGAGTTTTTATCGAGGTCTCGAACCTCTAGGCCATTAATGACCCACCTACACAAAAGTATTAATCAAAACCTGCAAAATCGGCTTTCCCCGCCGAGTCTTCAATTTTCCTTCTGTAATTGGCCAACTCCCTGATCCGCCATGAAAGCACGCATTCAATAGGCCCTTGACCTACAACCACTATTTTGTCAGACTGTCCACCTGTGACTGTTGCCTCTTTTTTCATGCACGTGCGTGGCCGTCCGCATGTTCATATATTGTTTGCTTTCTCCCGGCCGCGATATCACGACCTGAAGGTGAGAACATCGCGATATCGCGACATGTCGTGATATCGCGACCAAAAGAAGAAAGGAGCGTAGGGAAGCTGAAACGTCACGATATCGCGACATGTCGTGATATCGCGATTGGAAGAGAAGAAGACGAAGAAGAAGGAAGATATGGCGGGAACCGCGACAGGCGGTATTTTCAAGGGGTGTTACGAACGACACGTGGCACCAAGGTGCAGTAAAAGTGGGCGAATGCCAAGAAGCATGGGAAACAAAAAGGATGGGTCACGCAGGGTATTCTGACAGAATCGACAGTGACAGAGACCGTGCGGAGTGGGGTATTAAATTGGGTTGGTGTCCCGATTTTTGTGTTGGTGTTCCAGAGGGTCGGGACCTCTATAAAAACCCAGTCTTTGTATTAAATCGGGTTGGTGCCCCGGTTTTTGTGATGGATGTTTTCAGAGGGTCGGGAACCGCGACAGGCGGTATTTTCAAGGGGTGTTACGGACGACACGTGGCACCAAGGTGCAGTAAAAGTAGGCAAATGCCAAGAAGCACGGGAAATAAAAAGGATGGGTCGCGCAGGGTATTCTGATGGAATCGGCAGTGACAGAGACCATGCGGAGTGGGGTATTAAATCGGGTTGGTGTCTCAATTTTTGTGTTGGTGTTCCAGAGGGTTGGGACCTCTATAAAAACCCAGTATTTGTATTAAATTGGGTTGGTGCCCCAGTTTTCATGACGGATTTTTTCAGAGGGTCAGGGCCTCTATAAAAACCCAGTTGTCACTGATGGTGGACGGGAAAATCACACGCTCACCCTCACGCAATTCCTGAATTTTTTTTCTTTTATTAAATTTGGAAATTACATGCAAAAATCTCACAGGCTTTACAATGACCAGCGCTCAACTTGGTCTTCTCACTTCCACACTCTGCGTGCAATATCCGATCCACCACTGCCATATAATACATTAAAATGGGTTTTTATAGAGGCCCCGACCCTCTAAAAACATCCATCATGAAAACTGGGGCACCAACCCAATTTAATACAAATATTGGGTAAAGGTCCCGACCCTCTGGAACACCAACACAAAAATTGGGACACCAACCCAATTTAATACCCCACTCCGCATGGTCTCTGTCACTGCCGATTCCGTCAGAATACCCTGCATGACCCATCCTTTTTGTTTCCCGTGCTTCTTGGCATTCACCCGCTTTTATTGCACCTTGGTGCCATGTGTCGTCCATAACACCCCTTGAAAATACCGCCTGTCACGGTTCCCACCATCTATTCCTTCTTCTTCATCTTCTTCTCTTCCCGTCATGATATTGTGACATGTCACGATATCACGACGTTTCAGCTTCCCTGCGCTCCTTTCTTATTTTGGTCGCGATATCACGACATGTCGCGATATCGCGATGTTTCCTCATCCTCTCGCTGTTCTCACCTTTAGGTTTCGGTATCGCGACATGTCACGATATTGGAAATTTATTAAGTGTTTTGCCACTAATGGGGGATGGGAAAATCACATGCTCACCCTCACGCAATTTTCAAATTTTTTTCTTTTATTAAATCTGGAAATTACATGCAAATAGCCCGTAGGCTTTACAATGAGCAGTGCTCGACTTGGTCTTCTCACTTCCACACTCTGCGTGCAATCTCCGATCCACCACCCCATTCTATTACAATGCTTGAGTTTTTATCGAGGTCTCGACCCTCTAGGCCATTAATGACCCACCTGCACGAAAGTATTAATCAAAACCTACAAAATCGGCTTTCCCCACCGAGTCTTCAATTTTCCTTCCATAATTGGCCAACTCCCTGATCCGCCATGAAAGCACACATTCAATAGGCCCTTGACCTACAATCACTTTTTTGTCAGACTGTCCACCTGTGACTATTGCCTCTTTTTCCATGCACGTGCGTGGCCGTCCGCGTGTTCATTTCTTGTTTGCTTTCTCCCGGCCGTGATATCGCGACATGTCACGATATTGCGACAAAAACTTCTCCTTGTCTTAATCTCCAACTGCTATCGCGATATCGTGACAAAACTGCCACCTTGTCTTGCACTCCACTTGATGTCGCGATATCACGATGTCGCGATATCATGACATCGTGATATCATGACAAAACTGCCGCCTTGTCTTAATCTCCAACTGCTGTCGCGATATCGTGACAAAATTGTCGCCTCGTCTTAATCTCCAACTGCTATTGCAATATCGCGATGTCACGATATCGTGACAAAACTGCCGCCTCGCCTTAGTTTTCATTAGATGTCGCGATATCGCGACGTTACGATATCATGACAAAACTGCTGCTTCGCCTTGCACTCCACTTAATGTCGCGATATCGCGACATCGCGATATCGTGACAAAATTGCCACTTCGCCTTGCACTCCATTTGATGTCGCGATATCATGACGTCGCGATATCACGATGGAATTTTGCCTTGTAAAGAAAAATAATTAAGACACTACTTAGAAAAATTTAGGTTGATGCAAGATTGCCCTGCTGTCGTCGGATGCTCCTGCATCAGACACCTGGGGTAAATGGAGAAGGGACCTTCACTTCTGTGCTATTCGGTCCACGACTTTTGTAACATCTCCAAACGTACACCCACTTCTGCAACCCGCTTAAACCCTGTCTTCTGGAAAAAAAAAATTTGCCTTCTACGAGACAAAATCTGGCACTGCTACACACCTTCTCGTCCACTGCCTGTAATGGCTTTAATTTGTGGCGCACTCCATATTTCATCAAGGAGTACGTATTTGCACGACCATCATGCACTGCACTCCGATCAAACTGCCATGGCCTTCCTAACAGAAAATGGCAAGCATCCATGGGGAAAACATCACATAGGACCTCATTCTGGTACTTCCCAATATTGAATGTGACTAAGCACTGTTCACGGACCCATGATCTGTGGTCCTTTCACAACCATGTAATCTGGTATGGATGCGGGTGTCTCCTCCTTTCCAGATGTAACTTAGAAACCATCTCTTCGAAGACTAAGTTATCTGTACTCCCATTGTCTATAATAACATTACAGACTTTACCTGAACTTTTGCATCGCGTGCGAAATAGGCTTCTCCTCTGCTCTGGTTTGTCTTCCTCAATCATCATGGTTCTCCTCATGATCATTGCTTCTCCTCATGATCATTGCTTCTCCTCTCTTAGCTTCTTTAGAATGTTCTGATTTAGCACCTTCCTCTGCCATAGCAGCTCTGGCAGGACCCACATGTCTCTTGTTCACCCTCTCGGGGTGCTGGGGACACTCATATGCCCGATGTCCCTCTTCTCCACAGTGGAAACAGGTTCCCCGAAACACTCCTCTTCCATACCCACGTCCAGATCTACCTCTTCCTCTTGGGTAGCCATTGTTCTGAACTTGGGGTTTGTAATCATCACCTGCCTTCTGCTCTTGGCTGCTGCTAGCTTCTTCTTTCTTCTCCTCTTTTCCTTCATCTTTTCTTCCACCAGTCTTTCCTCCATGCCATTTTCCTCTTTGCTTGCTCTCAAACCTTCTGTTCAGTTTTTCTTCAACCTTCAGAGCAAACTGATAAGCATCTTCAATGGTGCTCATCCGAACTAAGCTCAACTCTTCCTGGATGCTGGGTCTCAACCCATTGATATAATGGGCCACCTTCTCCTTGCTTGCTTCTAAATGGCCAGTTCTGATGGAGATCTTATAAAACTCCTCTGTGTATTCTTGGACAGTTTTGTTCATCTGTCTCAAACTCTACATTTTCCTTAGCAGATCCAACTCGTAATCTGCCGAAATAAACTATCTTTTTAATTTTTCTACCATCCATTCCCATTTTGTTATTCTCTCTTTTCCTCTTCTATTTTGCTCCAGCTGTACTCCCTTCCACCATATGCTGGCATGACCCTTCAGCTTGGTCTTGGCAAATCTGACCCTCTTAGGATCTTCAACTTCTTCATACTCGAAGTATTCTTCTAGATCATTGATCCAGTCGATCAATTCCTTTGGATCCAGGTTCCCAGAATACGTGGAAACTTCCATCTTCGACCTTTTCCCAATCTAGGATATGGCTTTGTACAGTCTGGCTTGTGCTGGATCTACAACCTCTTCTTCTTCTTCAGACTGGTTTTCTTCTTCATCCACTTCGTCCTCACTACCGTCATCTCTTCTTGGTTTCGATCCTCTACGCATCTCTTCTTGCAGGGCTTGTATTTGCCTCTGCAAAACCCGGACATCTGCTGCTGTCGCCATGCCTCTCCCACCAATGGGGTTTCTTCTCGGAGGCATTCTACTCACTTTCTCATGAGCCTTTCCACAGATCCTGGTGTAACTGCCTCACGTCCGACGATCTGTTACACACTCAGGAACTTCGAGCTCTGATACCATTGATGGGGGACAAGAAAATCACACGCTCACCCTCACACAATTCTCAATTTTTTTTTCTTTTATTAAATATAGAAATTACATGCAAACAGCCCGCAGGCTTTACAATGACTAGCGCTCGGCTTGGTCTTCTCACTTCCACACTCTGCGTGCAATCTCCGATCCACCACCCCATTCTATTACAATGCTTGAGTTTTTATCGAGGTCTCGACCCTCTAGGCCATTAATGACCCACCTGCACGAAAGTATTAATAAAAACCTGCAAAATCGGCTTTCCCCGTCGAGTCTTCAATTTTCCTTTCGTAATTGGCCAACTCCCTGATCCGCCATGAAAGCACGCATTCAATAGGCCCTTGACCTGCAACCGCTATTTTTTCAGACTGTCCACCTGTGACTGTTGCCTCTTTTTTTGTGCACGTGCGTGGCCGTCTGCGTGTTCATTTCTTGTTTGCTTTCTCCCAGCTACGATATCACGACATGTCGCGATATCGCAACATGTCGCGATATCACGACATGTCACGATATCACGACATGTCGTGATATGATGACAAAAACTTCACCTTATCTTAATCTCCAACTGCTATCGCGATATCGTGACAAAAATGCCGCCTTGTCTTGCACTCCACTTGATGTCGCGATATCGTGACATCGCGATATCGCGACAAAATTTCCGCCTTGTCTTAATCTCCAACTGCTATCGCAATATCGCGATGTCGCGATATCATGACAAAACTTCCACCTCGTCTTAATCTCCAATTGCTGTCGCGATATTGCGACGTGATATCGCGACGTCACGATATCACGACAAAACTATCGCCTCACCTTAGTTTTCATTAGATGTCACAATATCACGACATCACGATATCACAACAAAATTGCCGCTTCGCCTTGCACTCCACTTGATGTCGCGATATCGTGACAAAACTACCGCTTCGCCTTGCACTCCATTTGATGTCGTGATATCGCGATGTCGCGATATCGCGATGGACTTCTGCCTTGTAAAGAAAAAGAATTAAAACACAATACTTAGAAAAATTTAGGTTGATGCAAGATTGCCCTACTGTCGCCAGATGCTCCTGCATCAAGCTACTACAAGTTCTAGATGAAAATAGTGGTCTTATCTTGCTCTCTTTGAATATGGACTATTGCTAAAGAGAAAAAGATAAATTTAACTCATAAGGACCCAAGGGTTGGAACCCAAGATAAAATTCAAATGGGTAATACCTAGTGGATGTGTGAACATCTCGATTATAGGCATGCTCAATGTGAGTGAGACTCAAAACCCACTTCACTGGAGAAGTGTGATGACAAATATGTAAACTTTTTACAAGTGTGTGATTCATGATCTCTATCTCTCCATATGACTAGAGATAAAAAGCCATGGAAACGTTAAGGTAAACTTCCAAAATTTTCTAAAAGGATCTCCAAAAATGATCCAAAAACTATGAATATTTATAAAAAATGATGCTAGTAGGGGGACCAAAGGATCATCAAATTGTCTCAAAGAAAATTTGAACAAGATCCTATGCTAAACTAGTTTTTTGGCAAGGAATAAAATTTGCCATATTACTAAATTGATCCAAAACCACAAATATAAAATCATGCTACCTTACAGTCATTGAAAATCCACTCAACAAGTCCATGGAAATGCTTTCCTAAGGACACAAAGAAATAGGTAAAGGAACACTCAATACCAATTTTCTATTTCTTGGCTTGGAGTGGCAAAAAAAAATACACTATCTTAGATATTTTAGAACAACTCGCTACATGCAAGGCTAGTAGAAAAATATTGCAAGTGATGAAGTATCTTGTGCTTTTCAAAATTTCTACCATAGAGTGTAGAATCAGTCTCTCTAAGTAGAGATAAGTGATGCTCTAAGGGAACACAAATTTTATCCAACTTATAAAACAAACCGTATTAAAAATAAAAATCTTGAAAAGGACCAATATTGGAATAAGAAGGATGTAAGAGATGTTGGTACACTATACCAAAATATAAATCAAGAGGATACTATTTTGACCAAGTCTGAAAACCAAGGTGAGAAGTAGTTGCACTTTCAATGCGGAAGCTATAGGTGGATGACTTAAAAAATCTGCTACATGGTTACTACTTCCTTTTTTATACTTGATCACCAAGTGGAATTGTTGCAAATATGTTGCCCATTTCATGTGTCTACTTTCTTCAAACTTGTTTTGAAATTGAAGGAACTTGAAATGCAAGTGATCAGTATGTACTATCGTTTCTTTGCCAAGAAGATAGTGTCTCCAGTACTTTATAGCCTACACCAAAGCATATAGATCTTTATCATATGTTGAATAATTTTGTTTGGTAGCTAACAATTTTTCTGAATGGTACGCCACTAGATAGCCATTCTACTTCAATACCACTCCAAGAGTAAACTATGAGGTATCTATTTCAATCTCAAAATATTGAGAGAGATCAGGTAGCACAAGAACAGGGGATGAACATGATTTGTGTTTCAATGTATCAAAGGCTTGAAGATGGTACTTTATCCATTGAAATATAACTTTATCCTTGGTCAAATGATATAAAGGGAAAACAATGGTGGAAAACCTAGGAATGAACTAGCGGTAGAAATTTGCAAGTTTAAAAAGATCCTTAATTCTGTGATAGTGGAGTAAGCCATTAAAGAAGTACTTCAACCTTTGTAGGATCTACATGAATACCTTTATCATTTATAATAAAACCAAGGTAAGTGATGGAGGATTGAGAAAAATCACACTTTGGAAGGTTAACAAATAACTAATTCTCTTGAAGTGTTTGAAGAACCTATTCTAGATGATCTAGATGAGCCTTCCAAGTGGTTGAAAAAACTGATATATAATCAAGGTAGATGACAAAAAAATTATCCAAGATTTCCCTGAATACTTCATTCATGAGCCTCATGAATGAAGCCTATGCATTGGTAAGACCAAATGGTATTACAAGCCACACAAATAAACCTAGTTTGGTCTTAAAGGTCATTTTTCATGTATCTTCTGCTTGTACTCAGACCTGATGATACCCACTTTTGAGATTTATTTTGGATAAGAAATTTACCACTTGGAGTTGATCAAGAAGATCATCAATCCTAGGAAGTGAATACTTATTTTTGATAGTAGTTTTATTGAAGGATCTAAAGTCAATACAAATATGACAAGTACCATATTTCTTAAGAACTAACAAAATGGAGGAAGCACATGGAGATGTTCTTGGTTTCATGAAGCCCTTAGCTATCAAATCATGAATTTGCCTTTTTAATTCTTCCATATAAGGCACTAATTGACGATGCATGGGAGTATTTGGAAGAGGTTCTCTAGGAAGAATATCAATGCTATGATTAATATCTCTAACAAGTGCGAGACTAGAAGGTTCCTTAAACACTTGTGAATGTGATTGCAACATTTTATTAAGTGCTTCATTCTTAACTGAAGTGGAATGTGTTTCTTTAGTGTCTTTATTGTGAGGCCTTATGAATATTAGTGCTAACTCTTGTTCTTGATTCACTTGCTTCCATGCTTGGTGACAACTTAAAAATAAATTGTTAATGGGTTGCGTGTATTGTATGAGGTATGCTTGATTATCCAAGTGCAAAGTATAAGTGTTAGGAGTAGCATGATAAGTGGAATCCATATCAAATTGATAGGGTTTACATAACAATACACCACAAAAATCCATAGAAATTACATCACAAGTAACTTTATCCATAAACTTTGGATCAAATGCAAATGAGAGCATGCAAGTGTGTGTGATTTCTTCAATCTTTGCATTATCCTTCTATCCCAAAATGTAAGGATGAGGATGTGGATTCAAAGTAAGTTTCAACCTATCAATAATGGATCTTACAATGATATTCTTCTATGAGATATTTTCCATGATACAATCTATGAAATAATCATGTGTCAAATGGGCCTTCATGATGAACAAATGATCACAACCCTTGATAGTAGAATTATGATGCATAAGGGTCAAATTGTTTAATTTACCCTTTAAATATTAATATGGCTTACCTTCTCCTTTAGCCTCTATGTATATCTTATGGGGGTCCACATTATTAGGTTGCACAACTAAAGAATTTTGTTTCATATTTTGTAAATCATAACAATTATTCCTCCAATATGTTGTTCTTTTACAAAGACTACAATATCTTTGAGTGTAATAAGGGGAAGAAGAAGAAGAATATGGAGCTTTCCATTTCTTATAATAAGTATACAAGGAGGAGGAAGAAGTATATGGGGAAGGAGAAGAAGAAAAAAAAGAAGAATAAATTTTCTTCACTTGTTGTTTCGACTGTGTTGATGCCTTGTTTAGTGTTGAAGGTCGAGTTCCTCTTGATGTAGAAGAAAAATTCCATTTCACCAATTATGTGTGGTTGAATGCTACATCTATTGTTTCCAAGGGAATATATTTAAGCTCCATATACAAGTTTTCATGAAGGTCACTTGTAAATTTTACATTCAAGTCTTTTGCAGGATCGTTTACATGAAGTAAAATGCATAACTTGTTGAAGGAAGAGATATAATCCTACACAAATATATTGTAAGCTTGCTGCAATCTAAACCATTTAACTCTCAATTCTTGTGTATAATTAGAAGGATAGAAATAATACTTCAATAATTGAACCAATTATTCCCAAATGGTAATGGGATTTTGGTCATCTTGTCTATCCATGATGACTAGTTTAGCTAACCCACTCAATTTGAGTTTAGCAAAAGGAACTTGATCATCGATAGGAAATTTTGTATATGCAAACTAGATTTCCATGTCCATGATCTAGCTATTTAATATATCAGGGTTCCAAGAAGCATCATAAAGCTTGAATTTATATTGGTATGAGCTTTAGCATATTTAGTGGCTTTAACATAAAGGGTATAATGAATTACAATATCATCTACTTTGTTGACCAAATTTCCAATAGTTTACACCAAAGAAAACATTTGGTTAGCTAAGTCAGATACCATTTTTAATCTAGTGTAAGCTAGTCTAACTAAAAATGCACAAATATGAATAGAATTGCCTTCACAATATTAAAACAAGAAAGCTTACAAAAAGTTCCAATTACAATGTATTTTTACCTCAAAATTACAATTTATGCCCAGTAAAAGTAATTTTAGTGCTCTACCAAGCAATTATAGAAAATAGGTTGGATAGGTTAGCAAAAAATTAAAATATATATTTTGTAGGAAAAAAAAAAACTAATTTTGTTTAAAAATGGGAAAAACCATACCAAATAAAAAATATTTGGCCAACAAGTGCCAAGTCAATGTAAAGCATAGGATCATTGTGGTAACAAGTCAAATCAATCAACATAACAAATCACTAGGTCAACATAGTAGAGCATCTACAATTTATGAAGCAATTCAATGAAAGTCAATGCACTATCTTCATCAACCTCAATTGGCCTAGCCAACCACAAAGGTTGGATGAATGTTTATCAGTGCCTTACACCTTTTCAAGTGGTGAAGAAGCCACACCACAAAAATGTGGAATTACCTTGTGAAAATAGCAAAACTAAAATTTTAGAATTTTTTGCCATGTGGTGGGTCAACTATAAGCAATGCAACAAACAATAACCAATCAACATTAGGGAAAGCAATTCATGTGGTGAGCCAGCTATAGAAGCTTGCTAAATGTATTTCTACCATAAATTAAATATGAAAAATATGCTTACCCATGGTGTCATGCATGTGGGATAAAACAAACTAGTTTCTACCACTATACAGTCACCAAAAATATTTTTGGTTTGAGATACATTGGGATTCATTGTAAATCACCAAAAAGGGGTAAGAAAATATCAAAAAAATCTATAAACTTACCTTCAATAAATTGCATTATCAAAAAATACAATAGTTCATTGAAAACAAATTTTTTTATCAACCTACAAACTTGTGTTGCCACCAAAAAACATAATAGTGTTGCCATGGTATTGTTGAAATCTTTTGGCTATTAAAGGGTCATCACAAATGAGTCTAAGTTGATCACACACTTAGATGGGCCATCAAGGAGTTGAATACTATCAAATTTGACTAAAATAGAGAATAATTGGTATATACAGTGCTACTATGACACTGATGTTCGATTGAGGTTAGCCAGCCATCGAGGTGGCATTGATGGTCTCAGTTGGTCATCGATGAGTTGGCCACCAATGAGATGGATATTAGTGAACTGGCCATCGATGAACTGGCTACCAACTAATATTGATATTATTGGCCATTTTAAACAAGGAGTTAGTGGCAATCAATAGAACTTAGGTTGGCTGTTGAAGATACAAAAAAATATTAATATTATATGAATATTAATACTAGTTTACATTTATGAGCTTGTAGTTCTCTAAACTTAAGCAAATCTAACCCTAAAAACCACTCAAAAATGATACATGGAGGAAACTCAAATCCTCTAAACTGATAGAAGATCAACTATAAGACTTAAAATTAGAATTTTGTGACCAATTTGCTAAGATTTCTACGTAGATGCCTATCACTAAAGTGAGCTTCTCAAGAGTTGCATATGCAAATGCACTCCCAACTAAGCCAGATCTAAACCAGGCAGTCTCTCCCACCCATAACTGATCTAAGGGTATGATACCAATGAACTAGAATTAAAGAGAAGCTAACATTTACGTTTCCAAAATATGCTTAAATAATCATTATTACAACCATAAATTCCTAATTTAAGAAGATGTTTAACCAAAAACTATATTTAAGCAAAAGATACTAACAAATTGCTCTTACTAACTCTCAAGAGAAAACAAATCTCACCCAATGACTTATGTTGTCCAAATGTGCCAACATTTACAAGTTGGAATAATATATTATTAAATCAAACCTAGACTTAGGACTTTATACTTAATCAAATAAGTAAAAGCTAAACACCTAGTCTATTACAACATATTTCACAAGTGATCCTCATCATTTACCCATTTTCACATCTCCTCCTAGGACTAATTTTTTTTGTTACTCTTATTTTGAATACACTTGGTTGCATTTTTACATTCTTTCGAGGGATTCTTATTTAGGTTTTCTCCTTCCAAATTATTCTATTGTCCCTCATAGCCCTGATTGGATAGTTGTGGCCTATTTCAAGCTTGTTCTAAAGAGGACATATTCTAGTCATCACTCTTGTCCAAGAGCTGCATGTCCTTCTATAAAAGTATCACTAACTCAAGCCCATTCCTAAACTCTTAGAAAGGAAAATTCCTTCTTCTGTACTTTCTTTCACTATCAAAACTAGAGATCTCATAAGGATTTTTTGAATAGTCCACTGCTTATTTTTCATGACCTCATTCTAAAAAAACCTTAGACCTTTCTTCCCTCTCATGATCCTACATTCTACTTAGATTTGGCATTAAATACCTATGTAATTACACATTTGTAATATGGTTCAAAGTCCAAGGGTGAGGTGTCACCTTGCATGCACATGTGAGTTAGTAGTGACAAATTCTAGGGTTTGTCTTGTAGAATATGCAATGTAGTATTTATTTGAGACTGCTAATAAAAAAAAGTTGGAATTTTTGGACATCCTCTAAAGGGGGTTTCCCTTGTTATTCTCTTGTTCTAAAATGGTTTTGTTTTTGCATATTTATTTTTTTTCTCCTTGTTATGTTTAGCTCATTTTATTGGTATCAATGTCATGTTTAGTTTTAACATTTGGTATCAGAACCTATGGTCTTGAACCTAGGTAGTTTATGGCATTGTATAAAGAGATGTAAGGGTTTATGACTTGCAAAAGATCTAGATTAAGGATTATTCATGCTAGGGTTTGATATTTAAATCTTGTTGAGCTTCAAAAATGGTAGATCTAGTGAGCTTCGATAGTAGTACATCTGGTGATCTTCAACAATGATAGATCTAGTGAGCTTTGGTAGCAACATATCTGGTGAGCTTTGAAAATGGTAGATCTGGTGAGCTTTGATAGTGATAGATCTGGTGAGATTTGATAATGGTAGATTTGGTAACCTTTGTCAATTATAGATTTGGTGAGCTTCGATAGTGGTTGATTTGGTGAGCTTTAGAAACAACATGTCTAGTTTGCTTTAATAGTGATAAAATTTGTGAGCTTTGACAGTGGCACTATGTTTTATCTATATTCATATAATTATTTTTAAATAGGTTCTAGAGTTTAAGGCTAAAAATATTTGTCCTAGAGGTTTTATTGTGCAAGTTGTAGAGGTGTTCGTGCATGAGGTTTCATTTTGTAGCTGGTATTATTCATAGATTAGTGTGTTGTGTAGATATAAAACCTTAGATACATGTTTTGCAAACTTGTTGAAGAATGTCTGAGATGGTTTATTGGTTGTACCACAAGTTTACTGTAAGTATTAATTATTGTAAACAATATAGCTTGTACTTGAAGAATCTATTGAAAATAGTGTAGTTGAATTATTGACTACTATAATTGGTGTAGCTTTTAGGGCTAGTAATGCTAATGTAATTGGTGTAGTTGTACCAAAAAGAGACTAGTGTGGATGCTAGTGGTTGTTGCCTAGTTTAATGTTCTTAGAGTTAGCTCCAATAATATTTGTAAAATTTAAATATGGTTTTTTGGACTTTTTTGTTAACTTGTTGGTATATGGCTGAGGGTAATAGGTGAAGCTAATGTGTTTAAATGTTTGTTTATAGCTAGTGGAAGTTATAGGCCTAAAGGATGGTAGTAAATAGGTTAAGGCTACTTGTATTCAGAAGGACCACTTTTAGCTTGTACCCATGAAGGGTTGTGTCAAAAAAATCATTGTTTGTACTACATAATTATAAATATATCATTAAGGGGGGAATGTTGGAATTAAACGCCTATGTAATCATAAATTTATAATATGGATCAAATCTAAATATGAGGTGTCAATGTGTTTTTAAGGATGAGGTGTCACCTTTCCTGGACATGTGAGTTAGCAGCGATAAATGCTAGGGTTTGTCTTGTAGAAGATGCAATGTAGTATTTATTTGAGATTTCTAATGAAAAAGTTTGAATTTTTGGACATCCTCTAAGGGGGGTTTCCATTGTTATTCTCTTATTCTAAAATGGTTTTGTGTTTTCATCTTTATTTTTTTTCTCCTTGTTATGTTTAGCTCTCTTCATTGGTATCAATGTCATGTTCAGTTTTAACAGTTCTAAAAAACCTTAAACCTTCCTTCCCTCTCATGATCTTGCATTCTTCTTAGAGCCTCAAGATCATGGGACTTTCCATTAGTGTTTGCATTAGAAAACCTAGACTCAATAGAAAAATTTCTACCATCTTTATTGGACTCCACTTCACTCACCATGGTGGTAGTTTCATTAGTAAAAAACTCTAAAAAATTATCCTCTTAGACCATGTCTTTAGAACCTTAGGTTTAAGATACATGTCACACGATGATGACTCCATCCTCAATGGCCACAACTCTAGTTTTTTCTTTTCAACTTCCCCCTCCTATCCCATTGTTATCTTTCACACCGAACTCACCAACAAACCCACTACAAATATCTCCTTCAAACCCTCTATTAAGCTACTACATCTTGTTGGTGATACAAATTGGAATTAAGAGTTGTGTGGAAAATCTAATAGGTGTGATGGTAGTTGTAGTAGTAATACATCCTTATCCTTGTCCTCTTTGTATCCCCTTCAATCCTTCATTGCAAAATTTGAAACCCTAGGCACCTATGACATCCATCTACACCTTAATGGAATATCCATACAATTATTTAAGGTAAAAGTGTAGCAATTTTAATATATATCAAGATGTTTATTCTCTTGCAAACTATTGAAGGCCCTCTTCTAGCACGACCAATTATTTTGCAATCCATTCATGAGCAAGCTCTATGTTATGCTTCAGGGCCTAGAAATTCATAGTGATGTTCTCCATCAATATTTCCATGAAATCCTAACTTGCATAGACTGTTGCCTACTCGAATGACAAGTGCTATGAAGTTTTAATATATTGGAAACTTATTATTTTTTAATGGCTACTCAAACCTTCATATTAAAAAAAGATCCCAAATGCCTCGATAGAGACACCATAATGGCAAAAGTCATTATTATATCTTGATAGAGACCCAAGTTCAATTTACATAAGGGTAGCCTTTGATATGCCTTCACTTTTATACCTCTTAAAAAAATCCCATACACAACTCCAAAAATAAGTATTGCTTTCATCTAGAAAGGTAAACACTACATAAAAAGTATATATTAAGACATCCATCACTTTCCACAAACCAAAGATTTCACAATAGCTCTAGAACATATGGATATTTTAAAGTTGATCTAGCAGATGGTTGAATTTGAATGCTTGACCTCCATGTGCATTGCAACCCAACAAACCCTTCCAAGGCCTTGTAGTCTTCCTCCACCACAAAACCCTAACTTGCATAGCTTACTTCCTATATGAATGGCTAGATCTATGAAGTTACTTCATCCTCCAGATTTAAAATTAATATATCCTACTTCTACCCTTGGTGTTGTACCACTCTCCTCAAAATTTTAAAATCTACTACTTTGAAAAATCTCCCACATGTCTCCTTGCACTTGAATTTGATCTCCCCTCCTTGCTTAAAAAAATCTATTGTCTATAATAGGTCCGTTTCTACCCTCAATATCACACCTCTAGCATCACACTTTGAAAAATATGTTGCTTTTATGGCCCTCCTATTATACAATAGCTATTGCACTCTATGGTGCATATAGGAAAATATGTAGGACTGAGCATTATTTATCCAATCAAAAGAATATAAAATTTAAGAATTTTTATAAAATCATTAACATTTAGATTTTTAATTAAAATTGAGTACATTTTGTTTGTATTATATTATTATATTATTTTAATAAATGACATTGTGATCAAGTGATATTAGCTCAACCGGTTAGATTCCTCAACATTTCAAGGAGATCCAGGTTCGAATCTTGCCAAACGATACATGGATAATATCCAAGATTTTTTGTAATACCACTATGTGGTGATGATGTAATACGGGTGGGGCCCATTTCAATCCCATATAACCCATTCAAAAAAAATAACAGTGTGATATTATATAATTTAGTTATATTTGAATCTAAATCTCCATAGCATGATTTTTTTTTAATTAGGTTATATGTGGCTTCTATTTGAGGGCCACTCCCATCAAAATACCAATATATTAAATTTGTTGAATCATACCTTTTTATCACAATTTTTAATAAAAACCTACATTTTTAACATTGAACCCAAGTCAATTAATGTATAGCTAAGCTTATAGCCCATCCTTGGCCCTGTCCTAGATCCCTAGCCCTGTCCTGGATCCTTGGTACATCCTTTGCCCTTCCTCCTCGGTTGGTAGGTGCTATAGAAAATCTCCTTGGGGTGGGAGATCATTGTTCCTTTTGTTTACCCCTTTCCTTATTGTTTTATGGGGTTTTCTTCTGGTACCTATGATCTGGGATGTCCCTAGGTTTTTTTGGGATGTCCCTGGATCCTGTTCCAATTTCTTGGCACTTCTTTTCCCCTCCTTGGTTGGATGGTGTTGTAGATGATCTCCATGGGTTGGGAGATCCTTTATTCTCTTATCTACCCCTTTCCATACCTTCTGGTAGGGCTTTCCTTATGGTGCCTATGAACTGGGATGTCCTTGGGTTTTTTGGGATGTACCTAGATTTTCTTGGGTCCTCCTTTGGGTTTTTTGAGTTATTTCAGGAACCCTTTTCCAATTTTATTGTAGGGTCCTATTTTGTGCTAAGGATAAGGGGTTATTATGGTGTAGTGCATTGTGGCTGGGGGTTTTTTGGCTTCATGAACAACTCTTCACAATATATATTGGCTTGGATGAGACCTTGTGCTTATTCCTGTGGTGTTACTCTTTAAGTTTCCAGTTGTAGGTTTGATGGTGGGTTTTCAACTTTTTGTGGCTTGGGGGAGATATCTATGTTGATTGATGTTGTGTTCCTGTGGGTCATTCTATTTTGGATCCCTAAAGCTACTCATTGGTTATGTTGGTGGTTGTTGTGGAGATTTTGCTACTTTTTTTCCTAGCCTTTGGTAGGGCCCTACACTTTTTTGTGGTAGCTCATGCTTCACAACTCCTCTGTTGAGGTTTTTTGGGGCCTCCCTACCTTTTACCTTGGCTCACATTTCTACATTATTGTTTCCTCTATATCCTTTGGTTGTTGAGTAGTTTTCCTTACTACAACAGGATTTCATGGCATCTGTAGTCCCTTGGTTACTGTTCCACTTGCAGCCCTATTTAGTAGATTGATCCCTAATATTGCATCCTTCTGTTGCATCCTTGTGCATCCTCAGGCAGGGATTTTCTATGTTTCTTGCTCTAGTTTTAAATTTGAATTTTTAATTTATTGTATTGGGCAAGATTGCCTCATTTTAATTTTTTTTGAGAGGGTTTACCCTTTTTCTTTTATTCCTTGCACGTGTTATTTGGGCAATCTTTCTGCATGTGTTTTTTGGTTGTTCTAGACAAGGTGGCACTGTCCCAGATTTCAATGTAAAAAACAAATTAAATTTTAAATTATATCCTTTAAGGCTATCCTTTAGCCTTTCCTGAAAGGATGTCCTTAAGCCTAGCTTGAAAGGATTTCCTTTTTTTTTCTCTGGATTTTGGTGTCCTTTCCTTTGGCCTTCGTATAGGATTTTTTAGTATTATGACTTGCTGTAATCAGGTTTTGGTATTCTTGATAAAAACCCATTTTTAATTTAATTTAACTTATCAAAAAAATGTATAGATAAGATTATTACTAAAATAATAGATTAATTCATTTTTATAATATTTTTCAACATACAATACATAATATGGATCCCAAAAATTGCACCTTGCACATTTAAAACTTGCACATAGACACTTGTGCATTTATTATATTACTTGAAGTAACTAGCTAACTACCCCATAAAGTAATCTACTACTTTAGTTATGTACCAAGGGTGGTACATTTACATGATCCAAATGATGTAATATACTCTAACACCCCCTTGTATTACATTATTTGGGTATTGAAGACTTTAGTATTCAATATGGATCTTTATCTCTAGGCATCCTTCAACTTGATCTGGTCCTTTGCATTATATTTGATTCATATTACACCATATGCCTCCTTGAATTGGTTCTTCTTCTTCTTCCTTATTGGAGTCATTACTTTCATAGGTAGACATACTATCACCAATTCTTGCAAGAGTATTTTCTCTTTGCCTTTGTCCTTGTTATCATTCTCCATGTCATGTATAGAAGTTTTTGAACATACACTTAGAACATCATGATAATATTTTGTGTTAGTAGAACTTGAAGTACTAATATTGCATGAGGATTAAATATCTTTTCTAGGGGGGATTCATCCATTTTTATTTTCAGTTTAAGTAATTCTATCAATCCTACCTACTCTAAATTTTTATCCTTATAACATTTGAATGTAAGTAGTGCCATATATAATATGCTTCCATATTCTAAAGGAATTTGAATGTCATTATTTCCATTATCAATTGCTTCAGTGAGTCAAGCATGTATATAATGTTCCATCATTTCAAAACTATCTTTTAAAGCTTCACTATGTATCCTTTTTGAAGTAAGGTCTAGGTTTCATTCAGATTTTTGAAGTAAATTCTTGATTCCAATTTTTATGAAACTTGCTCTTTCTTTTATAATAATGTTGTTCATATCATTTTTCACTGTATTACTTGAGGTAGAGATATCTCTTAGTTTTAGTTTTTTATTTTTTAGAAATATTTTGATGAGTCCTTTGTAGTAGACTACCTTATGTATCCCTAGTAGATGAAATGTAATTTTCTTTTTGTTTCCTTAATATCTATAGAATACTATATCTTCCTCAAGTAAATTGAGTATATGATCCAATTTGATAAACCTATCCAAGGCTTAGGTTTTGTAGAATTCCTTATATCTCCCTAGTTAAGAGATGTGAACTAATTTTATAAAACATTTTTTAGAATTAGGTTTTGTAGGCTTCCTTATATATCTTTAATAATTAGAATATGCTTAGTTCACATTCTAAGTTGATTCCGTAATGATTTGAGAATAATAAACATTTTAATTTTACCTTATATTTCCCAATGAAGTATGTTTTAATGGTTAAATTTCTTTTTGTCTCCTTAGAATGAGTAAGAGATTATTTTTACCAATTAATTCCAACTCTATATGTAGGCAATTGATCCACTTCTCTATCCAATAGATTAATTTTCTAAATTCCAATTATATGTATATAGTTTGAAGTAGTATGCCTTATATCTCTCTACTTTGAAATATTAGAAAATAATAATATTTTCATTAATAGAGTTTTAATTTTCAAGTAGAAACCCTTATATCTCCTATGTTTTAAATTACAAATATTAAACTATTTAGGTGTATAGATCTCTTTTAATTTTGCTTTCAAATGTGGTTGATTTTTCTATGGATTCAAATTTATATTATACCCCTTATAAATCCTTAATGAAATAAAATTTAATTAAGGTAAATTCTTACCTTTATAATGCTGCAAATCTTGTATAATGGACATTGTATTCTCCAATGTATGGTACTATATTCTTCAATGTATGGGTGTTGTATTATCCAATGTTAGACGTAGATGATGATGGTAAAATTTAATACTTCTCTTGAATTAGTGGGTGCTATGAAAGATGTAGATAATGGCAGTAGGTTTTGACTGCAATTCTTGGATAGTGGGAACCTTAATTCTTTTTTCTTTGACTCTTCTTGACCATAAGATTTTAATGCTCTTATCTCATCTTACACGATGTGTTATTTTTCTTGCTATGAATGCACTGCTCTCCTTGAATTTTGGAAATTTAAATATGAAGAAGATATTTTTATGTTGGACGAGTGTCTTGGGAGTTATATTCAATGCTCATTTTGCATTGGAGTATGTAGATGCTCTTGATACTTTTTGTATTCACTTACTGGGTGAAACATAGGCATTAGAGTCTCTTCTTGGGTGCTTATGAAGCTTGCTTACACATGTCACTCCTTATAAGAGGTTACTTATGACAAGAAACACTTTCCTTCTTCATGTGTAATGCTTTATTTCAAGCATGCAAGACTTGAGCATTATTTTGAGTGCCCATTTGAAAAGCATTATGGTTTATTCGATGGTGATAAGTGGCACCTTTTCCTATTGCATATACCTTCTTTTCCAATGTATCTAGATGCATCAATGTATTCTTGGAATCTTGGCTTCTTTATTCTTTCTTCATCAATGTATTACTACCAACTATTACAAGCTTCTGATGGCTCCTTTCCAGAAAAGATGAATTATTCTCTCCTCTCAAAGTTGGCTCTAGCTATCACAATTCTTGAGCAATATAACTCAGGTCCTATGGTTCTTTCTCAATCGATGGCTAGAGCTAGGTAATGCACCTAATATTTTCTCCTCCTTTGCTTGTAATATGTTGTGTTGGAATGCTTATAATAAATTCTTCCTTATGTGGATAACGAGCTAGATTTTTATGCCTTGTTGTAGTTGGTAGCTTATTCCTTGTGCTATGTTTATGTATGCTTGCAGGTTGCTCATTGTATCTATATGGACCCATGGGTGATGTGAGATTCTTGATGGATCTTTTGACCTTTCTTGGATAGTGCTACTCTCTAGCCAGTTGTGAGATGATCGTTGCTTGTGATATATGTGTCTTTATGAAACTTATAATCTATCCTTTCTGCTATAGAGGATAGGATATTATGGTATAAAATAATGTAAATATAATTATAATAGAATACCTTGCTTTTGCACTAATAATGTAAGCTTCTCCTACTAGTTTTAATGACGGCTTATCTGTACTAATATTTTTAGGCAAGGGCTTATTTGATGTTGTAGCTAACTCTCCCATTTGCTTGGTTAATCTGGTAATGAATCTAAGCTAATAATAACATAGATAGAAGAAGTAATTTTTCACTAATGTTTTACCTATAAAGAATCCTTAGTGCACTTCGAATATGAGACTCACCAAGTATAAATTTATAGCTTCTATCTCTAATTTAATTATGGATTTATTCTTCTCCACTCCTTGGAGGAATTTCAATCTACTTGGTGGCTTCCACAATACCTTGTAGGTGCTGAATTCTGAGTAGTGTCTTTAGAAACTTTGATATTTACAAATTTTTGTGTCCTTAATCTTAACAATAAATACACAAAATAAAATTTTGAGAGTAACTAGTTTAATGAACAACTAGTATGATATAATAAACCAATAATATTTTCAACTTAATGCACTTTAATAATCTCACCTTATTGCTCCTATTAATAATCTCTTAAAGTAGTTTCAAATGCACTAATGATCACTACAATTTTCTTAATGTAGTCCTCTTCTCAATAATTAGATAATTAGAATAATGCATCTAACTCCTATTAATGTGTAGGTAAAGAACCTTAACAAAAACTATCTTCTACACTTTCTTTGAGGACTTAAAAATAACCTTCTATTTTGCAACTTACAAATTATAATAAGGTGCTTAATGAAGTTAAGTAGTAATATAAATTAAGTGTTCAATTAATGAACCTTTTACACCTAAGTTGCTTATATTTGATGATGAATATCTTGATGAGTTGATTCACCAAATTTCTTGTTTAGAATGGTGGTTGATAACAACTATGAATGCTTCTAGTTTGCTTCTCTAAAATTGTAGTAGATGATTTTAACTTATCCTTTAGGATCTAGCTTGGAAGTCTAAAGTCTTGTAGCTAGTAATGTTATCTTGATTGTTGTTCTTTAGTAGTCAATATATTCACTAAAATGTGCCTTCTTAGCTATGAAGGGTAATCTCCAAATATTCTTGGATTTGGTAGGTTTCTTTTATCTGAGTTATGACTTCAAACAAGGCTTTATTATCAAGAATTTGAAGGTCTTGAGGTTTTCATGAATCTTATCTCTAAAGTTTGATAAACTATTTTCCAAATATTTCTCCTTTGGGCTTGTTTTTGGATGGTGATAATTGTCTCAATTCTTTCACTATCCTTTGTAGTGAATTTCTCCAATGAGTTCTCCTAGGAATTTCTTTGATGGCTTCTCTAATTTCTACAATGAGGCTCTCCAAGACTTCTCCTTGTTTCTCCTTGAGACCTATCCAAGGTATTTAGTCTTGTAGCTTCTATGGTCTTCTTTATGAGACCTTTCCTTCAACCTTCAACTACGAATGTGTTTTCAATGAGATCTTCTTTACAGATCTCTAGAACACAATTTTTGATAGTCCTTCTCTATCTCTTCCAAGGATGGAAGTTATTCAATGAGACCTTTGATATATCTCTTCAGCTTCTTCTAGAGGAAGTCTTCAATCAACAAAGGAGATCAATCTCCTATTTTTCATGGACTCTTCTCTGGAGTCTTCTTCAAATTCAAGGACTCTTCTATCCTTTTCTTTCGGATCAAGGCTTCTATAGCCTTTTATTTTACAATAAGGCTTCTATGGCATTTTATTTTTGATAGAGGCTTTTATGGCCTTTTATTTTGCAATAAGGATTTTGTGGCATTTTATTCTACAATGAGGATTTTATGGCATTTTCTTCTACAATATGGCTTCTATGATATTTTCTTCTACAATGTGCAGGTCTGCAATAGGGCTTCCTTCAGTTTCCTTTTCCTACAACAAGATATTAGTAATAGGATTATAAATCTTATCAATGATGAATATTCAGTAGTTGATTTGTCAATCTAGGGGAACGAATGTCAAGTCCTAGTCTTCATGAGTTTTCTACAACTCTATGGAAAGACTCTAGCCAAATGTAATCTCTAAAATTCTAGAACTAATATTTTATTTTTCTCTCTATCTCTTTTGTAGCTCTCCCCAATCCTATCAATCTACTACTCTAGTTATGTACCAATGGTGGTACATCTACATGACCCAAATGGTGTAATATGCTCTAACAAATAGAAGCTTTGCTTTTATCTAGGTGGTAAGATAAGGTTATAGGAGGATTATCATAGGATCAAATTCTCAAATCTTGGTAGAAGCTTTGGATTGCATGAGAAATTTTTCTTTGGAGACACGAAGATTAAGGATTCTTGTCACGTAAATTAAGGAGTTATGAAGGAAATTGGATGATGTGATTTTAATTTATGTAGGTAGATCTTTGGATAAAGTGGTAGACTTACTGGCTAATATGGGTACCAAAGAAGTAGGAGTTCAGTGACACAATGGCATGACTACTGAGGATGGGATGATTAGGTAGGTTGGTGAGAAAATTTAATATTTGGATAATTTGGATAACCATTGTAGACATATAGTTTAGGATATTTGGCTCCAATGCATATCTCCTTTTAGTTTTGTAATCAAAAGTGGTTAGTTCTTAGGATTTGAGTTCTAGAGTTATAGAAGTTTACTAAAAATTTAAAAATATGAAACAAGTGCTCTTGTGGCTAAGGATGGGAGGAGTCTCATACCAACTTGTAAATAATATTGTAACTAAAAAATTAGTCTTGTGAGAGATATTGTAGTGGTATGTCTTGGATTTTCATTTAGGACACCCATGTTCAAACCTCAGTATGAGGGGACCTAAGCATTTTTAACTAGATTTTTTAGTTTTGTGAGAGATACTTTAATGGTATGTCTTTGAATTTTCATTTAGGAGATCCAAAACTTTATATGAGGGGATCAATACCCTTCATAAAAATCAAGTTTTAATTAAAGAGACCCGAGTTCAAACCTCGATATGAGGGGACCAAGACCTTTCATAAAAACCCATGATTTTAACTCAAAATTTGTCTTGAAAGAGATACAATAATGGTAAGTCATTGGGTTTTCATTAAAGAGATCCAAATTCAAACCTTGATGCAAGGGAAGAGATACCATAGTGGTAAATAATTGGGTTTTCATCTAGGAAACCCAAGTTTAAACCTCTGTAGAAGGGGACTTGTTCCTTTCAAAAACCTACATTTTTAACTAATTTTTTTTCCTAGTATGAGGGGACTAGAACCCCTCTTAAAAACCCATGTGTTAAACTCAATTTTACTCCTATGAGGGATATTGTAGTGGTATCTCTTTGGATTTTTATTAAGGAGACCCAAGTTCAAACCCTATTATGAGGGAACTAGGACCTTGATATGAGGGGACTAGAACCCCTCATAAATATCATGTTTTTATTTCAATTTTAGTCTCATGACAAAACCATAGTGGTATATCTTTGGGTTTTCATTCAAGAAATCCTAGTTCAAACCTAGTACAAGGGGATTGAGACCCCTCATAAAAACCCATATTTTTAACTCAACTTTTTTTCCAATGGGGATATGGTTCAATGGTTAAGACATATGTGTGACATAGCCCACACCAAGGTTCAAATCCTAGTGGCATGAAATAGCTCAATGTGATGTAAAATAAAAAGCGTAACCATTTCAAAACCCTATTTTTTATTATAAATACTTACTAATTAGTTTATTTTTCTAATAATATGTAAAATTAATATTTAAGTATACAAGTATTGGAGAATGATTGTATTTAGATTATCATAAACATAATTAAGTGATTTTTTATTAGATATAGAAGGGGTTTTGAAAGGGTCCCCAAAGATTTTACAATAGGAGAAGCCCTACAAAAATTGGCCTACGAACAATAATACAAGGACAAAAATGATTATTAAGAACTACAACTAGCCACCCATCACCAAGTGAACTAGCTACAACTTGATATAAGAAATAAAATTAGAACAATGTTGGTGAGCCCCTCAGCCAACCAACACTCCCACATGGTTGTGTTGGAAAATATGGCTATTACATCATTTGATTATTTCCTAATGTATCCTCATGGGTGCATATTTAGTTTAGGATTATATTAGGAGTTATTACTTTATTAGTATAATAAAATAAATGCACAAATTTTAAAATGTGCAATGATGTAAATGTGCATGTAGTCCATATGTACATGAGTCTTAGGGTTGAGTGAGAGGCAAGTAACCTATATTTCTATATAAAGGTCTCATTGTGAGTGATTGTGAAAGAGGTGAAGTAGTGCAAAGATATGTAGCTCCATTTTACTATCATGGAGGAGCTACAAAATCTATGAGAGGAGCATTGTAATTTTTGTGAGCTCTATATGAGTATTTTTAGAGATTTGTATCAAGTTTTCTATCATATTTTCATACATGGTTTTTTGCTATTATCAAATTTGTATTTCATGTTTATTTATATACTTGTGAATTCATTTCCTTTATGTTTAAGGCTCTAAAATATAATAGTGGCATTAGAGCAACAGTGGATCAAAGGAAAGCCACAATTTATCACCATTACTATTGTTAAGTATTTGCAAACCGGATCAGTCATAGTGCGCAACTACATGAAAATACCATCACAATATATTTTTGATAGAAGTATCTCTAGATAGAAGAATAGAAAATACAGAAATCCACATTAGAGATTTAGCTAGAGTTTTTCCACAAGAGTTGTAATGCTTGTGAAAACTAGAACTCAACATTGTTCCACTAGATTGGCAATCCAAATAGTGAAGTTTATTTCTCATAGAGTCATAGAAATTTTTATTATCTCTAATATTTTATTGCAATAAAGAAAATAAGCTTTCAGAAAAACCATTTGGTTACTATCATCTAAGTTTTTCTTGTTGCAGAAAATTAACTCTTAGAAGGTGGGAAGCTTCCTACAATAGATAGAGAAGAACTTCATCTTCATTGCCTAAAAGTTGAAGTTACTTTTTTTGTGCAGGGATTGATTCTTTGTTGCAAAAAAATGAGGATTGAATATTTGGAGGCTTAAGGAGAAAGATCACATTGAAAGATCTATATATTGAAGGCTCCTAGTTGAAAGATATATAAGAGATCTAGTGGCCAAGGAAGCTATATTGAAGATTGCAAATCTAATAAGGAGGTCCTAGAAAGAATACCCCATTGAAGATCAAAGATACTCAAGGAGTAGAGTCCTAGAAAAATATTAGAGATTGGTGATCTCCATTGAAGACTACAATTTTTTTATTGAAGAAGAGGTCCATTGAAGGTCCTATTGAAGAAGAGGTCCCTTAAAGGCCCTATTGAAGAAAATATTCATTGAAGACTCTATTGAAGAAGATGTCCATTTAAGACCCTATTGAAGAACTTCCATTGTAGAAGATTGAGCATTGAAAAGAACTAACAAAAAATTTCTATTGTAGATTTTAGTAGCAACAAATTTAGGAGATCATAGAAGAAGATCTCATTTCTATAGTTGAAGATTGAAGAGGCCAAGGAAGGTCTCATCAAAGATTTAGAAGTTACAATATTGAGAACCTTGGAGAGGTCTCAATAATAAGGCTTGGTGAGCCTCATTGAAGGAGTTCATAGAAGGACTCATTAAATAAATTACTACCAAAGAAGAATCTAAGGAATTGGGGCAATCGTCGCCATTCAACAACAAGCCCAAAGGAGAAAATTTGGCAAGAATATTTTCAAATAAAAAAGGTAGTATTGAATAGATCTCAATATTGATAGATTGTTTGAGGAGGAGATATACTTTGAAATAAAAATTTGATAAGTGAAAAGAGATATAAGAACCACCAAATCTATGAGATTTGGGGGCCATCATCGAAGGAGGTTCTTGAGCAACATCTCAGCTATGATTTGGAGAAAATCCTACCAAATTTTTGGGATTCAAGGATAGTATTTTAGTGATGGTATTGACTACATTACAATTTAGAAAATCATTAAATTTGAAGAAAAATAAAAGGGCAGCATATTAACAACACTCAAAGCTGCAAAATATAGAGTTTGTGGACAAAAAAAAGGCAACAATTCAAAGAAATTAAAACCAACAATGAAGAATGCTTGGTGCAAAAAAATTCAAAAATTATGGGCAGCATTAGTGACTTCTAAAAATTGGATTCCAAAAGCACATTATGAAGAAGTTTTGAAGCCACCAAATCAAAATTTAGAGCAGCAATTTGATAAGGTATTAAATCTATATAAAGGTGAGCAAAGAACTATTTTTGAACAATGTATAAGAGCTTCAAAATCATCCAAAAAAGGCAGCTATTGAGGTGACTTGAATCACCACTATCTCCATCATCTACAAGAGAAAAATGTACGTAACAATAAGGTGTAAACACTTCATGAGTTGAGATTTCATATATGGTTTTATATTAAAGTTTATTAAGCATTGTTTTTCAAAGGATCAAAAGTTGCATAGAATATTATTCATTCCAAGTCTTCAAAATAGTGAAGAAGTTATAGTTTACAAGGAGTAAACTTGCACATAAAAGAAAATAGAAGTTAGGAAGACTATATTTGCATCAGAAAGAATACAAAATTTTACATTGAGTAGCTTGGGTTAATAATTCAAAGAATAGCCAAGAAAGAAAAATATTATCAAGAGTTAAAGACAATATTCTAGTTCAGCCAAACCAGCCATCAAAGGCAGATTTTACAAGAGCATTATACAAGAGATAAGGCAGATTATTTAGAGCTCATTTGAAGGAATTGAAGGCATAATTTAGTGGCAAGGAATAGCCACCAAAAGGAGTGATATTACCTCAAAAATTGGAGAAGAAAATCAGCTTATTGTAGCAAGAAAAGAGCTCAAAAGAAAGAAGTAATTCCAAGAGGTTTTACAGATAAATTTTTAGAAATGCAAAACAGTTTTTGAAGACACTCTTGGATGATAAAAATAAAGAGCCAATACAGCCCATTGAAGCCCACATTCCGAGCAAGGTAAAGGATATATTTTCAAGCATAGTGGGGAAGTCATAGTATCTATTTGTGATTCATCCAAGGGACTCCACGAGTGTAGCAAAAGGGAAAGCTTTAGAAATAAAAATTAAGTGTTAATAACTCCTCAAAAAGGGCACTCTACAGAACCTTATGAAAAGAGCCTTCAAAAAGCAATAGAAGGTGCATTCAAGAGGTTATAATTCTATATTATCTAAGGTTTCAAAAGACTCCCAAAGAAGTGTCATAGCCATCAAATTTTCTGCCCATATAAAGCATGAAAACATACCTGCAAAAAGAGACAAGAAAAGTGGAAATTACAAAGGTGAAGCTAAAGTCATATTGCAAATAAATTTTCACCAACAAAGGAGGTGCCTTATTGTTGAAGCAAGCTGAAAATAATAGGTTTTCCACATTCAAGAGCACCATTGAAGATAGCACAAAGAAAATTTTTATAGCAAGAAGATTCATATGAATAGAGAATTGGAGAGTACTAGAAAATTCAAAGGAAGATTGAAATCATTGTCCACATAGAAGAGTTGTTCTAAGCACTCAAGGAGAAGAATGCCACATTGTAAAAGGATTTTGGAGTGCCCAACATCATAAAGTAATGCTCCTCAAATCCAAGATAAGACAAAGGAGTGCTCAACATGGAAGTATAAGGTAAGAGCATCTATAACAACCATCAACCACCAAGGAGTAAGAAGACGAGTGCCACTTGTCACAGGCATTGAAAGAAGGAGCTAAACAAATGTTTTCAAAGGACAAGCACCACATGTCATAAGCACTACAAGGAGGTGCAAGTATAAACATTTTAAAGAAGTGAAGAGGATAAGTGCCATTTGGCACTCCCATATCATATTACACCAAGTAAAGAAGGTGCATACATATATAAACAAATTAGGAGAGCCTAAGGTTGTATCGAAGACATTGAAAGAATACACTACAGTTTTGAAAGTATGTAGAACCAGCAATACAAGCACACATAGAAATAAAAAAAAAAGGTGGTGGCAATTTACAAGAACAAAACATATTTGGAGCAAGCTAAGGTATTATACTTAGCGCACATAGCAGTCAAGAATAGAGTAATAAGATTAATGCACACAATCAACCAGTATTTGGGAGAATAAAGAAAGAGAAATCAGTCATCTACAAGAAGAAGAAAAGGTGCACAAGTAAGGTGAAAGGAAAGCAATAAATCAGCCCTTAAAAACAACATACACTCCATACAACTTTCAAAGTAGAATCAAGCATTAAAAAGGTGAGAAATATCCATTATTATATTGCAAGTTTGATAACAAGTTCATTGCATATTCTAGAGATATTAAAAGTAGGAGTAATAAGGAGTTTAAAGGATCTCTAGAAAAGAGTATTGGATATTAGAAGGTATTGGTTTAAAATTGAAGCACATTCAAACCATTTCCATTTGCTTCAAAAGAACATTTGCAAACTCTTAACATAGGGAGATATAAGGAGTAGTAAACAAAAATTAGTTTGCAAACAATTTTATATTTCTAAAACTTCTAATTAGGGAGATATAAGGAATCCTGCTTGAAATAAAATTTTAAGAAGTTTAGAAACCAATTATTGCACCAAATCATAGTTATTAAAATATTGAGTGCATCAAAATTTTTAGTTGGAATATTGATTCAAAAGGACATAGAGGATATAACTAAATATATTGAGCTCCAATATTTGAAATTGATTTTTAAAATTTTTCTATAAAAAAATAGTTATATTTGAATATTATTTGGTAAACTATTATCTCAAATATTAGAAGTCCTTTCAAGGTTGATCCTACATAAAAGGAACCTCTATTCAGGAGACACAAGGATGTCTACTCAAAAGGACATATTAAAAAATACTTTTATAAAGAAAATCCCAATGTGGTTTAAAGATAAACTGGTCTCAATAGAAAGCATAATTAGCAAGTCAGAAAAATATGAAATTAACAAAGAAGATCAAATTGAATGTAGATCTGAATGTTTGACTAAAGTATATCCTTCAGAAATATTATCCAATGAGACAATAATCAATATCAAAAATTTTGAAACAAAGGAACTCATGCAGATTTTTGACAAAGGAAAAGAAGGGATAACTACAATTTTTCACAAATGGTTTAATCAGATCATCAGAGAAATTAACAAACATGATATTCCTAAAACTAAGGAAATGGAGATACATCTACTTTGTACTCATTGTAACAAACTATTCAAAGCTCGATGATGGTCCATAATTGCCAAAACTACAACTGCTTCGGTGATGGCTCATAACTACAACTCTTATTTATTTAAAATTGGGTGATAAAAACTACAACTACCTCTAGATTTGATCTACCATATTGCTTGCATTTAATGGCTCTTTTTCATTGCTTGGTAGTGGTCTCAACTGATAAAAATGCCTTCATAATTATATGTTACCGACACTTATTTTAGACTTTAATTAAGTCAAGGGATCGACCGATTCTCCATCACTTATTTTTAATTAATATTTACTTAAGTCAGGGAGGATTGACCGATCCCTTCGACACTTATTTTATAATTTAAATAATTCGGGGGAATCAACCGATTCCTACCTGACACTTATTTTTAATTAATTTTTCTTTTTTATTTATATGTATAATTATTATTATATAAAAATTTATTTATTTATTTATATATAAAATTTAATATATTATATATAGATAAAAATATTATATTATATTTATTATTAATATTTAAATAAATTTAATTAAAAATAATTAAATTTAATTAAATATAATCAAAATTTATTAAAAAAAAACATTTAATTAAATATTTAAGATCTTTGGAGATAAAAAGTAATTAATTAAATTTTATTAAGGTCCAAAAAGGTTGACATGAGACCAAAGCGATGACCCGACTTTGGTGACACAAAATTTTCAGAGATGCTTTCAAAAGACGAGATAGGACTGAAAAAGACCCAAGGACTCAAAAATTATTGAAAGGAGATTGACCAAGGCAAAAATGAAAGGACTCATAAGACATCAAAAATTCAAAAATTGGGGGTAAATTCAAGTTGGATTTTAAGGATCCAACAAAGGCTCCAACTAGGACAGGTGATGAAAAATAATTTTTGACAATGAATCACTTGAGAACTCTAGAATCTCTAGCATATCATAAAGACAAAACTTGCCTAATCACCTAAAAGAAAACCTTAATCACCTAGAAGGGACACCTTAGTCACCTAAAAAGAATGCCTTAATCACCTATAGGAAACACCTTAATCACCTAAAGAGAACTCCTTAATCACCTAGAAAGGACTCCCTAATCACCTAAAAACTTAAACACTTTTTTTATGAGGTTTCTTAGGTCCTTTGTACAGAATATTACAATTTCAAATGCTGGACATTGATAGGAATTGAAAATTCCATACCATCCAGAGTTTGAAATTTGTAAGTATGTTGGCCTACCACTGAAGGATTTGATAGGGACTAAGCCATTTGGGTTCCCACTTCTCTTTTTCACCATGCTTGTCATTTTTATGACCTTAATACAACACTATATATCCTCTTTGAAAAGGTTTACCTTTGGGTCTTCTCATTGAACAACCACGATGTTTTGTAAGCATTCTCAGTTATCTTCATCAATGAATCTTTTTTATCTTCCCGCAACTTCATAATTTGATCGTCTTCTCTACAATAAATTTAGATTTTTATGGTCTTGAAAAAACATAGATAAAACATGACTTTCCACCTGAGGGGGTAACAAAGTATTCTCACCATAAATTAATTCATAAAGAGATTTTCTTGTGCTTCATTTGACAAATATTCTATCAGCCCATAAAGTAAACTTCAACTCACTATCCCAACTTCTCTTGTTTTTGCCTAATGCTCTTCTAATTCTTGTGATCAAATTCTTATTTGAGAATTCTGCTAAACCATTACCTTGAGTATAGTAATTCACAAAATGAAAAAGCTCTATGCTATACCTAGCATGAAATTCAATCATCTCAAAATAAGTGAAGTAGTTGCCATTTTCTGTGACTAACTTCTTAAGAACCCCAAATCTTGTCAGTATTTGTTCTTCTAAAAACTTGATGACCACTCCAGTAGTGGACTTCTTGAGAGGTGCTACTTCTACCCACTTGGTAAAATAGTTTTTTGCTATAATGATCCACCTGTGACCTCCAAAATAATTTGGGTTAATATCACCTATGAGATCTATTCTCCATTGAACAAAAAGAGCTTCCACAATTACTGCTCTAAAGGGCATGGATGGAAAATTATTTTCCCCTGTAAAAATATGGTAATTATAACAACCTCTAATAAAACGATAGATATATTTAAACAAGGAGGGCTAATAATAACCAGCTCTCATAATTTTGTGAGCAGTAGCCTTTAGAGCAAAGTGACCTCCACAAAAGCTAGAATGATATTCTTTCAACACTTGAGGGATTTCTTTCTCAAACAAACAAAGAAACAACACACCATCTAGATGCCTCCAATATAGTCTACCCTCCTGAATATAGTATTTTTGGGCTAATTTCTTGATGGATCTTCTTTTGTTTTTGTATGTCTTCTAGAAATGACAAGTTTTGAAGGTAAAATTGTTAGGATCCCATCCTAACCCTTAATGTAATAACTTCCATGATGTAATAATTCCTAGAGAACGTGGGTAGTACCCATGATTAATATTTTGTAATGTTCTAAGTTTTAGCTTATGTAGTGCCTATGACAAATGGCACCCTTTTTATGTAACACATGGTAGATAGGTTATGTAAGGTGGCCTTGTGCATGTAATTCGAGTGGCATTGTGCATGTAATTTGAGTGGCACTATGCATGTAATTCGGGTGGCATTATGCATGTAATCCAGGTGGCATTTTGCATGTAAGCCAACCATGGAAGGGAACTCTTTAAATACCCGAGAAGGCACCAATGTATTCATATTTTTGCAAGTTAATGAAGTGTTGAAGGAGGTTGCCCCCTCGAAGAGGCCTGCGATTCTATCTTATTGTGAGATTGTTCCTTTATGCAAATTTATGTTATAATGTGTATTTTGTTCCGAATATTAATGTGATGTTTATGTGAGTTTATTTCCAAGCAATTGTGTGAGAGTGTGTTTATTTGAGTTTAATTTATAGTAGGATCCTAACAAGTGGTATCAGAGCGCTTTCCAGGGCCAAGTTCTACTGCAAAAGTAATGATTCTTGCCTGTTAGGTATAATTCCCTGTTATTTTCGTGTAAATTTTTTTTTACTATTATAAAAAAAAAAGAGAAAGAGACCAGTCAAAAACAAAAAATAGTTTTTAGTTGAGTAGGTAGAAACCCTGTGCCGGGGGTTTTAAAATATCATGAAGGATCTGTCATTATTGGCTAAGCTAGATAGCCCATACAATGTCTAGTGAAGTGAGGGGTGATCAGGCTCCAATACCCAGGCCTCAGACAGAACTCGCGCATGGACTTGAGCTCCCACGTATCTTCGGGTATATCGGGAGACCATCTAGGTTCAACAAAATTTTAGCCATTAGGAAGATTTTTGGCCTTGTATTATCCATAGTCTATGGGACACAACATCCCGGATGATTACCCTCCCGTATTGTCAGAAATGCAGGTAGTGTGCTCAAGGGTATGTGTGGAATCCTCCTTGGGTAGTGACCTGAAATATTGGTCCGAGCACTATTATTCGTCACTACGGTATAATAGAGGGCCTATGGGTGGTACATACTCCTTTGCCTAGCATTCCTTGGTTCTGTTAAAACTTCAACCTGCAACAAAATCACAAACCAAAAACTCCCTGTTCGTAAACCTGCATTCCAAATCCCCAAAAGTGAGCATATGAGAAAGGAATCCTCTACCAAAAAAATAGCATAAATTGCATGAATTCGGGATAGAATATGAGGGTGATAGTTAAGTTGATAGTCTGGAGAATAACAATCAGATTTACAATGGCAGTAACAGTTAGGTCAGATAGGTCAGCATAGTCAGGTCAAAAATTGCAGTTTTCAATGTCAGAACAGAACTGTCATAATAGTAACCTACATAATACAGAGAATCTTCGGGCCAGTGAGGTAAGCAGTGTCATAGAGACTATCAAGGCTGAGCCAAACATTGAGTGAGTGACCAGAGACCAATTATAGATAGTGCTCCAGTACCCAACTTTTGCATTGTAGCTCAAAATCCAAAATCGTAAACACCGTTAGACTCGGTAAAACAAGAGTAAAAAAAAGTATGGGGTGCCAAAAAGTAGTGTTGTGAGATATAGCTCATTGTGACCACCTCTTCGAGCTGATCGTTTTGATATATAGCACCCAAGCACCTTTTTGGACACTTACTAAAAATAGTAAGCCCTGAAACCTAATTCTATTTTTAGTAACTGGTCACAAAAGGTTCCAAAATGGCCCAGGGTACCCGTGCACATCAAAAAGAGCTAGAACATATGGACTCCTTAACAAAATCCATTGAGAACTTGAACTTGGCAATTCTCTCCATAAGGGAAGAGGTTCAAGGTCTTCGTCTAGATCATGAGGCCACTAGCGCTCGCTTAGAAGAAACATTGACAGAAGTGGGTAGCAAGCTACAGAAGGGACCACTCAAAATAGAACACCAGGCTGAAAGTTCTACAAGGCATGACCATGACCCATCCTTTAAAATGCCAAAATTTGACTTCCCTAAATTTAATGGGAAGGATGTTGATGGGTGGTTATGTAGGGTTGACCAATTCTTTAGACTTCATAATGTTCCCATATATCATAGAGTTCAGATGGCTTCCTTCAACTTGGAATCTGAGGCTTTACACTGGTTCCAGTGGTTACGTCATTCCAACCCAAATCTCTCTTGGGAGGACTTTGAGTCCCAACTACTCACCCGATTTGGGCCTAGTGAGTATGAGGACTTTACATGGGCCTTGACCAAACTGCAACAAACATCCTCAGTCCATGACTACCAAACTCAATTTGAAAAATTGGCCAATAAGACAAGAGGATTGAATGAAGGGTTCTTCATGAGTTGTTTTGTCAATGGGTTAAAAGGGGATCTCCAAGCCGAAGTAAAGATGTTGAAACCACAGTCCATGATGGAAGCTATCAGTTTGGCCCATTTGGCCGAATCTAAACTCGTAGCCCAAAGGCGACCATCGAGGTTTCCTCAAAACCGACCTTCATTTCCTTCTCGAGCCCAAAATTCAGTTGATAGTAAACCTGCTACACCCAAGCGACTGACTACAGAGGAGATGGATGCACGTCGTGCCCAAGGATTATGTTATAATTGTGATGAAAAGTTTTTTAAAGGACATAAGTGTGCAAACAAAAAATTGTTCTTGATAGATGTTGAGGAACCTGCTAACAGTGACCAGAGTGATGATGATGAGGACCCTCCTGAAACACCTTCTCCATAGGAAGAAGATACACAGGAGCCTGAGGTAGAGATTTTAGTCCATGCTCTTGCAGGCATTACTACTCCACAAACCATGAAAGTTGTGGGATTTTTCAAGGGCCAACGTCTTACCATCCTTATTGATTCAGGAAGCACACACAACTTCATTGATCCTCGAGTTGCTAAGCGGGAAAATTGCTATATCCACACTTGTAATTCATTCGAGGTCATGGTAGCCAATGGGGGAACATTACCTTGTAAAGGAAAATGTTGCAATGTCAAGATCAGGATAGGGGACTATGAACTCAAGCAGGACATGTTTACCCTCCAGTTGGGAGGATGTGATGTTGTTTTGGGATCTCAATGGTTGAGTACGTTGGGCACTATCAATTGGAACTTCGTAGAACTCTGGATGCAATTCTCCCAAAATGGATAGACACACATACTCAAGGGCTCCCCTCTAGGAACACCCCACCTCATTAGTTCAAATCGTATGGAGAAAATGCTAAAGAAATCATCACGTGGGGTCATTGCACAACTCTTCTCCATCCAACCATCCACTTCTCTAATGGCTGAAACCCCATCAGACCTACAACTAGTTCTACACAAACATGATGTTGTCTTTGCGAAACCAACTACACTACCACCATGTCGCTCTCACGACCATGCTATTCCATTGCTCCCGGGTAGCGCACCACCAAATATCAGACCATATAGGTACCCTCATGCCATGAAATCAGAACTAGAAAAATTGGTACAAGAATTACTCAAGGTTGGTGTCATCCGGCCTAGTACTAGCCCCTACTCCTCGCCAGTCTTACTTGTTCCCAAGAAAGATGGCTCGTGGCGCCTATGTATTGACTACCGAGAACTCAACAAGACTACGGTCAAGGATAAATTTCCTATTCCAATGGTTGATGAATTACTCGATGAACTACACGGGACCATGTATTTCACCAAGCTTGATCTCCGCTCTGGGTACCATCAGATCCGGCTCAAGGATGAGGACATTCCCAAAACTGCCTTTCGCACTCATGAAGGTCATTATGAATTCTTGGTAATGCCATTTGGTCTCACAAATGCTCCTTCTACATTCCAAAGTCTTATGAACAACATCTTTCGGCCCTTTCTGTGGAAGTTCATCCTTGTGTTCTTCGATGACATCTTGATTTACAACCGCACATGGGAAGAGCACCTCAATCATGTGGATCAAACTTTACAGTTGTTGGCAACCCATCAACTTTTTGCCAAAAAGTCCAAGTGTTCCTTTGGTCTGACTGAAGTAGAGTACCTGGGACACATTGTCTCATAGGATGGCATCAAGGTTGACCCTAAGAAGATTCAAGCAGTTCAAGAGTGGCCGAAACCTCGCACCCTCAAGGGACTTCAAGGATTTTTAGGGCTTACGGGCTATTATCGCAAATTTGTCTGCAATTATGGGAAAATAGTTGCCCCCCTCACCTCCATGTTGAAGAAATATTCCTTCACTTGGACAGGGCCTACTGACCAAGCCTTCATTGAACTCAAGCATGCTATGACCACCACTCCCATTTTAGCCATGCCAAATTTCTCTAAACCATTTGTCATTGAAAGTGATGCTTCTGGTCATGGTATTGGGGTAGTATTGATGCAAGAAGGATGACCTGTGGCTTTTACTAGCAAGGCACTCTCTGATCGTAATCTAGGGAAATCCACATATGCTAAGGAAATATTGGCCATATTGCATGCAGTCACGCATTGGTGACCTTACCTCATTGGGCGTCACTTCTCCATCAAAACCGACCACCAAAGTCTCAAATATTTTTTGGAACAAAGAGTTGCCACACCCGACCAACAAAAGTGGGTGTCTAAACTCATGGGCTATGATTATGATATCACCTACAAAAAGAGAAAGGAGAATATTGTGGTTGATGCTCTTTCTCACCAAATGGAGACCATAAGTATGTTGTGTGCCATTTCAGCACCACTCCCCCAATGGATTGATTCCTTGCATCAAGAAGCACGTCAGGATGCAGATTTGCAAGCGTTGGTAGCCTCACTAATGGATGATCCAGATTCTACACTAGGGTATAGTTGGAATGGCCATGATCTGCGCTACCATCAATGCCTAGTTCTACCTCATAAGTCCCCACTTCGAGAGCTCCTCATGAAGGAATTGCATGTCGCTCCCTCTGCAGGCCATTCAGGGTTCCTTAAAACATATGAGCGACTCAAGCACACCTTCTTTTGGAAAGGTATGAAATGTGACATCCGCTCTTTTGTTGTTGCCTATGACACATGTCAAAGGATGAAAGGTGAAACAGTGCGCTCTTCGGGCACTCTTCAACCACTGCCTATCCCAGATCAGGTTTGGACGGACATTTCCATGGACTTTATAGAAGGGCTACCTAAATCTGGAGGCAAGTCAGTTATTTTCGTGGTAGTGGACCACCTTTCAAAGTATGCTCACTTTTGTGCCCTTGCCCATCCTTACACAACATCCACTATTGCACAAATTTTTCTTGACTCCATATTTCGCCTTCATGGCATGCCCACCTCCATTGTATCTGATCGTGATCCCACCTTTACTAGTCATTTTTGGCAAGAGTTGTTTAAGTTGCAGGGGACTCAGCTCAAAATGAGTTCAGCCTACCATCCACAAATGGATGGTCAAACAAAAGTTGTTAATAAATGCTTGGAAACCTACCTTCACTGCTTTGTCTCAGATCATCCTACTCAATGGGCAAAATGGCTTTCTTTGGCCGAATGGTGGTACAACACTTCCTATCATACCGCAACCAAACTCACACCATTTGAGGCATTTTATGGGTGCCTTCCACCTACGCCATCCTCCTACATTCCTGGCAGCTCCAAGGTCCAGGTCGTCGATAATACTCTGAATCAACACATCGAGGTCCTTCGCCAACTTAAGCAAAATTTGAACATGGCCCAAAATCGGATGCACCAACAAGTTGATCAGCATCGTTCTGAGCGTAGTTTTGATGTAGGTGATATGGTCTTCCTTCGCTTGCAGTCGTACAAACAATCATCCCTACAACTCCGCAGGTGCCAGAAGCTTACCGCAAAATACTATGGTCCTTACCAGGTTCTACAAAGGATTGGCCCCACAACTTACAAATTGGCTCTCCCACCTACTTCCAAGCTTCATCCTATTTTTCATGTTTCCTCTCTCAAAAAAGTTGTGGGCACACAGGTACAGGTTCAATCAACACTTCCTGAATTGGATGAAGAAGGCTCCATCTTACTTGAACCTGAGCAGTTGTTGGATCGTCGGACTCGCACTCTTCGCAACCGTACAATTACAGAGGTCCTTGTTCAGTGGCGGGGGCTTCAACCTAAAGATGCTACATGGGAGTCTCTCCACCAACTCCAGCAACAGTTTCCTCATTTCAGCTTTGAGGACAAAGCTTCTTCAAGGGGAAGGACATGTTAGGATCCCATCCTAACCCTTAATGTAATAACTTCCATGATGTAATAATTCCTAGAGAACGTGGGTAGTACCCATGATTAATATTTTGTAATGTTCTAAGTTTTAGCTTATGTAGTGCCTATGACAAATGGCACCCTTTTTATGTAACACATGGTAGATAGGTTATGTAAGGTGGCCTTGTGCATGTAATTCGAGTGGCATTGTGCATGTAATTCGAGTGGCACTATGCATGTAATTCGGGTGGCATTATGCATGTAATCCAGGTGGCATTTTGCATGTAAGCCAACCATGGAAGGGAACTCTTTAAATACCCGAGAAGGCACCAATGTATTCATATTTTTGCAAGTTAATGAAGTGTTGAAGGAGGTTGCCCCCTCGAAGAGGCCTACGATTCTATCTTATTGTGAGATTGTTCCTTTATGCAAATTTTTGTTATAATGTGTATTTTGTTCCGAATATTAATGTGATGTTTATGTGAGTTTATTTCCAAGCAATTGTGTGAGAGTGTGTTTATTTGAGTTTAATTTATAGTAGGATCCTAACAAAAACATAATGCCATCATACCACTCGCAATAATAATTATCAATTGCTTTAGCTTCCTACTGCTCATATACTGTAATAGTGTTATTCATATCTTCTCCCTCTTTTTTAGCCAAGTACTTTGCCGGTCCTTGTCCTCTGACAATCTACACTACTTTGAACTCCACATCATACTACAACAATTTAGCCATGCACCTTGCAGGACTTCCCAAGGGTTCAATCTGAGTGAAAACATCTTTAATAACAATGTAGGTGATACAGGCTATTACCTTGTTGGATCCAAAAATTCACTTGAAATAATCTAATGGTCTGATTAATGCATAAGCCTATTTTTCTAGCAAAGAAAATTTTAATTGAGCACCCTCAATCCTGTACTCATAAAGGCTATAAGTCTTTCATTTTTCTCTTTATTTTGCTAAGTTAAAACTACATCAATAGTGTGTTCTAAATTAAATGAGTAGATTTTGAAATATTTGGAGTAATCAAGGCAATTCAATATTGGAGCCTTAGTAATTGCATCTTTGATCTTCTAAAAATTTGCAGTATTTTCCTTTGTCCACCTTATTTATCCATTTTTCTTGAACATGTCATTTATTGTCTTGGCAAATTAAGCAAAATAAAGGACAAACCTCCTAATAAAGTTAATATTTCCAAATAATTATCTAACTCCCTTAATATTCTTAGGATAGGGAATTTTAGCAATGGCTTCTACTATTTATGGATCAATACTAATCCCATATTTTTAAATAATATGCCCAAGAAGTTTACCTTGTGTGGCCCCAAACACACATTTTCTAGGATTCAAATATATGCCAAACTCCTTAGACTTGTCAAACACTTGAGTTAGATGTACAAAATGATCTTCAAAACTTTTTGAAAAAATTGTAATGTCATAAAGATATACTACCACTATCTTGAACATCAATCCTTTAAATACAACATCCATTGTTCTCTAAAATCTTGCCCCTGCATTCATCAATCCAAAGGGCATCTTGAGATATTCAAATGTTCCCCATGGTGTAGTAAAAGTTGTTTTGTGTCTGTCTTCAGATTCACTACAATCTGATTATAACCTAAAAATCCATCTAATAAATACATGCTTGATGACCAAACCACTGCTTGAAGTGACTACTCCATATTTGGAAGTGGGTAGTTGTATTTGAGAGAGCTCTTATTCAGATTCTTGAAATCTACACAAAGTCTAATCTCACTATTATTTTTTCTAATTGGAACTAGGTTTACCGATCAAGTAGAAAATCTCACATTCCTGATTATCTTGGTATCTAGTACCTTTTGCATCTCTTTCTGCATTACTGGATGTAAAGTAGGATTGAAATTTATTTTCTTCTACCTGAAAGGCTTAGTATATTTTTGAAGAGGTATTATGTGAGTCATTACATTTGTATTTAAGGTCTTCAGATCCTCATAACTCAAAGAAAAAGAATCAATCTTCTTTTTTAGGTAGTTTATATACTGTTGCTTCTGTTTTTCTAATAGAGCTTTATTGATCCTAACAATCTTGGGCTCTTCCTTTATTTCAATATTAACTTCATCTACTTTATATTCCTAGACCAGAGGTTTATATGATCTATCAAATTCATCAAACAAGATCTCTAAATATAACAACCCCCTAGAGATCATGTTGGTCTTCAGTCGTATGACTTTTTCAGGCTCTCCAAAAACATCCTTTAGTTTTTTTTCATCACTTTCATCACAAATAATATTAGAAAATACATTTTGCATAGTCATAAAATCATTAATGTGTATATCATCATGAAAAACTAGTAAATATACCACATTATCAGGGACATATGTTTTATAAATAGATATGGTTAGGAACATTTCCATAAACCAAGTTTCTATCTCAAGGATTTCTTCTCCATAAGCATTAATGACCAACAAATTAGCATTGTGATTCTATGATATAGGAATAAATTGTAGATCAAAAGCCACGAATCTATCTATTTCATCCAATATTGCTTGATTATTTCTTTAATCTAGGGTGCTTTGTTTGATATTTGTCTTTTATTTGTTGAATTATCAGCTCAACATCCCCACCAACCTAGGTAATTAATATCCAATTCCTTGGATTTTTTTAGCCCAAGCAATAAAGCTTCATACTCTACAACATTATTTATACAAGAAAATTCTAATATGTATGGTATGCCAAGATAACTGCCATTGATGTCTATCAACAATACTCCAACTCCTGCTCCTACTTTAGATTTAGCCCCATTAAAGGTCATAACCCACAACTCAGAAGTCATAATTCTATCAGTTTTTGCATATGCTTCAACCTTCAATTTTGGATCCATGTTCTCAGCATCAAGTAATTTCATTAACAAAGGAGAATGCCAGATAGAGTAAACCCCCATGTATTTTTCCTCAACAAAATTCATGACATTAAGTATATATCATTAGGATCGTTGAATTCAACTAAATACCTATTGAAGGGTTCTCTTTTCAATATCACTTTATTCTTACCTTACATTAGAATAGTGGCATATGACCAATCAAATTGAATAGTACCACCTAGTTGCTCTGCCCAATGCCTAGAGAGTAAGATAGAAAATAAAGGGTCCACATCTAAAATTGCAACATCTATCACCACTCCTTTCTTAGGATATTGTTCAAGATGGACAAGAAGACCAGTGATGACACCTACATAAGGTACTCTCCTATTATCCATTATATAAATAGGGGGTGCTCTTTTTGATAAATCAAGCCTAACTAATCAACTACTTGTTTTGAAATCACATTCATAGAAGCACCACTATAAAGCATGCAGTTATGAATAACATATTGATCCCCATAACCTAATGTATACCTTAGTGAGTGTTGAGGTGTGATTTTGTCAGTTTACAAAACCACTCGACAATTTAGAATTTTAAATTCTCTCTTGCAAAGAAATTCTTTTCTCCAAGGTTCTTACTTTAATATTTATGTGTCATGCATAGTTGTTTATATAAGTGCCTAAATAAACTCTTGGGTTTGCAAATTTCTATTAACAAGGGGCCTGGGAAATTAGGCAGATGATCTCATAGATATCATGTATAGCACACTTTATCAATCTACTTCAACGATGAAATAAAATTTGTTTCAAGATATTAAATTAAACATACAAGATTTATTTCATTCTTATCATATAATATCTTAAAACAAAATGCATTTAAGTGTATTTATTATGAAAATAAACTTAGCATTTATTTGAAATGAATTTCAAATAACTTTAGCAAATGTCAATATTACTCAAGTTTAACTAAAATAGACTTTTAAATATAACTGCTTTAATTCAAAGTCTATGTAGTCAACTTCACTTACTTATGGGATGATATTATGGAATTCCTGAATACCCAAGGAAGTGAATAAATTGGAAAATGTCTTGCTCAACTTTGTGTTGTATTAAAAAATTATTAAATAAAACAGGACATAGGGCTTAATGTCTAATTTATTTATGAATATTAAATTTTATAATAAAGTAATGTTCATAATAAAGTCTTCCTGTAGCATCAACTTTTAAAATATTTATTTATTTAAATATTTTAAATGAAAACACTTTTTCATTTAAATTCTATAGAATGAAATTTGAACTCTATAAAATGAACTTATATCATAGCAAATCCAAATTTGAGCTTATGGAGGGATATCGATCCCATTATTCTAACCTTTATGAACTTAAGGTAAAAACCGGGATAATCATTTATCCTTAAATTTATTGTTTTAAATATCAATTGATTTGATATTAAACAATAAAACTCTATGCAATCTAGCCAAATATTGAAATTTATGAAATGTAAACTAGGTTAATCTTATGTAAATCAAAAAATTCAATAAAATTAAAGTACAAAGGTTTTGTGATGAAAGATTAATTTTGATTATCTCAGACTATTACTTTTAGAAATTAACACAAATCACAGGAATAAAACTAGCATTATTATCCACCAGCAATGACACAACGATAATAAACTTGATGCAATCTTCAGAAGGAATTTAAATTTAAAATCATATGAAATTATTTTAACAATGCCCAAACCCAGTCTACACACAAGCTTGAACTCAAAAATATTTCATATAATAAATTTATGATGTTACAATTAAACCTATTACCTACAATCTGCCTCTCTACGATCTTCTTGGATTAAAGCCTTGGCTCCTTTCTTCCTTCGTACCCTTCTCTGCATAAAATGTCTGCTCCCTCTCCAAGATTTCTCATCTTATTTATAACTTAGGAGAATTCATTCTTTCATATTCATTTCGTTCCATTCCGTTTAGGAAACCATATTTAAAAACTATTTTTCTCCATCCACTTTACGTGAAGATATATTATATTATATTCATATAATATATATGAAATTAATTATAGAACCAGGTGGTATAACAATCAATTTGACTTTATAATAAATTACGTTTAAAAGATGCGTTGTGCCTTTCTGATTTTCATTTCCATAAATCTTCCACTTTAACCTAGTTGACATTGAAAAATAATCCCTCACGAGTGGCTTATCTTTTGATAAACATAAACTATATATTTAAAACATCAAACTTCCACATACTTACTACTATTGTTTTATGAACATCACTGCCGCATTGTATACACTATTTTCATTACATTTAACAAACTTGAACCATCCAACCATTTCTATATTTAAGCAATTGTGTAAATTCATAACGTTACAAACTACGTATCACGATAGCAAAATTTGAACACTTGTAATCCCCAACACCTGCTACGATGATGTCCTGGCAACTGTATTTTTTGGTGTGTAGCAACTGTATTTTCTGTCATCTTGACAATTGCGTTCATGTTGACAGCATCCTCTCAAAATTTTGATGACCACATTCTCATGCGACTATGATTACGCGATATCTTGACAATGATTTCTTCATAATATCTCTACTATAATTTCCAGCATATTTTGACTGAAATCATGGCGGCTATGGTCTATTTGTATCTTGACGATATTTCTCGTTTTATGATCCCACTACAATCTGGTGACGTTAGTTTGATCTCTGATATCCGGTGATAACATTCACCTGCGACGACTGTGATTTCTTTTTTGTAAATTATATTGATGCTCTCTGTCAAGTGCCAATATTTTCCTTTCGCCTGCAAGAATAGTAGTTTTCAGCAATATCATTGGCCAAGCAACAATGACTACACTCCAAAGGATGGCGGTAGCTCTAGTGCTCTTTTTTACAGTGTCCGCTGTTCAAATAACGATGATAGATACAATGCTCTGCACTACTACACCTATTGGCCCTTTGGATCTATGATCACTGTATTGTGACCATACAAATATCCGAATCCAAACCCATGCTATGTTAAGAACCAATATCATATTGTTAAAAACCTAATGTGCCATTGAATTCAAAGGAATCATGAACTATTCCACCACTTTGGTAATGTCAGCAGGGTCTCTCGTGGCATCTTCCATTTGAAAATTTAACCAAGATGACCATGTATCATTGCACTACCATGATAATGTCGGAAAACTTCCATGCAACATCTTCCCTTCGAAACATTCCTTTGGTCTGTAATGCTGCCACATGATACCTTATGTTTTTCCTTTACAAACCTACTTTGGAGATCATGCACTAGACTTTCCATCATCATGTTGCTTCGTCACTCAAGTCTCCACCATGTCTTTGCTAATGTCAGTAGTCACTTCATTATAAGTCATGTTGTCCTTTCCTTAAAACCTGCAAATCTATAATAAGAAAACATACCATTTATTAATTGCATTAGAATAAACTTAAGACACTACTACCTTAGTGCTAAAAGAATTAAAAGAAACAACATATAACTAAAGACAATATTTACATATAAAACTTACATAACAAACACATGCGTAACAAATAATAACATAAACTAATACATACACCTAACAATTTGATAACATAACAACAACCTAAAACAAAACAATATTATAACATAATTTAACACAACAAAATAAAGACACACCTAATAATCAAAATAATATATTAAACAAAACATATAACCATGACAACCTAACAAAAAAATAATGAAAACACAATAACATCAACTTTTGACATGACAATACTAACAAAATGATATGACAATAACAATAATCAAAATGACTATATAACATAATAATAACACACAACAAAACAAAAATATATATATAATAAACAAAATAAAACATATTACAAAAATATATATAATTAATAATTATATATAACCAATACATAATTAAAAATTATATATAATGATATACATATAACAAACAAAAATACATAACACAACACAACCAAACACAACTTTGGAAAAACATATAAACTAAAGAATTTGATTAACATGACTTTGGCCAACACCACTCAAAGCAACTTTGATGAGCATAGAGTAAATTCTAGTGATGGATTTTGCCATACAACATTACATGAAAACAAACCCCTTTTGATATTTTAATGAAACAATGGTGAATCTAGGGTATAAAGAACAATTTGAAACAATTCTTCAAATTTCAAGTGGGTCCCCAAATTTTTTGGGGTCATTGTGAAGGACATCACAACAAATGGCAACTCTGCTGGTAAATGTCCCTGGACATTTCAGACTCAAAAACCAAATTCTAAAAACACACAAAACCCAAATATTAGAATTACAAGCATCAGTAAGTATCCAGAGAATGAGAATAGACCAATTTGACATGAACCACCAGAATCATTCAGCATCAGCTCAGTGTGTGCAAAGTGATTCATTCCTTATCACCTAAAACCATTCAACATTCCATCATCAGTTCCACATTTCAGGCTATGAATAATTCCTCTTTGAAGATAAAACCTACACCCGATTCTCTTCAGATCTTGCTCTACTACTAGCCGAGCATCTATAGCTCCGGTAGAGATTATCTGAAATACCTAGATATTAGGTGGACGTTGCATTTCCTTTATTCTAAACATTGCTTCATTACCAGTCAAGCGTCTATAGCTCCGGTGAAGATTATTTAGTTTTGGATGATAGATTTATCTTTATCACTCTTTTCATGACATTTTTCTCTAGATATTGCTTCACTGCCAATCGAGCGTCTATAGCTCCGGTGAAGATTATTTTTTTTTAGTAATAGATTTGACTCTATTTCCAACTCTTTTTTTTTTTCTCTTTTTTTATGTCTCACATTTATCCTGTAGAATGGTACTTTGCAACAAATCCACCTGCCACCTGGGTTAGAGATGAGGTAAGGCTTGAAAGAGTATATAAGATATTTCACCCTAATTTGCAAAACCAACAACTTCATGCATCCAAATTTCAAACAATATTCTTTAATGTGTTTTGTGATACTCGTGGAGCTTTTGCAATACAATTCCAATTTTTCATATTTGCCTTATCTTAGTTCACATTCATGAGGACATAAACCAATATCTCATTTTCCTTTTTCTCCAGGTTTCACAGGTTTTCAAAATAGGTAACTTCATCCTATGCGGTCCAGGATCAAAAACCAAACACAACCAACAAATGACTAGTGTCTCAATCACAATTACCTTACTTTTGAAACACCCACCTAAAATTTGTGCCAATTTGAATCACATCCAAGTCATGAAACTCCAACAAAATCTGGCAAAGTCAATTTGTCATTAAGCTCAACAAAACACAACCAAAAAGTAACAAAACATACGAAAAACAAACATAACAACAACATCAACAACACAACATCAATACATAACATGACAAAACATTATATACAATAATGTACAGATAAGACTTACTCTCATGTTTTTAAGCTTGAAAATAATGCTTAAGATGTCTCTCATTCATAGGAAGTGATAAGCTTTCACCACTCAAAGTTTTCAAACGAAAAGCATTCTCACCTAAGATTTCTGAAATCTGATATGGACCTAACCACAAATTATCAAACTTTTTGTGATCCCCTTTCTTTTCATGTGCTTTTTCCCACAATAAAACAAGGTCAAAAATTCTAAAAGCTTTCACAGTTGCCCATTTGTCAAACCAACATTTTACAACATCTTGATGTTTTCTAAAATGAAGTAAAGCATCTTCACGTTTTTCATCAAGTTTAATAAGGTTTACTAGACGGGCTTCAACTTTGTCATCTGTCTCTAAATAATCCTTCATAAATTGTAGTGTTTGAAGTTTAAGATTAGTGGGAAAGAGAGGATCCTACCCATATACCAAATGATAAGGCGATGTTCCAATGGATTCTTTAATTCTAATCCTATCTGCCCATAATGCAAACTTCAACTTTGAATGCCATTCATGCAGATTAAGCTCAAGCAATTTCTTAACAATTGACAACAAGTTTTTATTAGTGGATTCAGCGAGACCATTACCTTGTGGGTAGTAGTTAGACGCGAACTTCAATCTTACCTTATTGTCATAAGCCCATTCTGCCAAATGAAGAGATGAAAAAGTAGAACCATTATCACTAACTATGGTGTTAGGCATACCGAACCGTGTGACAATGTTCTCTTCCAAAAATTTGACAACTTTTGAAGTACAATTCTTTGTAGGAATCACTTCTGACCATCTAGTGCAATAATCAGTAGCTGTCAAGACATACTTGTGTCCTACGGATGAATTTGGACTAATCTCTCCCACAAAATCAAGTCCCCATTGAGCAAATAACCTTGACTCGATTACTGGCTGTAACGGCATTGAAGCGTGTCTCTCATGATTAGTTGCAACCTGACAAACATGACAATGTCTAACATGAGCATGTGCATTCTTAAAAATGTGAGGCCAATAGTAGCCTGCTCTTAAAATTTGATGTGCAGTAGAATTAGCAGAACCATGCCCAGTTCCAAATTTTCTATGAAATTCATTCAAAACTTGTGAAGCCTCATTTTGATTAAGGCATCAAAGGTAAATACCTTCATGGTTTTTCCTATAAAGGACCCCTGTTTTAATCATGAAATTAGCACATTTTAATCTCAAAGCTCTTATTTGTGTAGCATTCAGGTTTGAAGGGCTTTTACCATTGAGAAGAAAATACACAATGTCCTTATACCATTCATCGTCCGTGATTTCCTCCATCGTGTATTGCTAGCAACTGATATGTGGGTCAATTTGGGCAAGGGTCTTGGAAAATCCTTGACCACAAACAATCTTCATTGGTTGAATTTCTAGATTGAACTCTTGCAATGTAGAGATCCATTTTCCTCACCTTTCACCCAACTCATTCTGCAAATACATCGTTTTAACTGCAGGGTCAGGTACTATTGCAAATACTTGACTGTGTAATAGATAATGTCTAAATTTCTTGATATTTTTGAATAAGGCATATATTTGTTTTTCGAGAATGGAGAATCTCACCTCTGCATCTTTGAAAGGTGTACTTACAAATGCAATTGGATTTTCAACATTACCTTCACTCCTTTGAGTCAACACGCTAGCGAATGAATGTTCTGAAGAAAATGAGTAGATGTAAAAGGGCTTCTTGTAATCCGGGATTACCAAAATAGGTGCCTTTGAAATCACATCTTTCACATTTTGGAATGCAATATTTGCTTCATTACTCCAAGAGATATTAGCATCTTTCTTCAACATATTATTCAATGGTTTAACAATTTCAGCAAAACCAGAAATAAATTTACGCACAAAGTTAATTTTCCCAAAGAAATATCTAAGTTCCTTTTTGCTTCTTGGTAGTTGAATCTTTTGTATGGCATTTATTCGATTCAAAATCTATGGAAATACCATCTTTAGAAATCACATGACCTAATAGTTTACCTTCGGTTAGGCCAAAAATGCATTTTTTAGGATTCAAAGAAATTCCATGCTCTCTACATTTTTGTAACACTTTCCTCAAATCCCTAACATGGTCATTTCTATTCTTTGAAAATACAAGAATATCATCAACATACACAACAATGCATTTGCCTATCAAATATCTAAATGCAAAATCCATAGCTCTTTGAAATGTGGCTCCTGCATTTAATAACCCAAATGGCATTCTCCTATAGGTGAATGTTCCCCATTTGGTCGTGAATGTTGTTTTCATGTGATCTCTAGGATCAATGAGTATCTGATTGTATCCTGAATATCCATCTAGAAACGACATCATTTCAGATCCATTTACCATTTGTAATATTCTATCTATGGATGGTAATGGATAGTTATCCTTCTGTGAGGCTTTGTTCAGATTCCTAAAGTCAATGCATAACCTAATTTCACCAGTTTTCTTTTTGACAAGCACAATGTTAGCAACCCACGTAGAATACCTAATTGGAAAAATGATCTTGGCATCTAACAACTTTTTAACTTCTTTTTCAATGAGAGGTTCTAAAAGTGGGTTAACTGGTCTCTACTTTTGCCTAAATGGTTTTGCATCAGGATTTAGGGGAATTGTGTGAGTTATAATGTTTTTATTATACGTTTTGAGGTCTTTATAACTCCACGCTATAACATCTTTGTAATATTTCAATGCACACATAATGTTTTCCTTTTCCTTAGATGTACTAGCTCTACCTATGAGAATTTTTTGTGATTCATCTGAATCACCAATGTTGTAAGCATCATAAGCATCTTGAGGCAAGGAAATCTTGTCACACTGTTTCGTTTTGTAACCTATATCGAAGAGTTTTTCTAAAGAAAGCATACCTTGAGGAATGTTATTGACCTTAGTCATTTCTTCACTTTCGTTGATGTCCTCTTGCAATATTTCATCCTCATTGATAACCTGATTTTCAAAAATACCAGAGTTAGTTACAAAATTATAGATATGCCTGTCACTCTCAAAAAATTGTAAATTACTGACATTATTAGGAACTGAAGGACAAGGCATTAGCTCAATTGTAAATTTATTTAGATTTTTATTGTTAATTGGATTAAGCGTACTTGTGATAATAGCTAATGCATCTGCAAAACTATTGCCCTTTCGAGAAATCAAAGATATATTAAAGGCCATAAACTCATAAATTAATATTTTGACTCTGTTCCTATAATGTATTAATCATTTATCATTGCAAGAATATTGGCCTTTAACTTGTTTAACTACTAGCTGTGAGTCTCCTAAAAATTTTAAATATTTAATCCCTTTACTCAAAGCTAGCTATAATCCACAAACTAGTGCCTCATATTCTGCCGAATTGCAAGTGCAAGGAAATTGTAACCTATAAGCAAAAAATGAGGTCTTACCTTTGGGGCTTATGAGTTCTACCCCAGCACCACTACCTTGCCTGGATTTGGATCCATCAAATTTCATCATCCAAACAAGATCTTCTTTTTCAAGTGATTCGCAGGATGTATCTTGTATTTTAGGCTCACTTGGACCTACCATTGTGTCTAACGCGTAGACACCAAGTTCTGTATCATTGTACAAAACTTCATTTGTTCCTTTATTGTAATCCGTTATAAGCTCCTTGATACGAGGCTCTCTTTCAACTCTGATTTGGTTAGCAACTCCCTTCCAAGGTAGCCACATGTGTGAAAAGTCCATCGAGAAGTAACCATTCAAGTTTCTACTCCAATCCCTACTCAGCAATAACCCATATTTAGCATAGATATCAACTACATGAATATCAATATATTGTTGAATTCTAGGTTTTGATGAAATTTGAATGAAAATATTTTTCAACATGCCAACCACATTTACCTCTGTCTTGTCTAGTTGGACAACTATTTTATTTATCTTTGAAGGCATGAGTCCTAACCTTTGACAAACATAGTAGGGCATAACATTACCTGATGCTCCTGAATCGACCATGCAATTGTGCAAATTCTTTCCTATAATTCGAACTGTTAGAAGAAAAGGAATGGCTTCTTCTTTTTATTTCTTAGCAATAAATTTGACTTCAGTAACATTTTTACTTTCTTTTGCTTCTTGGAAACCAAAATTTTGCATCAACAGTTTTCTTTGCTCAGGTAAATGGTAAGCATCATACAAATTAATACTTGCTTTAGTTTTCTTTAGATCTTTGATAATGTTGTAATTCACAGTTTCATAATTTTGAGTTTTTGATATGATCTTTGAAGTAACCTTTGATTTTTCAGGTAAAGGTGGAGGAACAGGATTGTTACTAGGACTAACATTAGGTGGCACATCCAAATTTTTAGGAGGCATGGAAGTAGTGTTATAATATTTACCCCTACTTCTTAAGTGATAACCATGACTCGGCTTCTTATATTGCTTTAAAGTATGTACTTCTTCCACAATTTCATTTTCTTGTTCATCCTCATTTTCATCCTCACTAGATCCACTTATGTCAACTACAAAAGCTAAACTCTTACCTTTGCTCGTGCTTGCCTCATCCACATCATCATCTGGAACCAACTCCAACTTATCCAAACCCTGTTGAATACAATTTGTAACACAACTGAATTCATTGCATTCTAATTCATTATGTTCATTCGTACCATGCAATCTACACCAATTATCTAAAACCACTTCAGTAAGATTAACAATGGTGGCTTTTGAATTTGAGCTTGTAGAAGCTCCATTATTATTAGCCACAAGGGTTGGTACACCCCCATTGTTTGGTCTTGTGTTGAAATATTTTGGTCTTTGCATAGTAAATATTTGATTGGGTTGCGAATTTTGGTTGCTCTATTTTTGCATTTGCACCATATCATTACTCAGTTTGTGATACATTATTTTTAAATGTGCTACTTCATTTGGGTCAGGAGTGTCATTAACAGATTTATTTTGATTTTGATTTAGGATATTTGTATTTGGTGGAACATTTTGAACATTTGAATTCAACCAACTTGGAGTGTTTTTATTAGGTATGACATTCGAAACATTTTGATGAGGTATAAAATTTGCAACATTTTGATTAGGCACAACATTTGGTAAATTTTTATTGGGTAAAAAACTTTGATTCAACCATGGGTTTGGGTACATAGAATTACCTTGATTCTAAAAATTTTGCATAAGCATAGGATTGCCTTGTTGCATTTGCAAATTTTGTGAATTTTGAGTAAACATAGGATTACTCTGTTGTGCTTGTAAATTTTGAAAAGAATTCATGTTTTGTGTTGGTGCAACATTTCCAAAAGCATTAAACTGTGGTGTATCATTATTTCTAGTTTTGTGCGCAACATAATGGCTTTCTAAAAACATTGGATTATTTTGTGGTGCATATGCCATTTGGTTTGGAATTTGAGGAATCATGTTTAACATTGGGATTTGATTCATCAAAGCATTATTAATCATGGGTATTTGATTTTGCATACCCGGATATCCAATCGAAGGTAATTGACCGAGCCCACATCTTGAAGGCATCATCTATTGCTCCACCAATAGAGCTTCCGTGTAAGCTCCTGTAAGTGTCGTTATCTGCCCCGTTCTCCTGACGAACATCACCGTTAATGGATCCAAAGCTCCGAAGTAGACTTGGATTATGGCTGGTTCTACAACATTATAAGGAGCAGTTAGTCATGAGTACATCTTATGGAACCTAGTATTGAATATACGTAAAGGCTCGTTAGGTTCTCTATGAGTGGAAGCAAATTGTAAATAAACGCTAGCAGGATCAATTGCAAATTTAAATTGAGTAATGAAAGTATTTTTAAGCATATCCCATGAAGTTATTGAACCAAAAGGTAGAAAAACATACCAATCGTAGGCTATCTCATCCAAGGTTAGAGGAAACAACCTACATGCGACGTCCTCATGTTCAACTTGTAATCTGGACATGGCATCTGTGTATGCTTGTATGTGTTCTTCTGCCAATCGAGTACCATCATGCTTGTACTTTGGTAAATATTTCTCCATATTCTTTGGCATATCATGTGTACCACCAACTATATTTAGTGGACTTCGTTGATTTCCCATCCATGCCAGATTGGAAACAGGTACAACCATATTGACAAGTGAGGAATTAACAAGTAAACTTGGATTAACGTTAGCAGTATTGGGAAGAATCACAGTTTGGGTCTTACTTCATCTATGTTTCTTTGTTGGAGATAAAATCTGAAATATCATAGAACCAGTAGACTTAGACCTAGTGATGATTTCTTTTGACTCTAGTTTAATGAAATCTCACTAATGACAATACAATACTTGAAATATAACTTTTAATGAAGCAATGCAATTGCAATATTCAAGTATGTAATGAACATTTCAAGAACGAATGTGTAAGTGATTGAAATAAAATTGCATGAAAACTGAAACCAATTACCATATTTTCATCTTCGGGCCCTCCTTCTAGCACCAATTTTTTGAGGTGTGATTTTGTCAAGTCACAAAACCACTCGAAAACTTAGAACTTTAAGTTCTCTCTTGCAAAGAATATTATATATCTCCAAGGTTCTTCCTTTAATATTTATGTGTCATGCATAGTTGTTTATATAAGTGCCTGAATAAATTATTGGATTTGCAAATTTCTATTAACAAGGGGCCTGAGATATTAGGCAAATGATATCATAGATATCATGTATAACACACTTTATCAATCTACTTCAACGGTGAAATGAAATCTGTTTCAAGATATTAAATTAAACATACGAGATTTATTTCATTCTTATCATATACTATTTTAAAACAAAATGCATTTAAGTGTATTTTTCGTGAAAATAAAATTAGCATTTATTTGAAATGAATTTCAAATAACTTTAGAAAATTTCAATATCACTCAAGTTTAACTAGAATATAATTTTAAAATATAACTACTTTAATTCAAAGTCTATATGATCAAATTCACTTTATTTATGGGATGATATTATGGAATACCTGAATACCCAAGGAAGTGAATAAATTGGAAAATGTCTTGCTCAACTTTGTGTTGTATTAAAACCTTATTAAAAAAAACAGGGCATAGGGCTTAATGTCTACTTTATTTATGAACATTGAATTTTATAATAAAGTAATGTTCATAATAAAGTCTTCCTGTAGCATCAACTTTTAAAATATTTATTGATTTAAATATTTTAAATGAAAACACATTTTCATTTAAATTCTATAGAATGAAATTTGAACTCTATAAAATGAACTTATATCATAGCAAATCCAAATTTGAGCTTTTGGAGGGATATCAATCCCAGTATTCTAACCTTATGAAATGAAGGTAAAAACTGGGATAATCATTTATCCTTAAATTTATTGTTTTAAATATCAATTGATTTGATATTAAACAATAAAACTCTACCTAATCTAGCCAAATACTGAACTTTATGAAATGTAAACTAGGTTAAATTTATGTAAATAAAAAAATTCAATAAGTTAAAGTATAAAGGTTTTATAATGAAATATTAACTTTGATTATGTTGAACTATTACTTTTAGAAATTAACACAAATCATAGGAATAAAACCAGCATTATTATCCACCAACAATGACACAACAATAATAAACTGATGCAATCTTCAGAAGGAATTTAAATTTAAAATCATATAATTTTTTTAACAATGCCCAAACCCAGTCTACACACAAGCTTGAACTCAAAAATATTTGATATAATAAATTTATGATGTTACAATTAAACTTGTTCCCTACAATATGCCTCTCTACGATCTTCTTGAATTAAAGCTTTGGCTTCCTTCTTCCTTTGTACCCTTCTCTGCATAAAATGTCTGCTCCCTCTCCAATATTTCTCATCTTATTTATAACTTAGGAGAATTCGTTCTTTCATATTCATTCCGTTCCATTCTGTTCGGGAAACCATATTTAAAAACTATTTTTCTCCATCCGATTTACATGATATATTATATTATCTTCATATATATATATATATGAAATTAATTATAGAACCAGGTGGTATAACAATCAATTTGACTTTATAATAAATTATGTTTAAAAGATGCGCTATGACTTTCTGATTTTAATTTCCATAAATCTTCCACTCTAACCCAGTTGTCATTGAAAAAATAATCCCTCACAAGTGGCTTATCTTTTGATAAACATAAACTATATATTTAAAACATCAAAATTCCACATACTTATTATTGTTGTTTTATGAACATCATTGTCGTACTATATATGCTATTTTTATTACCTTTAACAAACTCGAACCATTCAACCATTTCTATATTTAAGCAATCGTGTAAATTCATAACGTTACAAACTACATATCACGACAACAAAATTTGAAAACTTGTAATCCCAAGAACCTACTACGATGATGTCCTGATGACTACGTTTTTTAGTGTGCAGCAACTGTATTTTCTGTCATCTTTATAATTACATTCATTTTCATAGCATCATCCCAAAATTTTGACAACCACATTCTCATGCGACTGATTACGTGATATCCTGACAATGATTTTTTTGGAATGTCTCTACTACAATTTATAACACATTCTGACTGAACTCATGTCAGCTATGGTCTATCTGTATCTGACGATATTTCTTGTTTTATGATCCCACTACAATCTGGTGACGTTAGTTTGATCTCTGGTATCCGATGACAACATTCACCTATGGTGATTGTGATTTCCTTTTTGTAAATTATACTGATGCTCTATGTCAAGTGCTAGTATTTTCCTTTCACCTGCAAGAATAGCAATTTCTGGTAATATCATTGGCCAAGCAACAATGACTGCACTCCAAAGGACGACGATAACTCCAATGCTTTTTTTTGCAATATTTGTTGTTCAAATAATGATGACAGTTAAAATGCTCTGTACTACTACACCTATTGACCATCCGACTCTATGATCACTACATTGTGACCATCCAAATACTCAATCCGAAACTATGCTACGTTAAGGAACCAATGTCATATTGTTAAAACCCTGATGCGCCATCGAATTCAAAAGAATCATGAACTATTCCACCACTTTGGTAATATCGACAGGATCCCTTGTAGCATATTCCCTTTGAAACTTTAACCAAGATGACCACATATCATTGCACTACCTTGATAATGTCGGCAAACTCCCACATGACATCTTCCCTTTGAAATGTTCCTTTGGTTTGTAATGCTGCAACATGATGCATTATGTTTTTCCTTTAAAACCTGCTTTGGAGATCATGCTCTAGACTTTCCATCATCATGCTGCTTTGTCACTCAAGTCTCCACCATATCTTTGGTAATGTCGGCAGTCACTTCATTATAAGTCATATTGTCCTTTCCTTAAAACCTGCGAATCTACAATATAAAAACATACCATTTATTAATCGCATTATCATAAACTTAAGATACTACTATCTTAGTGCTAAAAGAATTAAAAGAAACAACATATAACTAAAAGACAATATTTACATATAAAACTTACATAACAAACACATGCGTAACAAATAATAACATAAACTAACACATACACGTAACAATTTGATAACATAACAACAACCTAAAACAAAACAATATTATAACATAATTTAACACAACAAAATAAAGACACATCTAATAATCAAAATAATGTATTAAACAAAATATATAACTATGACAACCTAACACAAAATAATGAAAAGATAATAACATCAACTTCTGACATGACAATACTAACAAAAAATGATATGACAATAACAATAATCAAAATGACTATATAACATAATAATAACACACAACAAAATAAAACATATATATATTACAAAAATATATAATTAATAATTATATATAACCAATGCATATATATACATATATATATAACAAACAAAAATACATAACACAACACAACCAAACACAACTCTAGACAAACATATAAACTAAAGAATTTAATTAAAATAACTTTGGCCAACACCACTCGAAGTGACTTTGATGAGCATAGATTAAATTCTAGTGATGGATTTTGCCATACAACATTACATGAAAACAAACCCCTTTTGATATTTTAAAGAAACAATGGTAAATCCAGGGTATAAAGAACAATTTGAAACAATTCTTCAAATTTCAAGTGGGTCCCCAAATGTTTTGGGGGTTGTTGTGAAGGACATCACAACAATGAGATGTAAAATGGTTTAACTAAATATGGAGCTTTGAATGCATTATTTTCAAGGCCTATGGGGGTCTTAGACTATCCTATTGATTGATTAGTTAATTTGAAGGCTCTACATACCTGATATTGGTACTTTGGAATAGTCATTAATTCTCCAAAATTGATGCTAACATTTTTCTTAGCAACCTATACACCTATATCAAATTGATATTTCTTATCATCAATTTCTTTCCTAGATTTTTGATTAACCAAGTCATTTTTCTACTTTTGGATAATTTCCTCTACATCAAATCATTTGTAACTTCATATGATTTACCCTTTTTTGTGAAATCACTCCAGTAGCTTTCTCCTTTTGTGCAAGCCCATCATCAATTTTGTCCTCCATTATTTTGTTTTTGATATTGATAGCATGTATTATATCTAAAGGCTCAATCTTTCCTGTTGTAGGTATAATATTTCCTTGCTTTATTCTATCAAATCTGGTATTAGGAGGCTCACTTGAGGTTGATGCATATCCAAATACTAAGGCTCTTTGCTCAATATTACTAACACATATGTCCATGTCCCTTTCAAATTCTTATTCTCTTGTTTCATCATCTTGAGTCCAACATACATTAATTGTAATATCTTCATCTTCAGATTCAACATTTAAATCAATATTAAAATGCATACTTCGATAAATACCACAATCAATAGGGTTATATGGTGCATCATAGGTAAAACAATAAAAAAAATGATCTGATGTTATATTATTTGATGGCATAGGATTTGAAACAAAATATAGATCTTTTTCTATTTCTTTATTTTTTCAATTTCCATTTCAATTCTTGTTTTCCTCCATTTCCATTTCCAGTTTCTATTGAAATTCCTCCTAAAAGGAGGCCTGTTATCTTCTTGTTGTCTATTATTACCCTATGAAGTTTTTGTAATGTTATCCTTACCTTTTTCAAGTCTAGCCAACATGTTATTTTAAGTAGTAAACATATCACTCAACTGATTAGCTATTTTGTTCATAAGATCCTTATTTGTTTTCTTAGGGATAGAGAACTCAACCTTCTTGTCTTCTTTTTAGGTTGATTGGGCTCTATAGAGTATGCTTTAATATTACCACTATCAATCATATGTATCTCTATTTCAATAGCCCTTTCCATACATATATCAATGGGGGTTGCTACTTGTTATCTCAGCTCATAAATGAAATCTCCAATGAAAGAATTTTTGTAGAAACAAATGGAATGATCATAATTTGGCTTTAATGCTACTGTAATATTATTTTTGGTCTTAAAGAATCTTCTATTGAAATATTCCACTGATTTATTTTCTTTATTTTTAATGGTAGTTCTATCAGCACAGACTATTCATTCTTCCTCTCTCCAAAATTATTGATAGTACTAGCTCCAAGGTTGTTGAACCATTCTCAAGCATCCTTCCTCTAAAATTTGAAACAAAAATCTAAGGATAACATATTCATAATCCACCTTAAGAATATCCATGGTGTACAGACAATCCGTAACATGATCTTCACCAGTGACAACATTATTCCCTTGAAACTTAGGTAAGTACTTATGAACTTTACCAAGGAGAGGATTCAAATTTGCAGGTAAAACAAAAGCTCTATATCTATTGGTCCTCCATTGATTAACATTAGCATTAGCATTTTGATTGATATTTTGATTGACATTTTGATTTACATTGACATTTTTATTTGCATTAGGAGCTGTCATACTCACTACAGGTTGATTCACTATAGGTACTTGGTTTACAATAGGAGAAGATTAATTCAAACCAATATTTAGGCTAGAAATAAAAATAGTATGAATTGGAATTAAATATTTTATGTGAGAATTGAATAATACCTTAGGATTTGGCACTCCAGCAAGCACTTATTTTCCACTTCTTGTGGATGCCATATCTAGCTCCTTTGATTTTAAATTTTGAGTTCATTCAGAGTCTCCAACACAGATGTGCAAAGAAAGAGCAAGGTCTTCAACAATACTTGGGCTACGATTTCTCATCTTGATATTCACTCAACTCTCATAAATTTCACTCTAGGAGAGATTGAAAAATACAAAACACACAATAATTATAAGCCACCAAAAACTATTGGCCGACTGTTGCCACAAAAAATTCTAGAATCATCCTTGATAACGATGCCAAAAAGTGTTGTGGAGATTTTTTGTGTCCTTAAGAATTTGGGTTGTCACATCACAAGAAAATTACTAATTCACAATCAACACTGTGGACTCTGGTGGATCCACCTCTTTAACTTGGAAAAATATTATCACAGAGACTCTAGACAAACTGAGTAAGGTAAGTCACCCTAGAGGTGAGTCTATAATACTTCTCATATGCTCATGCTCATTCAGATTAACAAAAAAAAAAAACTACAACATAAAAAATGACCAATCTTTGAAGTAACTCCTAGTTAATGCTTCAAGTAGCAAACCAGTGCCTTATCAGGGAGAGGAGATAAAACTAATCCAATCACACCCATTCAAATAATGTAACAGAGATGATTAAGTATGCCAATGAAAGATATGTCATCTACATATTCAAATGATGTAACATACAAATGGTACAATAAGCAAAACTACACACAAAACTACTGAAAGAAGGAAACAAGATTGTATTATCCAATAAATCATTACCATGGGAGTCTAATTAATGTAACCAGATCTCAGTAAGAAAATACAATGAATTCTCCATTCAACTAATGCGACAAAAATCTACAACTCTTTGTTCAAATGATGTAATAAATATCCTCCTGAATTTTGGCCTTAGCTACTGGAAATGATCTTAGTTAACTAGGTACGATCTCAGTTAACTGGGTGCCTCCTCAGCAAACACCTACAAAATAATAGGGAAGAAAAAGGGTGACTAGACAAGACACACGAAGAAAAATATAGCTAACAAGGACAAGCACTCTGGTATACCTCTTGCAAAATTTTGCTACACAAAAATTTGATCCTTGGTACTATTGTAGCAACTCCCTCATATAGCTTGTAAATTGGTTAACATTTAAAGCTTGATTATGGTCCATAATTGCCAAAACTACAACTGCTTCAGTGATGGCTCATAACTACAACTCTTATTTATTTAAAATTGGATGATGACCCATAAAAATTGCATCTACCTCTAGATATGATCTACCATATGGCTTGCATTTAATGACTCTCGTTCATGGCTTGGTAGTGGTATCAAATGATAAAAATACCTTCATAATAATTTGTTACCATTTCTCTTGAAGTCAACCAAAAAATAACTTCAAGAAATTAATTTTCAGTCGTTAAAATTCAACAAAAAAATGAGGCACATTTACAAATTTTAATTATTTTTTCATCATTTTTTATAAGGCCAACCTTAGCCAAATATAATTTTTATTCCAAAAATTTAAATAGTAATAATAAAACTATTATTATAAGCATAGCTCTCATCTTTATGAGGGGTCATGGTTGGAAGAATACTGCTTAGCCCTATGAGTTGATCGTAGGGGTTTATCACACTAACCAAATAAAATAATAATAATAATAATAATAATAATAATATACATTAGCTCAATCCATTAAATTCCTCAACGTTCAAGGAGGAGACCCAGGTTTGAATCTTTACAAATGATAAAATAATATTAATAATAATAATAATATATACATTAGCTAAATCGGTTAAATTCCTCAACATTCAAGGAGGAGACCCGGGTTCAAATATTTCCAAATGATACATGGATAATATCTAAGCATTGTTGTAATACCACTATGTGGTGATGATGTAATACGAGTGGGACCATTTCAATCTCATATAATCTATTGAAAAAATAATAATATTATTATATATTTATTTGTTTACATATATGTATAGTTTTTTGCATTAAATTATATATATATATATATATATTTGGTAATATTAAGAAATGGGGATTTTGACCAAGAATCCCCCAACCTTTACAACAACTCCACCAGGGAAACACACACCCACCCCCTTACACACTCACCCACGCCACGGTTTGAACCTTGGACTAAATATTTAATTAACTATTTCGGGATTTTTTGTATCCAGCATAGGCCGCCAGGCTTGAACCCCGGACCTCCTTTCGAGGATTGAGAAAACTTGTCAGTAAGGTACCTAGTGCGGATATATAAATATTTAATTAATTATTTGGGTTTTTTTTGTATATTATATATAATATATAATACAGATATTATTTTATATAATAAATAGTAGCAAGGGATGATTGGTCGACCCCCCAGTATTTTTATTACTTAATTAAGTCAAGAGGGAATCGATTGATCCCTCGACACTTATTTAATATTTAATTAAGTCAGGGGGATCTGTCGATCCCCCTAACACTTATTCTAGAATTTAATTAAGTCGAGGGGATAAGCCGATTCCACCCCAACACTTATTTTTAATTATTATTTACTTAAGTCGGGGGAATTCCCCCCTACACTTTTTTTAATTATTTTTTTTATTTTTTCATTTATATTATTATATAAAATTTAATTAATTATAATTATATATATATAATATATATAGATAAAAATATTATATTATAATAATTATTATATATAAAATTTAATTAAATACATAATTAAATATATAATCAAACTTTATTAAAAAGAAAACATTTAATTAAATATTTAAGACCTTTGGAGATAAAAAATAATTAATTAAATTTTATTAAGGTCCAAAAAGGTTGACATGAGACCAAAAATGACGACTCGACTTTGGTGACACAATTGTTTTTAGAAATGCTTTTAAAAGGTGAGACAGGACTGAAAAAGACCCAAGGACTCAAAAAATATTGAAAGGAGACTAACTAGGGCAAAAATGAAAGGAATCATAAGACACCAAAAATTCAAAATTTGGGGTTAAATTCAAGTTGGATTTTGAGGATCCAACAGTCAACTAAGTCAGATGCCATTTGTAATATAGTGTAAGCCAGTCTAACTAAAAATATACAAATGTGAGTACAATTGCCTTCATAATATCAAAACAAGAAGGCTTACAAAATATGCCAATTACAATGTATTTACCTCAAAATTACAATTTATGCTCAATCAAAGTAATTTTAATGCTCCTACCAAGCAATTATAGAAAAAATATGAATTAATTTTGCTTAAAATGGGTAAAAAAATACTAAATAAAAAAATATTTTGCCAACAAGTGCCAAGTCAATGTAAACCATAGGATCAACAAGGTAGTGAGTCTACTCAATCAACATAACAAATCATCGGGTCAACACAATAGAGCATCTATAGTTTATGGAGTGATTCAATGGAAGTCAATTCATGGTATTTGCTAGCCTCAGTTGGCCTAGTTAGCTGTAGAGGATGGCTGCTATTTATTGGTGCTTTGCACCTTTTCAAGAGGTGAAAAGCCACCCCGCAACAAATATGGGATTATCTTGCAAAAACAAAACAAAAAAACTAAAATTTTAGAATTTTTACCACATGGTGGTTCAACTATCAGCAATGCAGCAAAAAACAACCAATCAATGTCATGAAAAGCAATTCATGTGGCGAGTCAGCTAGATAAGCTAGCTAAAAGTATTTCTACCACAAACATATTATGAAAAATATGCTTACCCACGATGTCATGCATGTGAGATAAAAAACTAGTTTCTACCACTGTACAATTATTGAAAATGTTTGTTGGCACTGAGATACTTTGGGATTCACTGCAAATTACTAGAAAGGGGTAGGCAAAGACTAGAAAATCCTACAAACTTACCTTCAATGAATTGCATCATCAAAAAATGCAACAATTCATCAAAAACAAATATTGTTGTCAACCTGCAAACTTACGTTGCCACCAACAAACATAGAAGTGTCACTAGGGGTACTATTGAAATATTTTGGTTGTTATAGGGTCATCGCAAATGGGTCTAAATCAATCACACACTCAGATGGGCCATCAAGGAGTTGAAGACTATCAAAGGAGACTAGAATAGAGAATGACCAGTATATGTAGTGCTAGTATGACACCGATGTTCAATTGAGGTCGGCTAGTTATCGGGGTGGCACCGATGGTCTGAGCTGGCCATCGATGAGCTGGCTATTGGTGAGTTGGCCATCTATGAGTTGGATACCAACTGAAGTTGACATTGTTAGCTATTATTAGTAAGGAGTTAACAACAATCGATAGAACTTAGATTCGCTATCAACTATGGTGTCGATCGAACCAATTACACCTAAATTATCCAAATTGGGTAATGTTGAAGATATTATAAAAATAAAATAAAATAATATTAATAATATATGAAAATTAATACTATTTTACCTTTATGAGCTTGTATTTCTCTAAACTTAAGAAAATCTAACCCTCAAAACCTCTCAAAAATGATGCATGGAGGAAACTCAACTCGTCTAAACTAATAGAAGATCAACTATGAGACTTAAAATTAGAATTTTATGACCAACTTGCTAAGATTTCTATGTAGATACCTAGCACTAAAGTGATATTATCAAGAGTTAAATATGCAAATGCACTCCCAGCTAAGCTATATCTAAACTAGGTAGTCTCTCCCACCCATGGTTGATCCAAGGATCTGATACCAATGAACTAGAATTAAATAGAAGCTAACATTTACATTTTGAGAGTATGCTTAAATAAGAATTATTACAACCCTAAAATCCTAATTTAGGAAGATGCTTAACCAAAATATATAGTTAAGCAAAAGATACTAACAACTTGATCTTACTAACTCAAAAGAAACCAAATATTATCTAATGACTTATGTTGTCCAAATATGCCAATATTTACAAGTTGGAATAAGATATTATTAAATAAAACCTAGACTTAGGACTTTATACTTAATCAAATAAGTAAAATCTAAAAACCTATTCTATTACAACATATTGCACAAGTGATCCTCATCATTTACCCATTTTTACATTTCCTCCTAGGACTAATTTTTATTTGTTACTCTTCTTTTGAATACACTTGGTTTCCTTCTTACATTCTTCCAAGGTATTCTTATTTGGGTTTTCTCCTTCCAAATTCTTCTATTGTATCTCATAGCCCTGATTGGAGAGTTGTGGCCTCTTTCAACCTTGCTCTAAAGAGGACATATCCCAGTCATAACTCTTGTCCAAAATTTGCATGTCCTACAAAAGTGTCACTAACTCAAGCCCATTCTTGAACTCTTAGAAAGAAGACTTCCTTCTTCTGCACTTCCTTCCACTATCAAAGCTAGATACCTCATAATAATTCATTGAATAGTCCACTACTTATTTTTTGTGACCTTGTTCTAAAAATACCTTAGACCTTTCTTCCCTATCATGATCCTACATTCTCCTTAGTGTTGGAATTAAATGCCTATGTAATCACACATTTATAATATGAGTCAAAGTCCAAGGATGAGGTGTCATCTTGCATGCATATGTGAGTTGGTAGTGACAAATTCTAGGGTTTGTCTTTTAGAAGATGCAATGTAGTATTTATTTGAGATTGCTAATGAAAAATTAGAATTTTTGGATCTCCTCCACGGGGATTTTTCCCTTGTTATTCTCTTATTCTAAAATAATTTTGTGTTTGCATCTTTATTTTGTTGCTCCTTGTTATGTTTAGCTCTCTTCATTGGTATCAATATCATGTTTAGTTTTAACATTTGGTATCAAAGCCTATGGTCTTGAACCTAGGTAGTTTATGGCATTGTATGAAGAGATGCAAGGGTTTATGACTTGTGAAATATCTATATTAAGGACTATTCATTCTAGGGTTTGATATTTAAATCTTGTTGAGCTTCAAAAATGATAGATCTAGTGAGCTTGAAAAATAGTATATTTGGTGAGCTTCAACAATGATAGATCTAGTGAGATTCAATAGTGATAGATCTAGTGAGCTTTAGCAGCAACAGATCTGGTGAGATTTAACAATGGTAGATAAGGTGAGCTTCGATAAAGGTAGATCTAGTGAGCTTTGATAATAGTATATCTAGTGATATTTGGTAGCGATAGATCTATTAAGATCTTATAGTGGAAGATTTTATGAGCTTCAATAACGATATATCTAGTGAGCTTTACTAGTGATAGACCTGGTGAGCTTTTACAATGGCACTATGTTTTATCTATATTCAAATGTTTATTTTTTTAATATGTTCTAGAGTTTAAGGCTAAAAATATTTGTTCTAGAGGTTTTACTGTGCAAGTTGTAGAGGTGTCCATGCATGAGGTTTAATTTTATAGCTAGTATTCTTCTTGTTTTAGTGTGTTGTGTAGATCTAAAACCTTAGATCTATGTTTTGTAAAGTTGTTGAAGAATATTTGAGATGGTTTATTGGTTGTACCACAAGTTTGGGGTAAGTATTAACTACTATAACTAGTGTAGCTTGTACTTGAAGAAGCTACTGTAACTGGTGTAGTTGGATTATTGGCTACTATAACTAGTGTAGCTTGTAGGGCTATTAATGCTATTGTAATTGGTGTAGTTGTACCCAAAAGAGACTAGTGTGGATGCTAGTGGTGGTTGCCTAGTGTAATGTTCTCAAAGTTAGCTCCAGTAATATTTGTAATGTTTTAAAAGTGGTTTTTTGGACTTTTTTGTTACCTTGTCAGTATATGGCTGAGGGTAACATGTGAAGCTAATGTGTTTAGATGACTGGATATAACTGGTGGAAGTTATAGACCTAAAAGTTTATAGTAACTAGGTTAAGGCTACTTGTCTTCAGAAGGATTGTTTTTAGCTTGTGTCCATGAAAAGTTGTGTCAAAAAATCATTGTTTGTACTACATAATTACAAATATGTCATTAAGAGGGGGATGTTGGAATTAAATGCCTATGTAAGCATACATTTGTAATATGGGTCAAATTCCAAGGATGAGATGTCAATGTGTATGTAAGGATGAGGTGTCACCTTTCCAGTACATGTGAGTTAGCAACGATAAATGCTAGGGTTTGCCTTGTAGAAGATGCAATGTAGTATTTATTTGAGATTTTTAATTGAAAAAAAATGGAATGTTTGGACATCCCCTAAGGGGGGTTTCCCCTTATTATTCTCTTGTTCTAAAATGGTTTTGTATTTGCATATTTATTTTGTTGCTCCTTGTTATGTTTAGCTCTCTTCATTGGTATCAATATCATGTTTAGTTTTAACAGTTCTAAAAAACCTTAAACCTTCCTTCCCTCTCATGATCCTAAATTATCCTTAGAGCCTCAAGATCAGGGTACTTTCCATTAGAATTTACATTATAAAACCAAGCCTCGATAGAGAAATTCCCACAATATTTGTTGCACTTTGCTTCAATCACCATGGTGGTAGTCTGATTAGTAAAAAAATCTAAAAATTTATCCTCTTAGCCCATGTCTTTAGAACCTTAGGTTTAAGATACATGTCACATGATGATGAATCCATCCTCAATGGCTACAACCCTAGTTTTTTCTTCTCAACTTACCCCTCCTTATCTCCCATTGATCTCTTTTACATCGAACTCACCAACAAACCCCCTACAAATGCCTCCTTCAAGCTCTCTATTAAGCTACTACATCTTGTTTATGATACAACTTGGAACTAATATTTGTGTGGAAAATCTGATGGGTGTGATGGTAGTTGTAGTAGCAACCCATCCTTCTCATTGTCCTCTTTGTATCCCCTTCAATCCTTCATTGCAAAATTTAAAACCTTAGGTAGCTTTCACATCGATATACACCTTACTAGAACATCCATATAGTTTTTAAATGTCAAAGTGTAGCAATTTTAATATATTTCAAGATGTTTGATTCTATTACAAACTATTGAAGGCCCTCTTTTGCATTGACCTATTCTTTTGTACTCCATTCTTGAGCAAGCTCCATGCTATCCATCAGAGCCTATAAATTCATAGTGGTGTTCTCCATCTGTATTTCCATGAAATACTAACTTGCATAGACTATCGCCTACCCAAATGACAAGTACTATGAAGTTTTAATAGATTGGAAACTTATTCTTTTTTAATTGCTACTCGAAATTTTGTATTAAAAAATACCCCAAACATCCTTACAGGGACACCATAATGAAAAATTCATTGGTATCTCTTAATAGAGACCCAAGTTCAATTTATAGAAGGGTGGCCCTTAATATGCCCTCGATTTTCAACCTCTTAAAAAACACCCCATAGACAACTCTAAAAATAAGTTTTGCTTTCATCTAGAAAGGTAAACACTACATAAAAAGTACATATTAAGACATCCATCAGTTTTCACAAATAAAAAAAATCACAATATCTCTAGAACATCTAGATATTTTTAAGTTGATCTAGCAAATGGTTTAATTCGAATGCTTGACCTCCATGCGCATTGCAACCCAAAAAACCCTTCAAAGGCCTTTTAGTCTTCCTCCACCACAAAACCATAACTTGTATAGCTTGTTACCTATATGAATGGATAGATCTATGAATTTACTTCATCCTCCACATTTTAAAGTAAAATATCCTACTTCTACCCTTGGTATTGTGACCCTCTCCTAAAACTTTGAAAATCTACTGCTTTGAACAATTTACTACCTACCTCCTTACACTAGGGTTTGATATCCCCTGTTTGCTTCAAAAAATATATTGTCTATGATAGGTTTACTTCTAACCTTGATATCACACCCATCACCTCAAAATTCAAAAAATATATCACTTTTATGGCCCTCCTATTATACAATAGCTATTGCACTCTATGGTGCATATAAGAAAATATGTAGGACTATGAGAATCATTTATCCAATCAAAAGAATATAAAATATAAGAATTTTTATAAAATTTAAAAATAAAATTATTAACATTTAGTTTTTTAATTAAAATTGAGTACATTTTTTTTATATTATATTATTATCTTATTTTAATAAATAATAGGGTGATCAAGTGGTATTGGCTCAATCGGTTAGATTCCTTAACATTTCAAGGAGGAGACCCAAGTTAGAATCTTGCCAAACAATAGATGGATAATATCCAAGCTTTGTTGTAATACCATTATGTGGTGATGATGTAATACAGGTGGGACCCATTTCAATCCCATATAACCCATTCAAAAAAATAAATGATAGTATGATATTATATCATTTAGTTATATTTGAATCTAAATCTTCATAATTAAATCTTGCTATTTTTTTTAATTAGGTTATATGTGGTTTCTATTGAGATCCACTCCCATAAAAATACCACAATATTACATTTATTGAAGCATTACCTTTTTATCACAATTTTTAATAAAAACCTGCATTTTTAATCATTGAACCCAATCCATTTAATGTATAGCTAAGCTTATTACTAAAATAATAGGTTAATTAATTTTTACAATATTTTTCAAAATGCAGGTCATAATGTGGATAAATTATGGAATGCACGTAAATCACAGACACAATATCATAAATTTGTTATAATTCATAATTCTTACAATAGATTATATGTTGATAATTTAATAGTTTATTGCAAATTATTGATATGTCAAACAAATATAAATGATTTTGAGAATAATATAAATATATAGACAAATAATGGATATAGTTATATAATAAATTATATAGTATCTAGAAGTTAAAATTGAGCATAATTATAGGGAAGGTAACTAAGTTGCTCATGTTATGGCCATTTTGGGGGTGGATAGTGGCCAGTTCAAAATTTGGGAAGATTTCCCTTCGTAGTTAAAGACAATTGTTGCTTTGGAAGCATTGGGTCTACCTATCTAGTAGGTCTTTTTATTGTCTCTTTTCTTGAATGAGATATCAGTTGTGTTCTAGTGATCCTCTCTTTGGGAGATCTTTTTTGGAGGGTTGGTCATTTTGCTCCTTGGTGGTTACCATTCTTAAGGAATATGTTTGGTGTTTTGCCTTCATCCTTGCTCTTTGAGTTTGGAGTTTTGTTATCTGCATCTTAATGTATTTACTACCCTTCTAGTATTATGCAAAAATAGAGCTGGATCGTTGGTGTCTCTAAAAGAAAGTTGAATAAAAATTCTCCTTTATGCCTTGTTGAGTGTTGGGATGGTCTTTATTTTTGGATGGTTGTTTTAGTTTAATTTCTATTTTTTTTGGCCTTGGAGGCTGGTCTGTGCTTAATTAGCCTTATCTTTATCTACATTCTCTATTTTAAAAGTATCTGGGACCTTTCAAAACCCTATTTTTTCATCACTAATAAAAAATATTAACTATAGTATTTTATTGTTATAAAATTTTATAAATATTAAAAATTAAAATAGATATGAGCAAAATATTTGGTTTTATCTGGCCGATAAGATAAGGTTATGGGAGGATTATCAGAGATCAGATTCTCAAACCTTGGTAGAAGCTTTGGATTGCATGAGGAACTTTGCTTTTGAGACATGGAGATTGAGTATTCTTATCACCTAAATTAAGGAGTTGTGAAGGGAATTGGATGATGTGATTTTAATTTATGTAGGTAGAGATTTGGATAAAGTAGTATAATTCTTGGCTAAGATAGGTGCCAAAGAGGTAGGGATTCAGTGGAACAATGACATGACTATTGAGGATGGGAGGATTAGGTAGGTTGGTGAGGAAATTCAATGTTTGGTTAATTTGGATAGCCATTGCAAACATATAGTTTAGGATATTTGGATTCAATGCAGATATTCTTTTAGTGTTGTAATAAAAAGTGGTTAGTTATTAGGATTTTGGGTTTTAGAGTTATAGAAGTTTGTTGAAAATTTAAAAATATGATATAGGTGCTCTTGTGGCTAAGTATGGGAGGAGTCTCATCCCAACTTGTAAATAATATTGTAACTAAAAAATTAGACCCATGCGAGATATTGTAGTGGTATGTCTTGGGTTTTCATTTAAGACACTCATGTTCAAACCTTGATACGAGGGGATCTAAAAAAAATTAACTCAATTTTTTAGTTCTGTGAGAGATACCATAATGTTATGTCTTTAGATTTTCATTTTGGAGATCTAATTTCAATCCTTCATATGAGGGGATCATGACCCTTCATAAAAATTAATTTTTCATTCAAGAGATCCAAGTTCAAACCTTGATACAAGGGGAGTGAGACCTTTCATAAAAACACATGCTTTTAACTCAAAATTTGTCCTAGGAGAGAAATGGTAAGTCCTTGGGTTTTAATTCAAGAGGCCCAAGTTCAAACCTTGATACAAGGGAAGATATACCATAGTCATAAATCATTGGATTTTCATATTGGAAACCCAAGTTTCAACCTCGTTACTAGGGGACCTGTCCTTTTATAAAACCTATATTTTTAACTAATTTTTTTTCTTGGTATGAGGGGACTAGAAACCTTCATAAAAACCCATGTTTTTAACTCAATTTTACTCCTGTGAGGGATACTGTAGTGGCATCTATTTGGGTTTTCATTAAGGAGACCCAAGTTCAAACCCCAGTATGAGAGAACTAGTATCTCGATATGAGGGGACTAGAACACCTCATAAATACCATGTTTTTAGTTCAATTTTAGTCTTGTGACAAAAACATAGTGGTATATCTTTGGGTTTTCATTCAAGAGAGCCAAGTTAAAACCCAATACAAGGACCGATATTCCTCATAAAACCCCACATTTATAACTCAATTTTTTTTCCAATGGGACTATATTTCAATGGTTAAGACATATGTGTGACATAGCTCACACCAACGTTAAAATCCTAGTGGCATGAAATAGCTCAATGTGATGTAAAAGGAAAAGAGTAGCCCTTTCATTTTTTTTAATTATATATACTTATTGATTAGTTTATATTTCTAATAATATGTAAAACTAATGTTTAAGTATACATGTATTATAGAATTATTGTATTTAGATTATCATAAATATAATTAAATAATTTTTTTTATTAGATATAGAAGACGTTTTGAAAGGGTCCTCAAACCTTTTAAAATAGGAGAAGCCATACAAAAATTCACCTAAGACCAACAATACAAGGACAAGAACAACTATAAAGCGTAACAATTGGCCACCCATCACCAAGTGAACCAACTACAACTTGATACAAGATAAAAAATTAGAACAACACTCCCACATGATTGTGCATAAAACCTTTCTTCATAAACAGTAAAAGCTTACATAGCATTAAGAAGTATACATCACTAAATCCAATTGAAGAAGGATTTTAGGAAAATTGTCTCTCCAAACAAACAGACCATTGAGACTTATACCTAGGTTTACCATAAATTCAACATGGAAATTTCTTTCTCTAAAGATATGCTTTATCTCTATATCCTCTCTAGCCTGAAGAATTTGCCTGGATTCCATAATAATAACCTCAATATTCCAATCGACGACTGAATCACCTTTGACCAAGTTTATAAAATTAAGTGAGTCTCCTTCAATGCAAACTTTTTGGAACCCCATATTCTCCACAAGCATGAAATCTTAGTAAATGGATCTGGTCTCTACAACATGGCAAGTCTGGATATCTAAGAATTTGGCATATAGCAACAAAAGCCCATATTTATCATCCCTAAGAACCCCACCAACACCAACATTACTAGGATTACCCTTTGAAGCTCCATCGAAGTTCAATTTAACCCAACCCAAAGAAGAAGATTCCCACCTCACAAGGGCTCGAGGATTTGGACTAGGAAGACCAACAACTCTATTACTTTGTTGAAAGCCAATTCTCCTTTCAAGCTCAACCTCCTCAAATCTATCCTCCTCCAAAGTTAGAGAGGACACATTCTCTAGGGTGGAGGCCAAGGCTCTAGCACAAACATAAGTAGGATCTCTTTTGAAGTTTTTAAAAATTCTACCATTCCTCTCCTTCCACACCCACCAAAAAATATGTGGCAAATAGAATTTCCAAAAAAAATTCAGCCTTGGAGAGTAAAAAGGAGATGATCATTGAGTGCAAATATCAACAAGCAAACTCAGCACCACTAAACTGAGTCTCAAAAAATTAAAAATAGAGTTAAGAACATCCATAGAGAATGAGCATTGAAAGAATATATGGCTTTTCTATTCATCATTAGCACCATAGAGATTGACATCTTTTGGATATTTACCAACCTCTTTTTTAAAAAAATTTAATGGTCAAAATCTTATTCTGAGTAGCCAACCAAAAAAAGATATTCACCTTTGGTGTTAAACCCTTAAGCCATAATTTGAAATATGGGACCCAAAAAGGATTCTTGATAGACAACAGAATGTAGAAAGAGTTGATTGAAAAGGATCTATTATTTTCTCTTGCCTAGAAGATATCATACTCTTCAATTTGTTGTTTAATGACCTAAAACTTCAACTTATTAGAAATTAGAATAAAATGTTCAAGTTTAGCATTGTTGAGAATATACTGGTCTAATGATTTCCAAATATTCAACCCATTAACTTCCTCGATAAAGTACACTACCTTAGATCCAAATACCAATCGATCATAGGCTCCAAATACACTAGATTTATAATCTACAAAAGGGGTTAGTCCATCAACCAAATATCTTCCCCAAATTCAATTTTGAGTCCATCACCCAAAATCCACCTACAACCTTTGGAGACTAGCATCCTCAACTTTGTAACATCGACCAAAAGGTTGGGCCAAAATTTGATAAAGGATCAACAAGCAAAAAATTCTCCTATTTCAAGTATTTTATTGACACAATGTTGACCCAACTAGTTTCAGTTTGACTTGACAACTTCCATGCCTATTTTACAACCAGAGCCTTATTCATCTACTTGATGTTATAGAGACCTAAGCAACCATCATTTTTAGTTTCACAAAATTTATCCCAACTAACTAGTTGAAATTTTTTCTTCTCGTCAAAACTAAACCAAAGAAATGACTTTTGAATATGTTTAATCTTCGATAAAATCTTGTTAGGAATTTTGAATGTATATAAGAAGAAGCTTGGAATACTTTGAAGAGTAGACTTTAGCAGGGTAGCCTTTCTAGATTGATTGAGGAGGGATCCTTTCCACCTGACCAACTTTCTCTACAATATTTCCACCACAAGTTCCCAAAGTGAATACTAGATCCTACCTTAAAACAAACATATTCCAAGGTAAAGAGACAAGAGGGCAGCCACCTCACAACCCAATATGCAAGCAATTATCATCTTCCTTGCTAAGGGGGTATTCTGAAAGAAGCTTTTACTTTTTATATAATTTATCTTTTTCCTTGTTACAATTTCAAACACCTCCAATATTTCTTTTAGCACTCTTACTTGGGCAAGTGATGTAAGGAGGGAGAGAAAAATATGATCTGCAAATTAGTGATGAAAAATAAGATCCACCAGTAAAGTGAGCTTTATACCTTCCACAAAGAGTTCTAACTTGATAGCCCTACCTGGATATTCTACCACTAGGATACAAAGGTAAGGGGATAAGGGTTTCCCTTGGAGACTACCTCTCAAACTTGAAAAATGACCTGTTGGGGACCCATTTATTAAGAGTGAAAACTTGGAAGAAGAGATACAAACAAAGACAAGTTTTATCCAACTTAGGCAAAAACTAAAATTTCCCAAAATCTTTAGTAAAAACTCCCATGAAACCCTATCATAAGCCTTTTTCACGTCTAATTTGAGGAGGAGACCAGCTTTACCACTATTATCAATTGAATGAAGGATTTAATGGATAGCTATGATATTGTTTAGGATCTGTCTCCATGGCATGAATCCACTTTAGGCTTAATCAATCAAGGCTACAAGAAAATGTTTTAATCTGTTAACAAGGGCCTTTGTTCAAATTTTATAAATAGTATTGCATAAGCTGATGGGTCTAAATACACCAAAGTCCTTTGCACCAATAATATTAGGGATCAAAGTTAAAAATGTAGAATTAACTATGAACATGATATGATTGGTGGTTTGGACCTCCTGAAGGGCATCAAAAATATCCTTCCCCAAAATATGCCAATACTTCAAGAAAAAATGGAGAGGAAACCATTAGTACCCAAAGCTTTCATTTCTTACACTGCAAAGGTAGGAACTCTAAATTCCTCATCGTTGAAGGGAGAGACAAGGGATTAGTTCATATTAGCCATGACAAGGCTAGGAATACTACCAAAAAACTTATTTTGGGCTTCCTCATTACAAACCCCCTTTATCCCAATGAGATTTTTGAAAAAATCCATAACCTCAGCTATTATATCCTTAATGTGAGTAGCATTGAATCCATCATCTTTTTAAATTTCTCTAATCTTGTCGGTGCTTCTATGCTTCAAGGCTGTGATGTGAAAAAACATGGAATTTGCATCTCCTTCCTTTAGCCAAAGCGCCCTAGATTTATGTTTCCACAAATTTTCCTCCTTGGCAACAGTGTTAAGAAATTTGACAAACACCTCATTTTCTTTGTATCTAATTGCTTGAGATTTATTTCCAAGTTCTATCTCAGATTCAATAGCTTTTTTTTTTATATTTTAGGTCTTTCCTCTTTTATAAAATATTTTTAAAAGTCTTTTTATTTCATTTTTTAAGGCCACTTTTAACAACTCTAAGCTTCACCACAATTTTGGAAAGGATGGAGCCTTGGACCTTTGTCAGCCACAAGGTTTTCATTTTAGCTTCCAACTGAGTATGAAGGCACCACATTACCTCAAACATAAATAGCCTAGAGAATAATGTTTCTTCCTAGTTCACTTCAAAACATAAGGGGTTATAGTCAGAGTCAATTCCAGGAAGATAATAGAGAGACAAATTCCAAAAATATGAAAGGCACTCCTTGGATACAACGACCCTGTTCAACCTAATTTGGATGATTTGGTTACCCACTATCCTATTACTCTAAGTATACCTTGAACCCTTCAACTCAACATCCAATAGCTCATTGTCATTCATAAAATCTGCAAACTCTTCCATGCTCTTCGAGATTGAGGAGTTCCTTTCTTTTTTATCCAAAAAAAGGAGAATTAAAATCCTTTGCTAGGGTCCAGGCTTCTTGAGCAAAAATCCTTCTCATAGAACTTAGAGTGTACGACAACAAGGTTCTACTAGACCTAGAGTTTGACGCATATACGTTAGTTGTAGAAGAGAATATTAATAGTCTTATCTGAGGAAGAAATTACCAATCCCTCAAACTTGTTGACATACCAAAGACAAAAGAGTCCCCAAAGGAACCATTCGATAGGTTTCTAGCAAAATGGACTTCTTTCCAAATTCTTCTTCTAACAAATTCTATATCTTGACCATCCAACTTAGTTTCTTACAAGAAAAAATATTAGGCAAATTTTTGTTATGCAGGGAAGTGACCACCTATTGTTTAAGAAAGCCCATTCAAGCCATTAATATTCCAAAAGAGACACTTCAGTTATAATATTTAGAATTATATTTATTTACCCAAACACCCATGGTTACTCTTGTAGTAATATTATAGTTTTATTTTTCTCACTCCTACAAACTTTTCTTTTTTAATTTTGATTAGAGTTTGAGATCCATTCATAATCTCAGAATTCCTTTCCCTCTTTCTTATAGACTTGTTAAGGGGATTTCCTAACTTCTCAAAACCCTCATCCATATTGCCTTTCCTTTATCTCCAAGTTTTAGTACCTAGAGAACCATTCTCTAGATAGGTCTTTGGGGAGCTAATAAAAAACCCCACCTTAGGGGTTACCAACTGAATCATAGGCTCCTCAAGAGAAGAACCAATACAAAGCCCATAAAATTAATTATGAATAAGAATAGTAGAAACAATGGTTTCAAAAAATATATTATACTAGCATACCTTAGTAACATCAATATTTGAGGCTACATTCTTCTCCTTAAAAACCTTCTCAATTACCACCAGGTTGGCTAAGGTTAATTCTAAGTGTTGTAAAATCTCCTCCGCTAGAGCCTTCAACTTCTAAAACTCATCCATATAGGGTTGAGCTTCTCCTTCCTCAACATTTGAGTAATTACCACTCGAGTTCTCCTTCTAGATCCATTCCATTATTTTAAGTCTTTTTTCCTTCGTTTCTTGTGCATTGAGGGGATATTGGTTCACCTGGTGACCCAAATTTCCACATCTAGAGCATAGGGTTGGCCTATTTTCATAAATAATGGATTGGTACCAAGTAACCAAGAATGAGATCAGTTTGATAGAATATGGAAGATCCACCTCAAGATCTTCCATGACATACATTATTGCGTACACCATTCTTGATTTGGATTTGGTTATCAAATTGATAAGAAGGAGATCCCCTATAGCCTTGACCATACCTATCAACACATATTAATATAATAAGGGAGGGTAGGGATATGAACCCATAGAGGTATAAAGTTAACCCTTTGCATATGAGGATTGAAATCATATTCTAACTTCCACAAAAATAGATCTCTTTTACCATAGAATAAGGGGTCTCCCCATAGGATACAATTTGCATCTTCCATACAATTTAACCTGATAGAAAAAAGGCTTTAGGGACCACTATAATTTCCATGGAGCCCAAATATTTCCACTTCACTAGCACCCATATTTGAATTGAATCTAGGTCTAGCCTCACCCCTTGGAACTTTCCTATAAAGTCATAATCACCATCATCCATGCTGAACTTAACTAGGTTACTCAAGATGCTACTATAATTTTCTAGAGGGGATTTATTGCAGATAGGTTTTGAAGTATCCCTCGCACCTTTATATGTCACCATAGCATGCAAAATTCCAAGGCTTGAGTTTTTAGGGGAAAACTATAGGTCATGAGAAGGGGATACAACCTCCAAATTACTATTTTATGAGCCATGGCTTCTCAAAGGACCGAAAGATACCACCATAAAACTTATCTATGAATTAAAAACCCTCCAAAGTCATTGTCACATAGCTTCAAAACCTCCAAAGCCACCATTATTTGATTCAACTATGAATTAAAAACCCTCCAAAGCCATCGCCATCACCTTGCTTCAAACCCTCGAAATCCATATTTGTCAGACTTAGCTATGAATTAAAAATCCTTTAGAGCCACCACCATTGTCATCAGACTTAATTGTGAATTATAAGTAAATTATTTTTAATAGTAAATATTATCTATAATAAAAAGGCTTTATAAAGGATGTAAAGCATAACCTATTTATGGATATTTCATTTTATTACATAAAATATGTTTTTGAATTTTTAGTAGTTTTCATTGTGGTTATTTTTTAAAACAACCATGTTTTCTCTATAACTCAATCACATCTTCATTAAAATAAAATCTTTGTCAACTAGTTACTTCTAATTTTTTTTATTAGGTGAAATAAGGAGCTTTGAAAGGGACCTTGGAAATTTTACAAAGAGGAACAAATTACTTTATCATGGGAGAACCTAGATAAAATAGAGGATAAAAAATGATACACCAAAAGACCTGCCACCAAGTAGTCGAACAACTCCCTCGTTGACCCACAAAGTGGTCAAAGTGTGGAGGAAAACAACAATTGAGAACACTAAAGAATATAACTCCCACATAGGGGAGGACCCAAATGAAGGCACAAACCAGCACCATTGACACCAAAAAGCAAATGAGGATTCCAATCCTTAGTCCTTTAGGCTACTTACTCCAACTTATCCGTTCTTCAGGTCTAGGTTCTTCATGTCTCACCACTTCCAACCCATCATAACCTTAATTTATTTGATGCAAGATATGGCCGCATGCATGGAGTCAATGAGAGAGTTCTACAAGTTCAAATTTAAAAATTTTCTAAGAAAAATATTAACAATTTAACTGACTAAAATATCTTCTACTTTATTTCCTTTTTTATAAATATGTTCATGTTTTCTAAGATATTGTCTTCAACAATAGTTGATGGACATTAAATATAACTATATTTTTTATCCAACCTACACCTATTTTTATTAACAATAACAATAATAATTTGTGAATCTCTCTCCATCCAAATATATCTCAATACTTTTTCAATGTCATTCATGATCCCTTTATGAAGTGACCTAGTCCTTGCTTAGTTTTTAGTTGAAGTTCCATAAATTTTTGAGTAAGAAAATTTTTATTTTTATTATTCCAAAAAATACCATGTTTTTTAGCTTTCCCTACCATTCCATTGGAAGTACAATCAAAATTTATTTTACCACAGATCAACATAAATCCTTTATGTTAACTCAATTGTTATAGATGACCATTTTTTATATACTCAAATCTTGTAATGAATAGCAAGGCACCTATTTTCCACATTTAAAATGTCATATGATGAGCATAATGCTTGTAAAATTTTTATAATAGAGGTAAAATTATTCTAAATTTAGACTTGATTTGAAGATTTGAATTCAAAATTTCTATCATTTATTTCAAACCATATATTTTAACTAATCATGGATGGATCATTTATAGAATGCATAAGGCTTTATCTTTGAAACAATTGATTCAATATTTCATTGATTATTTCAATGTTGATGAACATATCTAATATATTCTATTTGGAAAAAAAGAATCCCCAAATGATGTAAGCAAAGGGACAGTAAATAAGTAGTCTTATATTTCTAGATCCTCATACAAGGCATAACTAAAAGGCACATTATACCTTCTTCTTTACAAACTCTATTTTCATTATATTGATAACAAAAGGAATGTTGAGGCCTTAGGGAGTGCCTCAAGCAATCCAATACTATTCCAAGGGATATTATCAAAAAATTTATTACTCTTAAGCCTTATATCCCAACTTGATTGAGTATCCACCATCTTTTAATAGATTGCAATCTATATCATCCTTCCATGAAAAATGTACAAGTAAAACTCTTAAACCATAATTTGATGCTTATCCTCTATTTTTTAGATCATCTTCCTTAAATAGGTTGCTAATAGAAATTTATGATCTAAAATTGTTGTTGATATCAATATTAATATCTATATATATTGTTTTTTAATGAAGAAGCAAACTTGGAAACAACCACGGAGGCTAAGGAAGAGTGATTGGCGTGTCTGACTTTTGGTTTTATCCATATTTATATTTTTTTGGGCTTCTTGCCTTGATTTACATTTTTGGAGGGTTCTATCTTTGTAAATATTTTTTGTAAATCTTTTGGGTTTTCTTGATGCTATGGAGTGATGTTCCTTCTTTGAGGTGCATTTGATTTTGTATTCCCTATGGGGTTTGTTCCTAGGATTGGTTCCAATTTGCTGTTTGTGGGTTCCATTTCTTGTTTTTTCCTTTCTATTTCATTTGAAAAGAGTCTTCTCTTCTACTCTCAGTGGATTTCCCATTGTTTCATGATGTAAAAGGTTTAGGATCCTTTCAAAAACCTATTATCAATATATAAAAAAACATTGACGACATAAAAAAAAAAATTGACCTTTTATTATTTACTTTTTGACTATTACCCTGCTCATAAAAAGAAAATTTAAATTTTTCTCATATCCTTTACAAAGATAATATATGTATTTTTTATTAATTAATGATGCTATACCTATTAGCAAAATTGAAATTGATATTATATATAAATAGAATATAATATGGTCTTTATGAGTAGTAGCCTTTCAACCTTAAGAACTTACCTTTCTAACCCCACAAACTAGATTTTGTTCTATCTAATATTGAGTCCAAAAGCTACTTCTTCTTAATTCATTTATCAAACAAAGAAACATGTTATATGAATATGATTTTTATTAGAAAGGATAGGTCATTTTTATGAGAATATTGTTGAAAATAAACCAATATTTTGAGCAATATTTACTATCTTTAGTTGTTTAATAGCTCCAAAATAAAATCACATATTTCTAATCCTTATAATATGATTATAAATAATTTAATTGAGAATTCAAATGATGATTATGAACCATAATCTGGATGGAGTTTCAAGGACAACCTATGAAACTATTTACAAATAGTATGATTCAATACATTGTATATGGGGGAGGCCTCCCGCTCCAGCTCTTGCACTCTAAAACCCGATGAGCAGGAGGCCTCCTATTTTCCCTACTGGATTTGGTTGTTTATTATGGTATTTATGCTCTGTGTTGGTTGGATGGCTCTATGACCAGGGTTTTTGTTGGTTAGGGGGTCTTGTTGGTTCACTCTATATTTCTTTTGGGTTCGGTTTGCCATTGAATATCTGGTCAAGGTTCCTGAGGGGGATAGGGCCAAATATCAACCCAAACCTATGGGGGGTGATCTTGGGCTATTTGTATCGCTACAATTTTTTTTGGATATTGACCCCTTGGTTGGATTTGGCTCTGTGTTACTTTGGTTGGTTGTTGGGTGACGATGTTACTAGGGTTGGTTGTCAATTGAGGGCCCTTGGTTAGATTGCTTTGCTTTCTTATGGGTTCGGTTTGTCATTGAAAATCTGGTTGAGGTCCCTGAGGGGGATAGGGCCAAATGCTAATCCAGACCTGTTGGGAGTGATATTGGGCTGTTATTGTTGCAATAATTTCTATTTGTTCTATCGGATAGCATCAGATCTAGTTTATTTGTTACTTTGGTTAGCTTTGGTGGTTTACAGAGTTTTTATCTCCAGTTCCAGCATTGGTGGTTGTGTTTGATCCCAAGGTTACATATTTACATATTATTTTCCTTCTTGATCCTAGGGTTTTATGGTTATATTTTTGGGATTTTTTAAGTAGATTCAAGCAAATGGATCCGGGTTGACCTCCCTCTCCAACTCCGACACTCTAAAACCCTATGAGCGGGAGGCCTCCTATTTTTCTTGGTGGATCTAGTTGTTATGATCTTTATACTCTACATTGGTTGGATGACTTTGTGATCGGGGTTTTTTTTTGTTAGGGGGTCTTGTTAGTTTGCTCCATATTTCTTTTGGTTTTAGTTTTCCATTGAATATCTAGTCAAGGTTCCTGAGGGGGATAGGGCGAAATGTCAACCCAAACCTATGGGGGTGATCTTGGGCTATTTTTATCACTACAGAAAGTTCTAGTTGTTGACCCCTTGGTTGGCTTTGGCTTTGTGTTACTTTGGTTGGTTGTTGGGTGATGATGTTACTAGGGTTGGTTGCCAGTTGAGGGCCCTTGGTTAGATTGCTTTGCTTTCTTATGGGTTCGATTTGTCATTGAAAATCTGGTTGAGGTCCTTGAGGGGGATAGGGCCAAATGTCGATCCAAACCTATTGGGGGTGATATTGGGCTATTATTGTTGCAATAATTTTTTGTTGTTATTTCCTCGGCTAGCATTGGATCTGGTTGCTTTGTTACTCTGGTTAGCTTCGATGGTTTGTAGAGTTTTTATCTCTAGTTCTAGCACTGGTGGTTGTGTTTGATCCTAGGGTTACATGGCTATCTTTTTGGGATTTTTTAATTTCACCTTGTTGTTGAAGTGTTTGGGTTGATTCAAGCAAGGCCTTTCTTCTAGTAGAGATCCATATTATCTCTTATGGTGAGGCCAAAATGGCCTCTGTGTAGTTTTCTGGTTTGGGCACAAAACTAGTGTGTTATTTTTGGTTTAATATTTTTAGTGGTTTTTGGTGCTTGGATCTTGTTTAGATGGGTAGGATGCTCATTTGCTCTTGTTTAGGTTATTGTGGTGGATTCTATCTTGGCTGGGTGACAATATATGCTTAATTTTCTAGTCAATAGTTTCTTTATCAATTATGTAAATCATTGAGCACTGTATCAACCATGTTAAATAGAAGGATAGCGGAAGGATTTTTTTGGTCCTCTACTGTAGTGTGTGTGCGTTAATAATCCCATATTGATCCAGTTGTGGGACTTGAGTGGTTTATGAGCCCCAACACTTGCCATACTCTTTGCCAATAGGGTAGTAGGCTTAAAGGTGGAAGTCCTTGGTCCTACTTATGTGGGATTCCTCACCCTTATTAACATCGAGTCACGACATGTGTGTGGGGGGTAGTTGGCCCTCTTGCTTTCTAACCGGTTCATGTGATGTTGTTCTTATACAAGTTGTTTATTTCCAGTGGCATATTCCCATGAGGAATTTTGTTCCACATTAATACCTCCTCTACTGTAGTGTGTGTGTGCGTTAATAATCCCACATTGATCCAGTTGTGGGACTTGAGTGGTTTATGAGCCCCAACACTTGCCATACTCTTTGCCAATGGGGTAGCAGGCTTAAAGGTGCAAGTCCTTGGTCCCACTTATGTGGGATTCCTCACCCTTATTAACATTGAGTCACATCATGTGTGTGGGGGGTAGTTGGCCCTCTTGCTTTCTAACCGGTTCATGTGATGTTGTCTTTATACAATATATTTATTTCTAGTGGCATATTCCCATAAGGAATTTCATTCCACATTAATACCTCCTCTATTGTAGTGTGTATGGGCATTAATAATCCTACATTGATCTAGTTGTGGTACTTGAGTGGTTTATGATCTCCAAAACATGCCATACTCTTTGCCAATGGGGTAGCAGGCTTAAAGGTGCAAGTCCTTGGTCCCACTTATGTGGGATTCCTCACCCCTATTAACATTGAGTTAAGGCATGTGTGTGGGGGGTAGTTGGCCCTCTTGCTTTCTAACCGATTCATGTGATGTTATCTTTATACAAGCTGTTTATTTCCAATGGCATATTCCCATGAGGAATTTTGTTCCACATTAATACATCCTCTACTATAGTGTGTGTGTGTTAATAATACCACATTGATCCAATTATGGTACTTGAGTGGTTTATGAGCCCCAACACTTGCCATACTCTTTGCCAATGGGGTAGTAGGATTAAAGGTGCAAGTCCTTGGTCCCACTTATGTGGGATTCCTCACCCCTATTAACATCGAGTCATGGCATGTGTGTGGGAGGTAGTTGGCCCTCTTGCTTTCTAACCGGTTCATGTGATGTTGTCTTTATACAAGCTGTTTATTTCTAGTGGCATATTCCCATGAGGAATTTCATTCCACATTAATACCTCTTCTATTGTAGTAGTGTGTGTGCGTTAATAATACCACATTGATCTAGTTGTGGGACTTGAGTGGTTTATAAGCCCCAAAACTTGCCATACTATTTGCCAATTGAGTATTAGGCTTAAATGTGCAAGTCCTTGGTCCCACTTATGTGGGACTCCTCACCATTATTAACATCGAGTCACGATATGTGTGTGGGGGGTAGTTGGCCCTCTTGCTTTTTAACCAGTTCATGTGATGTATTTATACAAGCTATTTATTTCCAGTGGCATATTCCCATGAGGAATTTTGTTCCACATTAATACCTCCTCTACTGTAGTGTGTGTGTGCATTAATAATCCCACATTGATCCAGTTATGGCACTTGAGTAGTTTATGAGCCCAAAAACTTGTCATACTCTTTGTCAATAGGGTAGTAGGCTTAAAGGTGCAAGTCCTTGGGCTCACTTATGTGGGATTAGTCACCCTTATTAACATCAAGTCATGACATGTGTGTTGGGGGGTAGTTGACCCTCTTGCTTTCTAACCGGTTCATGTGATGTTGTCTTTATACAAGTTGTTTATTTCCAGTGGCATATTCCCATGAGGAATTTTGTTCCACATTAATACCTCCTCTATTATAGTGTGTGTGTGTTTTAATAATCCCATATTGATCTAGTTGTGGGACTTGAGTAGTTTATGTGCCCCAAAACTTGCCATACTCTTTGCTAATGGGGTAGCAGGCTTAAAGGTGCAAGTCCTTTCTCCCACTTATGTGGGATTCCTAACCCTTATTAACATCGAGTCACGACATGTGTGTGGGTGGTAGTTGGCCCTATTTATTTCTAACCGGTTCATGTGATGTTGTATTTATACAAGCCGTTTATTTCCAGTGGCATATTTCCATGAGGATATTCATTCTACATTAATACCTCCTCTATTGTAGTGTGTGTGTGCGTTAATAATCCCACATCGATCTATTTGTGGGACTTGAGTGGTTTATGTGCCCCAAAACTTGCCATACTCTTTGCCAATGGGGTATCAGGCTTAAAGGTGCAAGTCCTTCATCCCACTTATGTGGGATTCCTCATCCTTATTAACATCAAGTCATGATATGTGTGTGGGGGGTAGTTGGCCCTCTTACTTTCTAACTGGTTCATGTGATGTTGTATTTATACAAGAATTTGATTTCCAGTGGCATATGCCCATGAGGAATTTCGTTCCACATTAATACCTCCTCTACTGTAGTGTGTGTGTGTGTGCACGTTAATAATCCCACATTGATCCAGTTGTGGGACATGAGTGGTTTATGAGCCCCAACACTTGCCATACTCTTTGCCAATGTGGTAGAAGGCTTAAAGGTGCAAGTCCTTGGTCCCACTTATGTGGTATTCCTCACCCTTATTAACATCAAGTCACGATATGTGTGTTGGGGGGTAGTTGGCCCTCTTGATTTCTAATCGGTTCATGTGATGTTGTCTTTATACAAGCTATTTATTTCCAGTGGCATATTCCCATGAGGAATTTTGTTCCACATTAATACCTCCTCTACTGTAGTGTGTGTGTGTGTTAATAATCCCACATTGATCCAGTTGTGGGACTTGAGTGGTTTATGAGCCCAAACACTTGCCATACTCTTTTTCAATAGGTTAGTAGGCTTAAAGGTGCAAGTCCTTGGGCTCACTTATGTGGGATTCCTCACCCTTATTAACATCAAGTCATGACATGTGTGTTGGGAGGTATTTGGCCCTCTTGCTTTCTAACCGATTCATGTGATGTTATCTTTATACAAGTTGTTTATTTCCAGTGACATATTCCCATGAGGAATTTTGTTCCACATTAATACCTCCTCTACTGTAGTGTGTGTGTGCATTAATAATCCCACATTGATCTAGTTGTGGTACTTGAGTGGTTTATGTGCCCGAACACTTACGATACTCTTTTCCAATGGGGTAGCCGGCTTAAATGTGCAAGTCCTTGGTACCAATTATGTGGGATTCCTCACCCTTATTAACATCAATTCATGGCATGTGTGTAGGGGTAGTTGGTCCTCTTGCTTTCTAACTGGTTCATGTGATTTTGTATTTATACAAGCCATTTATTTCCAATGGCATATTCCCATGAAGAACTTTATTTCACATTAATACCTCCTCTACTATAGTGTGTGTGTGCATTAATAATTCCACATTTATCCAGTTGTGGGACTTGAGTGGTTTATGATCCCCAACACTTGCCATACTCTTTTCCAATGGGGTAGCAGGCTTAAAGGTGCAAGTCCTTGGTCTCACTTATGTGGGATTCCTCACCCTTATTAACATCAAGTCACGACATGTGTGTCGGGGGCAGTTGACCCTCTTTCTTTCTAACCGGTTCATGTGATATTATCTTTATACAAGCTTTTTATTTCCAGTGGCATATTCCCATGTGGAATTTTTTTCCACATTAATACATCCTCTACTGTAGTGTGTGTGTGCATTGATAATCCCACATTGATCCATTTGTGGGACTTGAGTGGTTTATGAGCCCCAACACTTGCCATACTCTTTGCCAATGGGGTAGCAGGATTAAAGGTGCAAGTCCTTGGTCCCACATATATGGGATTCCTCACCCTTATTAACATCTATTCATGAAATGTGTGTGGGGGGTATTTGGCCCTCTTGCTTTCTAACTAGTTCATGTGATGTATTTATACAAGCTATTTATTTCTAGTGGCATATTCCCATGAGGAATTTTGTTCCATGTTAATACCTCCTCTACTGTAGTGTGTGTGCGTTAATAATACCACATTTATCCAGTTGTCAAACTTGAGTGGTTTATGAGCCCCAACACTTGCCATACTCTTTGCCAATGGGGTAGCAGGCTTAAAGGTGCAATTCCATAGTCCCACTTATGTGGGATTACTCACCTTTATTAACATCGAGTCATGGCATGTGTGTGGGGGGTAGTTGGCCCTCTTGCTTTCTAACCGGTTCATGTGATGTTGTTTTTATACAAGCTTTTTATTTCTAGTGGCATATGCCCGTGAGGAATTTTGTTCCACATTAATACCTCCTCTACTGTAGTGTGTGTGTGTGCGTTAATAATCCCACATTGATCCAGTTGTGGGACTTGAGTGGTTTATGAGCCCCAACACTTGCCATACTCTTTGCCAATGGGGTAGAAGGCTTAAAGGTGCAAGTCCTTGGTCCCAATTATGTGGTATTCCTTACCCTTATTAACATTGAGTCACGAAATGTGTGTGGGGGGTAGTTGGCCCTTTTGCTTTCTAATCGATTCATGTGATGTTGTCTTTATACAAGTTGTTTATTGCTAGTGGCATATTCCCATGAGGAATTCCGTTCCACATTAATACATCCTCTACTGTAGTGTGTGTGTGCATTAATAATCCCATATTGATCTAGTTGTGGGACTTGAGTGGTTTATGAGCCCCAACACTTGCCATACTCTTTTCCAATGCGGTAGCAAGCTTAAAGGTGCAAGTCCTTGGTCCCACTTATGTGGGATTCCTCACCCTTATTAACATCAAGTCATGACATGTGTGTGGGGGGTAGTTGGCCCTCTTGCTTTCTAACCAGTTCATGTGATGTTGTCTTTATACAAGCTATTTATTTCCAATGGCATATTCCCATGAGGAATTTCATTCCACATTAATACATCCTCTACTGTAATGTGTGTGTGTGTGTGTGTTAATAATCCCACATTGATCCAGTTGTGGGACATGAGTGGTTTATGAGCCCCAACACTTTCCATACTCTTTGCCAATGTGGTAGAAGGCTTAAAGGTGTAAGTCCTTTGTCCCACTTATGTGGGATTCCTCACCCTTATTAACATCGAGTCACGGCATGTGTGTGGGGGGTAGTTGGTCATCTTACTTTCTAATCGGTTCATGTGATGTTGTATTTATACAAGTTGTTTATTTCCAGTGGCATATTCCCATGAGGAATTCTGTTCCACATTAATACCTCCTCTACTATAGTGTGTGTGTGTATTAATAATCCCACATTGATCCGGTTGTGGGACTTGAGTGGTTTATGAGCCCCAACACTTGCCATACTCTTTTCCAATGGGATAGCAGGCTTAAAGGTGCAAGTCCTTGGTCCCACTTATGTGGTATTCCTCACCCTTATTAGCATCGAGTCATGACATGTGTGTGGGGGGTAGTTGGCCCTATTTCTTTATAACCAATTCATGTGATGTTGTATTTATACAAGTTGTTTATTTCCAGTGGAATATTCCCATGAGGAATTTCGTTCCACATTAATACGTCCTTGTCTTGTTTTTTTCTTGTATATATTTTGAGCTCTTTGTAAAGGGTCGAGGCCCTTCAACCCCCTTTTTTATCAATACCAAAAAAAATACATTGTAGTTATTGTTGGAGCTAGTTGTCCAATAACAATGAGGATGCAATAGATCATGTTTTTTCTCTTGTTTTAGGTATTGCTTTAAATTTTATTATATTATGTGTTCATTTTGTACAGAACATGATATAGTACAAGCATAATTACAATTTATATCTTAGTAGTAATAATTTAAACAAATATTATATTGGGTTATTATAGAGCTACATGAAAGGAAGAATTCACAACTACATTGCATAGTTTAGTAGTAATAATTTGAACAAGTCTTCTAAATTCTAAAATTCTTAGTATAATATTTTAAAATCTATGTGTAGTTTCATTGCTCTCATATGAGCTGAAATAAATGTTACACATTTGGTGCAACATATACCATTTTTTACAACCCATCATTAGATAAATCAACTAATGACATCACACTCTCAAAGGACGTTTCAATAAAATTGGGATATAACAATTATGGAACACTATTATAATGCTAATAATACTTTTCTTAACTTATGTGCCATAGTTTTTAATATGTAATCTTCTTTTATTTTTACCAATTACATTTTATGTTCTATAAGAAATCCCCTACATATACATAGATTTTTTTATTAAGGATTGTTTTTAATATACTTCCTCAATGTTTTTTAAAGGAAAAAAATTATTTTTTTTAATGATTTTACATAGGTTTCTATGAGGTGTCTCGGTCCCCTCATACTGAGTGGGACTTAAACATTGGACCTCTCAAAGAGAGGCTAAAGCCATTACCACTGTAGTAACCTTGTAGCTCAAGTAAAATAAATTTGTATTACATGTGTGACAAATAATTATAGAATATGCATACACATCCACATTAGACAGTATCAAAGGCTCTGATATGGTCTTCTTCCTTCTTTTCCTATATTTTTTCCTTCTATATGTTATGATTGATACACATTTGTTATATGATCTAATTATTCCACTTATATTTCATGTGGCTTTATATGTTTTATTAGTGTTGCATGTTTGAATATCGCTACATATATGATTAGTTTTTCATAATATGCTATCACTTTATATTTGAATGTTGCTACATGTTTATCAGGAGCTGCATGTTCTGATGGCACTACTCATTCATACAACACTACATATTCTATTGGTGCTACATATTCACTTGGAAAAATTAGTTGGTGCTACCTACACTATTGATGTTGTAAATTTAGTTCATTCTACTTGCCCCACTCGTGCTATGTACTTTTCTAACATGACAATTTCAATTAGTGTTGGGTGTTTATTTGATGTTGCTATTAGAAATAGAGCATATTACATTATTTGGGTCATGTAAATGTACCTTCCTTGGTACATACTTAGGACATTAGGTTACTTTAGGGGAAATTTATCTAGTTACTTCATGCAATGTAATAAATGCACAAGTGTCAATGTGCAAGTTGTAATGTGCAAGGTGTCCACTTGTACAACTAGATAGAGTGTTGGCCAAGGAACTTATCTTCCTATATAATGGCCATAGATGTAGAACATAATCAAATCATCATAGAGCAACATCATAGTTAGTGTGTGGTAGATAGGTAGTAGGGTAGTGTGTGTGAGCTATAAGCTCAGAGCTCCCTCATGGAGCAGTAGCATATATTATGGAGTGCTCATTTCCTCCATAGCTACTATTGTAATATTTTTACCATTTCTATTTATAGCATATTTCAATCATCTCACAGATCTATTTTATTTCTTTCTGCATCTTGTGATTGGTATCTCCCAATGTATGTGGTATCAAAAGCTAATAGTGGTATCAGAGCTATGGTAGATCAAGCCACAATAGGTCTATAGGGAAACCACCATTATTATTTGATCCTGAGTTTTTTGAGAACCTAACACGCCATTGGACCAGTCACTATCAAAATTTCTTAGAAGAGTCTAGGTGGTAGAATTAGGGAGAGTTACAAGTGAGGACTGAAATATCAGTTTTAAAAATACTGAGATTGCATAGGGCTAGAGTCTTTCCACAGAGTTGAAGGAAAACTCGTGAAGACTAGGACTCAATATTTGATCCACTAGGTTGATGAATCAACTAGTGAAGCTAAGAGATCTGGAAATACTTACCTAAAAGTTTCTTTTATTATATGGAATTAATACTCAGATGATTGGGATACCTCCTACAATAGAAATCTAGGAGACCTCAACTTCATTGCTCGAAGGTCAAAGTGCCTTCATAGTGCAGAGATTAGTTATTATAGAAAGGAGAATACTTCAAAAGAATATTCTGGAAAAGAATCATGGTGAAGTCTAGAGATAGGAGATCTCCATTTATAGATTGAAGAACTTCACAAGAAGAAAAGGCCATAGTAGCCTTGATCCAAAAGAAAAGGCCATAGAAGCCTTGATCTAGAAGAAAATACCATAGAAGCCTTGATATTGAAGAACAGGCCATAGAAGCCTTGATATTGAAGAACAGGCCATAGAAGCCTTGATATTGAAGAATAGGCCATAAAAGCCTTGATACTAAAATAGGCCTTAGATGCCTTTTATCTTGAAGAAGATTCTAGAGGAAAGGATCTAATTTAGAAGAAGATTTTAGTACTAATATTTTTTTTGTAGGTAAAGGTGATCCAGTAAGTCGAGAAAGCTTCCTACAAGAAATTTAGGAAGAAAAGCCTCTTCAAAATCAATCCAGTACCTGAAGCAAAAGAGATCAGGAGGAGATCTCATTGAAGAACTTCTAGGCTAGGAAGAAGAAGAAGGACTAGGAGAGTCTTGCTCATATCTAGAAGTAGTAGAATCAGAGATCTAGGAGAAGATCTCAATGCCAACACTTCCAAAAGTAGAAGGTTGAAGATAAGGTCTCTAGGAAGACCAAAAGAAGTTGCAAGATCAAAGACCTTGACTAGGTCTCGATGAGCATCTAGTAAAAGGCTAGGAGAGCCTTGCTGAAGAAATCCTCAAAGGAGAACTCACTGGAGAAATCCACTACCAAGGAGAAGCCCCTGATAGTGAAGGACTTGGGACAATTATCACCATCTAACAACAAGCCCAAGAGGAGGAGAATTTGGCAAGGAGTGCCAAATCTAAGTAGAAGAAGAATCCAGTGAAGACCTCAAGATATTCAGAATCTTGAGGAGAAGATCCTGCTTGAAGTCAGAGTTTGACAAGAAGACTTGAAGGTAGAAGACGCTTATCAAATCCAGGAGATTTGAAGATTACCTCCTATAGAAAGAGGTCATTGCTTCAGAGATACAAACTTCTCCAAATCTACAGTAGAAGGAGGAGATTACAAGAGGAGATCAAAGTCACCAAATCCTAGGCTCATGAAAGAAAGTTCGAGACCATCAAATTGGTGAAGAAGGAACTGTTCAAAATAGTCTACAAAGAGCTGCAAGATCCTATTCAAGGCAACAACTTGGTGTTCTTAGGCACCAAGATCTACATCCTCTACAGAAGCAGAAAAGGAGCTACAAAAGCATTCAAAAAAGGTAAGCAACTATCGGTGCAAGTAGATTCATTAGGTGAATTACTTATCAGATTTATTAAAGCACCTTCATCCTGATTAAAGTTGCAAAAAGGAGATTTGTATTACAGTATTCAAGTGTGCAAAAATAAAGGTTCTTTTTAAGGTTCATTTGCACATTAGGAGTTGATTAGATTTCAGAATTTTAAATATCTATCAACTAGCCTATTATCTACTTTGGAAAGCAAAAGAAGACTATCTCCTAATATCTTGCTTGTAAGAAATTTACAGAATAAATCTTGAAGGTTCATTTGAGATTATTCTTGATTAGTTGTAGTGAATTGATTAAGTGCATTTTCTTGAGAGTAGATTGGAGTGATAAGGTGTAATCTGTTAGTGCATTAAAAGTAGAATTTGTTAGATTTATTTGCACTATTATTACTCTCAAAAGAAATTAGTTTTGTGCTTTGAAATAAAGGCTACAAAATCTAGTTTGGATCAAGTGTCTAAAGACACTTTTAAAGCACAGAAACCTGCAACTCATAGTGGCCAATAGAAGCCACCAAAATTGGTTAGTACAAGCAAAGGAAAAAGAAAAATAAACCAAAAAGAAGCTTCTAAGATTGAGACTTGGTGAGTCTCAAATCCAAAGCACTTAGGGTTAGTGCAACTAAAAGAAAGATTTTGTTCTACAACATTTACAAGGCTTGGATTCACCATCAATCATCCAAGAAAAAGGGTAAGGAGTCTAGCCAAAGAGACATCCTTAAAACCCTCATTTTGCACTCATCAATCTGCTACAAGAATAAGAATTTTAGACCTACAAAAGAGTGCAAGGAAAAGGTGCAATAAAAAGGTTCTATATACATGTAAAGGTTACATGGTGTTGCACTTCTACAATACATCAAACGTAGGGAAAGGAGCAGATTTAAAGGTGCCACAATAGGCACAATAGGTACAAGGAAAAAGGCAGCCAAAGGAAGGGCCAAAGGATCGAGCATTCTCCAACACCGAAAGGGCATTCTCTCCAAGATCAAACCTACAGACAAAGGAAGTTTTACGTAAATGACAGCAAGCCTTCAAAGGCTATTTACGTAAGCAAAAGGAGCCAAAGGAAATCTATCATGAATGTTTACATAAATCATAGCAAGGAAGAAGAAGCTATCTATGTAAAATAAAAGATAGAGCACATTTCAGCATTCAGAAGCATCAAGCTTCACCTCTATCATCATGAACATGGAGCACAATAAAGGTATAAGCACATAGAAGGAAATTAGATGCTACGTTGGGAGTAGCATCAACAAAGGGTAGCAAGAGAGCTACCTCATCCTCATCCAAAGCTCCAAGGTGGCTCACGGATTACCTATAGAAGAAAATATATTGCTTGCTATTCAAGAAATCAATGCAAGCTAAGGAGAAAGACATTCGAAGGAGTTATAATCTCCTTCTTGGAGGTGTTATATAGGAAACTCCATGCAAAAGGGTTGAGTGCCACTTGGCACATTATTCCCTCGCGGCTATCATTTCTCTAACACTCAAGAAATGAATATTGAGAGCACTCAAACAAGAAGGATACATTATATAGGAGTAAAATTTGGCACAACAACATTACAAGAAGAGGAGGCAGCATTACCAAGCTACTAGAGTGCCACTTGTCCACCAAAGACTACCCATATATGCAACGTAGAGAGCGAAGGGATAGCATTCACGTTCGATGTTCGTAGAGTGTGTGAAGAGCAAGCGCAATCCAGTCAATCCATAGCGTGGAAGAAGGAGAGCATAGGAGCATTTAAGACTCCATTAAAAGGACCAACATCTACTCTCCAAGCATCGAAGAGGAATCCTAATAGCCATACCACACTTGTTTACTCAGCCTCATCAAGTCAAGCACCGTAGAAAGGGTACGTAGAGGACTATCATAGTTCAGTCAAAATCAATGCCATTCAAGTGTGAAGTCAAGAGGGCTAAGGTAAGAAAAATATCTCATTAATATTGCTTTCAAACATAGGAGATATAAGGTTATATTTTTAAGGATTATTTTTAAGGTTGAGAAAGCAAAAGACATAGGAGATAACTTACCTAAAAATCAGAATACTATTTGTAAATTAACCTAGGAGATATAAGGCCTTCTACTTAGGTTGAATCATTTAAATACTTTGCAAATATTATTATCTTTTCTAATTTTCCAAAGTTGGGAGTCATAAGGTCTACTACTACAAATTGATTTATTGGAAATTAGAAAAATTGAATTCAAATCTCAAAGGGCCATTATAAGAGGTTTATCAAAATCATATAAAGGTTGGAAATTATAATATTTACTTGTCTCAAATTCCTCTCAAATAGAGACAAAAGATCCAACATTAAAACCTCTTGAAATCTAGAAAAAGTGCTTAGTTCAATAGGAGCAATAAGGACAATAGAAGTTGATTTTTAGCATTTTCATAACTTTACAAAATCAACCAATATTGAACTATATCTTACAAAAGCACTTCATATCTTGTCCAAAACATACTAGGGAGTCATAAGGCATTCTACTAAACTTGGTAATATCAGATTCTATTGTTTATCAAGTTGCAAATCCATTAGCAATATATAAGCTATCTACAAAACCTAAAAATCCTTATGAGTACTCATTCTCATTACTAGGGAGACATAAGGAAGCCCACAAGAATCAAGGATTAATATAGGTTTTATCAAATCAAGCTTATATACTTCTATCAGAGATCAATTATTCTAGTAGGAAGCCATAAGATAGAACTTCTCTATCCCAAAGAATTCAGGCAATACCAATGACTACTAGCATGCTAAGCAACACTCTTAGAAGTGGAATGAGAAAGATACCAATATGGATTAAAAACCTGATGGATTACAATGATGAAAAGGGAAAAGAAAAGAAAGAACCAATACAATGCAAAATAAGTTCTAAAATTGACAGCCATATAAAGGGAGATTCATCCAGTGAATCTAATACCGAGAGAGACCCAAAACAGGAAAAAAAGGATCAACAAGTTTTTATACAAAAAGGAAAATATGGAATAGCTTCAATTGTGCACATTTGGTTAGAATATCTCATTAAAGAGATAGACAAACATGATATCCCTAAATTAGACTTCAAAGCCACCAAATCATCTCTACTGTGCACCCATTGCAATCAATATGGTCATGAAAAGACTAATTGTTGGAGTTTCCATCCTTGCAAATATTGTGATGGGATAAATCACTCATATTTTTCTTGTTATTTCAAACACAGGTACTATAAGGGTCATGAAAGAATATTACTACAAAAAATAAATTGTTATCTTCAAGAACTTATTTCAGATGGGTCTACTAACTTTGAGCTCAAGGTTGATGCTTATGAAGAACAGAGAAACAAGTGTTACACAGGTACAAAAGGAAGAAGAAGAAGAAGAAAAATAAAGAAAAGACATATTAAAATAAAACATGTCATCATGAAGATAGAACCAAGATACTTGCAAGGATATCAATGAAGGAGGAATACAGTGCAAGGTGAACTAAAATAAGGGTCTACAAATTTAGCCTATTTTTACATCATTTGAAGACTGAAGAAACTACTAAAGAGGCCAAATATGATTTTGAAGATGAAGATCCAAGTCAAATCCATCATATGGAATAAGATCCACATTAAAGACTAAAGTCATCATTACCTAAATATTGTAATACAAGGGTGATGCAGGAGCATCCAGTGGTGTAAGAGTGATCTTGCATCACCCGAAAAAAAAAAAAAAAATTGTAATTTTTTTTTATTTTGTAAAACTAGTAAAACTAGTTTAACTTGCAGGAGATTTTTGAAGGTCTTAGAGGTCGAATTTGAGGATTTTTGGCTAGACGCGAGCCTTGGCATGCCAAGGATTTCCTTTGCTTAGCTCGTTTCATGCCATTTTTGAAAACATGTTGTAATAGTCAATCGGGTCAACGAGTGCGAAGTTATGACCTCGACAAGTTGCCCCCAAAATTCAAATTTGAATTTGAATGGTTTTAGGTGGGAAAAAGGGAAAACAGGGTATTTGAGGGAATTTTCGAAATTGTAAAGGGGCTTCTTCTCTTGTATCCTTATTTTTGGCATGAAAGTAATGAAAGGTTTGATTCTCTGACTTGTTCAAAGGAAAAATACCTGTGTATCATTTGTTTGGTGTTGCTAGTGTAACGTGATCTACACCAAGTGGTATCAGAGCTGGAGTTCCTGAGTGTGTAAACAGATCACCGGACGTGAGGCAGTTTACACCAGGATCTGTGGTTAAGGTTTGTGAGAGAAGTGAGCAGAATGCCTCCACGAAGAAATCATGGTGGTGGGAGAAATATGGTGCCAGAGGAAGATTTCAGAGCTTTGCAAAGGCAAGTTCAGGCTCTGCAAGAGGAGCTGCGTAGAGGGTTTGAGCCAAGGAGAGAAGAAGGTAGTGAAGATGAAGTTGAAGAAGAAGAGGACCAGTTTGAGGAAGAAGAAGAGGCAGTAGATCCTGCACAAGCCAGGTTATACAGAGCCATATCTCAGATTGGAAAGAGACCGAAGATGGAGGTTTCTACGTATTCTAGAAATCTTGATCCAGAGGAGTTGATTGACTGGATCAATGATTTGGAAGAATACTTTGAGTATGAGGAGGTTGAAGATCCTGATAGGGTCAAGTTTGCTAAGACCAAGCTGAAGGGTCATGCCAAGCATATGGTGGAAGGGAGTGCAACTAGACAAAAATAAAAGAGGAAAAGAAAGGATAACAAAATGGGAGCGGATGTTGGAGAAGTTGAAGAGGCAGTTCATCCCAGGTGACTATGAGTTGGATCTGCTAAAGAAAATGCAAGGTTTGAGGCAATCAAGTAAGTCTGTCAAAGAATACACAGAGGAGTTTTATAAAATTGTAATCAGAATAGGCCATTCAGAGGCCAACAAGGAGAAGGTAGCCCATTATATTAATGGGTTACGAGCAAGTATTCAAGAGGAGTTAAGTCTGGTCAGGATGACCACCATAGAGGATGCTTACCAGTTTGCCCCGAGGGTTGAAGAGAAGTTGAATAGAAGGTTTGAGAGCAAGCAAAGAGGAAGAGGTCATGGTGGAAGAACTGGTGGAAGAACAAATGGAGGACGAAATGAAGATTATAAGAAGAATGGAGAAGCTAGCAGTAGTCAGGACCAAAAGGGAGATAATGCTTACCGCCCCCATGATCAGAACAATGGTTACCAGAGAGGAAGAGGAAGGTCTGGACGAGGGTTTGGAAGAGGAGGATTTCGTGGAACCTGTTTCCACTGTGGCGAAGAAGGACATCGAGCATACGAGTGTCCACAACACCAAGAGAGGACAAATAGGAGGCCTGAAGGTAATGCCCGAGCTGCGGTCATTGATGAAGGTGCTGAATCTGAGCACTCTAAAGAAGCAGAAAGAGGAGAAGTGCTAATCACAAGGAGAGCCTTGTTGAATGAGGAGAGAGACCCAGATCAGAGGAAGAGCTTATTTCGCACAAGGTGTAAATGTGCAGGTAAGATCTGTAATATTATCATAGACAATGGTAGCACAGATAACCTAGTTTCAAAAGGAATGGTTACCAAATTACAATTAGAGAGGAAGAGACACCCGCATCCATATCGGATTGCATGGTTACAGAAGGACCATAGGGCTTTGGTCAGTGAGCAATGCTTGGTAAAATTTAATATTGGGAATTACCGTGATGAGGTCCTATGTGACATCCTGCCTATGGATGCTTGCCATTTGTTGTTGGGAAGGCCATGGCAGTTTGATCGGTGTGCAGTGCATGATGGTCGTGCCAACACTTACTCCTTGACAAAGAATGGAGTGCGCCATAAGTTGAAGCCCCTGAAGGAGGTGGATGAAAAGGTATGTAGCAGTGCTAGAATCTGTTTAGTTGAAGGGAGAAGGTTTTTGGATGGTTTGAAGCATGAGCATATGTGCTATGCATTAATTCCTAGAGTTAGGGAAGAAGAATGCAAAGATACCCCAATAGAAGTCTTAGGTCTGTTAGAAGAATTTCCAGATATTATATCAGATAATGTGCCTGAGGGTTTACCACCAGTGAGGAAGATCAGTCACCATATAGATTTGGTACCGGGATCTAGTTTACCCAATAAGGCAGCCCATAGAATGACTCCTGTAGAAAGTGAGGAGCTAAACAGGCAAGTCCAAGAGTTGCTAAAAAAGGGACTGATTCGGGAGAGCTTGAGTCCATGTGCAGTACCTGCAGTACTAGCACCAAAGAAATATGGAGAGTGGAGAATGTGTACAGACTCTCGAGCTATTAACAAGATCACCATAAAATACAGATTTCCATTGCCAAGGATGGATGATATTATGGACTGTTTGAGTGGAGCCAAGTACTTCACAAAGATTGACCTGAAGAGTGGGTACCATCAGATTCGTGTCGAGAGAAGGAGATGAGTGGAAGACAACCTTCAAGACCAGAGAGGGTTTGTATGAGTGGTTGGTCATGCCATTTGGGCTAACCAATGCGCCAAGCACATTCATGCGGTTGATGAATGAGGTATTGAAGGAGTTTTTAGGAAAATTTGTCATTGTCTATTTGGATGACATTTTAATATTTAGCAGGACCCTGGAAGAGCACCTGATGCATATCAGAAGGGTTTTTGAGAAGCTGAGGGAGGAGCAGTTGTTGATTAATTTGAAGAAGTGTAGTTTTGTGAAGAAGGAGTTAGTGTATTTGGGATTTGTCATCTCAACCGAAGGTCTAAAAATGGACCCAAAAAAGGTGAGGGCTATCATTGAATGGCCTACTCCAAGAAGCATAACTGAGGTAAGATCATTTCATGGTCTAGCAAGTTTTTACAAAAAATTCATTAGAAATTTTAGCAGTATTTGTGCACCCCTTACAAAAACAATGAGAGGGGATAAGAAAGAATTTAAGTGGACCTTAGGAGCAGATAAGAGCTTTGATATGTTGAAGAAGAAGGTCACAGAGCAACCTATTTTGGCACTTCTAGATTTTAATAAGGTATTTCAGGTAGATTGTGATGCTAGTGGTAGTGCCATAGGAGTTGTATTGAGTCAAGAAGGTAAACTTGTTGCTTACTTTTTTAGTGAGAAACTCAATGATGCTAGGAAGAAGTATTCAGTTTATGATCAAGAGTTTTATGCTATAGTTCAGGCTCTAAAGAAGTGGAGGCATTATTTGTTGCCAAAAGAGTTTGTTCTATATACCAGATCATCAGGCCTTACAAGTATATTAATAGCCAAGGGAAGCTAAATCAGAGGCACTTGAAGTGGGTTGAGTTTCTACAGAGTTATACCTTTGTGTTGAAGCACAGGAGTGGAAAGTCAAATAGAGTTGCAGATGCCTTAAGTAGAAGGCAGTGTTTGTTGATAGAAATGAAGGTGGAAGTTGTAGGGTTTGACGAACTTAAGGGTTTGTACCTTGAAGATCCTGATTTTGCAGAGGCTTGGAGGGCTTGCTTGGCACTTGTTACTTTGGACAGGACTAAGTGGTTGGATTTTCTGATCCAAGATGGAATGTTGTTTAGAGGAAATCAATTATGCATTCCAAGGAGTTCAATGAGGGAGAATCTAGTCAAGGAGAAACACAGTGGAGGGTTGGCTGGACACTTTGGTCGGGATAAGACCATTGCCCTTGTTAGTGAGAACTACTATTGGCCACAGTTGCAGCAAGATGTGAGGAGGTTTGTGCAAAGTTGTAGAGTATGCCAGATGGCGAAGGGTGTGAGACAGAACACTGGATTATATCAGCCATTACCTGTACCAGAGAGACCATGGGAGGACATCAGCATGGATTTTGTTCTTGGCCTACCAAGGACACAGAGGGGAAATGACTCCATATTTGTGGTGGTTGATAGGTTTTCAAAGATGGCACATTTTATTCCCTGCTAGAAAACTAATGATGCAGTTCATGTTGCAGGTTTATTTTTCAAAGAGGTGGTACGACTTCATGGTCTACCAAAGAGTATAGTTTCTGACAGAGATACCAAGTTTGTTGGGTATTTCTGGAGAACCTTGTGGAAGAAATTGAAGATAGATTTGAAATTCAGTTCTGCATACCACCCACAGACTGATGGACAAATAGAGGTGGTGAATAGAAGTTTGGGTAATCTATTGAGATGCTTGATAGGAGATAAGCCCAAGGGATGGGATTTGGTTTTGCCATAGGTGGAATTTGCATACAACAATTCTGTCAATAGGAGTACTAACAAATCTCCATTCCAGATAATATATGGGAGCAGTCCAAGAAATGCTTCTAAGTTGAGGAGGATGGATACAGGGGAAAAGTGCAGTGCTGAGGCTGAGGACTTTGCAGAGCATCTGAAGAGCTTGCATGAAGAAGTGAAGAAGCATATTACTAAGATGAATACTCAATATAAGACAAGGGCAGACCAGAAGCGACGGTTTAAGGAATTTGAAGTGGGAGATGAAGTTATGGTCCATCCGAGAAAAGAAAGGTTTCCTGCTAAAACCTATAACAAGTTGAAGATGAAGAAGTTTGGACCATGCAAAATCATAGAAAAATGGGATTCAGGCAATGCATATGAAGTGGAATTGCCAAGTGGGCTTAACATATCACCTATTTTTAACATTTCAGATTTGGTAGAATACCATGAAGGAGACAATGGTGAGGGACCAGTAGCAGAATTGTGGAATATTCCAGCATCTACTCCAGATACGAAAGAGATAGAAGAGATCCTGGATACACGCATCGACAAAAGTACCAAAAATAGGCAGTATGCAGAATATCTGGTTAAGTGGAAAGGCAGACCTGTTGAAGATTCATCTTGGTTGTCGAAGGCTGAGGTTGAACGCCTTGGTTTTCTTCCAACAATAGAGAAGTGAAGGTCACTTCTCAAAATTACCCTGGGTGTCTGATGCAGGAGCATCCAGTGGTGTAAGAGTGATCTTGCATCACCCAAAAAAAAAAAAAAAATTGTAATTTTTTTTTTTTGTAAAACTAGTAAAACTAGTTTAACTTGCAGGAGATTTTTGAAGGTCTTAGAGGTCGAATTTGAGGATTTTTGGCTAGACGCGAGCCTTGGCACAAAGAGTCTTGCCTCGCTTAGCTCGTTTCATGCCATTTTTGAAAACATGTTGTAATAGTCAATCGGGTCAACGAGTGCGAAGTTATGACCTCGACAAGTTGCCCCCAAAATTCAAATTTGAATTTGAATGGTTTTAGGTGGGAAAAAGGGAAAACAGGGTATTTGAGGGAATTTTCGAAATTGTAAAGGGGCTTCTTCTCTTGTATCCTTATTTTTGGCATGAAAGTAATGAAAGGTTTGATTCTCTGACTGGTTCAAAGGAAAAATACCTGTGTATCATTTGTTTGGTGTTGCTAGTGTAACGTGATCTACACCAAAGGGGATATTAGAAATAGAGTATATTACATTATGTGGTTCATGTAAATGTACCTTGCTTGGTACATACTTAGAATATTAGGTTACTTTAGGGGGAAGTTATCTAGTTAATTCATGCAATGTAATAAATGTACAAGTGTTAATGTGCAAGTTGTAATGTGCAAGGTGTCCACTTGTACAACTAGATAGAGTATTTTCCAAGGAACTTATATTCCTATATAATGGCCATAGATTTAGAACATAATAAAATTATCATAGAGTAGGATCATAGTCAGTGGGTGGTAGATAGGCAATAGGGTAGTATGTGTGATTTATAAGATCAGAGCTTCCTCATGGAGCAATATCATATATTGAGTGCTCATTTACTCCATAGCTGCTATTGTAATATTTTTACCATTTCTATTTATAACATATTTTAGTCATCTCATAAATCTATTTTATTTTTTATGCATCTTGTGATTGGTATATCCCAATGTATGTGGTATAAAAAGGTAACAATTGCACATATTTTTGGTGTTATATATTCACTTGTTGCTATATTTTCTACTTGTTTTTGGTCCTTCTTCTATAGTTCTCCTGGTTACATATCTCCAATAATACTTTTCCTAACCAAGTTCCTTTATTAGCCTATTCATCTGCTCTTCTATTTAGATTCTTGGGGATGTGTTCAATTTGGATATGATAAAAAGTAAGGCCAATTTCCTTCACTTACTATACACTCTTTGAAGACAAATAGTTTTTGGCTTAGATTTATTGTTCAAGATATTAATAACCAATTGAGAGTCCCACCACATTGCAATTTGTTTGATTTATTTTTCTACTGCAAGCTCCATTCTTGTCTTGAGGACATGGAATTCTATAAAATTATTAGTATTATAACTAGTCGATTGAAAGTAAAACTATACCTACTTTCCATATTCATTGAGGATTGTTCCCCTACATTAGAAATTCCATGGTTACCTTTGGAGGTCTTGTCAAAATTTAGAAGGTATTTTGTGTCTATATTTTCTTGAAGAAAGGGTTTTAAGGTTTTTTTCTAATATTGCATGGATAGACTTTGATAGTATCCCCAACTAGACATTTGATTTTTACCATGGTTTTACTATATTGAAGCTTCTTCTTTGAAAATTTTATTGTTCCTACTATTTCATATTTTGTAGAGAAAATATTTGGGAATGATTTTCCTTTGGAGTATGGATTTATCATTTTTAATTTCTAAGAGAATAAATTTCTAGGTGAAATAAACTCAGGTATTAAAGAGAGCATTGAGGATTCACTCCAACCAAGAAGACCTTCATGAAGCTTGGTCCATATTGCTCTAGAGAAAGGGCATGCCAACACTATATGAGCTATACTTTCTTCCTAATTATAGGATAAATGATAGATAGATGGATCTATCAATATTTTTTTATATTCAAGTTATCTTGAGTAAGCTGACAATTATGGAAAGTAGTCTAGAGTCTATATGAAATGATTGATTATGGACCTATATCCCTTGTTTGTATTATATATTCCATATTCAATAGGATATCCCCATATGATTAAATATATATTTTTAATATAAGATGGTAGTCCTTCAATCTCCCTGTGAGGCGGCTATAATTTTTTAGGAAGGCCAAGTTGTTATCCATTTCTTAAATTTTGATTGATATTCCTCTTAATGATTATTGGTTGAATTCTTAATGAATTAGATTTATTTTTAAAAAATAGTATTATTGCAAAATTTTCAAAAATATATTTACAAATTTTGGAGGGCTTATTCAAATGTTAGTATTGCATGTAAACCTTTACAAATCCTTGACCAACTTTGCACATTGAATTACTAGAAACACATTTTAAGAAATATTTCATAAAATTACTTCATTTATAATCTACACATTTACATGTATTTCAACAACCTATAAAACAATTAATTTAATAATTAAGATTGCAAACACATTTTTCAAAATATTTTGGAAAAATACTTCTTATGCCTAGTAATTGAATTCTTTTTAAGAATGTTATAACCTCATTTCTCATACCATTTTAAAGATATGGATAAGAAGAGAATGGAATCTAAGACCTCCTATGTGCATTTGGGTTGCTCTACAATTTATATATTAATCATTCTTAAGCCAACCTATAATTTTGTATTTTATAATTTCTCAAATACTAATTAATAGCTTACTTTTTGAGCACCCCATAAGCCCATAAAAATCATTTATAACTTTGAGTTACAAGTTACAATTTTAAATATTATATCAAATATAGGTTCTTTTCTTTGATACCAAATGAAAAAGACACTTTAAATTCAATGCAATAACATGCATATAAGATTTACAAAACATATAATTAAAAATTAAAATTAAATTAAATAATGTTTCAATAAACACCTTCATTAACACATATATATATATAGTTCATATATATAGTTCTTAGTGCTTATATCAAATGTACTTTATACACAGTTGATGATTATATCTGTACTTTATACACAGTTGATGATTATATCTCATGTATAAAACAATCAATATGAAATCCAGGTATTGATTCATCCTCCTCTAAACTTGTATCACTCCAATTATATTTTAGAATATGTACACATTGATATGGACGAACCACAGGTACTAGCCATGTGTTTAAAGGAAGGTAAAATGCGCATATCCTTTTACATTTTCTGCAAGAGGAAAATATGTCTGGTGACTGTAGTTATATTCTTAAGTTATAAAAATATTAAAACGATAATATTAATCAGTTTGCGTAGATAATATTATTGGTAATAATTAAAAAAAAAAATAAATAATACCTGCACTTTTTTTCGAACAAAGTTTGATATGAAGAAAGCCAATGCTAAGTCCAAAACAAACCATTCATTAGTATAGTGAAAGAAGTCACTAAAAATACCATCAAAATACCAAAATATTATATTTAATGTTAGGTTAACTAAATTATATTCAATATTTTTTTATCACATATTTTTCAATTGTTTTTCTATAAAATATATTCTTCAACTTCCTCAACGTATTCTATTTCTACAATCAATTCCTAAAATTTGAATTTCTTCAAGATGAATATCGACCTAAATTTGTTAAGTTATATACTACCTAATTATGTTTTCTATAGATATGCTCATGTTTCCAAGAGATTGTCTCCAATAATAGATGATGAAGATCAACAATAATATTATTTTTTATCTAATTCCCACATTCATATTTGTTGATGATATTAATGAAAATTTGTGAATCCCCCTCAATTGAAATATATTTTCATTTTTTTATATTACAATTATAATCCTTATAAAATATATTCTTGAACTTCCTCAAAGTGTTCTATTTCTACAATCAACTCCTAAAATTGAATTTCTCCAAGATGAAGATCCACCTAGATTTGTTAAGTTATCTACTACCTAATTATCTTCTCTATAAATATGCTCATGTTTCCAAGAGATTACCTACAATAATAGATGATTAAGATCAACAATAATATTATTTTTTATCTAATATCCACGCTATATTTGTTGATGACATTAATAAAAATTTATGAATCCCCCTCAATTTATATATATATATATATATATTACAATTATAATTCTTGTAAAATATATTCTTGAACTTCCTCAAAGTGTTCTTCTTATAAAACCAAATCCTAAAGTTTGAATTTCTCCAAGATGAAGATCCACCTAGATTTGTTAAGTTATCTACTCCCTAATTATCTTCTCTATAAATATGCTCATGTTTACAAGAGATTACCTCCAATAATAGATTATGAACACCAACAAAAATATATATTTTTTATTAATAAAAGTAGAGATTTGAAAATGAGTGAGAGTGAGAAGGTGGTGAACACAGGCAAGCAACAAGGTGGAGAATGGCAGATCGAGTGAGAGGGTAGCAAGAAAAAGAAGAGGAGGTTGAACAATTTGGTGGTGTTCATGGATCTAGCTTAGGTTTATCAGGAGGTGTGGATCCACCCTTGTGCCCACAAAGTCTTTTGATCCTAGCGCTAACTCCTATGCTAGAGTTGTATTAAATTGTTTCGGAGTGTCTCCTCAAAAGTGCTTTTTAATATGAATCCTAATAAAAGGAAAACATGTATCCTTGTAGATATCCTAAAACTTACTATGGACCAGAGATATTTTAATCTAGTGGGAAAGTTACTATGGGTGTGACTAGACTTAGATTCCATTAGAATATGGGCCTTATCTAACTAGAGGTCGCAAGGTCTGATGGAAATTGTGACCCTACTAAAAGATTTTTTTCTCATCAAATTAAACTACAAAGATGATATGAGACACATCCTGGGAAGAGGTTCATGGTTTTATGGAAAGAGATACCTCTTTCTTAGGAAATGGGGGACTGATTTTAACCTAAATACTCAAAAAATAAACATGGTGCCCCTTTGGATCAGAATCCCTAGTCTTCCCTTTCACGTGTGGCATGATGATATTCTGAGAGGAATTGCCAAGACTATGGGTGACCTAATATTGATTGACTCTAGGATAAGGGAAAAGTAAAGGATGATTTTTATGAGGATGTGTGTAAATGCAGACCCTTATGTTGATCTCCCATATTTCATTTAGCTAATATTTGACTTGGAGTCTCATATCCAATCTATTGAATATTATATGACCTAAAATCTATACTTATTGTAAGAAATCAGGGCACCTCTTAGTTTTTTGTCCTTCTAAGAAAAAACTTACAAAGAAATCCTAGACAAAGAAACATGTTGTAGGTAATTCTACCCATGGAAATTCAAAGAAGGTGGATATTAGTGTTTCTACTCAGGATATTGGGGATACTTTGGTTGCTAGCACCTCCACTCAAAAAATTGTGAAGGATGTGGCTAAAAATTCTTCTACTCAAGAAGCTATGGGGATTCACTGTGGTTTATAAATCTCTCTTTAGGAAGGACGTGGATCCAAAATGGCCATGGAAGTAGCCTCATTGGAGGGAAAAGAGGAAGTCCAAAATCAAATAACTCAGGTGAAATCTATTCTACTTTCCCCTAAAATATCTTTTTTTAACTCTGTTATTTGAAACCCTTTTGCCTATCTTGCTTCAATATTTGATTTCCCAGTTGGTGAAAGGAAATTTTTAGACTCATGAATTATCCTATTGGATATTTTTATTACATACTTAGGATGTAGTTGTCATGCTACAAAAAAATTTCTACCAGGCAACAATTATAGGCTCTGGTAGACCTGCCTTTTTATTTTGGGAAAATATTTATCTTAATAGACTCTTGACAGACCAAAATGGGTAAGGATACCCTTGAGGTGAATTTAAAGATTTAACATTTTATATTCATGCTCTTCCATATTTATAACAGAAATCAATTTTTTTGTTAAATTGACCAAGTTTTGCAATAACAATTCAATTATACCTTATGTATGATCAATGCCTTAATCTGTTGGGCCATTGTAGCAAAATTCAATACAATTTTTATGTGATAGAAAGAACAAGAAAGAAGAAATTGATGTAATTATGTTCATTTGAATATCATAACAAGCATAACTAGTGATCAATGAAAGAAAGCATTTATTATACATTCAAATGATGTAACATATAATAAAGATAACACACAAGACTGAAACAAGAAGATATAAGGGAAGAAGCCTAAAATTGTATTAATATCAATGAATATTTTTACAATGAGAGTTGGCATGAATTTTCCATAATGCTCTTTTAGATTAATACAATAAAGGTTCTCATACAAATAATGGGATAAGAATCCTTTGCCTTTTCATTCCAATCTAGTAACAGCAAGGCCTTCAAAATTTTGATTCACTAGCTAAAAATAATCTCAATTCATGAATGCTTCCCTATAAAAATCTACACAAAAATGAGAGGAATGAGGGATGAAAAGAAATAAGACACATAGGAATATAATGATATAATAAAGGGGCCCTCAAGTATACCTTTAAAAAAAATATCCTATACAAAATCTTGATGATGATTTTGGTTCTGAATGCTCCTTTGATAATTTGGGATGCTAGAGTCAGTTACAGGTACTTGGTGCAGGTTCATCCATGTGGGCCTTCCTCTATATTTCAATTATTTGAGTTTTTTCCAATAAAATTCAAGCTACTTCAGACAATCTAAAATTGAAAATTATGCCACCTATCTAAAAATATTTCCAACTGTCATCAACCACTCGCATTTGAACTTATTTGGCTTTTAATAGAGGAAATGATTATATTAAAAATTTTATTTTGACAAAAGTCTATAATTTATCACTTGCATATTTAAAACTTCAAAAATGAAATACAGTTGTATGGCATTTTTCTATGGACTAGTTCCCTGGTCAACAATTTTTCTTTCTAACCTATTGTCTTCTTTTGATGTGGATCCCTCTATGTCCATACTACTTTCTGGTTTGTCCCACTTTGGTACTCCTTATCTTAGTGCCTGGGGGTGTTTTAATTATTATTTCTAATCTATCAACTTTGATTTCATTTTTTTAGTTGACTTCTTTCTTTTGAATTTTTTTAATCTTAGATCTTATGATCTCCCATGCTTTCTATTCAAATGACATAATAAACCTTATTGTATTTATGTCTTGAAGAGTTTTGTTCTTTTGTTATCTTAAGTAAAATTTACTATTTTCATACATTGAGCACAAGGAGTTGGCCATGAAAACTAGGAAGGTGGTTATCTTGCTAGTTCAACATAATTTTCTTGATCATACTCAAAATTTTGTATTCTATTGAGAATGAGGTCTTCTATGTTGGATAATTTTAGAAATTCATCTAGATAGAGGCTTGCCCTTGTAATGTCATCTATTATTTTATGTTGTAAGATATCCATTTCCTCAACCCAATTATACCACCCTCTTATGTTACACCTGAACATAGATACTTTAATTAATTCTAAAGCACATTCCATTTTTTTAACATCTCTCAGGTAACTACTTTGCTTTGAATCTCTTCATAGTATTTTTTGAATTGCTGAAATAAAGGAAGTGTAGCATTCACTCTATTCTCACCTTGAATTAGAAGATTCCTTATATCCTCTATAATGGCCTTGATAGTTTTTATTTATTTAAACATATTTTTTATTCCTTTAATTTTATATTGCACTCTAAGAGTAATATCTTTTTTAAAATTTACAAGGAAATCAAAGCAATCAATGCTTTTAATTATTACTCAAGGCTTTGCTTGTGGAACTTCGGTCCGTGATGCCTGCACCTTCAGGTTGGCTACTTCAGGTTGTAACTTCTCCTTTTCTGTCTAGGTGTCTTCCAACTTGGATTAATTTCTTGTTCTTATTTAGGATAAACCTTGTCATTTGTGCTTGTATGAGCTCCCCAAACTACAATAAATTTTTTTCTTCCCCAAATTCTTGTACATCACCTATTCCTTGATAAATCTAGGTAGCAATGGGATTATTTGATGTTGGGATTGTAATGGTCACAATTTGTGAAGTTGAAGCCTAAGTATCTTCCTCTGCAGTCTGCATTTTTCTTAGGTATTCTCCTCTAGCTATTGCTTGCAATTATTTTTCCCAACATTGCTAACTAGGATGTCTTATTTATTTCTTAATAAAGGTATTCTATTCTAATCTTCTTTTATTTATGAGAGAGTTATCTTAGCCCTCTTATGTTCTGGATATGAGGTTGGGATATCTAGCCTTATTTGGTGGTCCTTGAATATCTCATCAAAGAATATTTATTTTAGTATCCTATTTTGTATGGCTTCAAATATTTTAATTTCCTTTTTATTTATAATAAATGCCTTGGGGACTATCTTTAGATCTAGACTAGGCATAAACATTGCTAAATTCAGCTTTCTTTTCATAGTATCGACTATCTACCTCTATGCAGATCTAACAGGAACTATTTTTGTTGCAATAGAGGCTACATAATCAAGTTGAAGAAGTGTGACTACTTCCTTACCTTTTTTAGTATTTGCACCCTCTGTTATTAATTGGACTGTGTTAGGGGTAGCTTAAATTTCTAGTTTAGCTATATCAAGAGCATCTAGTGTAACTTTAGTGATATCTTTGACAATAACTGCAATCTCTACCTGCTCTACTCCTTGGTTGACTACTTCAAAAATAGGGTCATGGAGTTCATCAAGAGTGATCACAGGGAAAAGAGGGGCTATTGATTCAACATAACTTATCCTTAATATCATCAGTGTAGGAGGATAGTCACCTACTCTCTTAATTTGGGTGCTACCTCTCTTGTCATATGGGAATTTTGACCATACCTATTCTATTCCTTCGTCAGTTTGGATGGCTTCCTAAATATAATCTTAAAACTTATCTATTTTGTGATGCACCTAGGTATACTGATGTGTTTGCATAATTTTACCATAAGTTCCTTTTAGGTGCTAGGGCCTCCATGTCACTTCTGCAAAGCGATAATCATCCATCTCCCACATAGCCTTAAATATTACTGAATACCCTTGGAATATATAATGCCCAAACCTCGATGAGATTGAAAACTAGGAGAAATTTTCATATCTCTTTCCCAAATGCATTTTTGATTCCTCTATAGTTTTTTAAACTATTTCAAGTGCAATCATAGACATAAGGTAAAACTTCAGCAAGGTCTTTGGTGGAATCTTTGCTCCATATAACCTTATATAAGAGAATTCTTTAGCCAAGAAGTAATCCCCTAGGATGCAGATGAAATCCCAAAGCCTATCCTCACTAGGAGCTCACCACATAGCACCTCATGTATGGTTAGAAAATTATTGAAGAACCATCCATAGTGAGAACATCCTTCATGTATAAAGGGGAGTCTTTCTCATATGTCTCGAGCATTTGTCTATCCTAATTCATTCGAGGTCTTACTATATAGCTACCCTAATATGAGATGTATGAGAATTGAATAATGGAAAAAATAGGGTATTTTTTTATGTTGTTTTAAGCTGGTTTTTTTTAGTTCAATCAATTAGGCATGCATTTGGTTACTCAATTCATCTTCCCATGCATAAATTGGAGGAGAGAAAACTCTATTATACTACATAGCTAAATGTATCACATTTCTTCCTACCACACTCAAGTATTTTATCCCTAATACTATGTTTATCATGTCAACATAATCCCTAACCCATGGTTTTAATACACTCTTCTTGATAGGGAATGTGTATGATACAATTTGGTATGGTTCAAAAATATTAGCATAATAATGAGTAAGAACAAATTACTAGTATTGATGGTCAATTACCTATTGTATCAATTTTATGTTGGCATTGCTCAGTTAAAACACTCTTTGTATGCTCTCTAATGTGATCTTGAAAATTGGTTGATTGTTGACATACCTGAAGGATTTGGTTGATGCATCATATACCATAGCCAACCATACCAATAAATATGAATAAAAATGGACTCTTGAACACACCAGCTTCCCTATATTGTTGATCCATTTATTGGAATGATGGGTCAACCTCCATTGTGAATTTTGTGCTCTTCAAAACAAGACCATAAAATACCATGTAGTGCATGGCATGCACTACATTACATGTTTTCTTTTACTTCCTCAAAGAAAATCACCATAGTATTCTCAACCTCCAATTCTTGAGTAGCGATGAGATATTTCCAACCCAAAATTATTTGTGTATGCTACTAAATCCTTTTCAAGGGCAACTAGCTCATACAATGGCATATACAGACTTTGGTATGTGATAACCTTAATGGTATCTTTAGTATTCTGAGGAGCAACGAGCATGCTTTATGAGGCCATCATATTCTTTTTTTACTCTTCCTCTCTTCCTCTACATCAAATTTCCTATAGCTCCCTTAAAAACCCTTCAAACACTTAAAAATTCTCCTTCTACAAATCTCTACTTTAGTTCTATATTCTAGAAGTCTTCACATGGGCCATAAATAGCTTTAAGGACTAATTTTTGCATGAGGAGATTTAATGTCTCAATCATTTGCTTTTGAAATCTACCAATTAAAATTTACCACCAAATCATCCCTTAACTATAATACCTAAATAATGATTTACCTCGAGCATGCCTACCACTAATTTTTTTTTGATATACATACCCTTTTTAAATGTCTATAATACAACCCTTTCTCTTTATATATTTTTGTCACACATGGCTCTAGAAAGGTTGCTTGTGGCTTAGTTCAAATCGTACCATCTGGTTAGTGCCATATGATTTCTTGTTGACTATTTCTAATTATCAAGAGTGGTTTCCCATGTTATATTATGGTTTATAAAACATATCTTTGTATTTATTCACTGGTTGGCATGCACGATTAGATATGGCCAAGGTTTGAGTGTGTCATTGGATGCTTTTTTAAATAAGACAAATCTCCCTTTTGGTACTATGGCTATCAAATAAAACACACTCAGCTTGGACTCATGCTCATTGTTAGATTTGAATATGGTGCATGAGTGTCATGAGATATTTGGAATATGTAAGCATGTTAGTAGAAAGGGAAAAAGAGAAGAGGGGTTTTCGCAAGTATTATAAAATCTTTGAAATTATTTGATAAAACAATAGTCCTAATTTTTTTAAATTACATTTGAAATATTAGGACGATATTGATTTAATATTTCTTCACTATGGAGGTCTAAGTCTGTGATCAAATTATAAGGTATTCATGGCTTCTAATTTATTGTCATACTCTTTTTGGTTTTAACCTCTGTGTAATTCGGCTTCCTTCTATTGTGAGTGTATTTCTATATCAACCTAATGATGTGTGTTAACCACTCATATTTCCAAATAAGTATGTTATTTATGGAAGAGGGGTGCATAGACACAAATGTTAAAGGGGGCACTTTGTACCTTAGGAAAAATTTAATAAGGTCAAACATCCTGACTTGAAATTCTTTTTAACTTTCAAGCAAGGCAACCCCTATTTATTGCATGTGTACCATGAGATTAAATCAACAATGTAGGCACTTCTTTAATTTCCTTATATATGCTCAAATTTTAAAGAAAAGGAGGAGCATGGAACATGGATACAATATATTTTGAACTTTAGGAACTTTTTGTGAAACCTTAGTTTCAGAGACCTTATGCTTAAAATTTTATAATTTATGATTGCCTTGACTCCTAAGGTTTGAACAAGTCGAATCCTTTTCTATGTGTACATGACATTGAATGAAAATGGGGATGCATGTGTGCCATCCATTATAATAAAGGTGCATGACATTTACATAAAATTGGTGAGTTATACTTGTTGGGATCTGAATTGACATCAAGGAAATATTGAAACTATGACTATTATCTTCAATGTTTTAATTAGGCGTGCACTAATCATAGTCCAAACCCCAACATTGGATGGATTAAATATTGCTTTAACCCAACCTCCAGAGTAGGCTGGTATACCTTGTCAACTAACTTGGGTGTTGACTCATTTAAGCTCAGTTAAATGTTTAAAATATAGGGATAGAAATGGGTTTAGGGTTAGAAAGGTAATGGTTAAACAATGGTCGGATAAAGCTAACAACATAGGCATCTATAGGAAAACCCTTGCCAATCAATTTCTAGTGTCCCACACTTGTGATTAACAACACTCAAAACAAGTAATCTTCATCAATTAAAGAACAAGAGATATGCTTCAAGAAATTATTTCAAACATCTAGAATACTAATAATCCAAATAGCAGAATTAGATCAGTATTCAGACTAACAGAAAATAATTCCTTCCAAGCATATATTCAAACATGAAATATTTCAAGGTGCTCTAAGTTAGCAATCCAATATCAGCATAATAGACTAACCATAGCAGTAGTAGCATAAATGCATTCACAGTTTAAATATCTCAAAAATATAGAAGACACCAGCCTGAGGCAAACATCCAAGTAATGTTCCTTCTATTGATTTGCAAAAAGTATTTACATAGTAGGGCAAGCAAACACTCTAGAGCCGACCCTAAAAAATGAGGGTTTAACCTCTATTTATAGTTTTACATGTTTGAAAGATTAAATAAAAATAGAACATTACAAGGAATTGAAATGCTAGATCATCTAGATGTTGAGGTGGTAGCCTCTTATTTATTTTTGGAGGAAGAAGAAATCACATGATCTTGCACTCCTCTACAACTTAGCCTCTGCAAGTTGCTTGAATTTCATGGCGTTCGACTCTAAACTGTACCAAACCATCATCCAGACCATTCATCATTCTTGTCGATAATATCTTGCCATAGATCTACAACTATATTATTTCTTGGTTCTTGATCCATTCACCACTTCATCTTCCAGTTCACCATCATTCAATCAACTAGATCATGTTAACCAGACTTCTTGCTTTTATATGTTTTGAGAGCATTAGAACAAATGGACCATTGATCTCCCCATGAATGGTTGAGATTAGTCCAGGCTTGATATGTTCACTTTACTAACACCCCATGACATAGAACCATGTTGTACCTTCTTCTTAGTCTTATGGCATAGAACCATGTCATATCCCACTCTTTAAAAATATTATTTGAACAAGTTGACCATCGTAGGGTGGAAAATATTTTGAGACACATGGGGTAGAACCATTTGTTGGCTTGCTCCTCTTAGTATTTGGATCAACTTCATCTTATTTTGATCCACAATGTAGAATCGCATCCTAGTTGTGTCATAGCTCACAAATTGAAATTTCCATTTGCAAATTTGACTAACTACGGGGTAGAGCACTACGTTGAGTCATGTAGTGTAAATCCTTGTGCTAGCCCATGTAGGGTAGAACCTTGTAATGGCTTACACCTTGAAATGCTCATATGTAAGTTTTGACCAATGTTGATTATGGGTTAGAGCATTGCATTGAGCTACATGGTATAGAATGTGTTGCAAATCATGCATGGTAGAGCAATGTTGTGGACTATGATTCAGAGGGTGGATATGTGTTGACTATGGGATAGAACATTATTATGTGCCATGCGAGGTAGAACCTGTTGCAAACCACTACATCTTAGTTGTGTTCTGGCCTACGATATTTGAAAATTCTAAGTACAAAGTTGACTACTTTGACCATGGGGTAGAGAATCATGCACTACACCAGTGTCACGGGGTGGAACAACTTTCTTTATGACTTAGAAAAATTTGCAAAATTTTAAGTATGTGGCCATTTTGGGCCTACATTCTGGTGCCTCCTAGGGGTTTTTCTCATAAATCCTGAGAACTCAGAATCTTATCCATTGGGTATTAGGAGTCAAAAATTGATGAAGAGAAATAATAGTAGAGTAAGATAGATGAATGGAGGGAATTTTTTAAAGGAAGATATGTATGAAGTGAGGAAAAGAGTATATGTAGTGGGAGGTGAGAAGAGATGAAAGAAAAGGGATAGACTCCAATATTTGGTGAGCTATGTTTCATAGAATGACTTCCATATGACCATCACTCTCTAAGACATTTGTGAAGATACTTAGAGAGTAATGGTTCATATAGAAATCATGCAAGAAGCAATAAAACTTTGTAACTCCTTTCATGAGCCTAATATTGCTCTTGTTATATAAAACTATGTTCCTTTTATAACCTTAACCTGATCAGAATTTTCCTTGTAAAATATCCTCATGGATTTTTCATGTTCTTTTTTCATAGGTTCACACCTTATGACTATCCTCTAACATTGTTAGGGTCAAAACAACTTACAAAAATATAAACATATAGCCTCATTTGTTGGCTTGTGATACAAAAATGCTTCAGCTTACTTTATCAAAAATTGCTTACTTTTGTACATTCTCTTGTTGATCTTGCACTTCAAGCTGTTCATCTTGCACCTCTTTAGTATCTTCCATAATCTTCTCTAATTGATCCTCCTCCTTTTGGTGAATTTCCTCTTCATTTATTTCTTGTTCTTCTCCTCCATTATCATCTTCTTGATCCTCTTCGACCTCTTCTTCATCTTTCACTTCTTCTTTATCATTGGCTTCTAGCTTTCTCCAAATAATTGGATCATCTATTTTAGGGTCTGTAATGCTTGGCTCCAAGCTGACTCAGTAGGATTAGTTGTCTCTTTGATCTTCTTATGAACATACTCCAATTTAGAGGTCTCTTCATAAGACATAGAATTACCTCTGTTCACCAAGTCTTCCATTAAATATTTGAGCCTAGTTAAGTCTTTGATCATTTGAGAGACCTGCTCTTGATTAATCGACTCTTCCCAAGCATCTATTTTAGACTCATCTTGGATGATTGAGGCTACATTGTTTTGAAGGTCTTCTTCTATCAATAAGGTTTTATTTTCAACCCAAAGTCCTCCAAAACCATACTACATCATCTCTTGGTGGATATCTACAATCTCTTGCAGTTTACCCTCAATTCTATCTGATAGTAACCACCCTTTCTGGAGCAACTTATTCTTGTCAACCATAATTTTGGTAGCCAATCTAGAAGTATTCCATGCCTTGTTTGGAATAGGTTTAGTAGCTTCACTAAATCTATTCTCGGATAGTTTATATATCTGCTCTACTGGTATCACCATAGGTTGTAGCTCTTTAGTGAAGTTATCTAGATCTTCCTTGGTCGCTTGCAATAAATGGTTGGCATCATCCATGTAATCAATTATAGGCTAGATTTCTAAATATTTCTCAAGGATTTTAGACCATATCTGCTTCCTAACCTATTTTGCCTCCTTTAGAAAATCCTACAACTCTAGCCTTTTCAATCTGGAGTTGATGCTTCAAATCTTGTATTTCCTTGGCCTGAGCTTCATTATTTTTCTTCAGCTCTTCAACTTGGTCTTTGAATTTTATGGCCTCTTGATATTTATTTTACTAGATCTTAACCTCATTTCTTATAACCTTCTCCACCTTCTTCTGATTGCTAATAGTTTTCTCCAACTTCTCAATATTTTCCTCTAGTTTTCCACATTGCTCCTTGTAAATGTTAGTATTGACATAAAAGGTTTCAAGGTGGGCCTTGGCTATGACTAATTCATCCTCCATTGGAAATTTATTGATATCCTCTGTATGCTCCTCTAATTGATAATATTCTATAGTCATATCCTCTTCTAGTTTGTTGATGAGAGGAGTGATGGACATAGTTGTCCTTTGCCTAGTCACTGGATCAATGATCATGGTCTTCCTTCATCTAGCAATCTATTTTGAAGGCTTAGACAATTTCTCAGCCTAAAAATCTTGGATTTTCTGTGAAATATTCTTCACCTTTTGCAAAGAGGCTATTGTGGGATGATTTGTAGGAGTGGAGGTAGTCATGAGTGAAGGAAAAATGGATCTAGCATTGATGAAAGGGGAGTGGTTGTGAGGATAGTGGAATCTATGCTTATTGTAGAAGTTGTAGTTGGTATGGACATGGATAGTGGATGTTATAACCATGGAATGAGGTGGGGAAGATGGAAGTGATTGCCTCTCTGTGATTACTAGTGATGATGACTTTGAGGGTGGAGGTGAGTGAATAGGTGATGATGTTACTAGAATTTTGGTGAATGTGGAGGAGATGGATTAGTTTGAGACTTTGTAATGGTTGGTGAAGTGGGTGGTGAACTATGAGGTGGAGGGGATGCCTTTTGTTCCATTTTTTCTTGAGAATGGGAGGGATATCTTTTGGAGAAGGAGAAGGAGAAGAAGGGATAGAAATTATACCTTCACCTACCAAAGTAGTTTGTTGGAAAATATCATCCACACTTTGGTGTTGTGTTTGTTGAACCTGTTGCTCTACAACTGATATAGGGGTTTGTTCAATAATTTCTTTGATCCATTTTTTGCTTCTTATTGACCTCCTTCTTAGCCTCCCCTACTGAATCCTTTACCTTTCTCTTGAACATGATAGGAGTTGTAGGCTTATATTTCTTAGTACCTCCTTCATGTTGTGTTTCTTGTGATGCAACTTTAGAAATAGGGGATGGCTCTACTGAGGCTGTAGTGGTGAATTTTATAGGAGTGAACACAAAACTATCTTCCTTTTTCTTTCCCTCTGTCTCTTGTAAAGGAGGTTCTCCACCCAAGGCTAGACGCTCTAGTATTTTAATTGCTTGAATATTTTCTATATTTCCTATTTCATCCTTACCCAAACCACCACCAGAATAATGCATCTTCTTCATAATCTGAGCACCCATAGAGTATTGTTGTAATTGCTCTTGTGAAGGCTCAAACATAGTTTGGGTTCCCTCGGTTGTTGATGGAGAATTTGTCATAGCTTCTTGTACCTCTTCTTGTGAAGGTGGAGAAGGAGAATTTGATGATACTTGATATTTCCTCTTTCCCTTTACTCTTATTTTCTTGTAACTCAACACCAAATTCCTACCATTCTTGGCCTTCCATGTTTTAATATGCTTTTCATATAGCTCAAAAAAATTAGTATCCAATTGATGACCAAATCTGGTCTTTTTGTACCTATTTCAACTCTCATCTGCCACCATTCCACAATTTTACCATTGTCCCATTTATGCTTATCTTCCAATTCTTTGATCTTGGATTCTTTCAATTGGTGGGCTTTGTTGTTTTTAGGATCATAATCAACTATTTGCTCATAAAAATATCTCCAAGGGGGAAGTTGTTCCATTTTGTTAACATTCCATTCCAATGGAGCATTTTCCTTGTTATTTTCCCCTTTTCAAAGTGAGGCCTCAAAGTTTTTTCAAATTTGAGGGCTCTTTCTCCATTTAGGGCAATATTTCTTTCTAGGAACTTGTCATCAGGGTCATATCTCCATATTTGTGGAATATATATAAGATCGAGTCTCTCCAAATATTGAGTAATTTTTTCATGTTGACCCTTTTTGGTTATGGTTATATCATCCACATTGTGAGAATAAACCATAGTTCCCTTCCTTCCCTTACCGGTGTTAAAGTTGACATTGATGAAGTCAGCTTGTCTCAAATATTCCAAAGCTAACAACCTATTGGTAACAAAATGAGGTAGCAAGAATGGTTTACCAGTGAAGCCATAGAGTTTGATGATAGTTCCTTTAGTAAGGATATACCAATCTCCCTCTTTGACATTCTCTACATGCAATAATTCCTTAGCAAGAGGTGGAATCCTAGGGCATTGGCCATACATAATCTTTAGAGTTGGCCCTAAAAATTCCATGTTGAATCTGTAATATGACTCTGTGTTCCTCAAATGGTCGGTCCATTGGTAAACTGGTATAGGGTCTCCATTATCATTTTTATCCACCACTGGAATCTAGGGCATCATTTGCCTTACGATACTGAAGAACATCCATATTAAATTTGAACAATGCTAGAAAGAGGGGTTCTCTAAATCTCTTTTCATGTTGACTAGCTGTTCATGCATCCTTTTAGAGAGATAGGTTAACCAATCAAAATAAATTGGTTTGATGCCCTCATCTTCTATCGAAGATTTATACATTTTCTCATTGGATATGCAATAAATAATGGCTATTTTCCAATCCCTTACATATCGATTAGAATCTAGACCCTCTAAGCAGGCTAACATAGTGAAGAGCTCTAGGTAAGCAAATTGTTTAGTAGCAATTGGGGTTTTGGGTAAAGTACTCCTAGACTTGATTATTTTAAATTGATTGTAAACCCACTTTCTAAAAGGTTCACCATCATGAGCACATCCCTATAATGAGTAATATTTGGCTTGTGTTGATGGGTCAAAGGGTTTAGGGCTCATAGGAGGGTCTACGCCTATGGAAAAAGATCTTGGTAGGCTTTAGTGGTTATACTAAATAGGGTTTTACCCTTAGCTATTTTTACTACTTTTGTTTTAGGATCATAATATTTTGCTATTGTAGATATTAATTCGGGGTAATGGTGAATTAAATCATAGATATAAAATGATAAGAAGGAATTTACAATGATAATACCTTGAAATAAAATTGGTAGCCCTTCAAAGTAATTGTAGTCGATTTCTCTTCTGAGCTTATTTCTCATTCTCCATATCATTTTAGTATCTCCACTACCTCTGCTTTATCCACATAGCATTCTAGTTCAACACTCCTCTATTGGATAGTTTCTGAGCTACTTTTGGTGCCATTTTTGAGAAAATTTTTTAGGAATTTGCTCTTCTTCATTACTTGGTAGCTTCATCTCACCACTTCTTTAGCTCTTTTTGGTAACTTAGCATTATTTTTAAAATGAATAGCAATTGAATTTTGAGTGTTAAATATCTTACATGCACACCTTCTACCATTAATGTGGTTGATGGGCTACTACCCATTGCATGCTTTACAATTCAAAATATGAATGGTTTGGTAGTGGAAAATATCATGTCATTCATTGATTGGTCATGGTGTAGCACATGTTATAGCCTATGACCATATTTGTCTTATTCTCTTTGAGTGTGATGTGGAACATAATGGGAGAGAGCACATTTTAGCTTTGACCATCTTGACTCTTGGTTAATGATATGTTATGAGCTGCTATACTACCTTTTTCTTTCTATACAAAAAACTTTAAAAGAAATAAAGGTATAGTACAAATATATACATATGTTACATGAAATGAACTCTTACTCAAAGTAGAGCTTTAGATGGAATCCATTAACTAGAATCGATTGAATGTTCCCTTCTAGATCTTGGAGCTAAAAATAATTGTTCTCTTTAACCTCAACCACTTTGAAAGGACCATCCTAGAAAGAGTCAAACTTTTGGTGGTTGCCTGGTTTGGCTCTCTCTACATTCCACCTTAGAATAGAGTCACCCACTTTGAACTTTCTGAACTTGGCTTTCTTGTCAAACCATCCTTTGGTGTCAACTGAGTGATCTGGAAATCCTCATATGCTTGTCCTTTTCTCTTCTAACTGTAGGAGATACATCAACTTGGTTTTAGTTGGATTATGATCAGATTATTCCTATTGGTTTGCCAACCTTAAAGCTGGCATCTCCAAATGAGTAGGCAAGACAACTTCTTTACCATACACCAATGCATAAGGGGTAGTCTTGATAGATTTTTTAATAGTGATCATGTCTGCCCATAGAGCTTGCTCTAAAAGGAGATGCCAACTCCTTTTGTTATCCTCTAGTGATCTCTTTAGAATTCTAAGCAAATTTTTGTTAGTTGACTCAACTAATCCATTCCCTTGAGGGTAGTAGTTAGAGGAGTTTTTTAAAATTATACCATATTTTCTTGTAAACTCAATATATTTAGCTCCTATAAAATTTGGACCATTGTCACTTACTATAGCTTCAAGGATACCAAACCTTGTGATCAAGCTTTCCATGAATTCAATTACCACTTCTTGATCTGATTTCTTGGTGGGAATGGCTTCAACCCATCTGGTAAGATAATATATAGCAGTCAGGATATACTTATGTCCTATTGAGGAATTGGGGTTTATCACTCCAATGAAGTCCAGTCCCCATTATTGAAAAGGCTCTTCTACTTGAATAGGTTTGAGGGGGAATGATGCATTTCTATTCCTTCCCACATACCTCTGGCATTCATCACATGTCCTTGTTATCTTGAAGGTGTCAAAAAAAATAGTAGGCCAATAATAGCCTGCCCTGATAATTTTCATAGTTGTGACCCTCCCTAAAAAATGTCCTCTAGATAATCCTTCATGGAATTCCTTAATGACCTTTTGCTTTTGATCATATTTTAAGCATCTTAGGAGGACTCCATCAATATTTTTTCTATATAATCCCTCTGGTAATAGGATATACTTCAAGGCTTGAAGCCTATATCTCCTCCTCTGTGATGGATTAAGACCTTGAGGATAGGTTCCTATTTGGAAATAGCTTATCATCTGATCAACCCAATCTGAACCTTTTGATGAAAACTCTTCACTCTGATCTACTGTTGGTGGCTGACAAGCTGACATCTGTTCTACAACTACCTTTTCTATCAACCCTTGGCATAATGCTCTACCTCTGACTAGTTTGGTAGGATGGATTTCCACATCATACTCCTAGATTTTGGTAATCTATCCAACTCTTTTATCTCCCAGTTCTCCTTGTAAGATAAAGCTCCTGACATCTGGGTGGACCACATAAACAAGGGTTTTACTTTGAGCCAAGTATTACCTAAACTTCTTCAATGACTTCATTACTGCAAACACTTGTCTCTCAATAAATTTGTATTTGATCTGATACTCATGAAGGGTTTGGCTCCAAAAAATATGGGATGTTCTTCTCCATCATCATTCTTCTACGTAAGCATAGTTGCATAGCTCTCTTCAGCTCCATAAGCATACAAAATGAAATTCTTACTAAAATCAGGATTCACCAGGACTGGGGTAGTGGCAATAGCTTGTTTAATGGCTTCAAAATCTTATTTCCTTACTTCTATCCACTTGAAATCTACATTCTTCTTTAGCAACTCTGAGATAGGCTTTACTATTTGAGCAAATTCTGAGATGAACTTCCTTACAAAGTTGATCTACCCAAAGAAATATTGCAAGGCCTTCTTGTTCATAGGCAAGGGAAGGGCTAGAATTGACTTTACCCTATCTAGGTCTATAGACATCCCTTCCTTAGAAACCACATGTCCTAATAGCTTCCCTTCATGGACTACAAAAAATGACTTCTTTGGGTTTAGAGAGATACCAAATTCTCTGCATTTCTCAAATACTTGTTCTAGGTGCTCCAGATGAGCTTGTTTCTTATGAGAGAACATAGTCATATCATCTAAGTATATGAGAATGACCTTATTGATTAGCTCTCCAAAAGCATAATCCATAGCTCTCTAGAAGGTGGCCCTTCATTAGATAGATTGAAAGGCATCCTTTGGTAAGTGAAAGTTCCCCATTTGGTGGTAAATGTTATCTTGAATTGATCCTCATCCTTTACCCATATCTAGTTATATCTAGAGAAACCATATAATAATGAGAACCTCTCTACCCCTACAATAATCTATAAAATTTGATCAATCTGAGGGAGAGGGTAGTGGTCCTTCAATGATGCTTGGTTGAGGTTCCTAAAATCTACACATAGATGGATGTCTCCATTCTTCTTTCTGATGGGAACCAAATTAGCCACCCATGTGGAGTGCTTGATTGGGTATATAATCTTAGCTTTCAGTAATTTGAGTAGCTCCTCTCTCATTATGGATTCAATCCTAGGATTTATAGGTCTCTACTTCTATCTAAAAGGCTTTGCATCAGGCTCTAGCTCAATAGTATGTTGGATCACCTTTTTATCATACACCTTTAGATCTTCATATGACCAGGCCACAATGTCTTGGTACTTAAAGCATAGGGCTTTGATCTCCTCTACCTCTTCTGGAGAACATTGGATACCAACTTTGAGCTTCTTTTCCTTTTCAATTTCAATCTCTTTATAGATTTTTTCATTGATCTCCATGGCTCTAGCTTTTCTCCCATATTCATTATCAAAGAGGCTTTCTAGGGTGACCAAACCCTTAGGGATATGATTGTTATTTAATTGGATAACATCTTGTTGATCTATCTCATGAGGAAGTTCCTCTTGTATACTAGATAAGCAAGCTTCTCTTACCAGAAAATCAATAATCTGATCATCACTTTCAAAAACCTGCTAGAAAATATTTATTTGGTACTATAGGCTTAAAAACTAGTTTGACTCTTCTATCTCTAGATGATCCCATATCTGAAGAAGGACTAAAATTTGAACCTTTAATAACTAAAGAATCAGCCAACATGTTCTATTTTCTGGGGATGAAATGGATATTAAGGGCATCAAAATATTCCATCAAATCCCATACCCTATTTCTGTATGATTTTAGGTAATGGTGCTTACTATTGCATCTCTCTCTTACTTGATTGACTATCAACTCAGAGTCACCATATATGTTAAGCATTTTGATCCCCATGCTCTCTACTTGCATTAATCCCAAGCATAAAGCTTCATACTCTATAACATTGTTAGTACAAGACCATGTTAGTCTATATGCAAAAATTTTACACCCTTTGAGGGAGACTACAAAACTACATCGACACCAACTCCATTTTTACATCTTGCACCATCAAAATGCATAGTCTATATTTTTGTCTCTCTTAAGGATTGATTGGATATAGTAGGGATATTTTTCTCTACTTTTGAAGAAATGTTGTAAGTGCCCATACCTATCCCAAACTAGCTATAATATTCTCTGAATGGTAATTCATCCTCCACCTCTAACTCTTCAAAGCTTTCTACTAGCTCAAATTCATCTAGAGGTGTGAGGTTGCACATATCTTCTTCTATCTTCTCAATGTGATAGGACATAGATTTTTAAGTGTTATCCTTATCCTCTTTCCTTTGAAAGGGATTATCATGCCAGAGTAATCCAAGTACATATAACCTCCTAGCTTAGCAGTGAACTCTCTAGAAAGGCATAGGCTAAAATAAGGCTCTAGGTCTACCACCACAATTTCTTGCACAATGGTCACTTCTGGGGCCCTATGCAGTCTCATTAGCACATATTTTATTACCCCAACTATTTTAATTAGTGTCCCATCCAACTACAAAACTTTAGGATAAGATCGGGTATATTCCATACCCATCTCTTCATAGACTACTTTGGGCATGATTATGGTTGAAGCCCTTGAATCAATCATACAGTTGTGGACTATCCAACCCTCCATTCTCAAGGATATATAGAAAGGAGGGGGTTTGTTCTTCAGAGTAATAGGAGATATCTTCTCCTTACCAGAAGGTATGCTAAGTATGGTGGTAGTCTGCTTTTCTTGAGAATTCTTATTCAAAGAAGCCTTGAGTAGATCTATCTAACTAGGGATGAAGAGAGTATCATAGAGACTTGCTTTGGAGGGGATTCTTTTCATCTCTTCCACAATGTTATACTCTGATTTTTTTGAAGGGAGTTTCTCATACTTCTTTTTTGGTTCACCATATTTCCTCTTATACTATTGTGTAGCTTCAATCCTTTGTCTCTTAGTGATGGAAGGGAATCTCAACTTCTCTTGTGCTTCATTTTTGGATCTCATTCTTTCTTTGTCATTCTCTTTCTCATACCTCTTAGGAAAATTAATTTCTCTCTCTTGGCTCTTAGGAACTGCATCCCTCTTTTTAGTTGCTTGAGGAATAGGAAATTGATCATTACTTTGTAGGGGATCTTTCTTCTTTTGAGAAGGGACCTAAAATTGACCCATATTCTATGGATCAACTTGCAATGTCTTTTTACCTGATCTTGTCATGATAGAAATAGGTTCTTCTTCATCAAGATCTTGCCCAACCATGATCTTCTCTGGTTGCCATAGCATGTTAACTCTACCCTTTTGATTTCTTTCCACATTTTCCATGGCCTGTTGCACATGGTGTTGGTACATAACACATGAATCTGAATCATGAGGATCATTACACACAAGGCACCATATATTCACAAGACTGGTCTCAGGGGTATATTCTTGATCTTCTTGATTTGCATTAACTCTGATCCCTACACTATTGTTGGTACCAAGATTTTGATCTCTATTGATGTAGGGGTATCTCCTTTGTTGAGACCTCTCTATATCTCTTTTCTCCATCGCATTCATCTTATTATTGAGTGTTTTCAAAGTACTTTGAATATCAAGCAGCATGGTGGATTCTTGAGGTACTTGAGATGGAAGTGGTGGAAAGGAAACTGAAGTAGATGGTATTTTAGGGGGTGGAATTGGAGCCATTTGAGGAAGTGGTGATGACAAAGGAGGGGGGTCCATATAGGAATATGTAGCTACCTAACTTTGGGTATGAGGAATATCATAATAGTAGGGCATAATAGTTTTTGGAGGTAACCTTCCTACATTAATGAGGATATTCTCAACTTGTACAACTACATTATATACTTGGAGGAAGGTGTATACTCTTAACTGTTGAGTTTGTAACCCAAGTTCTGATCCAAGAGCTCTGATATAGTACATAAAAGCAAGGGGGTAATTGGCCTAGCTTCAGGTGGAATCCTTTTCCAGGTTCTATTGAATCTTAGATTAAAATCTGAAATTGACTCTTGTTGATGCTTTTGCATGGATGTGAACTAGTTTAGGAGAGAAAATGGATCAATAGATTCATTGAATTCTTCTACAAAAGGCTCTAGCTAATGCAGCCCATGAAGTGATGCTATTGTCCTCTAAGGTCCTAAACCAATGTAGGATTTTCCCTCTAAAATATAGGGCTAGAATTCTGATAATCACATCTTCATTTTTGATGTTATGTATGGCTGCTAGATTTAGGATATCTTGGCAATGCTCGTAAGCAGTTTTACCTGATCCATCATAAGTAGGTATAGCTTTGGATACAGCTTGAGGAATATCATGCATTTGGGCAAGTCTCAGAGGACCAGTTGTATCCCAATTAGGGTATTTTTGTAGAGGCTGATTTGGATTTACATTCTGTTATCCAACCATATTTATTGGCATTGTTCTTGATGGAGGTGGTCTTGGAGGTATTTCAGGGGCTAACTCAATTGGAACCTCTCTTGACTGAAAATTTGAGGATAAATTTCTTATAATATTGGATCCTCTTAAAGGGAGCTCATAAAATATAATAGGATCTTGATTATTTTTTATAGATGACCTAGTATTCATGAAAAAATATGAGCTATTGGAATGGATTTTCTGGTTTCTTGCATTTAAGGAGTCACCAAGTGAATTTATTTTCACCGCTTAATAAGGTCAAGATAATCCACTAAATATTGATTCCTCTAGGAAGAGTAGAAATGAAATCTTGTGGGTTAACTAGTGTTCTTGTAAACAGGGTCCCATCGAGCGTGCCAAAATTATTGGGATCTGAATTGACATCAAGGAAATCTTGAAACTATGACTATTATCTTCAATGTTCTGATTAGGCGTGCACCTACTAATCATAGTCCAAACCCCAATATTGGATGGATTAAATATTGCTTTAACCCAACCTCCAGAGTAGGCTGGTATACCTTGTCAACTGACTTGGGTGTTGACTCATTTAAGCTTAGTTAAATGTTTAAATATAGGGATAGAAATGAGTTTAGGGTTAGAAAGGTAATGGTTAAATAGTGGCTAGATAAATCTAACAACATAGGCATCTATAGGAAAACCCTCACCAATCAATTTCTAGTGTCCCACACTTGTGATTAACAACACTCAAAACAAGTAATCTTCATCAATTAAAGAACAAGAGATATGCTTCAAGAAATTATTTCAAACATCTAAAATACTAATAATCCAAATAGTATAATTAGATCAGTATTTAGACTAATATAAAATAATTCCTTCCAAGCATATATTCAAACATGAAATATTTCAAGGTGCTCTAAGTTAGCAATCCAATATCAGTATAATAGACTAACCATAGTAATAGTAGCAAAAATGCATTCATAGTTCAAATATCCAAAGATATAGAAGATACTAACCTGAAGGCAAACATCCAAGTAATGTTCCTTCTATTGATTTGTAGAAAGTATTTACATAGTAGGGCAAGAAAACACTCTAGAGCTAACCCTAAAAAATGAGGGTTCGACCTCTATTTATAGTTTTACATGTTTAAATATTAAAGAAAATGGAACATTACAAGGAATGGAAATGCTAGATCAGCCAGATGTTGAGGTGGTAGCCTCTTATTTTTTTGGAGGAAGAAGTAATCACATGATCTTGCACTCCTCTACAACTCAGCCTCTACAAGTTGCTTGAATTTCATGGCATTCGACTCTAGACTGCACCAAACCATCATCTAGACCATTCACCGTTCTTATCGATAATATCTAGCCATAGATCTACAACTATCTTATTTCTTGGTTCTTGATCTATTTACTGCTTCATCTTCCAGTTCACCATCGACCTTCGATCAACCAGATCATGTTAACTAGACTTCTTGCTTTTGTATGTTTTGAGAGCACCAGAACAAATGGACCATCGATCTCCCCATGAACGATTGAGATTAGTGCCAAGCTTGATGTGTTCATTTCACTAACACCCCCACGATGTAGAACCATATCACCTCTCCTTCTTAGCTTCCTTAGTGGTATAGAACCATGTCATAGCCTGCTCTTTGAAAATCTTATTTAAACAAGTTGACCTCTTTGACCATGGGCTAGAGCAAAGGATGCTTCATTGTATAAATATGGAAAATATTTTGAGCCGCATAGGGTAGAACAATGTGCTGGCCCACTCCTCTTAGTATTTAGATGAACTTCTTCTTGTTTTGAGCCATGGTGTAGAACCACATCCTAGACTATGTCATAGCCCAGACATCGCGTAAGTTTGACTGATGCTAACCATAGGGTAGAGCATTGCGCTAAGCCACATGGTGTAGAACCTTGCACTAGCCCATGTAGGGTAGAACCTTGCACTGGCCCATGCCTTGGAATGCTCACATGTAAGTTTTGACCAATGTTGACCATAGGCTGGAGCATTGCACTAAGCCACATGGTATAGGATATGTTGCAACTCGTACAGGGTAGAGCAATATTGTGAACTATGATTCAAAGGGAGGATCCATAAAGTTTGACTATGTTGACCATGGGATGAAACATTGTTATGTGTCACATAGGGTAGAACCTACTACGAACCACTGCATATTGGTTGTGTCCTGGCTCATGGTCTTTGAAAATGCTAAGTATAAAGTTGATCGCTTTGACCATGGGGTAGAGCATTGTGCATTGCATCACTATCACAGGGTGGAACAACCTTCTTCATGACTTAGAAAAATTTACAAAATTTTTCTAAGTATGTGGCCATTTTGGGCCTACAAGACTTAAATAAAATGGTTTATAATATGTCATTTATTTTGGGCCATTATATTTTGTACAACTTTATGAACGCGTGCCTTTGGATGGAGCTGGGAGTGCATGCATGCCACTTATTTTCATGAAGGTGCATGGTACTTAAGTAGAGGGGGTGCATGGGACATAAAATTATGGGGGACATATTACCTTAGGATTATTGAAAATGTTCTACCCCAATGACTTAGTAATAACATGTTTATGCAATGCTAAGGGCTATTTATTTTTTTTTGCTTTTAAAATGCAAGCAAGTAGGACACCCTTTGGTGCATGCACTCCAATAGATTATATAATGGGTGGATGTGCATCTTGAAACTCAAAAATATGCATGATATATATAGAAAGGGATGCACCCAACTTAGGGATTTCTCAAAATACTTTGATTAATTAATTAAATGTGCCTCATAAAACTTTAGCTTTTGACTTTTGTAAAATTTATCTTCTAGAATTAAAGATAATTAATGACCTTTTCAAAAGATGTGTGCACACCGTTGGATCTTATTTTGATCTAAGTGCAAAAGTGTAAGGTATTTGAACATTAAGGGGATAATTTTAAGCATACAAAAGCTTTAGTAATAGAAAAATTATCGTGGGGACCCTTTTAAAGTCTAGGCAAGTTGGTGCATGCACACCATTAGATTTCATTTTTAATCCATGTGCATGACTCATCTAGAAAATTTACTCGATGATTAAATGCTAACCTTAGGAGGAAATTTCAATAAAGCTTTGGTTTCACAATTTGGTTTTTCTCCCTAAAGGTCCGGCAATTGGCTTTGTGATGCACCTTGTCGGAGCCATAACTTGTGAACCGTATGCCCATTTTCCTTGAAATTTAACATGTGGTTCCGTGTGCATTTTTTACATCAATATGATCTTTTATCCTCCTAACCCTCCAAAAATCATGTTTTCGGGACCTAACTCCTCCATCTAGTGCCCCAAAATTAGCTTTTAGAATAGGTTCCCGGGTTTTTTGGGTTTTTTTGGCTGTTAGAAGTTTATTATATTTTGTTATACCTTAATTTGAGACCTAATATTTTAAAGTAAGGTTCATTATTGTAAGAGGGATGTGTACACCAAATTTGGGCACAATCCGACTCATTTCTATTTTTAGCAATTTTTAGAAAAAAGATGTTTTAGGGTTTCTTTGGTTTTTGGTTGCTATATGATGGATTGTAATATTTTGGAGAAGGGGTGTGAATTTAGGAATGAGAATAATATCGATTTGTAGGTTTCTTCCATTATATTACATTTGTGTTATGTGATTGGAGTCCATTTTGTTGGTCTCTTGTAGCTGAGTTTACACCATTTGGTATCAGAGCGGGTGTGATCTCACTAGTGAAGGGAAGATGCCACCTAGAAGATATGCCCATATGAATAGGTAGATCAAGGATCTGAATGTAGAAATAGCATGGTTGACTAGTGTGATTGATCACATGGGAGAGAGACATCCCAGGGCACGTGCAGATCAAGGATCTGATGATGAAAACATACCTGAGGAACATGGATCTGAGGTCCATGCAGAAGCAAAACCAGAGGGCCCAGAGGAAGAAGGGCATAGTTTTGAAAATCGACTGATACGAGCTCTAGAGGGGCTTAAGGAGAATCGAGATGGGATCAATATTGAGGTTCCCGAGTATGCTGGTGGGTTGAAACCAGAGGAGTTGATCGATTGGATCAATAGCCTAGAAAAATATTTTGAATGGAGTAACCTTGCTGAAGAGAAGAAGGTTAAGCTCGCATGCACAAAGTTGAAGGGACATGCATTGATTTGGTGGGATCATTTACAGACTACACGATAGAGGAATGGAAAGGAAAATATTAAGGATTGGATAAATATGAAGAAGAAGTTACAAGAAAAATTTATACCTGTAGACTACTCCCAAACCCTATTTCATAGATTTCAGAATCTTCGACAAAAGGATCAAAGCATTGAGGACTATACTAATGAATTCTACAAGCTATCCATTCGAGTGGAGCATAATGAGATGGAGGACCAAAGGGCTTCCAGGTATGTAAATGGCCTAAGTTTTGCTGTCCAAGATGAGATGAGCATGCATCACACTCTTACAATGGAGGATGCATATCAAATGGTCCTCAAGGTAGAGGAGAAATTGAAAAGGGTTAATAGAAGAGGCAAGAAGGGATTCACACCCTCTTTAGGTCGGGGTCAAAGTGGATCTAATTTTCTCAAGGGAGAATCCTCAATACCTACTAAACAAGAAGAAGATGGGTAGAATTTGAGAGGAAGAGGATACCAACGAGGTAGAGGTTACGATGGTGGACAAAATGGGAATGATCCAAGAAGGTCATATACCTGTTATGGATGTGGTGAGGAGGGGCACAGAGCATTTGAGTGTCCCCAACATGATGTCCAAGAAAGGGGTCAAGGAGGACAAGGAAGGGTCAATCTGGTTGAGATGGAAGAGCAGGATGAGGATGAAGTTGTTGCTGACATGGGGGAAGCACTTATGATAAGGAGGACGCTGATTGTTCCTAAGAAAGAGAAGGTGTAGAGCAAAGCGAAGGGGCAGACCATAGATGGTGATGATTCTAGGCTACAAATGAACATCTTTCGAACAAGGTGTACATCAGGAGGGAAGGTATGTAACATTGTCATTGATGGTGGTAGCTATGAGAATATGGTGTCAAATGTCATGGTTGATAAAATGAACCTGGAATGTGAAAAGCATCCTTATCCATATCGCATCTCATGGGTTAAGAAGGGGAATGAGGTAACAATAGATCAGAGGTGTTTAATTAAATTTTCAATTGGGAGCACTTACAAGGATGAAGTGTGGTGTGATGTGATCCCGATGGATGCATGTCACATTCTGTTGGGAAGACCTTGGTAGTACGATAGGGATACTAACCATAATGGGAGAAATAATACTTACACATTCTGGAAGGATGGTGTAAAGGTAGTTCTTGTACCTCTAAAGGAGGATGGGCCGAGTGAGAGCTTGTTGACGATGAAGGAGTTTCTTGCAGAGATCAAGGATGCTAGCTTATGTTATGCCTTAATAGCTAGGAAGCTAGAAATAGAGGAAGTGGTTATGCCTACAACAATAGCTAAGTTGCTAAGTGAATATAAAGATGTCACACCAGAGGAGTTACCGGATGGGCTACCACCAAAGAGGGATATCCAACATCACATGGATTTGATTCCAGGATCAACGCTCCCAAATCAGGTAGCTTATCGGTTGAACCCAACACAGAATGCAGAGTTGAGTAGGCAAGTGATAGAGTTGATAAAGAAGGGATTAGTTAGGGAGAGTATGAGTCCATGTGCGACTCCAACATTGTTGACCCCAAAGAAATATGGTGATTGGTGGATGTGTGTGGATAGTAGAGCCATAAACAAGATCACAATAAAATATCGGTATCCTATGCCGAGAGTGGATGACATGATGGATGGATTGGCTGGAGCTAAATACTTCAGTAAAATTGATCTACGGAGTGGCTACTACCAGATCATAATTAGAGAAGGGGATGAATGGAAGACAACTTTTAAGACAAAATATGGGTTGTACGAGTGGATGGTGATGCCATTTGGGTTGTCTAATGCACCCAGTACATTTATGCGGTTGATGAACAAAGTACTATGGGAATATAATGGTAAGTTTGTGGTTGTGTATTTTGATGATATTTTGATTTATAGTAAAAGTGAAGAGGAGCATTTGTTACACCTGAAATTAGTGTTAGACATGCTCAAGAAGGAGAAATTGTATGTCAATCTAAAGAAATGTAGATTTCTTCAGGATAGTTTAGTGTTTTTAGGATTTGTAATCTCAAGAGATGGCATGAGGATGGATGACGAGAAAGTGAAGGTGATTCTGGAATGGCCTCTTCCATGAACTATAACAGAAGTAAGGAGCTTTCATGGCCTAGCTACCTTTTATAGAAAGTTCATCAAGAACTTCAGTAGTATAGCTGCCCCTATAACTGAGTGCATGAAGGGGAAAGAGTTTGTATGGACTATGGAAGCAACAAAGAGTTTTGAAATCTTGAAGAAGAAGGTGTCGAAAGACCCTGTTCTAGTGTTACCAGATTTTAGTAAGGTGTTTGAGGTTGATTGTGATGCCTCATTTGTTGGAATTGGTGGTGTCTTAAGTCAAGAGGGCCGACCTATAGCATTTTTTAGTGAGAAGTTGAATGATGCAAGAAAGAATTATTCTACATATGATGTGGAATTTTATGCAATTGTGCAAGCATTGCAACATTGGAGGCACTACTTACTCTCAAAGGAGTTTGTGTTGTTTACTGATCATGAAGCATTGAGGTATGTCAACTCTTAGAAAAAGTTAAATAGTAGGCATGCCAAATGGGTTTCATTTTTGCAATAGTATACATTTGTCCTGAAGCACAAGTCGGGTAAACAAAATAAGGTTGTTGATGCATTGAGTAGGAGAGTCATGTTGTTGACCACTATGGAGAATGAAGTGGTAGGATTTGAGGGGATTAAATATCTGTATGAATCTGATGCAGATTTTGGGAATATTGTGCAATAGTGTAAAAGTGTGGTAGAGGGTGAGTCCCATACTATTTTTGAAGAGTATTTTTTATAGAATGGTTACTTGTTTAAGGGTAATCGATTATGCATTCCCAATGGCTCTATGAGAGAGAACATCTTGAGGGAATTACATAGTGGGGGTTTGGTTGGTCATTTTGGAGTAGCCAAAACTACCACTCTTGTAGAGGAGAAGTACTATTGGCCAAAAATGAAGAGAGACATAATCAGGTTTGTCTCTAGATGTAGAGTATGTCAGATGGCTAAGGGCCATGCACAAAATATAGGGTTGTATATGCCACTACCAGTTCCTACAGGACCATGGACCGATCTAAGTATGGATTTCGTGTTGGGGTTGCCCAAGACACAGAGGGGTAAGGATTCAGTTTTTGTTGTGGTAGACAAATTTTCAAAAATGGTGCATTTCATTGCTTGCTAGAAAACTAATGATGCAACTAGGACTGCAGTCTTATTCTTTGATGAGATTGTGCGGTTGCATGGTGTTCCAAAGACTATTACTTCTGATCGGGATACTAAGTTCTTGAGTCACTTTTGGAGGATGTTGTGGAAGAATTTGAACACTAGGTTGCAGTTCAGTAGTGCTTACCACCCATAGACCGATGGGAAAACAGAGGTAGTGAATAGAAGCTTGGGAAACCTCTTACGGTGCATAGTTGGAGAAAAACCAAAACAATGGGATTTAGCCTTGTCACAAGCCGAATTTGCATACAACAGTTCAGTGAATAGGTCGACAGGTAAATCTCCTTTTCAAATTATTTATGGTCAAAATCCTAGAGGTGTATTAGATTTGGTTGAGTTACCAATTGGGGAACAAGTTAGTGATGATGTAGAAGCATTTGCTGAGCATATCCAAAAAGTGCAAGAGTCAGTGAGGGAAAAATTGTAGAGTAGTAATGCTCACTACAAAGAGTCTGTTGATGCACACATAAGGGTGAAAGTGTTTGAAGAGGGTGATATGGTCATGGTTCATCTTAGGAAAGAAATATTTCCTAAGGGGACGTATAACAAACTAAAACTTAAGAAAATTGGGCCATGCAGGATTTTGAAGAAGATCAATGATAATGCCTATAAAGTGGAGCTACCCGATGAATTTGATATTTCACCCATTTTTAATGTTTCTGATTTATTTTAGTATCCTGGTACTACCGAGGATGGTGAATTATAGGAGACAATAAATTGGGCATGACAGATGCCTAAGAAGAAAAAAGATAGAGTTGCACAAGTGCTCGATAAGAAGGTGATCACCACCAGACATGGGAGCTACAATAGATTCTTGGTTCAGTGGGAAGGATTACCACATTCATATAACACTTGGGTTTTGGAGTCAGAGCTAAAGAAAATTGATAACCAGAAGCTACAAGATTTCAATTCAACTAAACTCATAGGAGTTGAGTTCTTTTTCACCAGAGGAGAATGATGCACCTTGCCGGAGCCATAACTTGTGAACCGTACGCCCGTTTGCCTTGAAATTTAATAGGTGGTTCCACATGCATGTTCTACATCAGGATGATCTTTGATCCTCCTGACCCTCCAAAAATCATGTTTTTGGGACCTAACTCCTCCATCTAGTGCCCCAAAATTAGCTTTTAGAATAGGTTCTCGGGTTTTTTGGGTTTTTTTGGATGTTAGAAGTTTATTATATTTTGTTATACCTTAAGTTGAGACCTAATATTTTAAATTAAGGTTCATTATTGTAAGAGGGATGTGTGCACCAAATTTGGGTGCAATCCAACTCATTTCTATTTTTAGCAGTTTTTAGAAAAAATATCTATTTTTAGCATTTTTAGAAAAAAGATGTTTTAGGGTTTCTTTAGGGTTTCTTTGGTTTTCGGTTGCTATATGATGGATTGTAATATTTTGGAGAAGGGGTGTGAATTCAGGAATGAGAAGAATATCGATTTGCAGGTTTCTTCCATTATATTGCATTTGTGTTATGTGATTGGAGTCCATTTTGTTGGTCTCTTGTAGCTGAGTTTACACCACTTTGCTTTTAATATGTGCACATAATTGGATTATATATAAGGATGTTTACATGCCATTAAAGAAATTCCAAAATTTGAAATTAGGGGTCATTTTCAAGTTGGATTTTGAGGATCCAACATAGGCTCTGACTAGGACAAGTGGTGAAAACCTGAGGCACTTGAGAACTCTAGACTCTCTGGTTACCAAAAACATGGTTTGCAAACTAAGAACAATTCTAGGTACCAACTTTGCAAAAAGACTACCTAAAAACTAAAAAAGTAGTAAAAGGAATTAATATTGCTTTTAATCAATAAAATCAAAGGACTTAGTTTAAAATCAAATGAGCTTTTGCTTATGAAATACAGATTGTCTAGCAATGTATTAAGGTGGAGTTAGATATAATTGGTCAGAGGTTACTATTGCATTATGCCTTGGCTTGAAGTGTGTGTTTGTGTATTCATTTTTATTCCTTGATCAATCAAAATTTTATCACTTTGGTAGGAGTTAGGCCTATTAAATATTTCACTCTGAAAGATATTCGCCTTTGCATTGCTCCACTACCAGACAAGCATTTATAGCTCTGGTGGAGATGACCTTGATTCCCTCTAGACCTGCTCTACTACCAGTCAGGCATCTATAGCCCTGGTAGAGGTTATCCAGATAGCCCAAACACTTATCCATTTTGCATTATTTATATTTTTCTTCTTGATTTAGAAGAATTAAGATGAATTGCAAAGTTTAAGTGTGCATTCTAGGTTAGGGATCTGTAAGGCTAAAGAAAAGAGTGTAGATGTTTTGACCTAAACATCCTACCAATGATGACTCCATTCTAGTGATCCTGGAATAACTTTAATATTTGTGATAGATGTGAGGCTTTGGCATAATGTTGTAGTATTTCCAACTTCATCTGTTTTAGCTCCAGGGCTATGGGACAATTGCTAAATGATCTGACTCATAAGTTGTTAGCATCATCTATATTTAATCTAAATTCTTCTTCTTCAAATGATTAAGAATAAATCATAACAGAAAAGATAAAACAAAACATTGACAAGAAAACTCACAATGTAAGGCTAACACCCTATAGTGACTGAAAACATGAAATGAAAATGACACACATCAAAATTTTACCTAACTAGAAAGCTAGCAAGGGTGATGACTTGTTCATTCAATTCTAGATGGTGGTTAATTATTATTTATATATATATATATATATATATATATCTATATATTCTCTATATATATAGGGTTGTATAGTTTCAGATGTTGGCCATTTATTGGAATCTTCATTTGTTCCCCTTCCAAGGTCTGCAACTTGTAAGTGTACTGACCAACAATCTGAACTATTTGATAGGGGCCTAACCACTTAGGTTCAAGCTTACCTTTCTCTCCATGTCTTTCATTTTTGGGGTCCTAGTAAATGACTATATCTCCTTTGAAAAATGGTGTACCTTTAGCTTTCTTGTTGAAAAGTTGCACTATATTTTGAGTCTATTTTATCATCCTGTTCAGGGCTTCTCTTCTTTCTTCCTGTAAAAGTGCAATTTGATCTAACCTTCTTTGCAAGGCATCAGGGTTTTCATGATCTTGGAGTAACAAGGATAAGGCTATTCTTTCTATCTGAGGGGGTAAAAGGGCTTTTTCTCCAAATACCATCTCATATGGGGTTTTCCTGTATTTCTCTTGATAGACAACCTATCTACCCATAGAGAAAATTTCAACTCACTATCCCACCCCTTTTTATTTTTACCTAATGACCTTTTGATCCTTGTTATCATATTTTTATTTGATGATTCGGCTAGGCCATTGCCTTGAGGGTAATAATTTGCAGAATGAGAAAGCTCTATGCTATATTTGGCATAAAATTCTATCATTTCAAAGGAGATGAAGTACTTTCCATTATCTGTTACCAATTTCTTTGGGACTCCAAATCTTGTTAGAATGTTTTCCTCTAAAAAATTTATGACTACCTTAGTTGTTGAATTTCTTAGAGGGGTTGCTTCCACCCACTTTGTAAGATAGTTTATTGCTGTGATGATCCATTTATGTCTACCTGAGGAATTGGGGTTTATTTCACCAATGAGGTCAATTCCCCATTGTGTGAAAGGTGCTTCTACGATTACTAGCTTAAGGGGCATTGTTGCTAAATGTTTCTTCCCTACAAAAACTTGGTAGTTATGACAACCTCTTACATATTGGTGAACATATTTGAATAAGGAAGGCCAGTAATAACCTACTCTCATGATTTTATTTGCAGTAGCTTTTGGTGCAAAGTGACCTCCATAGAATCCATCATGATATTCTTTTATCACATCTAAGACTTCTTTTTCAAAAAGATAGAGCAATAATACTCCATCTAGATGCCTCCAATAAAGTTTACCTTCTTGGACATAATATTTCTATGCTTGTTGTTTTACTAACCTCATTTTATTTGTAGACATACCTCTTGGGAATGATAAGGTCTGAAGATACATCAAAATGTCATCATACCATTTGCATTCAACATTGTCAATTCTTCTGATTTCATGCATTTCATCAACTGTGACAATGTTATTCATGTCTTCCCCTTCCTTATTAGCCAAATATTTTGCTAAACCCTATCCTCTAATGATATTAACTACTTTGAATTCTACATCATATTGTAGTAACTTGACCATCCACCTAGCAGGACTACCTATAGGTTCTGATTGGGTGAAAACATCTTTTATAGCTATGAAAGGGATACAACATATAACCTTGTTTGATCCAAAAATACCCTTGAAATATTCTAGTGCTTGTATTACAACATAAGCCTATTTTTCTATCATTTTGAATCTTAGTTGGGCTCCTTTTAGTCCTGTACTCATAAATGCTATTGGTCTTTCATTCTTTTCATCATCTTTCTGGGAAAGGACTACAACAATAGTATGTTCTAAAGCAAATGAGTATATATTAAAATATTTGGAATAGTCAAGATAATTTAGCACTAGGGCAGTGGTAATAGCATCCTTAATTTTTTTAAAAGCTTTAATATTCTCCTCTATCCACTTTATGTTAGCATATTTCTTAATCATATCATTTATTGGTTTGGCTATCTCAACAAAATTTGGCACAAACCTTCTTACAAAGTTAATTTTTCCAAAGAAAGATCTGACTCCTTTCAGGTTCTTAGGAGGAGGTATTTTTGCAATAGCTTCTACCCTTAGAGGATCAATACTTATCCCATTTTTTAGATACTATATGACCTAATAATTTTCCTTGCATTGCTCCAAATATACATTTTTTTGGATTCAAAGATATCCCATACTCTTTGCATCTAGCAAATACTATGGCTAAGTGTTCAAGATGATCTTCTAGATTTTTTGAAAATATTATTATGTCATCTAAGTAGACAACAACTATCTTGAACATTAAACCTTTAAAAGCAAAGTCCATGGCCCTCTGAAATGTTGCACCTGCATTCATTAACCCAAATGGCATTCTTAGGTATTCAAAGGTTCCCCAAGGAGTAGTGAAAGCAATCTTATGTCTATCTTCTAGATTGACCTGAATCTGGTTATATCCTGAGAATCCATCCAATAATGACATTCTGGCTGAGCCAACTACTACCTGCAATAATTGTTCCATATTGGGAAGAGGGTAGTTATCTTTAAGTGAACTTTTATTTAAGTTTTTGAAGTCAATGCAAAGTCTAATTTCTCCATTTTTCTTCCTCACTGGTACTAAATTTGCTATCCAAGAAGAGAATCTTATTTTTCTAACTATTTTTGCATCTAATAGCTTTTGAACTTCTTTTTGCATGATTGGATGTAAAGTGGGGTTGAATTTTCTTTGCTTTTGCCTGAATGGCTTTGCATCTTCTTTAAGAGGAATGATATGAGTCATGACATCAGTTTTGAATGTCTTTAAATCTTCATAACTCCAAGCAAAAGCTTCTTTATTTTTCTTTAGAAAGTTGATATATTGTTCTTTCTCTTTCTTTGGCAAAGCTTTATCAATATTGACCACTTTGGGCTCTTCTTTTATCCCAATGTTTATATCATCAACTTCTATGTTTCTTTGAGAAGTGGTTTATATGCCTTGTCAAAATCATCAAACAAGATTTCTAAAGAAACTAACCCCTTTGGAATTTTATTTGTTTTAAGTTGAATTACTTCTACAGGTTCTCCAATAATATCTTTCAACTTTTCTTCATCCTCCTCTTCACATATTACATCTGCATACTGGTTTTGGAGAGTCATGAAATCTTTAATATCTATATCATCCTGAAATACTTGTAGATAGACAATGTTATCAGGCATAGAAGGTTTGTAAATAAAAATAGTGGGGAATCTATCCATGTATTCTGTATCAATCTTAGGATAGTCTACACCTAATGCATTTATTGCTAATAAATCTACAATGTGATTCTGTTCTCTAGGAATGTAAGAAATATTAAATGCCAAAAATTTATCAATTTCATCTAAGACTACCGATTTATACTATTTTAGTCTTGGATGTTTGGTCTGATATTTACCTTTAACCTATTGAATAATCAATTTTGCATCTCCACTGATAGTTAGAAAATTTATGCCTAGTTCTTTTGCTTTCCTTAGTCCTAACAATAAGGCTTCATATTCGACAACATTATTGGTGCAAGGGAATTCTAATCTGTAAGGGATACCAAGGTAATTACCTTTAATGTCTGTTAGATTAATTCCTACACCTACCCTAGTTTGAGACTTTGCCCCATCAAATGTCATGGTCCACATCTCTTGGGTTAGTACTCTAGTTGATTCGACATCTACTAGCTCTCTAGTTTTAGGATCCATATCCTTTGCATCAGGAACTTCCATTAGGAATGGAGAATGCCAAATTGAGTATACCCCCATTTCCTTTTCTTCTATAGAGTTCACCAAATTAACCATAGTATCATCTAATTTTATCAATTCAACTGAATACTTGTTAAATGGTTCTCTCCTAAGAGTAATATTTTATTTTCTTGATATGGGGATAGTTGCATAAGACCAATCTAATTGAATAGAACCACCCAACTATTCTACCCAATGTCTACTTAGTAGTAAAGAAAAGAAAGGGTCTACATCTACAACTACAATATCCATCACTATACCCTTTTTGGGATATTGATCTAAATAAACAAGTAAGCTAATAATTATCCCTACACAAGGTATCTGCCTACTATCCATTACTAACATAGGTGGAGAATCCCTTGTGCAAATTAGCCCTAATTGATCTGCTATCTGTTTAGGCATGATATTATGAGATGCACCACTATCAAGCATACAATTGTGGATGATATACCTTTCTTCTGAATCTGAATTGTATCTAAGAGATACATAGAATGGTCTAATAGATGAGGGTGTTCTAGTCTCATGGTTAGTGGGTTTAATTGCATTACAAGATTGGTTTTCTTTTTGTTCTATCAAGCCAAAAGCTTTACAGACTTGTTCTCTATATTTCTAGACTTTCATTAGTTCACCAAAAGTTATATTAACTTTTGTCTACTTAATTCTGAACCAACATCAAATTCTATTTTCTTGACATCAAGTGTTTTTGTACATTCCTCTTTTTGTAATTCTTCTTCTATTTCTACTATTTTAGGAATAACTCTTTTTTTTTTTTTAGTTTTTCTTTATATGTATTTTTATTTGTAGTAGATTATCCTCTAGTCTCATTAGTTGATGCTTTATCAGTCCTATTTGGTATAGTTATGTTTCTTAAATTTAAGGCATGGGTTGCCTCTAGCTCTTCTACCTCTTGTGTTATTGGGATTAATTTCCCTTGTTTCATCCTTTCATACCTAGAATCCTATGGTCTTTGCAAAATTTTAGTATTTTTTGCTACTAGGATTTTAGGATGATGGTTTGAGGTATACAAATCCATATTTTCTTCAAATAACCTTTCTCTAGATTCATCCTCTTGAGTCCAACATGCATTAATTCTTATATCTTCTTCAGATTCATCATCTAAATCTATATTATTATGCATACCTAGATATATTCCACAACCATCTGGATTATGGGGAGCATCACAGGTTGAACAGTAATAAGGAAATTTTTTGTAATATTAATAGAAGGTATAGGATTTGGGATAGAGTCTTGATATTTTTCAATTTCCCTCTTCCTCCAATTATTTCCATTATTCTTGTTTCTATTCCCTTCATCAAAGTTGTTATTACCCCAATTTCTATTAAAATTCCTCCTAAATGGTGGCCTACTATCATTCTACTATTTATCAACTTGAGGGTGTGAAGATTCACCATTATTATCTTTATTCCTTTCTATCCTAGCTAACCTATTATTCATTGTGTTAAACATTTCTATCATTTGATTGGCTAATTTCTCCATAGGATCTTGTTCATTCTTCTTTGCAAATTGAATCCTACTTTTTTTGGCTTTCTATCAGGTTGATTAACCTCTAGAGAGTATGGTTTCATTTTACCACTATCTAACATATTTCTTTCAATTTCTATAGCTTTATCCATACATGCATCTATAGTATTTACATGTTCCTATCTTAATTCATAGTTAAATTCTCCTAGAAAGGTATTCTTATAAAAATAGATAGATTGTATATCATTTGGCCTTAAATTAATGGGGATTTTATTTCTTGTTTTAGAAAATATCCTATTAAAATCACTCACTATCTCATTTTCTTTCTTTTTCATGGTTTCTAATTCTATTAGTAGTGACTATTCATTTTTCCTCTCTCCAAACTTTTTTAGAAAAATAGTTTCCATTTTGGAAAAATCAGCAATGTCATTATTTGGAAGGGTGTTAAACCATTCTCTAGCATCCTTCTCTAAGGTTTGAAGAAATAATCTTAAAACTACATCCTCATCTTCAACCTCGAGGCTATCCATAGCATACAAGAAATTCTTAATATGGTCTTCTCTTGTGATTGCATTATTTCCTTGAAATTTGGCAAATACTTATGTGCTTTACTAGGGAGGTCATGCAAAACTGGAGGTAATTGAAAAGGTCTGTATCTATTGGTTCACCATAATTGGATATTTTAGTTATTATTCTAGGGAGGAGGATATTGGCCATATTGACTACTGGAGGAGTTTTAATTGGCTTTACAAAAATACCAATGGGTGGTGTAGTATTAATTCCACTAGCAATAGTAGGGGGTGTATCAAATATATTTTCTACAGTAATAATATTTGCATTTTTTGCATCTATATTTTCTCTAGAAATAGAATGATCTGGTGATGAACTAGAAGGACGAGTTCTAAAAAATACCTCTGGGTTTGAGAATTCTTGGAGTAGCTCCCGAGCGGTTCTCCTTGTTTGCGCCAACACGATCTGCTCTTTCTTTTGATTTCTTGATTTTTGGGTGTCATCCAGTCAGAGTCACCAACATAGTGGGTGTAGAAAGAATAGACATTCTAGTCAAGATTGCTCGACCTGTATCACTCTCAACCTCACAGGGTATGTTTCTTGGGATGTATATTTTTCAAGAAACGGATAAAGATTTCAAGAAAATCCCAAGAACATTGAGTTCTTGAACTTATTGGAAACTATGGACGTACGTGGGAAACACACTCAAAAAGATTCTAAAATTAAAACTGGGTATTTATGGTTCCCTATAGGCTGACTGTTGCCAGTAAAGATTAAAAATTGTCATTGGAAAGAATCTACAGATTCAAGATTTCATTCCCCGACAACGATGCCATTAAACTGTTGGAGATTTTTCTTGCATCCTTAGGATTTGTTTGTCATGCTACAAGAAAAACCTGCTACCAAGCAATAATTACAGGCTCTGGTAGACCTACCTCTTTAACCTAGGAATAGAGTTGTCTTAAATAACTCTAGATAGACCAAAATGGGTAAGGAAACCCCTGAGGTGAACTTAAAGATTTAACAGTTTATGTTCATGCTCTTCCATATTTATAACAAAAAGTAAAAGTTTTGTTAAATTGACCAAGTTCTACAATAATAATTCAATTATACCTTATGTATGATCGGTGCCTTAATCTATTGGGCCATTGTAGCAAAATTCAATACAGTTTAATGTGATAGAAAGAACAAGAAAGAAGGAATTGATGTAATTATGTTCATTTGAATATCATAACAAGCATAACTAGTGATCAATGAAAGAAAGCGTTCATTATACGTTCAAATAATGTAACATAATAAAGACAACACACAAGACTGAAACAAGAAGATGATAAGGGAAGAAGCCTAAAATTGTATTAATATCAATGAATTTTTTACAATGAGAGTTGGCATGAATTTTCCATAATGCTCTTTCATATTAATACAATAAAAATTCTCATCCAAATAATGTGATAAGAATCCTTCGCCTATCTGTTCCAATCTGGTAACAGTAAGGCCTTCAGACTTTTGATTCACTAGCTGGAAATAATCTCAGTTCATGAATGCTTCCCTATCAAAACCTGCACAAAAATGGGAGGAATGAGGGATGAAAAGAAACAAGACACAAAGGAATACAATGATAGAACAAAGGGGCACTCAAGTATACCTTTAGCAAAAATATGCTATGCAAAATCTTAATGATAATTTGGGATGCTGGATTCAGTTACAGGTACTTGGTGCAAGTTAATCCTTATGGACCTTCCTTTTTCTTTCATTTATCTAAGAATTTTCTAGCAAAATTCGAGTTGTTCTAAACTATCCAAAATTTGGATATTCTACCATCTATCTAAAAATATTTCTAATTATCATCCATCATTTGCATTTGAACTTCTTTAGCTTTTAATAGAGAAAACAATTATATTTCAAACTTCTATTTTGATGAAAATCTATAATTTATCACTTGCATATTTCAAACTTCAAAAATGAAATATAGTTATATGGCATTTTGCTATGGACTTGTCCCCTGGTCAACAATTTTCCTTTCTAACCTATTGTATTCTTCTGATGTGGGTCCCTCCATGTCCATACTACTTTTTGGTATCTCCTCTATCCTTGAACTCTGATCCACTTTGGTACTCCGTATCTCAGTGCTTGGGGGTGTTCTAAGTATCATTTCTAAACTATCAACTTTGATTTCATTTTTATTTTTGACTTATTTTAATTTTTTTGATCTTAGACCCTATGAGCTTCCATGCTTTCTCTTCAAAGGTCATAGTAAACCTTATTGTATTTAGGTCTTGAAGAGTTTTGTTCTTTTATTCTCTTATGTAAAAGTTATTCTTTTCATACATTGAGCACAAGGAGTTGACCACGTCAGCTAGGAAGGTGGTTTCTCGTGCCAATTTGACATTATTTTCTTGATCACATTCAAAATCTTGTATTCTATTGAGAATGAGATCTTCTATGTTGGATACTTCTATAAATTCATCTAGAGAGAGGCTTGCCCCTGCCATATCATCTCTTATTTTCTATTGTAAGATATCCATTTCCTCAATCTAATTATACCACCTTGTTATGTTACACCTAAATATAGATATTTTAAATAATTATGAAGCATATTCTATTTTTGTACCTTCTCTAAGGGTAACTAATTCTCTTTGAATCTCTTCATAGTATTTTTTGAATTGTTGAAATATAGGAAGTATAGCATTCATTCTATTCTCATGTTAAATTAGGAGATTTCTTATATCCTCTACAATGGCCTCAATAGTGTCTATTTATTTAAACATATTTATTATTCCTTCTATTTTATCTTGCAATATAAGAGTAATATCTTTTTTAAAATTTACAAGGAAGTCATAGTAGTCAATGCTTTTAATTATTACCTGAGGCTCTGCTTGTGGAACTCCTATCTATGATGCATTTGCCTTCAGATTGGGTACTTTGTATTGTAGGTTATCCTTTTATATCTAGGTGGGTTTCAAATTAGCTTTCAATTCCTTATTCTCTTTTAGGAGAAGCCTTGTTGTTTGTGCTTGTATGATCTCCCTAGATTGTAATAAATATTTTACTTTCCTAAATTAAGGTTGGTTTCAGGAGATCTTCCCATCCCTAAGAGTTCCTCTCCTGCTCTATCCCTCTATCGATATTCTATATGTAATATGATACATTTTTAAGATAAGAAAGGCGAGATATGAGTTTTTAGTAGGAGGGCGCTTTGCCTATAACCCGAAAGAACAGATACGAGAGCACTTTAAATTAAATTAAAAGGGCTCTTAAATTAAAAGGGGCTCTCTATTTTAAAAGGGGCCCGGTAATCTATCTCCAAATATCATCTCACGAAGGCCATGGACCCGACCGAGTATCTTAAAAGCTTAAAGTGATCTTTTTTAAAATAGAGAGGTAAGGGTCTATGAGACGGGAACCCCACTTCCCATGGATGGGAAAGAGCTGAGCCGGATCCCTCCGGGCCAGAGGCAGTGTCTTCATTGGGAATTGGATGCTCATGAGTTTGTCCGTATCCAAACCAGATCATCGTTTTTTTATTTACTGCCTTTCCCTCTCTATTCTAAAAAGGTCCATTGATTAAGGAAAGAAATAACAAGAACCTCTTTTTTCCCCTCCTCGAATGATCTTTTTGGGAAGTGGGAGATCGATCCTGAGCGGCTTGCGGTTTCGATATTCTGTGTTGAAGTGAAGAGGACATCACCTATTCCCTGATCAATCTAGATAGCAATGGGATTATTTGGAGCTAGGATTGTAATGGCCACCATTTGTGGAGTTGAAGCCTGAGTATTTTCCTCTAAAATTTATATTTTCCTTAGGTCTTCTCCTCTAGCTATTGCTTGTAATTATTTTCTCCAATATTGCTAACTGGGATGTCCTCTTCACTTCTTACTAAAGTTATTCTATTATGATCTTATTTTGTTTATGGGAGAGTTAGCTTCTATTATGATCTTATTTTGTTTATTTTGGATATGAGGTTGGGCTATCTAGCCTTATTTGGTGGCCCCTAAATATCTCATCAAAACCTATTGCTTTTAGTATCCTATTTGTATGGCTTTAGATATTTTAATTTCCTTATTTTTGATAATCAATGCCATAGGGACTACCTTTGGGGTTAGCTTGGGCATAAATATGGCTAAATTCAACTTGTTTTTCATGGTATCAACTACTTACCTCTATGTGGATCTAGTAGACATTATTATTGTTGTAGTAGAGGCTACATAATCAAGTTGAGGTAGTGTGATTACTTCCTTCCCTTTTCAGTATTTGTTCCCTCTATTATAAATTGGACTATGTCAAAGGAAGCTGCAATTGCTATTTGAGTTATATTGAGAGCATCTAGTCAACTTTAGTGATGTCTTCAATATTAAATACAATCTCTACTTTCTCTGTTCCTTGGTTAACTACTTAAAAAATAAGGTTATGTAGTTCATCAAAAGTGATCACAGGGAAAAGAGGGGCTATTGATTTGAAAAAAATTCTCCTTAACATTATCAATGCAGGAGGATAGTCACCTACTCTCTCAATTTGGGTGCTACCTCTCCTATCATATGGAAATTTTTACCATACCTGTTCAATGCCTTCAGTAGTTTGGATGGATTCTTGAAGCTCATATTCAAACCTATCTATTATATGATGCACCCAAGCATACGGGTGTGTTTGCATAATTTTACCATAAGTTACTTTTGGGTCGTAGGGCCTCCATGTCACTTCTACAAAGTAATTTTCATCCATATCCCACATAGCCTTAAATATTGCTAAATATCCTTGGAATATATAATGCCTAAACCTAGATGATACTGACAACCAAGGTAATTTTCAATATGTATTTTCCAAATGCATTTTTTATTCCTCTACAGTTTGTTTAACTATTTCAAGTGTAGCCAAAAACATAGGGTAAAACTTTGGCAAGGCCTTTGGTGGAATATTTTCTCCATATAATATTATATAAGATAATTCTTCAAACAAGAAGTAATCCCATACTAATTTATCGTTAAATAAGGATGCAATCCCAGATCCTATCCTCATTTGGAGATCACCACATAACACGTCATGTATAGTTGTAATTTTTTTTTGAAGAACCATCCATAGTGAGAACGTCCTTCATGTATCAAGGGGAGTATTTCCTGTATGTCCCAGGTGTTTGTCTATCCTAATTTATTCAAGGTTTGACTGTCTAGTTGCCCTACTATGAGATGTATGAGAATCGAGTAATGGGAGAAAGGGGGTATTTTTTTACATTATTCTAAGATGGCTATTTTTAGTTAATCAATTGGACGTGCATTTGGTTATTCAATTCATCTTCCCATGCATAAATTAGAGGAGAGAAAACTCTATTACATAACATAGCTAAATGTATCACCTTTATTACTACCACACTCAAGTCTTTTGTCCCTAATACTATGTTTATCATGTCAATATAATCCATAACCCATGGTTCTAATGCACTTTTCTTGATAGGGAAGATGTATGATATAGTTTTGTATGGTTCAAAAAAGTAGCATAATAATGAGTAAGAACAACTTGCCAATATTAATGGTCAATTACCTATTGTATCAATTTTGTGTTGGTCTTGCTCAGTTGAAGCACTCTTTGTATGCTCTTTGGTGTGATCCTAAAAAATGGTTGATTGTTGACATATTTGAAGGATTTGGTCGATGAATCATATACCATAGCCAACCACACCAATAAATATGAAGAGAAATAGACTCTTGGACATACCAAATTTCCCATATTGTTGATCCATTTGTTGTAATGATGGGTTGATATCCTTTGTGAATTTTATTCTCTTCTAAACAAAACCATAAACAACCATGCACTACGTTGCAGGTTATCTTTTGATTTCTTGAAGAGAATCACCATACTATTCTCAACCTCCCATTCTTGAGCAATAATGAGACATTTTTCTAGCCCAAACTTCTTTGTGTATGCTACTAAATCCTTTTCAAGGGAAACTGGATCATCTAATGGCATATATAGGCTCTATCTTGTAGTAAATTTAATGGTATATTTAGTATTTGAGGATCATCAGGCATGCTTGATGAGGCTATCATGTTATTCATTTACTCTTTATCTCTTTCTCTATATAAAATTTCCTATAGCTCCCTTAAAAAACCTTGAAACACTCAATAATTCTCCTTCTGCAACTCTCTACTTTAGTTCTATGTTCTGGAAGTCTTCATGCAGACCATAAATAGATTTTGAGACTGGTTTTTGCATGAGGATATTTTGTCTATCAACCGTTTATTTTGAAATTTGCTAGTTAAAATTTTCCACCTCATCATCCCTTAACTGTAATACCTCGAGAATGATTTACCTCGAGCATACATGCGACTGATGAAATTTTTATATGCATGTCCTTTTCAATCATGTGTGCAATACATTCCTTTCTCTTCACATATTTTTGTTAGACATGGCTCTAGAAATGTTATATGTGGCTTAGTTCAAATTGTGCCATTTGGTTAGCACCTTTCTTTCTAATTTTTGAGAGTGATTGCCCATGTTATATTATGGTTTGTAAAACATCTCTTTATCTTTATTCACTGGCTATCACATACCATTATATCTATCTAGGTTTCGAGCATGTTGTTGGATGTTTTTTTGAATAATACAAATCTCCCTTTTGGTACTATGACTATTATATAAAACACACTCGACTTGGACTCATGTGCATTGTTGGATCTGACTATGGTGCATGCATGCCATGATATATTTATAATCTACAAGCACATTAGTATAAAGGGAGAAACTCAATAGGGGTTCTTGTGAGTATTGTAAAAGCTTTGAAATTATTTGATAAAATAATAGTCCTATTTTTTTCAATTATATTTTGAATCTTATGATGAGATTTATTTAATATTTCTTCATTGTGGAGGTCTAAGTCTATGATCAAGTTATAATATGTTTGTGGCCTCTCATTTATTGTCATACTCATTTTGACTTTTACCTCTATGTAATATATCTTCCTTCTATTGTGAGCGTGCTACTAGATAAACCTAATGATGTGTGTGCACTACTCATATTTCTAAAGTAGCATGTTATGTATGGAATAGGAGCATGTAGACACAAATGAAAAAGGGGGGTTCTTTATACCTTAGAAAAAATTTAATAAGCTCAAACATATCGACCTAGGGAAAAGGTCTTTGTGAAATAAGACTTGACCTTATTTTAAACTTTCAGACAAGTCAACCCCTATTTATTGCACATGTACCATGAGAATAAATCAGTGATGCATGTGCTTCTTTCATTTCCATATATGTGCTCAGAATTTAAGGAAAAGGGGGATCATGGAATATGGATACAATAGATTTTAGGAACATTTTGTGGAACCTTAGTGTTGAATACCTTAGGCCTAAAATTTTATAATTTATGATTGCCTTGACTCCTAAGTTTGGACAAGTCGAAGTATTTTACATGCATGCTCACCATAAAATCAAAATGGGGTTGCACATGCACCATCCATATTAATAAAGGTACATGATATTTATGTCAAAGAGGGTGAGTTAGACTTAAGGAAAATGGTTTATAATATTTCATTTATTTTGGGCTATTATCTTTCATGAAACTTTATGAGTGTGCACCCTTAGATGGAGTTGGGAGTGCACACACACGACTTATTTTTGTGAAGGTGCATGGTACTTAAGTAGTGGGGGGTGCATGGGATATAAAATTGTGGGAGATGTATTACCTTAGGATTATTAACAATGTTTTGCCTCAACAACTTGGGAATAACATATTTATGCAATGCTAAGGGATTTTTTTTTTTGCTTTTAAAATACAAGTAGGACACTCTTTGGTTCATGTGATCCAATATATCGTATAATGGGTGCATGTGCATTGTTGAAACTCAGAAAGATATACGATATATATATATATATATGAAGGGGTGCACTCAACTTAGGGATTTCTCATCAATACTTTGATTGATTTAATTAAATGTGCCCTGTGAAACTTTAGCTTTTGAATTTGAAAAATTTATCTTTGGACATTAAAGGTGACTAAACATCCTTTTCAAAAGATGTGTGCACATCATTGGATCTTCTTTTGATCTAAGCACACCGTTCAATTTATCTAAAGTTCAAGGTATTTAAACATAAAGGGAAAACTTTTAAGCATAGAAAGGCTTTAATAATTGAAAAAACAGTATGGAGACCCTTTTATAGTTCAAGCAAGTTGGTTCATGCATGCCATTATATTTCATTTTTAATCCATGCTTGCCACTCATATGCCAAAAGTTGCTCGATGCTTAAATGTGAACCTTAGGAAATTTTTGTAGAAAAAGGATGGTGATACAAGGAACTTTATTAAAAGGAGACCTAGAAAAATGATGATAATAATAAATATTAGAAATTATCATGTGTTAACCTCAAGGACTGAAACATTATCATTTGGAGGACCATGAACCATGTTTTTCTTAGCAAAATGTGATTCTTGAAACCTTTTGAGGATATATATATTTAAAAGGCAACCATTCTTCAAAGATCACAACATTTTAAATTATCCAATGTTATTTATTGGCAACCTTTCTTCTTTTATAACCATCTCATTTTAATTTTCTTACAAAACACACTTAGACTTTAGGAATTTTTAAAAGACCTTCCAAAATTTGAAATTAGGGGTATTGTTTGAGTTGGATTTTGAGGTCCAACATATCCTTTTCCCAAGGATGTTGTCTAGATGCTGTCTTCTAGCTTCCTAAGACCCTATTTGAGTCCCCTAAAGATAAATATAAAATAGAAATAGGTTATGCTTCCCCTAGCCTAAAAAAAGAAGTCATAAAAGGGGTCAATTGATGTATGTATTGAGCATAAAGTTGGGAAACATCCTAATAAATATATTAGGAAAAGGAAGATAAAATCAGTGATAGCTAATGGAATACAATAAATTATAAGAATGGAAGTGGGAAATACTTCATTGAAAAACAAATAAGGATAACTTCTAGTAGTTGCCAAAACCCCCTACCATTGGTGGGGGAAATAAACCAAATTCTAAATATTGCAAATAAATATCCTCTCATGGAATATAAGACACCTGAATGACCATTCCAAATAAAGACTTCTAGTTGACTTAAGAAAATATATTTTGCAAAAAATTATCTTCCTAAGAAACCAAAGTGGAGGATTGTAATATTGAAAGAGTTAGAAAGGCTATTTGGAAGGATTCTAGGTATTTTTCTAGCCTTAATTAAGGGGCCTTAGGGGGTATCCTTTATCTTTAGGATCCTGAGAAGCTGGATGGCTTGCTTATTTCAACCTTAGATATAATTACTAATATGCTTTTCTTCTATAAAGAGATTAAGAATAGGTGGGTCCTTTCCAATATATATGCACTTAATTCTTATTTTGGAAGGATTGTGTTATGGGATTCCCTAGGGAGAATGAGAGAGGCCTTTAAAAAATATATTTGGATGTTGGATAAGGACTTTCACTCCTCACTTTATCAATATGATAAAAAATAGGGAGATCCAATTGAGTCTAAAGGAATGGAATATTTTTTCGTTTTTGTAAATCAAAATGAAGTAATTTACATGGACCTAAAATAAAATAAATTCACTTAGATCAATAGAAGGATAGGTAGCTAGCTTATTCAGATAAGACTAGATAGGGTCCTAATTTCTAAAGAGGTATGGCTTCCTTTGGGGATGCTTCCTTATGTTCTCTTCCCAAAGTGGGATCAAACCATAATAATTTAATTCTTGAAACATTCTAGGCCCCAAATAAAATTCTTAGACCCTTCAAATTTGAAGTAATGTAGATCCATCCCCAGATCTGGAGGCTAATATAAAGGATTGGTGGGCATATAATTTTTTGATCCTTTACTTTCCCAAATTGCTAATAATATTAAGTTACTCAAAGTTAATATCAAAGTAATATGCTTGTTGTGGTGCAGTGGTAAATGCCCTGGGTGCTGGTAGAGGCCGACCCAGGTTCCATTCCCCTTGTCTCCATCCTGTAGATATATGGTATAGTTAGGAATGTCCTATGTGCTGGTAGAGACCGATAAGGCTCCATTCCTCCTATGCCCAACCTGTTAAAAGTGGCACCTCAAAAGGGGTGTTTTCCACTATAAATTAGTTTTAAAACCAGGTGTTGTAGGTGAGTTGGAGAGGAGAGGAAAATCCTCCAAGGGAGGTCCCAGGTTAGAATCTCCACCCTACAAAAAATTTGAATTGGGTACCCAAAATCCAATTGATAATGTTGGTGCGGGTAGGGCTGGGTGCGACTCTTGGTTGAATTTGACGGTGTAGAACCGCCTATTCATGGTCTCTTAGACCAAGGCGACCCGCAAGGGGTTTTTTGCTTTTAAAAAAAAAATAATATCAAAGTAAAAAACAAAACTCTTTTAAAGCATATCTTCTGAAAGGAGGAACTAAGAAAGAAATTTAAGAAGATAGAATTTTCCATTGAATCTGGATACCTGTACCAGTATACTAGAGATAAGGAGAAATTGATTCTAATGGACTATCACAACATTTTGGATAGTGAAGATATGTTATGGAGAAAAAAATAAAGGAGTATTTGTCTTAAATATGATGACCATAATACCAAATTCTTCCATATTTCAACCTTAAGGAACAAAATTAAAAATAGAAATAGAGAGCTACTTAATACATATGGCTTTAAATTGGAGGACATTCTTAAATATCAGGGTTGAAGCTATTATTTTTTTAAAATATCTTGGATTTTAATGAGGATAGTGATGGCTTGGAAGAAATGAACCTACTTTCTAATATCCTTCCTTATTTTGGATGAAATGAATTCCCACTTAATCATCCCATTCAAGTATGATGAGATTAAAAGAACTATTTTCACTATGGGTAACCTAAAAGCTCCTAGTCTTGATGGATTTCCCCCCTTTTTTCTATTTTTTTGGCACATTCTTGGTAAGGATATTGGGGAATCCTTTAAGGATATTCAAATATTTGAATTTATTCTAAAATATATAAATTCTACCTTCCTAGTTGGCATTCCCAATAAATCAAGAGCCAAGGACTTCAAATACTATAGACCCATTAGTGTTTGTAATACCATGTACAAAATTTTGACCAAAATCTTGTCTATCATAATAAAAAGTTGTTTGCCTTGTATTATTCATCCCACCCAAGGAGTCTTTGTGGTAAGAAGGCAAATTTTGGATGGCATTATAACAATCCATGAGCTTGATAATTCTATGGAAAAGAGTGGAAGATTTGGTTTATGCCTTAAGCTAGATATGAATAAGGCCTACCGCAAAGTCACTTGGGACTTCCATCTAAAATTCATGGCTAAATTTAGTTTTAATCAAATATGGTTAAGTTTGGTAAAATAATGCATTTCAACTACTATATTCTTAGTCATTATTAATGGTTAGATTCCAAACTATTTCAATATTCCAAGGGGTATTTAGTAGGGTGATCCTCTCTTCCCATATATCTTCTTTTTTATGGTTAAATATCTTGGTAGATCTCTAAAAGTTACATCCCTCAAGAAGACTATAGATGGAATTAGATCTGCCCTATCTCTGGATCCAATCACTCATTAAAAATTTAAGGATGATACTCTCTTAACTACTTCTACCTCTATTCCCCAAGCCAAGAAAATCAAGGACATCTCATATTATTATGAGAGAGTTATGGGTTAGAATATCAATTTAATTAGAAGTAAAATCTTCTTCATTAATAATTCTCTCAAGAGGCAAAGGAAGATTGCTCAAATTTTGGGGTGCAAAATAGCTAAATTTCCTTTGATCTAACTTGGGATTCCCCTATTTAAAGGTATATTAAAAGAGAATATCTTGGATTCTATGATGGAGATAATTCAAAGGAAACTTGTTGGTTGGAAAGGGGCCCTTGTTATCCCAGTAGGTAAATATTAGTTAGTGAAATTGAATCTCTAAATAATTCCTATATATATTTTTATCTCTCTTTAAAATCCCTGCTAAAGTGGCCCAAAAAATTTAACATATCCAAAAAACCTTTTTTTTGGTCATGTTCCAAGGAAAATATGAGATTCTTTCTAGTCTCATGGGATTAGGTCTATAACAAAAGAGAAATTTAAGGTCTAGGATTTAGAAATTTGAAACAAATGAATAAATCTTTAATGGCAAAGCAAAGCTAGAAGTTGTTTAGGAAAGAAAACCTAGGCTAGACCCACATTCTCTCAACCAAGTATTTGAACCAAAATAATAATTTTATAGTTGATTCCCTTCCCTCCTCAAGATCTAATTTTTGGCTTAGTATCCTTATAACAAAGTTTCTTATTCTTAAGGTGTGTAGATAAAATTTTGGGAATGGTAATAAAATTAATTTTTGGGAGGACCCTTGACTACTAGACTTCCCTCATATTTTAGTTGTGAAGCTGAAAAATTGGCTTCTCTATTGTACCAAACCCACTAATTTTATGGAAACAACTAATGGAAAGAAAAAATAGAAATTCCTTTATCTTCTCAACCTTAATCAAGAAGAACAAGATGGCATTATATTCTTAAATGATAAATTGATAAGTCAAGTAATTACAAATTTGTATAAGGAAGACTCTATTTTTTGGAAAGATGAAAATGATGGCTCTTTCTCTATAATATTCGTTTACTTTATTTATTAAGTTGACCATGTCACTTGGTTTCCTAGTAGGAATACTTGAATTAAAAACTTCATCCCTACAGTCAATTTATTTTTTTGGTTGACTATATAGAATACAATTTTGACCATTGAAAATTTCCAAAAAAGGAGGGTGTGTCTCCCTAATAGGTGCTATCTTTATTAAAAGTGTGATGAAACATCAGACCATTTATTCTTATTGTTCCATTCTCCCTAGAGGTTCTCATTCCCTTTTGAATAACCTTGGGGTTTTCTAGGTTGTCCTGTGTCTCCTTTTGGATGTTTATGATCAATGGAAATCCCCCTTAATCTAAGACTATGTTTCTCTGGTCCTTTAGCTTCCCTCATATTATTTTGGGAATTGGAAGGAAAGAAGAAAAAAGGACTTCAAGGACTCAAAAATATATGTTATATTTGTTATATCTAGGATCCTCTATGCTGTTGTGGAAAACATCTCAAGCTTACTCTTGGAAAATAATGGGGTTTATAAAGATGAGGATAATCTAGAGAATAAGTTGGGTCTTCTACATAGGAATAGAGATATGGTGCAACCTGGATTGTTAATTAGATCCTAAGTTAAATGGATCTAAGGGAGAAATTATTCTTGCGTATGCTAAAAATATGGGAATTTAAAATAATCATTTTTTGGAAGATAGAGCTCTTTTTTAGGGGACAACTTTGTTGGAATCTCTAGATTACAAAAAAGTTACCATTGAATGAGATTCTCTAAATATTATCAAATTTGCAATTGGTTACAAAACCCCTGGTTGGAGTATAACAAACATAGGAATCAAAATGATATATTCAACCCCTAGAAGAGGTTCAAATAAAACACATTTACAGAGAAGAAAACAGATTGATGAATAGCTTGGCAAACCTCAACTTGCATAAAAATGGAAATTGGGAGGAAAAGTTTCTCTCAAGGTCTATCTCATATGTCGTAAGGGTATTTTTTGAGATATCTTCTCTATTTTATTTTTCTATGTGGTGTTTTAAATTTTTAATCCTCATTGTGGTGTAGTTCTCTAGTGTTTTTGAGATAGACACTTTTCTTTTCAATAGCTTAAGAAGAGTCATTTGGCACCATTAGTGCATTTTTTTGAAGTTTAAAATTTTAAATTCCCATCAACGTCATCCTCTCTTCCTGCTTGAGCTACACATGGATACCATTCAGGTCTCACTAGAAAATAAAGAAATTTTGTACTCCTTGGTCAATTAAAAATATGGGAGTGGTCACTTCATGATTAAGAGGTAGGTTAACTATCAATATTTAGAGTGGATAATTCCTCTGTGGTTGGTTGTCACATATTTTTAGCGTGTCATAATCCTCCTTTATTTTGATGTTAGAATTGTATCCACATATTTTTGAAATTCAATCTAGATGGTTATGTCTTGGTTGAGGATCATCTCAAGATAATGTGACTGATTATGACTCATTTAATTTCATTCCCTTCTATTCATAGCCATGTGATTGGGAGTAGGTTTTGCATAAGTGTTTTCTCAAATTTTATTCTTAGTTTAATTTGTCATTCTTGTGGTGCATGTCATTCTATTATTCATCTCACTCTTATGCATAAGAGTGACTTGGACCGACTCCCTATTCTCGGGTGTGATTATCAAGAGCTAAGGTGGTAATAATATGTCTCATCCAAAGCATACCTTCCTTTCAAAACTCATGTCAGTATAATGATTTCTACTTTATCCCCTTAAAATTTTTATGGTTATCATCATATTGGGTGGACTCTTGTATTCTCCTTATTCCCAAGCATTGCTACCTCTTTGGATCTTTGGAGAGTTTTTTATTTTGTGAGAATTGGTTCAACTTTTTTTTGGCTACAAATATACTTCATAGATATTTTTCATCCATGGACCATGTACCAACCCTATTGTACTAAGGTTTATGGGTTAAAGTCATTGATGACTTTTGAGACATTTTCTATAGGAGCTTACCAAAATTTTCCTTTAACTATTGTCTAACACAAGATCTCAAGTATGGCTGTGAAAGGGAGTAAGGGGGAAGGGGGTATGGTCGGTGAATTTTATAAGGTGGAACCTATGATTCTTAGGATAAGTGATAATATTAAAGATATTATGAAGAAGGGGGGATCCTAAAATTTATTTTGAGGTTCAATGGGTATGATAGGGACTTCTATCTTCAAGTAGTCCACTCTTAGAATTCCATATCTAAATTTTTCTCATTATTAAATTTACTAGTTTACCTATCATAAGAGATTATCTGAATAGGAAGAAGCACTCCCTTACAAAGGAGTTGAAGATGTTCTTGGGATATGATGAATAAATAGAAAAAATCTAGAATGCAATCCTTAGGAGCTCCCTTAAATCCCCCTAGGATAGGTTCCTACTTGTCATCATGGAGTATTTAATCTTGATAACAACCCTAACATCGTTAGAAGCTCTCATTTTTCCTTCTTGAATCAACTTAGATGTTAAATATTCCTACTTTCCTATTTAATTCATTGGAGAAAACTATTCTACAAACCAATAAAGGAGACTCTATAGACCCAATTCACCAAGATCTCATAAAGTTTATCTATGATTTCATGGTGAGAATATGTACTAGAGTGGAGGTGTTTAACCAGACAATAGCCAGATATTGATTAGTGCTCCTATTAGATAGTTTAAAATTGGTACCTCTCCCTCTATTTTGAATAATGATTCTCTTAATACTCTACCCCATTTAAATTTTATCATGTTCTTTTCAAGCCCAAAGCTACCCTTGGGTCTAAGGAGCTAGAGATGAAGAAGGAAAATAGTGGTGTCAAAACTACCCCTAGGGCTAAGGACTAGAGCTAAATAAGGAGAAAGGTGACATTGTTGTTCAACCTAGAGGTTCCAGAGGTAGTAAATATAGGCCTAGATGCTCTACATGCTTAAGATCCAAGGACACAAAATTTGAAAAGACCATCCTCTGCATTCCAAACTCTTATAACTCTGAGGAGTCCTCCTTGGTTACCTGAAAGAAAACTAAAATATCTAAGGGGACCGCTACAAGAAATTTGAGGATTTTAACCTTACCACAACACCCTATCAGTATTCCCAAGTCTATTAGGGGTGTTATAAATGTTCTAAGATCCCTGATAAGCATTCTAAAAATATCTACCTCCTTTGTAGATGAAGCTAATATGATGATGGATTGGATCTAGTGGGAGTAGATTGACTCTAAGCTAGGAAAGGAACCTAAAGAGGATGTTGACATGGAGGATTTATGGTTATCTTGGTCCTCTTCGTTCTCCTATTTCCCCCTCTTCCATTTCTATTTATCCTCTATTTTTTGGTTTGGTTCCCTCTTGATGTTAGATTCCTTTGGTTGCGATAGTTTCAAGTTTATTTATTTTTTGTTTCATCTTGGGTAGCTTTGGCTTCTAGTATGTAAAATTTTAAAGGAACCTTTCAAAACCTTCATATACCTAATTAAAAAACATTATTTGTTATCTAATTCCCACATCTATATTTGTTTATGACATTAATAAAATTTTGTGAATCCCTCTCAATTGAAACATATTCCATTTTTTCTATTACAATTATAATCGCTATAAGAAGTACTCTAACCTCAAAATATTTGTTAGTTGAATTTTTATATGATTTTAAGTAAGTGAGGAGAGTTTTACTTTGATTATTTGGAAAAATACCACTTCTAATGGCTTTTTCAAAATTTCCTTTATAAATACCATCAAAATTAATTTTGATAAACTCAGTTTTCAAAAATTTCCACTTTACCCTACATCAAAGTGGATCCTTTGTTTTAATGTTCAGTATATGTTAAAATCCTATAACCAAGTTGTTACTACTTTTTTATGCACTTGATACTTACCATGATGAACACCATATCTATAAACATCATATAAGAGGCAATAATATCGTTTCCAATCTTGGGCATGATTTTGTGATTTATTTTTTGAAATTTATATTATTTATTTCAATCTATAAATTAAAAAAAATAATGATAGGTCCAATTATCCACATAATACATAGTACTTTAGCTTTGAAATATTTAATCCAATATTTCAATCAACTCTTTCAATGTTGATAGAGCTACCTAATATATTTTTATATTCCTTTAAATGTAGGCCAAAATGGTGTGAGAAAAGGGATAATGAAGAAGTAATTGGACTGATGTGTCTAGATCCTTCTCACACAAGGCACATATAGGAGGTCCATGATATCCTCTTCTTTGTACATTCTCTTTGATGGACTTTTAGCCAGATTAAATCACAGATCCCAATATCTAGGATCTTAAACAAATTCAATATTTGAGCATTCAATATAAATGGCCAATATGAATTAATATAACATTCATAAAATAATATCATTCAACAATATACTCACAATATTATTAATGAATCAAATATAGATTTTATCAATACAATTTTCTTTGATTACAATAAATGAAGCTTTGTATATGTATCGTTTCATATTCCACACATAAGACAAACCTCTTATGTCTCTTGACTTTACATATTATCATATACATGTGACTCTTCACTTACATATTTAGCACATATACACATGACACTTAACTAACCTATATGATACATTGCACACACTTGCACACTTACTTACATGACATCTGCACACTCTCACATTCTACACACTTGCACACATTACTACATGACACTTGGACTCATCCTACACCTAGACATAAAATTTAGGGAAAATATAAATCACACACCTAATCTAATAATTCACACCCTATTCTAATATTTATAATATGTACAATGGTACCATGGGTGTATATTAACTTCAACCAAATAATATAATATTGTTCAATCCCTCCTATATTACATTATTTGGTTATTTAATACTTTAGTCTTTAATCTTTGATTCTTGCTTTTGTCCTTCAATTTTAGCTTTGGCATTGCTTGAGATTTTGGTGCTGATTATTAACTTGTTTCCTTTAGTATTGATTAGAATTTCTTTATCTTTAGCTATTTCTGTTTGGCCCTTTGCTTCACTCTTCTTTTATCTACTTGTTTTTATCTTTAGCTATGGTATGGTTGCTAGTGTGACTTCAGGATAATGAATTAGAAATTTATCACAATAATACATCTTAAGAATATTGAAATTTAAATATTCCATATTGAAGTTAACATATGCTTCATTCAAATCAATTGTGTCACAACTAACATCTTTCATTTTAATTTTTTCTTGCCTTTTTTCTTGATAAATCTCAAGAGTGAGTAATTCCATGTACACTACTATATCTACTTTAGTAGGGAATATAATATCATTTTGGGAATTCCGCCATGCTCCAAAAAGTTTTTCATGAAGATAGTTGGTAATTTTTAGAGTTTTGTCTTGTCTTTTTTCTTGATAAATCTCAAAAGTGAGTAATTCCATGTACATTACTATCCCTACTTTAGTAGGCAATATAATAGCATTTTGGGAATTCCACCATGCTACAAAAAATTTTCATGAAGATAGTTGATGAATGTTGTAAATTTTTCATCTTTGGCATTTTTTAGAATTGAAGATAATTTTTCTTTTCTATTTGATATATTCTTGTTTTCATAAAAATCATCCATCAGTGTGTATAGAATTTTATTTTTTCCAATATTTTTTCACTATTTCTAAAAATACATTTTTAATAATTTCTTCCATAATAAATACCTTTGATGTTGAATACCTTATTTCTCCTAAATTTAATTCAATTAATAACTTCTTCAATTTTATTATTTCCAATTCTTCAAACTATTTCCTTTGGAGTAGAAATCCTTATTTCTCCAAATTTTAATTCAAAAAATAATTTCAATCTTCAATTAATAACTTCTTCAATTTTGTTATGTTTAATTCTACAAACTAATTTCTTTGGAGTAGTAATCCTTATTTCTCCTAAATTTAATTCAATTAATAATTTCTTCAATTTTGTTATTTTTAATTCTTCAAACTAATTCCTATAGGGTAGAAATATTTATTTCTCCAAATTTTAATTCAAAAAATAATTTCAATCTTTTATTCAAGCAATCAATCTTCTTCAAATTTCTTCTTTTACCAAATTTCAAATTTTAATTTGCAAAAATAATCAATCAATTTTTGCATTAAATCAATTTTCAATAATCAAACTCAATTTATCAAAATCAAATAATCAATCCTTATCTCTCCAAATTTTAAAATTTCAAATTGTAAAATTAATTTACAATCAATCAATCTTCAATAATAAAATTCTTTAAATAATTAATTCTTTAATTCAATTATTCAATTATAAAATTCAAACAATTAATCCTTATCTCTCCAAATTCAAATTTTGATTTTCTTATCTCTCCAAAATTCAAATTTATTTTTAATTCAATAATTAATTTAATATTCACCTTATCTCTCCTAAAAGCATTAATCAAATAATAATTTAAATTTTGCACCTTATTGCTCCTAGAAACTTTAGTGCTCAATAAAATGATATTCACAAAAATATTTGATTTGAAAAAACTTACCTCCCACTTGCTCCATGCTTGGTCTTGTAGGCCAAAAATTGGCTACATCTCTACCTAGCCAAATTTTTACAAAAAAATGACTAAGTGTGAAGGAAAAGCAAAAGTGTTGAAATCAGCTTAAAAATGAGAAGATGGATGAATTCACGCTTGTCATCCTCCTTTTTATTCACCGTGTAAGTTTGAAAGACATCTAAAATAGAAAAGCACCATGATACAATGAAAACTGAGAAGCACCAAAAGGGGGGCAAGTTGAAGAAGGGATGTAGTCTACGTTTCTAAACCACCTTCATATTAAGGGTGCAAGTGAGAAAACACTACAAAAGTTATCTAAAAGAGAAAAGCACTGAAATGAAGATACAATGAAGAAGTCAATAAAGTTATGTTTCTCTACCATCTTTACAATCATCGTACAAACAAGAAAATGCTAAAAAGAGACCCGAATAGAGAAGCTTCAAAAATCACCTAAATTAGAGAAATTTCAGCAAGCAACTCTTTCTTGCCCGCTTCATATCATGATTGAAGAGTAATAAAAGGCCAAAAATTGATAAGGTCAAAATGGCAAGATATTGTGTTTCTCAGACTCCTCAAACGCGTAAAACAAAAAGGGCCAAAATATGGTAAATCTCTAGAAAAAAGAACACAAGAAAGAAGATGTGATTGAAGAGCAACAAGATTTTCTTATTATCACCATGTAAATGTAAAATAGTGCTACAGTGGCCAATCATAGTTGTCCGATAATAAAATCCACAATAGATATTAAACCCTTATTTTCCATGCAGATATTTTGTGAATTTTTGTGTGTGTAATTCAAAGAACAGATAAAAGTTAAATCTAACATCATGGAGGTCAAATAAAATGGTTACAATCCATAATCTTCTAGAACCTCCTCATGAACCAGAATGGATTGCAAGAACCATCGACAATGATGATGAGCTCGACCAGAAGATGGTTGCAACAGAATCAATAAGATGCAGCTGATAGACATCATGAACAATAAAGTGGCCAAGAAGATCAAGAAAAAATCAAGTTAATTGTAATGCTTAGAGATAAATATGATTGTAAAATCTATAAATAAAGGTAGTGACCTCATTTCAAATGGTCAGATTTGGAGTGTTTTCTTGCACTCTTGTGTAATTATTTCCAAATTGATGAATGAAGCATTACAAGGTATTCTTACCTCAAACTTGTGCCTATGTTGAATGGTTGATATAATTCTTTGAAATTATCTCTTCCTTGCTGCTATGGTTAGTCTATTCTATTAATTTGAAAAGCTAACTTAGAGTAAATTGAGATAATCGGTTCTACATACATGCTTTTTGAGAATTCTATTTTTGTTAATCAAGGCATTGATCTTATTATGTTAATTTGGATAATTAATTCTTTAGATGTTTAGAATAATTTTGTGAGCATGCAAAAGTTATTAATATTGTAATTACATAAGTTTTAAATGTTGTTAGTCCCAAAAGCTACTTTTCAAATCTAATTTGTTAGAGATATTATGTGGATGTCTATGCGGTTAGCTTTACCTATACATTCCATATTCATACATTTATAACCCTACCATTTCTATCCCTAAGATTTTACTATTTAAGCTAAATAGATTCAACATTCATTAAGTTTACAAGGTATACCAACCTACTATGGAGATTGAACCAAAGCTATTTGATTCTTCCAATGTTTAGTGTGGGCTATGATTAGTGGATGCTTGCCTTCAAATTATTAGAGATTATAATCACAATTCTAGCATTTGTTAGATGACAAAATAGACCAAAATAGTTTTTGGCATGCTCGGTGGGACATCATCCATAAGAAATTAGAATATTAAGGAAGTGGCGACCCTTATTTTTTTAAAGAAATCAGATCTACTTAGTGACTCTTATAAGAAGGATACCTGATTTAGTAACCAATAATATTTATGTTTATAAATATTTGTGGTATAAAACTCAATAAATATTACCCGAGGAGGTCAAATATAAAGCTACCTAGATCTAACAGGAAAAAATCCTTGGATAATTTGATGGCTCTGCTAGAGAGAAAGCTTAGGAGCCACAACATGATTATTTTTATTCCCTAAAAAATTACTCACTACATTCTAGGTTGGATGGCCTGAAAATATTACCCTCCCTAGTATGATACAAGACCATTAAATATCTCTATCCTTCATGAAATCTTGAATATCATATTGAAAAAACTACCTAGCTATGAAGAAAAAGAAAAATCAGCTAAAGAGCATTGTCAATATATAGCATGGTTATCCTCAGTTTACAACATTATGGATGAAGATATCATGATTAGGCTATAAGTCCCTAGAAGATAAAAGCATCTATAATTGGATGGAATTATCCAAATCCTTCATTGATGAGTTCGATGATATAGGAGACCCATTTTTATTGCTCACTTAGTTTTCACTTATAAGAAGGGATTCTTAGGAAATTCTTCTCGATTTTAATGTATATTTAAAAATGACATGGAGGACGATACCCCAATAGTACCAGCCTTCCCATTCACAAGCATATCTCTATTACATTCATACCCTCCACCCTGATCTAAGTATCCTAGTCCAAAAATCCAAAGAGAAGAGGTTCCCTTAGATTTTCAAAGAGGCTATCCAAGATAAAAATATATTGATCACAATGAGTAAGCTTCCCCCTGTAAAGGTCAACTCTACCTTCAATAATAGATCCTATGAAGTTTCACCACTGGGAAGAAAGGATGAGTGTATCCTTGATTACCATAGATATTATTACCTCACAGGTCAAGAGCTAGATTAAATGGAATAGTGATTTGATTGGTGGAATGGACACAAAAAATTAGATTCACTAGATGAAAAAGAAGTCTAGGATTATGGTAAATAAAATTTTGAAAATAACTAGGCTTTAACACCAATTTTAATGACCAGTGTTATTCATACGGAAGTCTCACAACCTAAATAGCAAGGAAGAAATCCATAGATATGGATAGCAGTCAAAGGATAAATAGGAATTATGATCTCCAAACTACCTTAGTTCAAAATGAAGTCATTACCAAAAGGTAAACAAATATTCAAGAAGTAATTCCACCAGTAATTACTTAGAGATAAGAAATATTTTAAGCTTGTAGATATTTATAATTTTTGGCTCTAGCCCTAAAAGGAAGAAAAGAAAGGGTGCAATGATTCTAGATATTACTCAAACCTCATATGCAACCTAGACAAATTTTTATAGAATATTTTCTAGTGTGATCGAAAGTTAGTTTGGTTAACACTTCTTTCGGGATTGAATAGCATGCTACATATTTGAAAAATAGAACTTTGTGTTCTCAAGAGAAAAAGGAGATATGTTATATGTTAGTTTTTATAAAAGGGGGTATTTTGCACAATTGTATAATTTATCCCAAAGTTGAAGTATCAATAAAACCCCTATATATCTATGAAATTTTAAATCTGGTTATAGAGCATGAAGAATCCAAGTGTCTCAAGTTCAAGGGAAGGACTATAAAAACCGTAGGAATTTTAAAACACTTCATGATGATTTTATAAGGATAACCCGATATGGTTGTGGTGCATGATGTAATAGTTATAGATATCCCTATTATTTTTTATATATGCCTTTTTGGGTATGACTTCAACAACTCAGGGGTTTCACCTCGAATATAAGAAAAATATGATAAGAATTAATCAAAGAGAAGGGAAAATTAAAAATATTTAACAAGGTTCTTTGCTCATTCATCATAGAAATATATAAGTGGGATTAGTCCTACATGCCCCTCGACGTCATAAATGATGCTAAAATAATGGTAGATATCTTCATGGGAAAATAATCCAGTACCATGTCATCCTGGGCATTATGGATAGTTGAGAGTGTCGATGTTCTCACATCAAAAGTTACTTGAGGGTTTTCCTTTTTGTTTCACATGAGCGATAAGAGAAATTAGAGATATCCAGACTTAATGTTTTTTCATTTTTATATGTGTGAAGATCTACAGAAAGATATGATGGCTCAGATACCTCACCAAGAACAAGTGGGTCAGGTCTCTAAAATTGATGAACAATCATTAGTTACATTCATTCATCACCTAAAGAGTGGTATAGAATTTTATTCTTGTTCAAATATAAAGGAGTTAAATGAAATATCTGATAAAGGATACAAATAAGAGTACAAATATAGAGTTATATGGTCAATATATTACAGATTTAGGGGATAATATATAAAATATAATAAAATATTTAGAGTTAGTTGGGCGTGGACTCCTCCATACCAATTTTTGTATATATAGCCAATAAAAAAATAAATTGTAGAATAGGGTCATCATAATTAGAGTAGGACAACTCCCTGGTGGGATTTCATCCATGTAAGTTTTTTACATGCATGATCCAGGTCAATTAAGAAATATTATGAAATTAGAGCATGGGTACAAACGTAGAAATAAAATTATTTTGACCCTGCTACACAATGGATGAAACCAAATTAATCTACAAAAATAAAATTCAATAAATAATAAAGGTCACAAGGATGGAACCAAGTGAAAGATGTCATACCCTGAGTAAAATGAGCTCAGTAGAGGGCAGGGTGACATGAGTGAAAGGACTCAAGGGAAAGCATCAGGTTTGAACATATCAAATATCTCATGGAAAACTCCTACAACATTAGACCATGTCATCAACGGGTGAAGGTACCCCCCCTCGAATTGACTATAAAAGGAAGAACATCACTCTGAAGATAAAGAATGAAGAAATCATAAGAAATATGGGTCCCAGAATATAGATAAGAAGTTATAGGAAGGTGTATAAATGGTTGAGAAAATTATTTTTTGGTTATACCAAGAATAGAAATAAATTCAAGAAAGTCAAACAGTTGTCCACTTTGTGGCAATCTATCTGGCTTGGAAGTGCCTTTGCACCTCGACGAAATATACATATGCAATTTTTACATCGATGGAGTATACATATGGAGGTATAGTATCATGCACAGTTTCATCATTTTATGTACCTCTAATCCTCTTGATTTTTTTCCTTCCTTTCATATTTTCTAGTATGTTTATATTCTCTCCCCTCTCCCTTCTATAAAATCTCACTTTTCGATCTCTTTCTTGTTTTCCCCTTTTTTTTCTATGGATTTTCATACCCTGTTTTGTTTATCTCCTTTCATTTCCACTCCTTTTTATGTGTATTATTTTTTTTTTTGAATTTACATGGTGGAATCGGTAGCCGCCATGAATTCGGGCAGGTTGTCCAGCTTTTTATGGCCGCCACAGTATTCTGCGTTGTCTACCATAGAAGCCACCACACAGATCTTCACGCAGTCCACCCCTATAACCACCATGCCATAATCATTTTAAACCTTTTACACCACTGAAAGCACCAAGAAAGGGACAAGCGTTCAGTCCGACGAGGCCCGAGATTTGAACCTTGGACCTCTGCCCCCTTATGGGGTTTGGATGAACCAATTGGTATACACCTCAGACCTTCTTTTTATGTGTATTATGAGGTTCACTTTATAGTCTATAAAACCTCCATATACTTCCTTTATGTTTTAGTGTCACTCTATCCTATTTTATCTTGAGTATTACAAATATGGTATTTATTATCCTTTTCCTCCCTCAATGTTTCGAAAGGCTTTGTCACATTCCCAAAGGAATTGTTCATTCATGGATAAGGCGGTCTGAGTTTTGTGACTTTCCAAGTAAATTTTCTTGAGAGGTGCCATAATGTACATTAAAAATTGGCTACATCTCTACCTAGCAAAAAGTTTACAAAAAATTGACTAAGTATGAAGGAAGATGTAAAAGCACTGAAATCAGCTTAAAAATAAGAAGATGGATGAAGCCACACTTCTCAGTATTCTTTGTATTCATTGCATAAGTTTGAAAGACATCTAAAATAGAAAAGCATCGTGAGACGACAAAAACTGAGAAACACTAAAAGGGGGGCAAGTTGAAGAAGGGAGGTAGTCCATGTTTCTTAGCCACCTTTGTATTAAGGGTGCAAGCAAGAAAATGCTACAAAAGACATCCAAAAGAGAAAATAACTAAAATTAAGACACAATGAAGAAGTCAGGAAAGCCACATTTATCTACCATATTTACAATCATTGTGTAAAAAAGAAAGCAAAAAAAAGAGACCCAAATAGAGAAGCTTTTAAACCCCACCTAAATCAGAGAAAGTTCAGCAAGCAGTGCTTTCTTGTCCACTTTATATCTAGCATGAAAATATAAATGCAATAAAAGGCCAAAATTTGAGAAGATCAAAAGGGCAATATACCATGTTTCTCAAAATCCTTTGTCAAGAATGCATAAAATAAAAAGCATCGAAATATAGTAAATCTCTATAAAAAGGAGCACAAGAAAGAAGAAGTGATTGAAGAGAAACAGGTTGTAATTCTCTGTTTCCTTCATTATCATCACTAAAATGTAAAACAACGCTAAAGTGGCCAATCACAACCATCCTATAATCAGAACCATGATAGATATTAAACCCCTATTTTCAATGTAGATTTTTGGTGAATTTTTGTGTTTGCAATTCAATGAATAGGGAAAATTTAAATCTGACATCGTGGAGGCCAAATCAAATAGTTATAGTCTAGAACCTTCCAAAACCTCTAGATGAACCAAATTCAATTTTAGATCAACAAATGAGAATGGATTGCATGAACCACAAACAATGATGATGAGTTCAACCAGAATATGGTTGTAACAGAATCAAGAAGATGCAACTGGTGAACATCATGAACGACAAAGTGGCCAAGAAGATCAAGAAAAAATAAAATTCCTTGTAATTCTTAGAGATATATATTATTGTAAAATCTATAAATAAAGGTAGCGATCTCCTTTCAAATTGTCAACTCTAGAGTGTTTGCTTGCACTACTGTGCAATTCTCTACAAATTGATAAATAAAGCATTACAAGGGATGTTTACCTCAAACTTGTGCATATGTTGAATGGTTGATGTAATTATTTGAAATTATATCCTCCTTACTGATATGGTTAGTCTATTTTGTTAATTTGAAAAGTTAACTTAGAGTAAATTGAGATAATCAGTTCCACATACATGCTTTTGAAGAATTTTATTTTTGTTAATCAATTTGTTAGAGATATTGTGTGGATGCCTATGTAGTTAGATTTACTCATCAATTCCACATTCATACATTTCTAACCCTACCATTTATATCCCTAAGCTTTTACTGTTTGAGCTAAATAGAGTCAACATTCATTAAGTTAACAAGGTATACCAACCTTCTCTAGAGGTTGAATTAAAGCAATTTGATTCTTCCAATGTTTAGTCTAGGTTGTGATTAGCGGGTGCTCACATTCAAATTTTAAGAGATTATAATTATAGTTCTAAAATTTTCTAGATGAAAAACTAGACTACAACAAGTCTTTTTCAAACTTGTTATATGATGTCAGAGTGCATCAAAATCATAAAGGTACATCAATCTTGTTAGGGCATGTTAGGATCGCTAGGATGAATGAGTATCATTGGTGAGTAATGTTCGAATATTTCCAAACCTACCACCTTAGAAATTGAAACTTCTCCTCTTCTAGTGCCATATCTATAGCTATCACAAACACTTTGTGACAATTCACCTTCCTTATCTAGCTAGTTTCACTTTGGCTCTTCTACAAGTGCTAGCTAATATATCTAGCTATTTTCACTTTGACTCTTCCATAGGTGTTAGCTAATTTATATGGCTGATTTCATTATCTCTCTCATAGACATTAACTTCTATTATTTAGCTGATTTCACCTTGGCATTCTCATAGGCTTGACTCTCTACTTCCAAATGGCAAGTCTCTTAGCTATTCAAATGATTCATCTTCACACTTAGACCCATTTCTCAATATCTTTTCATTCTCTTTGGTAGACATAACACAAATATATTTTATTAGATTGCTTTCAATAAAAAACAATTCACAATAAATGTTTCTATATTTAATTGCTCATAATCTACCTTAACTTAGGCTTTGCCTTCAATAAATAACCATTGCTATTTAGTCCACATTCTCTTAAATGAATGTATAACTTTTGCTTGCATATATTAACTTTGTAAAAACCATTAGGGTAAAAATAACCTAAAATAATAATCTTATTTAGCCTATTTTTTCTTCATGTGTATTTATCTATAAATATCCTTCTTATCTTAATCTCCAAATTCACACCAGAGTACTTTTATGCTAGCTTATATATAATTCTCCTTTAATAATTTCAACCTTTCAAGTTCACACTAAATATTTTTTGGTGCTAGCTTTATGGCGAATAAATTTTTATAGAGTCTACTCAAAGTAGCTCTAATAGATAATTTTGCAAACCTTTTGTCTTGAATGTGTCTATTGTAGACAATTCTCCAAGCTTCTTACCTGGCTTGAATGTGTCTCTACTAGACAAATATCCATGCTTATTACTTGGATTGAATGTATCTCTAATAGATAAATATCCAAGCTTCTTACCTAGATTTAATGTGTCTTTGATAGACAATTCTCCAAGCTCCTCACTTGGATTGAATGTAGCTTTGATACTACTAATGACTTTTTAGCCAGATTAAATCATGGGTTCCAATAACCAAGATCTTAAACAAATTTAATATTTTAGCATTCAATATAAATGGCAAATATCAATGAACATAATATTCATGAAGTAATAATATCATTCAATAATATACTCACAATATTATTGATGAATCAAATATAGAAGTTGAGATTTGCTCAATACAATTTTATTTGATTACAAAACATGGAGCTTTATCTTAATAATATAATCTTAGAAAGTGAATCTTCAACACTTAACTATTGCTCTCCTCACATATTTAGGAGATGCATCCTTTCATACTCCATACATAAGATAAATCTCTCATGTCTCTTGACTTTACATCTTGCCACATACATATGACTCTTCACTTTCATACTTGATACATACACACATGACACTTGACTAACCTATATGATATATTGCACACACTTGCACACTTAATTACATGAGACTTGCACACTCTCACATTCTAGACATTCATATTACTACATGACACTTGGAATTATCCTACACATAGACACATACTTTAGGAGAAATATAAATCACACACCTAATCTAATAACTCACACCCTATTCTAATATTTACAATGGTACCATGGGGGTACATTAAATTTTATAAAATAATTTAATATTCTTCAACACTCTTATAAGAATATCACTTTGAACTGCTAACTAAAGTAATTTTGAGACCTTAGGGAGAGCCTATAATGACCAAAAATTATTCCTAGAAAAATGTTTGGGAATAGAAAATTTTGATTACTCTAAATCCTCATGTTGCATAATTCCCCTTATTGACTAACATTTTAATAATTTTCTTTATTAATGGAAAGCTATTTGATATGAAGGTCCATGTTGATGATCCTTTGGGTAGGGTTCTTTTCCTAAATAATTTAATTACATCAAGAGAATCTATATATTTTTGAAGTGATATTTTTTTGAATTCTTTCCCTAATACCTAAATAATATTCATCCAAGATTTACCCCTAATTCTAAACTCATAATTTTGTAATTCTCCAAGTCTATTCCTTTAAATATTTTTTTCCTTTTCAAACCCTATCCCACTTATAAAGAGAAAATAAAAAATTTTCCTTGCATACTTTCCAAAGTTATTCTCTTTGAATTTTATCAATTTTTGATTCTATATCTATTGGTAATCTTGAAACTAACATCATATAAATAGGGATGGATTGCAATGTAGTCTTTATGAGTTATAGCCTTCCTATCATGGTTAAGAACTTACCTTTCTAGCCTACTAAACAAGATTTCATTCTATCCAAACAAGAAACCCAAAGCTCCTTTTTATTTTATTTATGAGACAAAGGAATACCCAAATAGGTTGATGGAAAATTTTCAATTAATCCCTAAAAGTTTTATAATAATTTGTTGTAAATCCAAGGCTGTTTTAATGAAAAATCCTATATTTTATAGTCTTAATCAACTATCTAATAGCTTTCTCATACTATGATAATATTTATTTAAATTCCATGGTATCATTGATTGAAGGATAACCAAAAAAAGTTTCATAAACATATTGAATTTAATATTCAAAGGTATTATTTTTTGCAACTTGATACCTTTTATTATCCTTCTATTTTTTCCTTTGAGAAAGCTCTCCCTAATGGCTCTACAAGAATAATTTTTAGATAATGAGATAGTGGATCACCTTGGTGGAGTTCACAAGATTACTTGAAGTAATTAGCAAGAGAACTATTGATCAAAATAGAATATTTAGAAGTGTTATAACAATATCTAATCCATTCATACCGACTATAATCAAAACCAAATATTTTGATAATATCATGTAGAAAACTCTAGGAGACCCTATCATATGTTTTGTTCATATATAAGTTCACATGCATACCTACCTTTTTTATGGAATTAATATAATGTATGACCTCCTATGCAATGATTATAACATCAAGAATTTTCTTACCATGAACAAAACCACCATGCTCCTTTGAGATAACACAATCTAGAATGCCTTTCAACCTATTTACAATAGTTTTTAAAATGATCTTATAAATCATATTACAATGTATTATTAGAAACAAATATTAAAATATTTTATCTCATATTTCTTAGAAACCAAAATAATAAAAATGGCATTGATCTCACTTATTACAACCTTTCTTTTTCAAGCCTCCTCAAATGCAATTAACATATCACTCTTCAATATATCTCAAAAATTCTGAAAGAAAATTGTAGGAAATCCATTAGGGTCTGTTGCCTTGTTAATATGGAAAGATAAAATTGCTTCATGTAACTCCATAGATATATTTGTCATCAAGCATTTATTTTGTCCCTATGTCATAATTTATGGAATATTTTGCAAAAGCTTATTTAGTGCCTTCTTATTTCTTCCAACAATCTTCTTAAAAATAATTAATTTCTTCCTTTCTTATATATAATTTTTTCCTTAGTATTTCTTCCATTTATATTTAAAATATTTTTTGATGTGATGAAAGTAAAAATGTGTTTGCTATATCATACCTTTTTTTTTTTGTATTTATGTTTCCTTGAGCCATTTTTACCTAAATTTTTTAAAGCAATATGAATCATCCTTTTTCAACGCATTATAATAATAAGAAAGTACTTTTTTCACATAAGAATATTGACCCATTAAATTTTAAAAAACATTTTTGTGGCTTCTATTGGGGGTACTCCCATAAAAATACTAAATTATTATATTTGTTGTTAGGTCAATTAAACCATATCCAACATGACCTTATCATAATTTCTTTTTCATTTCTTTTTCTATTAAATATATTTTTCAACTTAAAATTCTACATTTTTACAATCATTTCCTTGAAATCATTTTGATCAAGAGATAAAATCTCACTTGGCCAGTTACCTTCTAAAATTTGAATATCACAAATATGAAGATCAACACCATTATGGGTTAAATTATATACTACTCAATTTCCTTCTCTATAAATATGATCATATTTCCAAGAGATTATCTCCAATTCCCATACCCAATTTTGTTGATAATATTGGTGATAATTTTGATGAGAATATTAAATAAATGATATTCAAACCCAAGGAGAATAGATATATAAAGCATCACAAAATATTGAAGAGAATATCAATAATTGATTGATTATTCCATGAGATGAACTTTGCATAAATAGTAAAGTTGATCAATGTGACCCATTGGATCATAACAACTCAATAGATCTTAGCCAATAATAACTAGGAGTTTACCAACCTCATGCAAGAGTGATAACTCCAAATAAGATACACATCCTAGTAGAACTTACGATATATTCTAACACCCTATTAAGTTATACTAGGGATAGTGTAACAACAAAAAAATAAACAAGTGGCATATCCATAGATATGAGTCCCGAAAACAAGGCTTGATAAGGTACTCATGTACAATATATGTAGAAGAACTTATTTTGGACCACATGGGAAAAATCATCTTCCAAAATAGAGAAGAAGAAGAGAGAGAGGATGGAGAGGAAGATGTCCTTGTCAACATCCCCCTAGGACAACTTCATAACCCCAAGCATTTCATGCAACTGATGGTAGTGTGGTGAAGCAAAGGGTTTGGTGAAGATGCCTACAATCTTATGTTGAGTTGTAATGTACTCCAAGCTAAGATCTCCATCCTAAATGTATTGCCAAATAAAGTGTATATGGATCTGAATGTGTTTGGTACACTGATGCTCAACAAGATTGCAAGGGATATGAATGGTACTTTGGTTGTCACACCAAAGTACTATAGGATGATCATGTGAGAAACAAAAATCTACCAATATATGACAAAGCCAAAGAAACTTCTGACTGGATCTTTGGATTTGTCATAGGAAATATCGAAGTGAGTATAAAAGACTTTCTACTAACTGTCTATACAATATAGCATCACAAAGAGGTGAAGTATAGGAGGAAGTCAAAGTTACCCCTTACTAGAATGGCGTAGGTGATGGCTTACAATCAAACATCCTAAAGCACTGAAGAAGTTCCAGTGTATACTTTTATTGACATAATGAAACCCCTAAATTTGTCTAAGTGATCTGAAATCCAAGTAAGTAATGAGCCAATCCCAAATCATCCATATCGAATCTCTCTAAAAGAGAGCATTGAACAATCTAAATGTGAGAAGTGGAGCTACCAATGAGAAGCAAATAATCAACATAGAGAACAATAATGGTTATTTCCTCTCCACATCACCAAATATAAACTGTAGCATCAGATTCATAATGAACAAAGCCAATGTAGAGAAGAAAGAAATCCATTTTTTCATACCAAGCCCGAGGAGCTTGTTTGAGAACATAGAGTGACCTCCTAAGTCTAAAAACAAGGGAAGGATCCTTAAACTTGGGTAAAATCCTTAGCTACTAAGTGGGATTTTTACTTGTTAATGGACCCATCTACTGCATACTTAGTGCGTTAAACCCATTTACAATGTACCAACTTTCTTCCTTTAGGAAGAGGAACAAGATTTCATATGTGATTAGTCATCAAAGAGGAATGCTCAACTGCCATGGCATCATCCCACTTTTTTGTCCATGAGCTTCAGAAAATTATTGAGGATCACCAAAAAATTACTAACAAACAAGGGTAGTACCTAAGGAAGGATCATATATAGAAGTGGGAATATCTTTGATAAAAGGAGTTGCTTCCTCAACAGTTGTGTTGGCCTATTTTGGCATATGGTTGGAGGAAAAATGATAGGTGGGATAGGAATTATATTAGCTAGTGTTGTATCTTAAATAATAGATTCATAATCACAATTATCCTTAGAAAAGAAAGAATATCCAATGAAATCAACTAGAGTAGAAGAATATGGATGAGGATCATGAGATGGAAGGCGTTAATCAAATTGAATATTTTTGTGAAAGAATACCTCATGAGTAGTAGGATCAAGGAGTCTATAAGCTTTCATATGCTTACAATAGCCAAAAAAGATAAGGTAATTTATTTTTCTCTCTAAAGTTTTTCTCTTCTTATTTGGAATGTAGGCCCAAACATAAATTCTAAAAATAAAAAAAAAACATCAAGTTTGGATCCATACCAAGCCTCCTTTGGAGTTATTTTATTGAGAGCTTTGTGATGTGTGCGATTATGAATAAAATTTGCACAGTTAATTACCTCATCCTAAAAAAGTGGTGAAAAATCCCTTGAGTGGAGCATACAATTAGCCATTTATTTTAAGGATATGTTATTTCTTTTTGCCACACCATTTTTTTGTGGTGTATGTGGGACAAAATGTTGATGAATAATGCCATGAGTAGAAAGGAATTGTGAAAAATCATTACTAAAGTACCCCCCCCATTATCTGTATGAAGCTTTTTTATTCTACAAGAAGCCTGATTCTCAATCAAATATTTAAATATTTTTAAGAGAGAGAAGACATCACTTTTTTACATGAGAAAATATACCCAAGCACATCTTAAAAAATCATCTATGAATGTCAAATAATATTTAGCTCATTTGAAAGAGGGATGTGGGAAGATCATCAAATCATTGTGTATAAGTTCCAAAGGTGAGGATGCTCTTTGGGATTTACTTGGAGGAAAAGGATCTTGGTGTTGTTTCCCAAGAGCACAACCATGAAAAACACCATCAATAAAGGATACTTTGGGTAAACCAAGTACCATTTCATGAGTACTCAACTCTTTCAAGTATCTATAATTGAGATGACCAAATATTTCATGCCAAAGTTTACTCTCAATATTTATGTGAGCAACAAAGTAGGAAGCTATAGTAGTGTCATTAAAACCCTTAAAGTGATACAATATAGCACTATGATAAATATATCCTTTAGCTACAAGGGAATGTGGCTCCCACAAGATTCTAATTTCAAATATTGTGGGTGTGAAAAAAACTAATTTTTCCATCCTAGATTTACAAATTTGGTAGTCAAAAAGAAGATTGGTAGAAATATCTAGAACATAAAGAACATCATTTATGCAACCACAATCTATGGGAATTTCATATTTGCCTTTGATAGGAAAGAAGGATGAATCTCCAAATTCAATGCTAAAAGTGGAACTTGAGGAAAGAGAAGCAAATGACTTTTTTGAAGAAGTCATATGATGAGTAGCCCCTGAATCTAGAACCCAATAATTTGAATAAGACTTAATAGATATTCCTTGGATATTTAAAGCCTTTCCAATTTTTTTTGACATCAATTTTATGATCCTTCATGGTTGCTTCTAATTCTTGTAACCTTTTCCAACATTTGTTTATTGAATGACCATCTTTTTTGCAATGGGTATAAGTTATAGGGGTTTTTATTTTTTCTTAAATTTTTCTCTTTTTGAGTTGGATGCTACCAAAGCTTTTGATGAAGAGAGGGAGGACTCAAATTTGGAGAGTTTCATTTCTTCTCTAGTGAGCCTATCACAAAACTCTTCTAGTGTGGGTATTTTGAAACTTGTGCTAAGGGCATCCATTGTTGAGAGAAAAGTTGTTGCAAATATTTGAAAGACCCCTCTTAATTTTGCTAGAATAAGGTAGATGCACTCATATTCTATTTTGGTTTCCACTTCCTTTTAATTGTGTTAGGAGTTCCTTAAATTTGGTGAGGAAGTCAACAATTGTGTTGTAATCATCAAGTGATAATGTTGTTAATTATGCTTCAAGCTACGTAGGTCTTATCTGGTCCACTTTACCAAATAATTTTTTTAATTTACCCCAAATCTCAAAGATATTTTTACATTTAGAAATGTGAAAACGTAAGCTCTCACTTACATTCATGCTTATAATTCCCATTGTTTCATACATTTTTTCTTTATGAACAAAATTTTCATACTCTTTTTGGAAATCAGACTGTGTCTCTTCTAGAAGGTGAGAGAGACTCCTTTGAGCAATTAGATTTAACATTCTTGGTTTCCAGGTATGATAATTGTGAGGATTGAGTGGGTCAATTGTATTTGGTGTTAGAGAATTTATTTTTCCAAATAAAAAAGAAATAAATGCAGCAAACAAGTGTAAAAAAATAGCAAAAAAACCCTCTTGAACCAATGCCACAAATAGGTGCAAAAATAATAGCAAGACCTCCTTGAACCAATGTAGCAAAAGAGGTGCAAGAATTAGCACCGAGACCTCCCACCCAAAAATATTTATATTATTTGTTTACAAAGGATTCTCTAAAATAAGCCTTTAGGGAATAGGCTATAGATAATATTGAAGTGGCTCTTTACAAACTCAAAAAATGTGTTTTAGCTTACAAGATATTGTTTTTGAAAAAAAAATAGAATGAAGAGAACAAAAAAAATTTTGGAGGCTCCATACATCTTACTTTTTGCAATGTCAATGCAGTTGCCGGTAGAGATAGATTGCTGAAACTTTATTAGATTTTTGGACTACAACCAAAGAGAACTTTGTTTGGTATGATCTCAATTACGACCTCTACTTAGTCCTGGCCAACATTCCCTAGATTTAATCGAATATAGATGGTAGGAGCCCTTCACAATGTAGAAGAAATAAAAAAATGTGTTGGACTTTCGATTTATTACTATGAACTCTAGTTTCTTCTCCACAAGCTTGTGAAGTTCAACACACAGTTCCTGCAAAAAATAGAGCAAAAAATTTCAAAATAAAAATGTCTTCCAAAGGTAAGTCTAGTTGACCTTTGCACGTTTAGCTTTCAACCTCCAAGGGACAACTCCACTCCACTGCATAGTCATTATATATTTTATCGGTCTAATACCAGCTTACACTGATCGAGCATTGCTCTCTGTGTGTTCAAAACAAGTTTCAATGAGCAGCTTGCACTGATCGAGCATTGCTCTCTTTGTGATCGCCTAAACTTGGAACAAAACCATCATAGTACTCCCTTCTACTCCATTGAAAATATAGATAGCTCTCGCACTCAGCAAGTGATGAAGTCCTCAAAATTATGGACTGTGTATGATATTTTTTTATGACGAACAAGTTTCAATGAGTAGCTACTTTGGTGATACAAATAAAATGAATAATGGCACCTTTAAATCAAGGAAAGGAGCATTGCATATTCAAAGGTCCTCCTATAGTTTTGAATTCTAACTAGAAGATCAGAAAGACCATGTATCTCAATATTGTGGAATAAAGGGGTGGTGTTTACATGGAGTTGACAAGCAAATTTGCTTCTTGTTGAGGATGTCACACAAATTACGTGAATTTTTGAGCATGCTGCACAAATTTTGAGAATCCATTGACTATTTTACGATACTCTCGAGCTACTCATCCTCAAGCTTTACTTAGCATGTGGTGCAATTTTGATTCCTGATAATATGTAGAATTAGAGGGTCTATCATCTTGCGTAGTAAACACGCAGTATACACGCACCATAGTGTGCAACAAAAATGACACAAAGCAATTATCACACATCTACAAAATATTTATGGTTACGCTCTAAAAATATATAGAGATGTCAAAGTAAAAAAAAATGGTGAGGCACTGGATTTGGTATAGACCTCACTTTGTGCCTAGTAAGAAATAGTATCACACTTCTACAAAATATGTCAGCCAAAAAAAATTGATGATTTGTCAAAAAAAACATAAAGGAATGGATAATTTGAATCAAATATTAAAAGGAAACTTCAAAAGAAAACTCTCAAATGTTTGCAATAATATATAATCGCTCTGATACCATGTCAAGAATATTAAAGAAACAATATTCAAACCCAAGGTGAATAGATCAAGAGATTGAAGAGAAGCTCAATAACTGATTGATTATTTCATAATATGAACTTTGCATAAATAACAAAGTTGACCAATGTGACCCATTGGATCATAACAACCCAATATATCTCAGCAAATCATAAATAAGAGTTTACCAACCTCATGCAAGAGTGATAACTCCAAATAAGATACATATCCTAGTAGAACTTAAGATATATTCTAACAAATTTGTGAATACCCCTAGATTGAAATATTTTTTATCTATTTTATATTGCAATTCTAATCCTTGTGAGAAGTGCCCTAGTTTATACATAGTTGTTAGTTTAAGTTCCATATGATTATGAGTGAGTATAACTATGCCTTTAATATTTCTACAAACAACACCTCCTCTATATTTTCCTAGATTTCCTTTAGAAGCGCCATTAAAATTAACTCTGATAAATCTAATTTTTAAATATTTCAATTTTACCCTAGATTGAAGTAGATCATTTATTGTAATTCCATTATCGTAGATGAATCTTGCATGTATGTTCAAATATTGTAACCTCTACCTTCACTCTTTAGCAAAAACGACATCGACTAGATTTGACCTCTTGCAACACAACGCCTAAACGCGAGCCTGGCTACCAACTGGTCTAACCTGTTAGTTGAGATAGACGGGGTACAAACCAATACTTAATTTTTGCTTTTTGCCGCATCGCTACCAAAACCTACGCTCTACTCCTCCCTCCTTTGCACTGCCACTCTTCGCTCGATCGGATTTAATTTGAATTGCCTTGCATTAACCAAAGTGAACTTAGGGTCTTCCATTTATATGTTTTTTTATGCGCCCAATCGAAGTAGGCCCAACATGTTTGAATATTTGATTTTTAAACCTTTTGCATGGTCAGCCCATAATATTTTGCATGTTGCTTTTAAGGAGGTCGCCCATCATTTGAACTTTAAAATATTTAAATATTTCAATTTTAAATATTTAAACTTTTAAGGTCCGAGGTGTATACCAATTGGTTCATCCAAACCCCATAAGGGGGGCAGAGGTCCAAGGTTCAAATCTCGGGCCTCGTCGAACTGAACACTTGTCCCTTTCTTGGTGCTTTCAGCGGTATAAAAGGTTTAAAATGATTGTGGCATGGTGGTTATAGGGGCAGACTGCACGAAGATCTATGTGGCGGATTTTGGGACGGACATCGCATAATACTATGGTGGCCATAAAAGCTAGAAAGCTTGCCCGGATTCATGGCGGCTATCGATTACACCATGTAAATTCAATATATATATATATATATATATATATATATATATATATATATATATATATATATATATATATTTAAACTTTTGCACTATATTTAAATCCTCTAATTTAAATATAAACCTCCTTCTTTAATATTTCAATATTTATTTAAATATTAAAGCATATTAGATCACTTTTTCTTTGACAAATTTAAATCACCTTTTAAGATATCTGTCTTGCATTTCAATGATAACTCATCATTTGAACCTTGAAGATATTTCTTCCTGTGACATCAACCTTTCATCCTTGAAGATATTTTTGCCTTTGATTTTATCCTTGAAGATATTTCTGCCTTTGACATCAATGACAACTCAATATTTCCAATAGAGAGGAGGTTGTTTCACTTTTTGACATTTATTCAACCATTGCTTGCCTGATCGACTCTACTCCATCGTGAAAAAACAGGATTGGAATTTGATAGTTCAGCTTTTAGATAACCTACCTCTAAGCTCGCAAGTTCTGATCTGAGCTCCTTAGAAGAGAGCCCTACCAACTCTAATAACTGCTCTTGGAAATATTCTAGTGGTGGTGAGTGGGAACCCTATCTCAGATGCAAAGAAAATAGATAATCTAATACCATGAATGGCCAAGTAAGCTCTACCTCTTCACCCTACCTACCCTCTCCCATCAAACAAAAATGGCTTGCTTTCATTCTCAATCGCTATGGATGAGTACACGATTGATAGAAAAGCTCCATTGGATAAAAATGTGTATTCAGAAGAGGGATATATAGGATAGATAGGCCTAGTGAGTAGGTTTGATTGCCCAAGTGAGAAGGATAATACTGATGATCCCACCCACGCACAAGATAATGAGATGCTTTCCATTTTAAAGGCACTTAGCTTCTTTAGTTATGCATTCTTGGGCTCGATTGATAAGAAGAGACCAACCTTTCTATACTTTATTTCTTCTTCTTAACTTGCCTAAAGCTGGGGAGAGGGATAGAGAGCCAGAGATTCCAGTTTCAGTCTATGGATTCAATTACCCAGGCCATCCGATCATTCCTCTTTAAGAGCTAGTTCAAATCTAGATTTTAAAGAGTGCTTATGCCAAGGATCCAATTACTCTTATTCTCATAGTGGTGGGTGAGGAGTGGGAGGAATAAGGGGCTAGTGATGGGAAGGAGAAGACTAGGAATGATAGGGATGATAAACCTTTATCTAAGGCTCAAGGGCTTTTAAGCTCTACCTACTGCTCTAAAATCAAGGAGTCAAGCCCTTTCCATATGCTATCGATTAGTATGGTTTAGAATGGTTATAGATTGATTCCACCGAGACTTTGAAATGATTACTAGCCTTTTTAAGGATGGTGGGAAATGAGTCGTATGGTGGGTGTACGAGTATAGCATTAGAGGGAGCTACATCCATACCAATGATGGAGTAAAAAGTTGATACTCGTGATTGATCTCCTCAAAATTTTAAACCAACCATGGGAACTTATAAATCTAACCTTTTGATTTGATTTGAAAGTACCCATCAACTGATAAAGCTCCTGGGAATGATACTAGAAAATAAAGGTAAGCTCCTGGGAACCATAGTGATTATGCCCTAACACTCAAGTACTAGTTATTTTATTATCCCCCCTAGCTCACATGGAGTATGTTATGCTTGCCAATAGAGATTAGAATGTGCCCTAGATAGAGATGTTTTCCCAATGATTGATAGAGATACTGAGGAGAAGGGCAAGATCTCCCACTGGAAATAGAGTTGTCTTCTTTGGGAGCTCTCTAGGTGGATGGGAGCTCTCTATTCTAAGCTTGAATGGGCCCTCTCTATTTTAAAATAGTGAGGGATGATGCTCTCTGGCCCTCTATTTTAAAAGTGGATTGGTGTCTTTTAGAGGTGGCAAAATAGAATAGCAATAGTGATGGAGGAAATATGCTGCTACACAACTTTTCAAATAGAGGAGAGCCCATGTTTCAAAAATGCCCTTTTAAATGCCCGCCTGGGTCTCATTTTCCTCTCTATACTCATAAGCCCAAGTATGGCTATTAAAGGAGATCGACCTTGACTTAAGGGAGATAGCTTTTAAATAAGCACTCAACCCCTTCATTAAAGGGCCTCTTCTTTATATAGAGAGGGGCCTGACCCTTCAAATATAGGTCATTTATGCTCTCAATTCTATGCCAACATCCTTTCTATTCAAAGCGCTATCCACTCGAGGATCCACCGATTCGTCAATCAAGGGCCTTATTAATCTAAGAGGCGATGACAGGTTCAAAGGGATAAATGTATGCTCTTTTTAAGAGCTCTCTATCTAGTTGGTTCTATTATAACATAAATAATTAAAGGGTGTGTAAGTCTCTATCTGGAGTGAGGTTGTATGTTTCTTTTTTACTACATAAATAATCATGATATTGGTGTGAAAGAAGAGTGAAAGAAGGGAGTTGAGTTTTGTTCATTTGTTATTATATAAATATTATATAATCATGATCTCGGTGTGAGTAAGTGTGAGTAGGGAGTGAGATAAGTGCATCCATAAATCCGAAGTGGATGGAATAGGAAAATTTCATGGCCCCAACATTCGTATCCACTATCCCTTCAGATGTGTGTGGATAGAGAGTTTGATCCTCACATGAAAGGATGGAAGCAGAGCTTTATAATTTAATTCGGAGGGCCTGGAGGGTCCCTTATCCTGATTCAAGGAGTATGTATTAGGGATGAGTCCATAATTGTGAGTATTTGGACCAAGGGATAGAAGGGTATCATGCAGTTCCTGGGAAATGTTTGGTGCTTAAAAGAGGATCCCCTATCCTCTCGGTGAATGACCTCGACCTATCGGTAATGTGTGTCATGTGGTAGGGGAACCAACAATTTTGATGGTGTGTCATGTGGTAGGGGAACCAACCTTATAAAAGGTGTGTCAAGCTTTTATAATATAAGGGGGGAAGAAGCCTCAAAAGATGAATGATATTTTATGACCTTATCTTTATAAGGTTGAGTGCTTATAATAGACCTCGATCTAGGTGCGTAGAGCTTTTATAATATAAGGGGGGAAGAAGAGATTTTATATTTTTATGGATGAGTGCTTAGGATGAAGAGCCGATGATGTCGGTCATTTCTTCTCCCTCAATCTTGATGGATGTCAGTTGAGTGGATATTCTCGAAAACAATCAAATGAAGTTTAGTCGGTTCTCCCTCGATTTCTTGATCGAGGGCTCTTTATTTCTTTAAGCGGTTGAGTGGACTCGATCTCCCTCTGGATCTCGGGGTTAGTTCTCTACCTATCCCTCTATATTATGGCAAATATAAAGGGTTGGGCAACTTTTTTATGGGGGAAGAAGAGTTGGGGTAATAATAGTTCTTCGAAGCCTAAGAGCTCTTAGTAAAGAATGAAAACTTCACCCTTGTCCCTAGGGTTGAAGAAAAGGGCAACCCCAGGATGTTCTTTCCCTACCATTGTGAATTGATCGAAAAGAGCTTATCATTTCAGTTTCTCAAAAGGATTCAGATTCCTTCATATAGAGAGGAGAAGGAAGGAAAGGCACCTGCATCATCGATTGTTATAGTTTATCTTCCTCGGGGTTCTTCCTTTCCCTCCCTTGATCCACCAAGAATACATGGGCGAGAAAGAGTAGAATGACCTGGGGGTTCTATCCTCTAGTTGTTGATACCAAAAAGATGTGTAAGTAGCGACGCTCGATCTAATCTAACTGATAATAGAGATAGGAACTTTTATTTTAAAGGGAATGACACTCACTTCACTCTAGTCATGCAGATTTTTTTGGAGATTCAAAAATGAGGAACTGCGCTCTGGCACCCCTTCTCCGGATTCTTCTCTCCCTAGCTCAGCTTGTAATCATTATTTTTTGTAGGCACCGGGGGCCTTTAGCCTTGCCTTTAAAATAGCCGAGGGGGAGGGCTCTTTATCTATAACCGAGCTCTCTCTATATTTAAAAGGATTGGATCAAAATAAAGGTTGAGAAGAAGCCACCACTTTCTAAATAAGAAGGGCTCTTATAAGCCAGTAAATGGATTATTCGCTCTCCTCTATGGCTGGCTGGACCCTCTCTATTTTAAGGGAAATGGGGGTAAGTCGGGGTAGGCAGGTACTATGGATTGGTTTCACTACTTTTCTAAATGAGGCTAGGCTCTTTTGTAAGGTAAGCACACTCTCCCCTCTCTATTTTAAATAAAAGGAAAGAATAAAAAAAGTATTGAAGTGTTTGCTGGAGTTGGTGGCACTCGTAACCACATGCTAAGTCTCATTCACTCATTTGTCTCCTTTCCCATCCAAACACATGAGCTGAAGCCATGCAGCACCGGTATGAATATGATGGAGTTTCCCTCTCTATTTTAATTATGCACCCATAGATAGAGAGCATCATTTTGTTCTCAACTATTTCCTAGAGAGGAAGAAAAGAAACCAGACTGACCTTTCTTTCCCTCCTAACATTTCCTAATGAATCGATAGCCATATTGAATCCTTCTCTCTTCGATTTGGTTCTATAAATCTATATGTAATATGACTTCTTCCCAAATTTTTAAAGGGGATCTTGCTTGTGTGCTTTTGCCCTGATCTGTCCCTAGAAAGTATCTATATGTAATATGACTTAATTAACCATGGAAAACATAGAGAAGGGTTGGATGCACTCTCGAGACTATAGGAGGTCCTCTCTATCTATAATCGATCGAGGGAGAGGTCTTGTCATGGGATCAAAATTTTGGTTCATGTAGCTGGCTCTTCAAGCTGTTTATTGTTTGAAATCTAGAAAGGTCTTGTCATGAGATCAAAATCCTGGTCCCCCCACTCTTCCTCTTCCTATTAAAATAGTGGGGTGGGGTAAGGCTGAATTTAATGTAATGCTTGGGGTCATCAAATCTAGAGGCTCAATTCATTGTGTGAATATCGGTTACCAAACCTTTTATCGATGGTCAAGATGGTAAGTATCATTCTTCCATTTCTAGGCCATTTCTTTGAAAGCTATGTAGCTTCGTCGTACTAAAGCCAACAAATGTACAACACATATGGGATGAGCCTCTCTATTCTTAAAGGGGAATATCTTCATATGTAAAGCAAAAAAAATTGCAAGCTTAAGATAGAGAACCTCTCCCCTCCCATCCATTTGAAAAGAGCCCCTATTTTTTAAAAAGGCTCTTTTAAATGGTGGGGGAGAGGGCCTCCCCTTTTTAGAATAGAGAGTGGGTCAGACCCCAAAATTTTAAAATAGAGCATTTAAAAAGTAGAGTAATATTCGTTGGAGCCTTTCTCCAAGATTCAATGGTAGCACCTCCCCATATCGACCGAAACCTTAGAGGAAAGTATCTCTATCTTACTTCTCACCAAATTTTTAAATGGAAATCTATCTGGCTGGCATACCTGGCAAATGAAAGAAGCATCTTACTAGAACCCCAAGCCCTTGGAGCTAATGCGGGACCTCCCAACCTTGTATAGAGGGGGTACATCTGATTTGGGTGCTTTCTCATTCTCTAGTGCTTTTTGAGACACAAATTATAAAAGCCCTTCATTCAGTGGAAGAATTTATCGATATCCCCTTCCCATTTTTCTCTTTTTTCTATTATTTGAGTGATACAACAAATTGAGATTGGTAAAGATATTACTAGGAGGGAGCTTGTCCTTCATCCATAGTTTAAGAGTGAATCGATCGAAATGAAACATCTTCATCCCTTTGTCTCAGTGTATGTTCCTCCCACCAAACATCATCCCCATCCTTCTTTATCTTGCCACCTCCCTTTAAAAATAGAGAGTGGACCACACCTCCTTGCCCAAATAGAGTTAGGAGCCACTACCAGAGTCCCAATTCATTATATGGAATCACATTTTAATTTAATTTAATTTAAATGGCTATAGAGGTATATAGATAACATATATGGATAGAAAACTAACCCATTGATTCAAGGAGAAAAAAACAACCATGAACCTAGAGTGAGGACGGAGTGAGAGCCCTCAATTGACCTTCCTCCCATCAAAAAAGAATCGAGCACTCAACTGACTCCCTTGAGATCGAGGAACAACTTTGAATTCTAATCCCTCAACACTAAATATCGTTTAATATCAGGTGAAGATCTTGCCCTCTAAGATACCTATATTAATATCTCTCTAAGTATTTGGATCAGTGATAAGGAATCGTTAACCCGGCCGAATAAATCCATCAATATCATAATCTAGACCTGGAAACAGATTCTACAAACTGCTCCACATAAATTTGGAAATATCATCATTAGACCTAAAAACATACACTTATCTAGATCCTAGCTCTGGGAGAGGGTATCAGTAAAGAAGCAGTAACCGTAATGCTCCCTATCTATAATACTTCCAACTCCATTTTAAAGGTCAATCTCCAAACCTTAAACTACTCGATTCATAAACCGGTTTAATGATGCTTCCTTATTCAAGATATTCATAAACCTCGAGTATAGCTTTTAAGCTCTACATCCATTTCAAGATAGTAAAATATCCAAACAACTGACCCTCTAGGCTAGCTCAACCAATAAAGCTTTATAATTCAATCTCCAAAACAACCCCCAGCTCCTCTTTAAAACTATGGGTCGATCAAAATCTCTAACCGATCGAGTATAGCTCTTAAGCTCTACATTCATTTCATATGGGTCGATCTCCTCTAGACCTTAAAATAGAGAGGTTTTAAGAGTAACTCTTTCTTAAGATAGGTCGAGGCTCTCTATCCTTATTTAATTTTTTTTTGTTGTTTTTCCATTATATATAGAGAGCTTCCTACCCGTTATTAAAGAGAAGAGTGTGAGTGATGCAAGAAGGATGAAGTGGAAGGAGACAGATTAGCTAGTGAATGGACAGAAGGGTTTTCACCCTCAAAGCAAGTCAATCGTAAGTCAAGGCCCACCTTGAATCTCTAGAAATGTACTTTTAAAATAAAATCTCCCCCATGTTTTAAAAAGGCATAGGTATAAATTTGTACTAAATATCTCCTCTATGTTTACTGTATGGATAGATGCCTTCTTCTGCTCTATTTTAAAAGCTTTGAATAGCTTGTTTAAAATATCTTCTAGTATGGAATCTCTTGATATGAGAGATCTGAGTATGAGAGATCAAAATATCAAGATTGTCTTGATCTCTCAATATAATATGATTTAAACATAGTTAGTAGTTCCTCGCTCTCTGGCAGTGTGCTTCTGATAGCGAGTCTCCTCCCTCTCTTTAAGAAGAACCTTTAAATGGGTAGAGAGATCTCCCCCTTCCTGGGTTGCTTATAATTTAAAATAGGTGAATCTCCTTAGATAGATGTAATAGAGGAGATAAGATATTCCTTGGAATATTTATTGGGAAATTTTCTTTAATTCTTCAATGACTCACTCTCTCGGGGTGAAGTTTTAATTAGAATTTCCCCAACCCCAATATTTGAATTAATAAATTTAGAATGGGATGAACCTCCCAAAGAGAGAGGGCAAATGGAGAGAGGAATAAATGAATGGATCTCCTCATTTCCCCTATTTTAAAAGCTCTTAAGTGGTGAGTGCAAGCGGCATTTTGCAGCTATATTCACCAGACCAACCTATATCGACCATGCCCTTTTTGAAACATGGGGGCTCAGTATATTATATTAAAGGACACAGAAAAAGCTCTAAAATAGAGAGAGAAAGAAGGAATAAAAACCACCCAACTTATGGTATGGATAGCCTTTTGAAACTTTTGAAATTCTTTCCGACTAAAATAAAATAGAGAGCTAGAAATCATAATTCATAGATCGACCTAAATAAATGAAATCTTGAACCGAGAGGGAATGCTCTAAAAATAATTATACGCCCGACTTTAAAAGCTATTATATATGTATTAACAACTCCCAACTTTAGAGCTTCCATTTTGTCATGATTTATTTCCCACTACCTTTTTAAGTGTACCCTCCAGAAGGATTAAGAGGCTCTTTATCTATAACCCCTTGAATTAGGAGAGGGTGTAAGCTATAAACCACTCAATTCAAGGTGGGTGAGATTCGGTAGGCCATTTCTCCTCCTCTTATATTAGTGAGGTGAGGCCCCTTTATTTTTAAGCTTTTAAAAATGGATTAAAATAAAATAAAAGCGACTGGAGGAAACTGGAATCCCTTTGAAAATAGAGAGAGGGGATGGGCAGGAAACCGACTCTATTTATTGAATCAATTTTATTTACTAATGGGAGGAAATAAAACACTCTCCCAGACTCTCCCTCCAAAAATCCTCTAAAATGGAGAGGTCCATTTTATCAAAAGGGCAAACAAAGACAAATCCTTATCATCGCTCAGGCAAGATTATAAATCTTGAGCCCACCTTTTAAAATGCAACTCTTGGAACTAACCCCTTTAAAATAGAGAGGATTGCTCCAAACCCAGCCAATAATTTCATCCTACAACTGGGTTAAATTACTTACCTTAAGGAGCTCAAGCGGATTGAAAAAAGTTTACATGGGAGATGAATCCATGGGAGATCTTGTTTAAGTAGCTCCAGGTGGTATTGCTATTATGAGATTGCTATTACACCATCTAAAAATCCTATTCATAATGGATGGATGCCTTTATAAGCATCTATAGTAGGAGTAGGTGGAAATCAAAAAGAAAATGCTTCTCAGTCAGATCTATATCTCGATCCCATATCTCAATCATCAGTCAGAGCAGGCTTATGGATCAGAAGTGGGAGTATGGGTAAGGAGATATGGGTAACACCTTTAATTTAATGAGATGTAAGAATGAGCTTTTAATATTAGAGAGTATGTGCCCTTTAAAATATGGGTTTTTCTATCGGGGCAATTAAAGATAAACAGTTCAAGTTGTTAATACGTATATAAGAGAATGGACTCCTTAATAATCGAAAAAATCTTGGGACCCTTTTTATTTTTAAAATAGAGGGCTCTTTTTATTTTTAAACTCCATCATGAATTCTCTTATGGGGAAACCTCTTATCTTTAATAACCACTTATCTTTAATGTTGCCATATAATGTCGGTCACAGTGGTTCCATTCTCGTATTCCCAAAAAAGGGGGCTTAACCTTTCTTAAAAGCCTGCCCTCTTATAATCCATCCATTCTTGAAAGGTAATCCCTCTAGGGGAAAAGTAAGAAGAGTAGTATTCCCTCTCAAGCCTTTCCTTCGCCTCTATTATTCATGGTGGTTCCCTTCCCTTGGAGGTAGGATTCCTCATCTTTCTTCCCTTGCTCTAAAGGTACTTCTATAAATATGTATGGAGTAGGTAGGCCGGATGATAGGGAGGCCTACTATTTTTAATAAGATGGTCTTGTGTTAATAAGATCGTCTTGAATGTCTTAATGTCTTTGATATATAGCTTCAATAAGAGATTCCTCTGAAATATTTAAGAAATCACCTTTGAAATATTTAATGAGATAGATGGCAGGGGTAGAGGATTTTCCTTTTTAAAATCTCTCCTTCTCCCTCTCCTCGAGTAAGTGAGTGCTTATCTAAGAGATATCCCCCCTCAGAATTTTAGGTAAGTGATCTCCCCCACTTTATAAGATACTTGGGACCTTTTAAACTAAATGTTAAGCAAGTCCTATCAATGAATAGGTCGAGGAGGTCAAGGCTAAAATATTTTAAAGGAGTGCTTATGCATGGAAAATTAATGGGCTTTAAAGTTTTAAGGTCTTAGGTAGCTCATCCTACTTACGAGGCCAGGGGGTTGATGACTTTAAGACCTATTCCTTGGGCTGTGGAGTGCCTCTCTCTATTTTCAAAGGGGTTTGGATGGTTTGATGTTTTTTATTATAGAGAGGGTGATAGGAGTTTGCTGATATGGATGTTTGGATGGTAGAATGTATCCATGGGCGGTGGGGCTGAAAGGTTTGATGGAACCTCTATCTAAAATTTTATAAGGTGGGTTAGGAGTTTGCTGATATGGAGGTTTGGCAAGATTTCTCTCTATTTTAAAAGGTGTTCACCTAGAGCTATAATATGGTGTCCTCTTGATCCTCTTTCATTTGCACTTTTTATCTCTGGATAAAGAGTTGTGTAGTATGGGTTAAAGGTTTATGTCGACCTTTAAAATAGAGAGGGGTCTCCATGTTTAAAAGGGACCTTTAAAATAGAGAGTAGAGGGGCCTCTTAAAATCAAAATAGTATGTGTAATTTTAAAGCATATGGAGATCAAGGTTTGTTTAAATGGTATTTTGTTGTCCAAAATGAATATGCTTTATTCTAAAAGATCGCGGTCGTTGCCCAAGACTTTTTAAAATAGAAATAATTTGAGAGGGCTCACTATATAAATAATGGATGCTCTTAAACTTTAAAAACTATGGGGTGAGTACCTTGGCTATTTTAAAGAGGGGTTTAATGGCCCAGTTTGTCCCATTTCAAAATAGAGAGGGTCGGTAATCAATACATCCTTGTTTGAGAGTTTACCCCTTGACCCTGAGGTGGAGGGACTCGAATAACCAGATGGCTTTAAAAGAGCTTAACCACTTTAAAATCTTCAGGTGAGTCTTTAAAATCCTAAAGGTGAAGCTGGTTCGATGTCCTTAAAAATTAAGAGTGCCCTCTCCATCCATAAGGAGTGGGGCTTTCTCCTTTCTCTCAAATCTGACTTTTCTCCTTAATACAAATAGAGAGAACTGAGTCTTCTGAATCCATTCAATTAGTAGCATAAGTTGGTCTTCTTGATCCTCCTAGTAATGAAGTTAGTTCAGCTTATCAATTTCAAAGGGTCTTCTTAATTCAGTGTCAAGCCCCTCATTTTAAAGTAAGCGAATGCATAAAATACTGCCTTCCAAATTAAAGGTTTCCCATACCCTATTTCAAAAAGGAAAAGGTCCCCTGGATAGGTGGGGTTTTGCCCTTTCGAAATAAGGAGAAAGGAGGAGATAAAATAAGCACTTTTGATAAGAGGATCTAGCTGGTTATCGAAGAATCCATTTGATCTATGGAAAAGAGAGAGGTATTTGAGCCACTTATGAAGATATAGTAGGTGGTCCTACTGTGACCTCAGCCGAGTGCTCCACTAGAGGAATGACAACAGGGAGAATGCTTCCCTATTTCAAGCTTGTCGAGCAGCCTTCCTTCTCCCTATCATTTCAAGGTCGAGCATGAAATTACTTATCAAAGTTGAGCCTATCTTTAATAATATCCCTTAAAGTCAAGTTGAGCTTTCAAATCTTCTTCCTTGTGATTAGTTACTACTTTTAAAGGGTAGGGCGTGCAAGAGTCTCTCGATCCATTTTCAGGTTGTTTTAATTTAATTTGGGGATATAGTTTTTTGTAATCCCCTTAAAAAATTTGATCGATCTATTGAACATATTGAAAAGCGTTGGTGTGGGCTTATGGTTCAAATGATCTTAAGCAACTAGGGATTGTTAATACATCATCTAAAATGGATAGGTTCCTCACCCTCACCTTATATAAGCTAAGCGTAATCAATTCATATTACTTACTTATGTAACAATGGTGGATATTTCCTTGGCGATCTCCTCTCCTGATACAATCTTTTCAAACTCTCACTCTCTCTATTTTAAAAGGTATCCTTCTAAAGCCTTTAAAATCTAATCCCTTTCTTGAAGTTGGCTTTTTTAACAAGGGCATATAGAATTGAAATGACTCCTTAATAATCTTAAAAGCTCACTTTTTAAGGTTGATCGATTAAAGAGAGGAAGCTCTCTATCCTTGTTTTTATCCCTTCTTTAAAACACCCTAGGAGAGCTCATTAATAACATTTAAAAAGTGGCCCGAGGGTTTGGCTTTTCAAAAGGGAGAGGGCACTCTATTTTAAAAAGGGCTTTAAAAAGGCTTCTCTATTTCAAAATAAAGGGAATAAACTACATTTTATACAAATATTGTATAAAGAGGTTATACGAGATGGGATGTTGCATTGATTCGAGTAATCCTTTTTCAATAACGAAGATCTCTAATCTATTTACTTGTATCTCGTTGAGCAAAAAATAAGGCTCTATTTTTAGAGCGGGGTTAGCAGCTCAAAAAAGTTTTGAATGGGCCCCAACCAAAGCAAATGTGAGGAAATTTTTTTTGATGTTATTTTAAAGAGCTATATACCCACGTTTAACTCTGGTCATTGAAGTTGATTCTCGTGAATGACTAATCTATTTTTTGATCAGTCATTTTGCTCTCCCCTCTATTTTAAAAAGGGTAAAGGGCCCAGTTTGGTTTATTAAAAATCAAACTGATTCTTCAGGGTTGTTAAAGAAAGGGCATTTAAAATAGGGAGTAGAAAATACAGCTTCCAATGGCTTTTGCTACTGCAACCTTCCCAACCATAATTCCCTTCAGTTAGGCACCTTCTAGGTAGGCAAGGGATGGGACCTTGCACGAAGAAAAAATCATGGGTTTCATCGTTTCTATGGTTCTTTCTCCTTCATATAGAGAGGTAAGGTCCTCTCGTCAAAGCCCTTTATTTTTGAGATATGAAATGACTATGTTATCGGTAACTTGTGCAATTTAAAAGCCACCGGGGCTATATTCCTAAATTATCAAGCAAACAATATTCTCATGATAAGATTTATCCATACAGGCTCTCATTATTAGTATCTATCCCTCGGTTTCAAGACGAATAGTAGGCATGCACCTAATCTCAATTATTGGGACCTTAGAGGCTGTTCAATCAAAATTGCTTCTCCTGGAACCTCTCTCTGATCATATGGAGGGGAAGTTGAATTATTTTGCTAATGCCTCTCTCCCCCCAACCCGTCGAATTGAATGTACTTGATTGACCCATTATAACACCCATGTAATGCATTATATGGAGAAGAGGGAACCTAGTTGTCCAATGTTGGGGCCCCCTCACGCATACAACCATTCATGAAAAAGCACCTACTAGTTCTTTCCCCAAATTAGATGCAGGAATCACAAGCTTTGACTCTTCCTTTCGACTAGTTGTGACATCTCTAGTTATTGCGTGGCGAAGAAACCGTTTACTGTGATTGGAGCCTTTTGCATCTTGGTGAAGAGAGTGTGTGAATGAATGGGTTGTGGTTTTGAGGAGGATAATATGAAGCTCTTGAGGATGAGACTAGGCGATCAAGTCATTGGGGTTGAGCTTCGTCAGAAAGAAAATATTTGTGACTCGATGAAGGGATAGCTCATCACTATTAGTTTTGTTCCTCTCCCCTCCCTTATTATCAAAGCATTGAATGGGCTCTAAATAATATGAGGGTTGGCAACTTGAAGAATAAATTTTGTTAGAGAGATAAGTGGTTAGTTTGGTAAATGGTTTAAGTAAATATTCCCACATTTTTTATCATTTCGACATTGTTCTTTGGAAAGGCCCAACGATTTGAATATTTTGCTTTCAAGAAATGTGAAAGAGAGAAAGCAAGTTCACTTCTCAACTTTTTTGTTTAATAAGAACCCATCCCTTTCCACATCAATTCTCAAATCCCGCTTGTCGACACTTTAGGAATGAAGAAGTTGATCTAAACTCTTACATACTTGAATAGGTTGGGATTGTGGGGGAGGGCAAGAATAAAAAATCTTCTTCTTTCCAACCCATAAGATATTTGGAGAAGAATATTTCCGGGAGATATCTCGATCAAAAGAGAGGGAATTTGAACCAATTGCACCATGGTCAAACTCAAATAGGAAAGGTGAGAAATAAGAAAGGTTGCGTTCTCCCCTCCCTAATTCTAGCTTTTTCATTTCAAGAAATCAAGCTAGCGGGTTATTAGACTAGAGAGAGGGCTTTCCACATCAATTCATGTAATTTCCCCTATGAGGAATAAGAAAGGTTGCTAGAAACAATATCTCTTCTCTTGGATAAATAAGTTCAGTAAAGCCCCCATTCCTTTATAAAAGAGCCTGCCCTATTAGAGAGAGCACCCTCTAATTCAATATACGAGAAGTGAGGGATTTATCACAATCAATAGGATCCATTGGAATAATATATGGATCCATACCCATACTCTTTACCCACCTAGCCGTACTGAAGTAATTTTCCAATCGAGGCAGGGATTTCCCCACTATTGATATTTGATGGGATTCACCAACCCCAAATCCACATCCCTTCTATGCTTTGATGCTTGGGCAACACCAATCCATTCAGGAGGCTCTGCCATCTCGGGTCTTCACATCATCCAATAGAGAATCATAATCCTAACCGAGATATCTCTCTTCTGGTTTTTGCCCACTAGGAAAAGGGAACATTTATGGACTGCCTACTCATATTGGATTGGATGGAATCTAGTCAAGGGGGTAGTCTTCTGCTCTTAACTGATAGGACGATATGTGGGATCTAGAACTAGACCTTTACTATGAGAAGCATTTGTTGCCCCTCTATCTCTTGTTCGAACAGATCATGGTAAAGTGATGATCCATTTATTTGGATTGGAAAGGGACCAAACTAGCTCCAAGAGTGGGCACCCTTTATATCTATCTCAAGTTGGGCCTGTTCAGCCCTCTCGATGATCGGGTTATTTGGATCTAGTCCAAGCATGGCCAAAGAGATTCATGTTCTAGAGGAGAAAAGGTTGGTCAAAACTCCTCGATTCAAGGCAATCAAGGGGAGAGGAATCGGGTACTTATATACATGAAAAGGCCAAAATATCTTTCAACAAAGGGTTGGGGGAGAAGAAAGGCCCAATTCTCTAAATCAAGGTTGAGAAATCCAATCCCCACTTCTTGAATATGATTCGAGAAGAAAATCATCCCCCCAAATTCTAGAAATCAAGGTTGAGCATTGTGTTCACGTAATAACACGACAATGAAAAATCCATTTCCAACAAATAATAATAGTAGGGGGTGGATACTTGAAATTTCTTGCTCCTCCTCCAAATGTTGTGTTCATGTAATATAAGGTCCGGGTCCGAAAATTCAAAATATCGACCATTAATTGAGACTTGGTTTCAGTTGCTTGAAACTGAAATCCTAGGTGATCTGCTCGCTCGTAATGGGATGATGATGCGCATTGGTATCCAAGGGGCCCTAAACATAGCTAGTGACACATCCAAAACTTCTTTCTCAATTATTACCCCCAGCCCAACCAGCCTGAACCTGCCAAACCCTTCACAGGACAAAAAAAAAAATTTGCTAGGGGGAGTAATTTTTTGTTGGGGGAGTCCATTTTTGTAGGTTAGAGTCTGTGGATATAGCCCCGCAAAAATTCAAGAACCCACCCCACCCTTTCTTCAAGTCCTGAAAATGGAATAAGCTCTCTACTATTGATTAAAGGTGACACCAACCTACTAGATAACAGTGAGTTGACCCCTACTATTAATCAAGGGTGAGCATAGTTTTGGTTCAGAAAATCCACTACCCCCATAGAAAGTAAAGGAGTTCAGGTGACTCGACTCTATAGAAATTGGAGTGATTACTTACTGACCAAACATCTTGATCTCGAGGATGCACAATTAATTAATGGTAGAGCAACACTGATTGAATAGTAGAAATATGGCCAGTTCTTGAATCTTGTCATACTGGTAATTCGGTTGAATGCCTTTTTATATCACTCAAGTTCGAGTGCCTTTATATCATAGGTAGGGCACTGGATTTCTATGGAAAAGGGACTGGTGAGCTATGCATCAAAATATATTGGGTATATAATGGTTGAATCTCCTTTTCCCCTTCATTAAATGGTAGGGTGAGCCACGCTCTCAATCATCTATTCATAAGGGGTAGAGTCTGCTACTACATAGGTAATATATCTCCCTCGACCCTTGTTGTAATAGTAGGTACATCCTCTCAAGAACCTTCTCCATCTAATGACTAAGGACCCCATTCAAATCCCATTATTACAATAGTAGGCCCCTTCTCCCCTACCATTAGAATATTTCGATGCATCAATGACTTGATGTCTCCGATCCATGGGATAGGAAGCATATGGATGACCTCATCTGTCCAATAGTCTGAGGCCCCTTATCCATATTTGGGGTGGAGAAGAGGAAAGTGTTTTAGCTCGAATAGTAATAAGCCCAACTTAGGGAATGATGGCATGGGTATTACACTACCTAAAGTGTATCCTCTTGTGGTAGCCAATAGCTGGATAGAACCACAATTCTAGTAGCTCGAATTGCTTCATTAGTTTGACAAGAAGTTTTGACCATTTTCTTATGGTCTCTCCCATTGTATGTAGTTGAGCGTCAACTCCTACACATCAATAATAGGCTTTTGAGGGAGTTTGGGAACCAAGCAATAGGCACTTCAACTAGTTATTATTACTTTGGGTGAATGAAGCCATATTCCTATCAAGTATTGGGTCGAGGAGAGAGTTCGTCATATGGAAAGCATTCAGGATCCTAATTTTTCCCCATCATAGCCCTACCGGGTAGATAGATACCTGGTAGGGGCTTTTCATATAGAATTACTCTATTGTGTCTCCTTCCCCCCTACTATTATTATCATTTATTATCTACATATTAACAAATTTTAAGCTTTAGATTGTAATTTCATGTATCAAATGCCTAGTATAAAAAATAAATAGTGATAGTGGGGGAAGGAATAGTAGGGCCATCCATTATTAATGTATCAACAACTTGAAGATAAAAATAATAATTTGAGCAAATAATGAGATAAATCTCACACTTTAGTAATGCTTGAACTCTCCTCGAAATGGTTTATTGGTCTCACACGAAAAATAAGCTTGAACTCGAACCCTACTATCAAATAATAATATTAAAAAAATTAGTCTTCCCTTATCTACGTATTAGGAATGAGAAGGAGAAAATTCTACTATCAATGGAAGCAAGTGAATGATATTGGATTGAACTCTCCTAACTTTTTCAAGATGAAGAAAATAGAAGGAATCAAATAATGATATTTCACTCTCCTTGATTTCAAACCCTACTATCAAATAATGAGAAAAGGAGTCCCTCTTTCTCAACCTCGATGAAAGAAAAAACATATTATTAGCATTTGGAACTCTTCTAGAAATGGTTTATTGGCCAATCAGTAGTCCTTGAACTCGATCGAATAATAATGCTATATTTCACTTCTCTTGGGAGGCCAACTATCTAAAATGGAAAACTAGAAATGGTTTATTGGTCTCACACAGAAGCTTGAACTCTCCTGGAAATGGAATAATAAAAGAAAAATTAGTTTATTGGTCTCACATAGAATCGAATAAAGAAAAATAAGCTTGAACTCGATCGAATACCTTCAAGAAATGGTTTATTGGAAAACTAGAAATGGTTTATTGGTCTCACACTTCAGTAATGCTTGAACTCAAAATTGCCCTACTATCAAATAATGATATCCTTATTTAATTTATTGGTGAAATGGTTTATTGGCCAATCAGAGAAATTGAACCCTACTATCAAATAATAATAAAAGAAAAAGCAACTTTCTTCCCTATTTATTTTATTAGCAGTTTATTGGTGAAATGGTTTATTGGTCTCCTATTGCTAATGCTTGAACTTGAATAATAATGAAATGGCTTTTGTTTGTGTCCAACGTCGAAATAGAGTTCTTTAGATCAGGGTGCATTACTATGTTGGCAATTTTGGGTACCTTGGGTGCATTGTATTTGCTCAAGTGTATAAGTTGTCATTGATGTCAAGAAGCTTTTGAAGAAATTTGATTTGATGTAAAATAATTTGTTTTGATGAAGGTTACGGCATGATAGGTTTGAAAGAAATCTTTTTAGAAAAGTTTCGCGATATCGCAACATGTCGCATTTTCGCGACTTAAGAAGGCGAGAGAAAGCTTTTTAGAAAAGTGTCGCGATATCGCGACATGTCGCAGTTTCATGACTCAAAGAGGAGAGAGAATGTTCGGAGTCAGAAATGTCATGATTTCACGACATATTGCAAGGAAGGTTGAACGGACAAAAAAGTGTCGTGATTTCATGACATGTTGCAGGAGAGAGAGTCCGAAAGAAAAAATGTCGCGATTTCGTGACATAATGCATGAGAGAGAGAGTCCAAAAGGAAAAATGTCACGATTTCATGACATAATGCAGGAGAGAGAGTCCGGGAGAAAAAGTGTTGCGATATCGTGACATGTCGGGTTTTCGCAACCCGAAGAAAAGAAAAGCGCTAAGGAGAAAAAGTGTCACGATTTCGCGACAAGTCAGAAGACAAAGTGGAAGCAAGATAAAGTGTCGTGATTTCACGACATGCTACAGATGAAAATGTTCCAAGTAAGGACTATCATGATTTCGTGACATACAGCAAAGGGAAGAGTCTGAAATGAGAAGCGTCGCGATTTCGTGACAGGTTGCAGAGAAGTCGTACAGAAGCTGAAAGTGTCGAGATTTCACGACAGGCTGCAAGGAAAACGTACGGAAGCTAGAAGTGTCATGATTTTGTGACAAATTCAAGGAGGAAGTGTTCAATGGCGAAAGCATCACAATTTCATGACATGTTTCATTTTCATGGGTGTAAGGCAAAGAAAAACACAAGGCAGCAAAAGTGTCACGATTTCGCGACATGTTCCATTTTCGCTAGTGCAAGAAGACAAGAGTGCAAGGAAGAGAAAGTGTCACGATTTCGTGACAGATTGAGATGGCAGTGTTCGGTTGGAGAAAATATCATGATTTCACAACAGAAATAGAATGCAGGTCTTCTATAGGAGAAGTATCACGATTTCACGACAAAAGCAGAGAGGAAGGCTATGAAGACAGAAGTGTCACGATTTCACGACAAAATCAGAAAGGAGGTCGACGAAGGGAGAAATGTCATGATATCACGACAAGAGCTGAGTTGAAGTTGACAAAGGCTAAAATGTCATGATATCATGACAAAAGCCAAAAGATAGTATACGGTTGCAAAAGTGTCACGATATCACGACATGTTGTAGTTTCACGGTAGAAGCTACAGAAGAGTTGCAGAGGTAGTGAAGCCGACAAAGTTAAATTTGGGCCGACGAAGATTAGGGTTTACAGCCAACATAGTTTAGGGTTGTGCAGTCGACTAAGATCAAGGTTTTGATCTTGAAATTGTTAGTATAAAAGGAGGGTTGTTTGGATATTTGAGGGTGTGTGAATGCATTGTTGAAGTACAAAATTTGTAGATAGTGTGCAGAGCAAGAAGTTCGATCACTGTGAGCAGAGTGCGAATTCGATTGTAGTGTGCAGAGTGCATTTCATCAAATCATTATGAGTAGGAAAGATCGAAAAGGAAGAAGAGTGTGCGCAGACAGTGCAAGGGTTGAATTTCAACCAATTGTGGAAGTGTTTGCACAGAGAGAGAAGAGGGCGTAGAGAGCAGACAATCAAAGTCAAACGAGGACATTTGTGCCAAACCGAAGGACTGTATTTGGTGCAGATTAGAGAAAGAGAACGAGGACATTTGTGCTAAACCGAAGGACTGTGTTTAGTGCAAATTAGAGGACCAACTTTGGAGGTGAAATAGTTGAGGACAAAGGTCTCCAGCCAGAGTAAGGAGGACAAGTGTCTTTTATGGATAGAGTTCCATTTGCTAAGGGCAGCGGAGGCAGATGTCTTCTAGAGGATCACCACCGGAGAGCAGAGCTAGGGGATTGGTGTCTCCTGTGGGTTGGTAACCATGAACTCGAGATTAGGGGATTGGTGTCTCCTTTGGGTTGGTGCCCATAAACATTGTAATCGGGAAAGGTATTCCTAGAATTTGGATTGATAAAATTTAGTGAAATATTTTATCCATGGACGTAGCTCGACCATTCGGGTGAACCATGTTAATATTGTTGTATCTTTGTGGATGTTTTTATGCAATGATTTGATATTGTTGTGGATATATCGATTTACTATTTTTTAATATAAAAGAAAAAATAAAAAGAGGTCTTATACTTGTTCACCCCCCCTCTTAGTATAAGCTTGTGTTCTTCAATTGGTATCGGAGCCGATGCCTTCGAAAAGTTTAACGACTTGAAGGAAAAGCTAGTAAAGAACACAATGGATTATTCAAGCGGCAATGCAAGCACCTATTCTTGATGGGTCAGATTTTGGTCTTTGGAGTGCAAGGATGAAGGTCATATAATGGCACTTGGTAATGAGGTATGGGAAGTAATTGAATATGAGTGCACTATTCCCGTACATGGTCCAAATACTAAAGAAGAAAGGCTCCTACATCACAACAATTCAAAAGCAATGAATGCAATCCCGAAAGGCTTACGGAAAGTAGATCTCACCAAAGTGATTCACCGCAAGACATCCAGTGAAATGTGGAAATAGCTATAGGTGGTTCATACAGGTGATACAAATGTCAGAAAGGCCAAGTTGAGACACTTCAAAGGTATGTTTGAACAACTCAAGACGAATGATGATGAAAATATTAGTGACTATATGCTTCGTATGGATGAGGTTGTTAACTCCATGAAAGACTTAGGTCTTGAGCTTGCTGAAAATGATGTTTGTGATAAGATTTTAAGATCTCTTCCTAATAGATTTAGTGAAAATATTTCTGCTATTGAGGAAGCTAAAGATTTGGATAAGTTGATTGGTGTCTCCTGTGGGTTGGTAACCATGAACTCGAGATTAGGGGATTGGTGTCTCCTTTGGGTTGGTGCCCATAAACATTGTAATCAGGAAAGGTATTCCTAGAATTTGGATTAATAAAATTTAGTGAAATATTTTATCCATGGACGTAGCCCAGCCATTCTGGGTGAACCATGTTAATATTGTTGTATCTTTGTGGATGTTTTTATGCAATGATTTGATATTGTTGTGGATATATCGATTTACTATTTTTTAATATAAAAGAAAAAATAAAAAGAGGTCTTATACTGTTCACCCCCCCTCTTAGTATAAGCTTGTGTTCTTCAATTGGTATCAGAGCCGATGCCTTCGAAAAGTTTAACAGCTTGAAGGAAAAGCTAGTAAAGAACACAATGGATTATTCAAGCGGCAATGCAGCACCTATTCTTGATGGGTCAGATTTTGGTCTTTGGAGTGCAAGGATGAAGGTCATATAATGGCACTTGGTAATGAGGTATGGGAAGTAATTGAATATGAGTGCACTATTCCTGTACATGGTCCAAATACTAAAGAAGAAAGGCTCCTACATCACAACAATTCAAAAGCAATGAATGCAATCCTGAAAGGCTTACAGAAAGTAGATCTCACCAAAGTGATTCACTGCAAGACATCCAGTGAAATGTGGAAATAGCTATAGGTGGTTCATACAGGTGATACAAATGTCAGAAAGGCCAAGTTGAGACACTTCAAAGGTATGTTTGAACAACTCAAGACGAATGATGATGAAAATATTAGTGACTATATGCTTCGTATGGATGAGGTTGTTAACTCCATGAAAGACTTAGGTCTTGAGCTTGCTGAAAATGATGTTTGTGATAAGATTTTAAGATCTCTTCCTAATAGATTTAGTGAAAATATTTCTGCTATTGAGGAAGCTAAATATTTGGATAAGTTGAAAAAGGACGAGCTCCATAGTATACTTACAGCATTTAAGTTGAGAACTCAAGTGAAGGTTGACGTCAAGAAAGAGGCAGCTTTCAAGGCTACCAAGAAATCCAAGGGTAAACAGCTTCAAGAGAGAAATGAGTCTTCTAGTGATGAAGAGGCATATTACAGCAAGAAAGGCAAATTCTCTAGAAAGCATAAAAACGTGAAAAATATAAGATGTTTTAATTGTGAAAATTTTGGTCATTATGCTACAGACTGTACTATTCCCAAGGATGAAAGTGATGAAGATAAACAGGATTCAAAGAGCAAAGATTCTAAAAAGCACAAGCATCATAGAAAGAACAAAGATGAACACATCAATCAAGGAAAGAGGTATTCTCACAAGCACAAGAAGAGTTTTTACCTAGACAAATAAAGTAAGCGCTCTAGTAGTGATAGTGAAATTTTGTCAAGTGATAATGAAAATGAGATGTTGTTCATATCAGAAAAAGAGGAAGAACCAAAACATAGATTCATTATCATGAAATGTCTTAGATGTGGAAATTTTGGTCACCTTGAGGATGATTGTACAAATAATGATTTGGTTTCCAATATGTATGAGGATGCTTCAGAAAACTATAAGGAAGATGCATGTATGGTTTTCGAAAAAGGTAGCACCTCTAGTGATAAGAAATCTGAAAAAGGCTTTGATGATTCATATAGCAAACAAATAAAGGATCTTGAAAGTGAACTTACTAACGCTCTTAGTGTTTTGAAAAAGGAAAGAAAGAATAATGCTAGACTCAAGGATAAGTTAGATGAATGTTGTATGGAGAGAGATGATCTTATAGAAAGTCTTGAATTCTCTATGGCTAAGACACAAGAACTCAAGGATGAGTTAGAGTCTAAGGTTCTTGAGTATAGTGAGTTAGAACAGAAAATGGCTTCTTTGAAATAGGAAACTAAAGAGTACAAGGATAATATTTACAGGTTTCAAGATAGCTCCAAAAAGGTTAAGTCACTCATCAAAGGTCAAAGAAAGACAACGGATAAAACAGGCCTTGGTTTTGTTAAGCCACACAAGGAACAAGCTGGAGAGTCTAGTAAGAGACTCCAAAAGGAAGAGAGTTCTAATGAGGAAAGTATTTCAGATCATGAGTCCTTGAATGACAGATGCGCAAAAATAGAGAATGAAATTCAGAATCAGAAGAAGTTTTCAGGACCCAAGAGGTCGAATAAAGGAAAATTTCACGGCAGATGTTTTGCGTGTTACAGGTTTGGTCACATGGCTGCACATTGCATGGCTCAAGTGAAGAAGGTAAACGACAATTTCAGAAGCGCTAGTCTCTTTCAAGGGTATTTCTACTCTTGTCAACAGTTTGGGCACAAGGCAGTCTATTGCAAGGTTAATTACAGGAACAGGTTTGATCAGAACAGGTTTGGGTAGAACTGGCGGATTCAAAGAATAGGTATGCCTAAAAGAAATAACATTGTTACTTGTTATAAGTGCAACAATGGAGGTCACACAGCTAGACAGTGTAGAGCTGAACTTCCAAGATATAGGAATAGGAACAGTGGTATGAACAGGTCCAAGGATCAAGGCATGGAAAAGAACAAGAATGATAATAGGAACAAGAACAGTGACAGGAATAGGAACAAGAATATGGACAAAGAGTTCAAGAGAAGGCTCGTAAAGGAAGTGATAGATGCTGATGATGATCAGTGCCTAATGGGAGTTTTACTCCCACCCCAAAATTAATCACCTCATCAGGAGGTGTGGGAGGGACTAAGCTAAGAGGCTCATTCTTAGTCCCGAGCCCCAAAGATGACCCTTTGCCATTAATGACAAAGGGGGAGAGATATGAGTAAGGGGGAGAGCTTCAAGTGAAGAGGAAAGCTTCAAGTCAGGGGGAGCAAAACTTCAAAGGAATATTCTTAGTTGTGGACACAGTTTCTCAGCTGTTAGCACAGTTGGTTTTAGTTTTGGCTCTTGAGACGTGTTTTCAGTAAAGGTTTGCCATCAATGACAAAGGGGGAGATTGTTGGCAATTTTGGGTACCTTGGGTGCATTGTATTTGCTCAAGTGTATAGGTTGTCATTGATGTCAAGAAGCTTTTGAAGGAATTTGATTTGATGTAAAATAATTTGTTTTGATGAAGGTTACGGCATGACAGGTTCGAAAGAAAGCTTTTTAGAAAAGTGTCATGATATCGCGACATGTCGCATTTTCGCGACTTAAGCAGGCGAGAGAAAGCTTTTTAGAAAAGTGTCGCGATATCGCGACATGTCACAGTTTCACGACTCAAAGAGGAGAGAGAATGTTTAGAGTCAAAAATGTCACGATTTCGTGACATATTGCAAGGAAGGTTGAACGGACGAAAAAGTGTTGCCATTTTGCGACATGTTGCAGGAGAGAGAGTCCAAAAGAAAAAATGTCACAATTTCACGACATAATGCAGGAGAGAGAGAGTCCGAAAGGAAAAATGTCGTGATTTCATGACATAATGCAGGAGAGAGAGAGTTTGAAAGGAAAAATGTCACAATTTCATGACATAATGCAGGAGAGAGAGTCCAGGAGAAAAAGTGTCGCGATATCACATGTCGGGTTTTCGCAACCCGAAGAAAAGAAAAGCGCTAAGAAGAAAAAGTGTCGCGATTTTGCGACAAGTCAAAAGACAAAGTGGAAGCAAGATAAAGTGTTGTGATTTCACAATATGCTACAAATGAAAATGTTCCAAGTAAGAATTATCGCAATTTCGTGACATACAAAAAAGGGAAGAGTCTGAAATGAGAAGCGTCGCGATTTCGCGACAGGTTGTAGAGAAGTCGTACGAAAGCTGAAAGTGTCATGATTTTGCGACAGGCTGCAAGGAAAACGTACGAAAGCTAGAAGTGTCATGATTTCACGACAAATTCAAGGAGGAAGATTTCAATGGCAAAAGCATCATGATTTTGCAACATGTTCCGTTTTCGTAGGCGTAAGGTAGAGAAAAACACAAGGCAACGAAAGTGTCACGATTTTGTGACATGTTCCGTTTTCGCTAGTGCAAGCAGACAAGAGTGCAAGGAAGAGAAAGTGTCACGATTTCATGATAGATTGAGATGGCAGCATTCGGTTTGAGAAAGTATCATGATTTTGTGATAGAAACAGAATGCAGGTCTTCTATAGAAGTGTCATGATTTCGCGATAAAAACAGAGAGGAAGGCTATGAAGACAGAAGTGTCACGATTTCATGACAAAAGCAGAAAGGAGGTCGACGAAGGGAGAAATGTCGCGATATCGTAACAAGAGCTTAGTTGAAGTCGACAAAGGCTAAAATGTCATGATATCACGACAAAAGCCAAAAGATAGTATATGGTTGCAAAAGTTTCATGATATCATGACATGTAGTTTCGTGATAGAAGCTATAGAAGAGTTGCAGAGGCAGTGAAGCCAACAAAGTTAAATTTGGGCCGACGAAGATTAGGGTTTGCAATCGACATAGTTTAGGGTTTGCAGCTGATGTAGTTTAGGGTTGTGCAACCGACTAAGATCAAGGTTTTGATCTTGAAAGTTTTAGTATAAAAGGAGGGTTGTTTGGAGAGTTGAGGGTGTGTGAATGCGTTGTTGAAGTGCAAAATTTGCAGATAGTGCACAGAGCAAGAAGTTTGATCATTGTGAGCAGAGTGCGAATTCGATTATAGTGTGCAGAGTGCATTTTGTCGAATCATTCTGAGTGGGAAAGATCAAAAATGAAGAAGAGTGTGTGTAGATAGTGCAAGGGTTGAAGTTCAACCAAGTGCGGGAGTGTTTGTGCAGAGAGAGAAGAGGGCGTAGAGAGCAGACAGGAAAAGTCGAACAAGGACATTTGTGCCAGATCGAAGGACTGTGTTTGGTGCAGATCATAGAAAGAGAACGAGGACATTTGTGCTAAACCGAAGGACTATGTTTAGTGCAAATTCGAGGACTAGCTTTGGAGGTGAAAGAGTTGAGGATAGAGGTCTCTAGCCAGAGCAAGGAGGACAGGTGTCTTTTGTGGATAGAGTTCCATTTGCTAAGGGCAGTGGAGGTAGAGGTCTTCTAGAGGATCACCAGCTAAAGCAGATCTAGGGGATTGGTGTCTCCTGTGGGTTGGTAACCACAAACTCAAGATTAGGGGATTGGTGTCTCCTTTGGGTTGGTGCCCATAAACATTGTAATCTTGAAAGGTATTCCCAGAATTTGGATTGATAAAATTTAGTGAAAGATTTTATCCATGGACGTAGCCCATCCATTCTGGGTGAACCATGTTAAGATTGTTGTCTCTTTGTGGATGTTTTTATGCAATGCTTTGATATTTTTGTGGATATATCGCTTTACTATTTTGTAATATAAAGGAAAAAATAAAAAGAGGTCTTATACTGTTCACCCCCCCCTCTCAGTATAAGCATGTGTTCTTCATACTACCTATTAAAGGCTATGTCTAGGGCCCCGAAGGTACCAATGCGCATCATCATCCCACCCTTCTACCATGAAAAGGCCGAGCGAGCGGATCGCCTAGGATGCCGGTTTCACACAATCCAACCTTTTCTACTATTCACCCTCTATTTTACGTTTGTTGGTTTATTTCTTCCAAATTTTTGTTGGGCTATTTCATTCGCTGCCCTACTATTATTAATGCCTATTCTATTATATATGTATTAAAAAGTAGACTTCCACTCATTTGGAGAAAGGCACTTTTCGGATACCATCACCAATATCATCTTGAATTCAAACCCACCCTTTCCAATCATTTCTTCTCCTCGATCAAGTAAATTTGAATAGGATAGGAGAGCGATTCGAATAGATTAGCTCTAATAAAATAAATGAGGGCTATTTCTACCCTTGTTATTATTGAAAGGGTGGGTGCGAGTTGCTTTGAGTAATGATAGGGCGGCTATTACCTACGAATTGGCGAACGAAATATAGCACCTATTATTTCATCACGAAACGGAGATCCATAAACGCATGAGGAATTCTATACTCAACATATAGATCCTCATTTACCCGCCCCTCCAGGTATTTGGGGCGGGCGGCGGGTAGAGAGCTTGAGCAGCTAGCCAGCAAATAGTTGAGTCAGTTAGGGCACGCTACCTCAAATAGGAGTAATGGGGGGAATCGAGAAACACCGCTTCCCCTTTCTCCCCCATCTATACCCTGCCCTGAGCAGTTCATGAATCGAAGACAAGGGTTTACTGAAGGTAACGAAGCTTGAATAATCGCCCTACTCTTAGTTGAACCACTAGTTAGAGCCATTGGATCTTCATTCCACTAGTCAGAGGCACTTTCTTAATTGCACTAGTTAGAGGCAGGGGTTTGCTTATCCAATGATTGATGTTACCGAAAGCTAATTGGCAAATTGAAGGTTAACAAGGTTCTATGCCATCGATCAGGGTTTATCAAAGACATGTATTGGTCCTAACCAAGGGGATAGTGATTGGTATTCCGACAGCAATGGTGTTTCATCTGAAGAAACTGACACGTCCATCACATTTCTCTAAGTCACGGGAGGGGTCATTCAAGTCCCAAGCTGTTAAGTATCGCATAACAGATGGTGAGTTATATTGGAGGCACCCTTAGATTCGTGTGCTCTTAACCCGCATCCACAACACAGGGAGCGCATGATCCACACTTTTAATCATCGATTATGTGCAGCACACTATGCGGCCGAGGCTACTGCTCACGACACAAGCGCAGGTTACTACTGGATAATCCCACACTTCCAGTTTGCTGATGTCCATCGATATGCCAGAAGACAGAAAAAGTGCTCAACTAATAGCTCCATTCGTAAGCAGAAGTTAGCTGCCTTGCCACACCTCTCATTACAGAAGCACGATTTCAGCACCCTCTTACTAAAGCATTCGTAAGATTCATCCACACTCTTCTAATGGTCACAAGTGGATCTTGACAGCTACTTATTATTCCACCAAGTGGCACGTGCCACAACTGCTGTTATCATTGATTCCATTCAGCCGGCCCCGTTTAACAAAAGGCTGGGGATTGTCACTGGCGCTCGTAGATCCTTCGAAAATAATGTGGATCGTCAGAAGGAAGGCCTCATACTCCCTCATTCTCCCAACTACTATCCACCCCATTCTGCTAACTACTATCCCAAACGTAATGGCCCGGCTGAGTCTACAGATGAGAAGCTTTGATCACAACCATCAAGAGGGGCTTAGAGCGGAACGGGAGAGCTTGGGACAGCAAGCTCAAGTGGGCTGTACAGGCTGATGGGATTACAGGAAACAAATCCACCTCTTTCTCCTAACTACTATTTCCTTTCTGCTAACTACTATTCCACCTCTTCATGCTAACTACTATGAAGGAGGAGTGCTTTTTGATCCGTATATGGATGCCATGTTGCTCTTCCTCCCCACACGGATCTATATAACTCCCGGTTATACAGTTGATCATTTAGATTCCTATGATCCAGATAGCATGGAGCAGAGGATTCACTAGTTGATTGAGCTAGAAGGGAAGAGCAGAATGGCACATGTCGACACGGTGACCAATCAACAGAGAATCGACCAACATTTTGGCGGGCGGATCGGGCGGCACCCGGAAGTCGGAACGGGTCGATTCTTCCGTGCGGTTCGATCAAGAACATTGGGGGGATCTGGTCCTAATGTAAGATAGGGCTCATCCGAAGTATGCCCATCATAACCTGTTTCGGAACTTATGCATCGGGTCATTCTTGGTGGATGCTCGGGCTGGGAAGCATACAACCATCTTAGCCCGGATGGAGAAAGAGTCGAGTTGCCTCCTTTACTTAGGGGGGCCTGAAGCTCTTTCATTGTGATTAGGGCCCGTCCCCATGCTATGCTTCCCCGTCGAATGGGTAAGACCTGCTTGAACAGTCTGTAAATGCGCAGGGCTCCATGCCAACATTGGGTTAGAGTTTTAAGTCCCCCTTATCAGAGTATAATGGTTACCTTTAGTCATCTACGGAGAATGGATCTATTCAACCGGAAACCTTCCTTGTGTCTCCCCATCCATATCCGTGAGATAGATGCTCGCTCGACTCACGGGAAATCGCATACTACGCTTACCCACTCCTCCCGGACCGGGAATCTCCATCATTTTATGTTATATCTCCACCACCTTGGTTCCCCATTGAATCGCAGGCCCACCCTTTCCCGATCCACGATCCCTGGTGAAATTCCTATATACTACTCATGTATACATGTTTCACCCTCCGGTCACCCTATCGGACTCGATTTAACCCTTATCTATCGATCCACGGGAAATGGTGCACATCGAATCAAGAGTAGGCTATGTTGCTTCCATCGATGATAGCGAAATGCATGCTATTATTCATTCCACCGCATCCCCCATTCCCATCTCCGGTCAAAAACCCCTAAATTCTTTTTTTTTTTTTGGGGGGGTTTTTTTTTTTATTTGGTGATTTTTTTCTTTTTGGGGGGGGGGGATGATAATAGGATTTTGAAAAAATTTTTTTGGTTGGTCTTTGGGGGATCAATAAACCTTCATAGTCGATAGCAGCCTTCTAACTAAACCTTCTCCGCGCAACCGCTGAATCGCAATTATAGTGGGGCGGTGAGACATTCAATAATAGCTCTTCCCCTTCGTCCTTGCTTGCCCCAATCCATGGTTGAGGAGAACTCGATTCTTATTCTAGGTTTTTAATACGTATATAATGGACTGAGTTGGTCACTTTCTCGACTATATCAAACTTTGGAATGGCGAAATGGAGATTACATACGCATCAACAACCTGTTATTGGTGAGGCTAGTAGCTACTCTAGCGACCTTGATCGAGTCGTAAGATACCCCTCCATCAACATCTCTTCCCAACCATTGATAATAAACCCTCTCCTGCTATCTCAAGAAGAGAACTTCTTTTAAATAATCCGATTAATCTCCCGCTCAATCATTAAACTTATTAGTCCTTTCCAACCCTTTCTCTTTTAAACTGGAAGGGTAATTGGGGATTTCTCTATTCACGTTTTCCACTATCTAGCTGGAATCTAAATATCTGTATCCCAATATAGCGGGGTAGGGAATTTACGCAATCCACCCCTTATTGGAATAGTAGGGCCTTTCTCTTTAATTCTTCTGTATTCTGTAGATGGGGGGGTAAGCAGATAGAGATAGATGGATTGGATGGGGCCACCTTTCTTGCCCTCGAATCTCTATTTGGAGAAGAAGAGTAGTTGATACGTATATAACTCTTATTTCTCAATTATTCAATTATTCGCTTCAACTTTAAATGGTGGGAATGAATAGTAGGGGCAATTCAATCATTAAACTAAGAGAGGGCTAATCTGAACTTTCCAACCGGAATGATTATTTAAAGCCGCCTCATTGATTGCCGATAATAAGAAGAATATGGACTTGCCCCTCTGGTTAAGAACAACTCTGCCCCGCCGACCCCAATCAATCGAGAGTTCTATGGGGGGAAGGGCCCAATGAATAGTGGAGCAAAGATACTATTATTCCTGAATGACACAACCTTTCCAATTCAATTCTAGTCTATCCACTATTATTCATCTCCGCCCGTATATTCTTATTTGACGAAGGATCATGGCGACTCAAACAAAGTCACTTCTAGCCGCCCTATTATCATTGAAGGCCCTATTATTCTTGAATTCGGGAGAAATGCTTACCTATTCATCGGTCGAGCCACAACTGCTTATATACAAAAGGGAGCCCTATTTATTTTAGATTAAGAAATTCGTCTTAGATACGTAATAGAATAGGGTGATGTTCAGTAATGGAAGGAGGGCGGGGAGTAATATGAAATTATTGCCCTATCGATTAGATCCTTATCCATCCTCCTCTTCAGCTCTAAATAGAGTATCTACCTATGCGCCACTTATTCTCGATTCGCAGTTTCATTGAGTCATGGTACAGCAACCGAAGCGAGTATCGGGAGAAAGCGCTCAACTTTGCTACTATTACAATACCCCCCTAAGTAATAATGAATGGGGTTACAACGGCGATCTGATAAGGCCGTAACATAGAATGGTCCGGTTCGGATCGTTCCCCTTGAATAATAAATAGGGAACTCGAAAACAGCTTTATCCTCTCTAGAGAGAGAATATTGCGCAGTCCCTTGTCCCGGTGGCCTTTCCCCCTCGATATCCTCATTAGTAGTGCCTTCAGTGGTCCTGCTATGAATGGATCTATTGATGGATAGAGCGTTTAAATGGAACCCCTTATAAATGTGAGTAAATATTCCTAAAATGGGTGGGTGGAATGAGTAGTAAAACCAAATATGTCGAGTGATCCCCCTCAATTATGTAATCCTGGATCCGCTTAATAAAGCCCTTGATTCGATCCATGGCTATCCCAGGCATAGCTATCTATTCCATTCCCACTATTCCCCGGGCTAGCCTTTACCACTTCTGAATCATCCCTTATCCGTCCGGGCTCTAGTAGGGATGGTAGGGGGGTTTGGGGGGGTAAGAAAGGAGAGAAGGGTAATGAGAATAACCCTTCATTCATGGTCTCTGGCCATCCCGTCTCTAGGTGGGTAGGTGGGATAGCCTCTCTTTCTTGTCTGGTCCTCCCTCGTGACTAGATGGGTACTAGTGGGTGGGTTCGGTGACTAGGGCCTTCTTCCGAGGCGGTATAATGGATGAGGCTGTATGCGATGGCATCCTAGGGCCTTATTTCTCATCCGACTCATACTGGTAAGCGGTATAGAAGGGTATACGATGGCGGGGCGACTATGGATTGAATGAAATATGGGCGAATAAGAAACTCTCTTCTCTCGAATAAGAAACTCTCTTCTCTCCTCTATCCTCGCGTATTGGTTGGACGAAGGTATTGGGCCTTTCTCTATTGTTGGTAAATTATTCCAAAGTGGGCGGGTAGTTGGGATCTTCGGTTTCTGATCTGCTCTTCTATCGGAATAATGAATAGTGGGCAGCTTTGAATCCAAGAGACTAGGCTTTATTGGCTGGACCGGTAGAGGGTTGGGCAGCTATCCCTTGTCCGTTTGAGGGAAGATACTAGGGTTCATTGGATGGTATAGGATTAGCAGGTATGAAGGGATGGGTAAAAGGAAATAGTAGTGAAGTGTTGGGTTAGGCCCCAAGTTTATCAGCCTTACTCCCTCCCGTACTCCGAAAAGGGAGGGAGGCGGAGAAACGATAATGGGTAGTTTGTGATAGAAGGTAATAGGTATATGACTAGTGGCTGTTGCCTCCCCTTCATCGCAATTAATCCTCCCGATCCTGGCCCAATCTATGAGTTATTAATTCATTCTATGTGTCCCTCATTCAATCGTTACTCTTCACTATGCTTCAAAAAGAAAGGGTACTATTCTTCGGGTATTAATAATGAGAACTTATTCACCTTTTTTAGTAGGTCTCAAATTTTATAATAAGGTAAAGTAGGAATGAATAGCGGCCACCAGAATTCCATTTGATTCTGGTTCCATGACCAAGGCACCGCTTCAATAATGTAGGGGGTTATAGGTAAAAGAGGTTTAGTGCTACATAGCACATGGTTGGATCAGAGTTGGCTTTACCCCATTCCTAGAATATGTTGGTTTTGCCACTTACCCTCCTCTAGAAATTCTATATCCCTTTCTTGATCTAGACCCAATGGGTCTCACCTGGGATTAGAGCCTTGTGTATTCAAGGTGGGATATCAAAGTTGTTTCCTCGACCGAATAATGTTCCTGTTCCAAATATGTGTGGGATGAGAAAGCATCGATCACTTTATCATTATTATTGGGATGGGATGGTTTGGAATTAGAGTGAGCAGCTTATCAAAATAATCTTATTTTGATCACTTCTTCACTTGAGTAGAAGTAGTAACCAAACGAGGAGTAACCATGTGAGAGAGGAGAAATAGGCTTGGTCATAACCCGATCGATCAATGAGTGTTTCTGTATCAATATATATGAGTGGTGAGCATTATGAAATGCTTAAATAGCAAATACTTCCTAAAGGCTTCCACCAATGTAATATTTCTACTCTTCCATGCGCCTATACTGGGCGGGACATTCGACGGGCTGTCACCCCATCTCTCATTTCAATCCAATCAATAATGAGGAAATCCTCAATTCCTTATGATATTGAGTTGCTACATAATCATTATGAAGTGACCAAAATAAAATGCTTGTGGATCAATCCTTAAACAAACAGATTCAGGAAGGGCTTGAACTAAAATCCTTATTGAATCGATTGAGAAATAAATTCATCCCTTCTCGCCAACTGTTATGCATCTCATATTGGGATATAGCGATGACTATCTCGGGTGAGAACCACTCTCCCACCAGTTCCAAAATATGAATCTTACTTTGTTGTATTGAAACTTTTACCTCAACCCAACTATTTGGTAATGGGACAGAGAATTGCCTTGGTCCATTCTATCAAATTCTCGGGGGAAAGCATACATGGTGACTCCCAACAATGCAATTATGTCTAATGGAGTTCGAAGCATTGATGCACTAATAGAATGAGCTCCCATGGCTCCTTAGTCAATTTTTTATAAAGTCAATAATGGACTTGGAAGCTGGAGGAAAGAGGGAGTTGTTGATTTGGTTCTGTTATGAGATCCGAGAGAGTGGTATGTAGAGCATAATTAAATTTACTTGTCAAGCGTGAATCCACAAGTGCCTAATATGGCGAATAGAGATTTTCCACTACACTCGGTATTGATGAAAGGAGCAATGTTTTAGCTAATATGATTGCTAAAACCATCAGGCACCTTATGGGTCCAGCTCGAGTGATTTTGGTGGTTGCATTCATTTGTAGCCTCCAATCCTTCTTTTCATAGTGGGGAACCCCTAAGTTGGGGTCAAGTTTGAGATGTCAACCCCTTAAATGATATAGATCTAGGGGAGGTCACTATTAGCACTTAGGGAAAGTGGCTAGTAATGAGTAGTTAGAGTTTATTTGGACCCTTTGCTCGTCATGCTCCTCATAACTGGAATTACTGGAAGTGACTAAAGAACCATTTCTCAATGGGTAAAGCGGAGCTCTCATGTTGGGATAGGAGTGAATAACTGCTATTGAGGAATAGAAAGATGCTAGTGTTGCCTCTAAAAGCACTTCCAAGGAAAAATGGGTGAATAAATTGAATAATTCGCCTACTCCTCCTTCTAATAATAGTAGGGAATTTCCAGCAAGCATTAAAGTTGGGCTTTCAAGAAACTCATATCCATTCAAGCAACTCATCTCCAATGAATCATATTGATTGCACATGCCCTAGGATCGATCCATTGATTGGGCAAATTCTCCCTTATCGATGCATCAGAGAGTCATTTCTAGTAGGAGCAAGACATTTTCAAACACTCACTAGAGGGCACTCAACTGGTTTTCTAGGGCTCTCAACCCATCGATCATTTGTCATAGCCTTCTCCCAACTTATTCTACTATATAATGAAATAGTTCTATCGAATCTATTTATAGGTGTCAATGAGGCAAGTCTATTGGATATAAAGACGATCGAGTGATCTAGAAACAACCCATATTTGTCATGGCTAGATCGAATCACTCCGGGGGTACTCTCAACAAGGTCAACATTTGTCCTAGCCTTTATCATAAATGAAGAAGTGGATCATACCTTTTCTTGTCTAAGGTGTTAATATGTATAGATAACAAATAATAGCACACACACACCTAACCCCGAGTGAGAGTTGGGTAGAGCTTATCTAAGAGAGGGCAGGCACATGATCAAAAATAGAAGAGTTTTTATCAATTGCTTGATGGAAATGGGTTGAACTAGATGCTATACGTATTCAAGACTAAAAATCGGGACAAGAGTGATGATTGAACTAGAAGAGGTTTTCAACCATTATCTATTTAGATATGGAATGATTGTCCACATATCAACTCAAATGCTCCTTCTAGAGTAGGCGGTCTGGAATTGCTATTTTATTATAAAGTGCTTTGACTCTCTTCCATCCAATACAACTCTAAAATGGCCCTCTGAATATCACAACTATACTCCCATTCCATAGCAGACGCAATATCAAAAACCTCATCCCAGACTATGGTGAGAGGCATTGCTACGAGGAGAATCTAGGATATTCAACTAGCTATATGGGTTAAAGGAGAGAAACATAGAATTGAGCATTGGATCACCAAGGACATCTGGGAGAAGCAAATCCTCCTACCTCCCATCCTGGATAACAATAACAACTAGCTCCTCTAGGATGCTGGGATAGGAAACTGGTACGATGAAAATGTTTGAAATAGAAATCTTCTACAGCTTAGATCATCAAATAAGGTCTAGCTCTACCTACTCCACTTGCTACTAGGGAGAAACAAGCATAGGATTTTTGAATGATTGAATGAGGTATGGGTAGGACCTGTTGCTATGTGGAGAAGGGGGACCATAGGTGAATGATGATTGGTCTAGTTTTGCTTCAATAAGAATCGATCCACCTCCCTCCCACATAAACAACTACTTCTATATGAACAAATGCTTCTTCCTCAACTTGATACTTTGGGTAGTGAGGAAGGATATTTATAAACCTGTGTCTGCTCTTTGGCATATGATGTAGCTGGGCATAGATACGGGTGGGCAGAGTGGTACGAAGTCACCTAACATATTTATCTTTCTCTCAAATTCGGGGCTATGTATCCAAGTATCCACCCTCGCAAGAGGGTGAGCAAGTGGAATGATAAAATAATCATAGCGACCCCTAAATTTTGGTTGGTATCAGTACCACATCTATATACTAGACCTGTTCCATGTGCTTCAAGCTTTCTGGTCAACCATGCATATCAATGGCACCTCTTATCATGAAATCAATCATGTATAAGACCTTTCACAAAAGTAGGGCAGTCTGGACGGGGTCTTTCATAAAAGTGGTTGAATATCCTTTATGAATAGGAATCACTATTACTTCTATCCCATTCTAGAGACTCAAAGTGATGGCTCATTGAAATATCTACCTATTTTGGAGCACATTTATGATGAATCATTCTTTATTGATCGATTCTTCACCCCATTATTGATCCCTTGCCCTTGCCACTCAAAATCAATATTGCTACTCCCTCATTCTAGAATTTGATCCTTTAGCCCCTTTCACTGACGAGACAATGATCAATTGATTGATTACCCTATCATTCCAGATTCCATGCTTCCATCCTTATTTATTAATGGAATTCCCACCTTTACATGATTCATCATTCGAGGCATTCCCCATTCTATTTCATGGATTGAGAAGGAGTTCTTTCGGTGCCCTGACTATTCTCTGGGGATGAGAACCCATAGGATATGTGGTATAGATACTTTAAGTTTGACCGCCTACTCCTAAGGAAGGGGGATTGGGTCTAGACAACCTACTATTCATAAGGAGGTATCCTTTTAGATTGTTCCCACATCTCTTATCTAGTACCGATGAAGAAAGGGGTGCCCATTATAGGGAAATATAGTGGGGAGGCATGGTGAATACATTGGGAGAGACTATATGTAGGAAATAGAGGTGAATATCTCAAAAAGCACCATCCTAGTGAATCCTAGATATTGGGAGGGTGATTGTGGTATGGTAAACCCCTTAAGTAAGGATGCTATCTACTATTCCCATTCGTATTTTGAACCATCTATGAATAGCTACAAAGGTATCCCTTCCCCCTAGTCTAATCCACCCCACTTACACCCACTACCATGAGTGAATACCTACATAATCGAATCAGTTGCCTTCATAACGATGTTCCTAGCCTATGGGTAATGATGGAGAGGTGGGATTTGAGGGGCCAACATGATTCATTCATTAACAGTAATCAGTAGGGGTTCGCTCTACTACATAACAACTAAATGCCAAAAGGATTGGGTAGTCTTCTAGCCGGATTGGATTATTAATAATGGGTAAATTGAGAGAGTATGAATTGAAAGGGACTAATTAGTTGTTACATCTGGCTAACTAACCTACCATATGGCTATTTTTATGGATAGATGGATGCATAGTTTGCTAGAAAGATAGCATACTCGATCAATGGAGAGAGAGATATGATATAAGTATTAACAACTAGAGAAGTGAATATGTATACTAGATATCGATCCATCTAGTAGATACATACCCATGTAGTAGTTAGTGGACTACACATTACATGATCTACTATTTCTATTTATTCATTTATTAATGGAAAAATATCGTTACTAGGATCAAAGGCCCTTTTTGATAGGAGATACTATTGCTAGAATCCTCACATCTAGTATTAAATCAAACCCCTTCTCATTCGAGATCCAACTTCTCAAATTCTCTTCTCGTCCAATAGATGGTTTCTAATACGTATGTAACAGACTTTATTATTGAAATTTTATCAACTTCACAATCATTAGAGTTGGCCCAAAGAATCGAAAACTATCTCTATTGAGAAACCTGAGATAAGAAACTCGATAAAGGGATTTATAATGATATGGATATTTGGAAGTCTGCTTGTTGATTTGCCCTACTATTATTGTTGGAATCAAGTTGTTAAGTGGTGACAACTTTCCATTACTCTCTCAAATTATTTCCCACTCAATTCAAAATTCCCCAATGATCTATTTATCAATTTCAACTCCCCAACTCATCATTCAGATCCTTATATGAGGGAAATATTAGGAGCGAATCAACTTATTATCTGATGAAAGAAGGAATGAGGTATTTATTCCATTTTTTTTCAATTCATTTTAAAGGTAGAGAGAATGAGGTGAAAATAAAATAAAATGAAAATAAAATTTTACATCCCTTATCACAATTTTTGGATCAAACTAATCCATTGGCAGAAATAGTTCATAGCCGAAAATTGAGCTATTTGGGCCCTGGAGGATTGACACCTCGAACTGCTACTTTTCGGATACGGGATATTCATCCTAGTCATTATGGGCGTATTTGTCCGATTACGACGTCTGAAGGAATGAATGCTGGACTTGTTGCATTAATAGATAATGATGCAACAAGTTTCAACACTTTACATGCTTTTGTAGCGGATCTACAACTAGCAATGAGAGGGAAAACATTTTCTTTCTACCTCTTATAATGTCCATGAAAGCCAATGCATTTTGGTACTGCTATTCCTTCCTCATTTTTCTTTCTTCTCCTTCCAACTTGCTCCAATATGGTTCTTCATATCCATAAAGAATGGTGTCCCAAAGTCATTTTGCAATCAAGAAATTTTTCATTTTGATTTCCCAGAAAGCATACTCTTCCCCATCAAATTTTGGCACTTGCAGTTCTACATACATGTCAGCCATTATACCAACAACAAATAATTCCTTTTTCTAAGACTTGATAAATCTCAACAAATTCATAACCAAGCTCTATAAGCCCTTTGCTCAACTTGGAAGAGATCAAATCTCAAGTTGCAGTAATTATAGCTCCAATTAACCAATGCATTAACATCTAACATGTAATGCAGTGTAGGATTTGACATACGTGGTAGTGGACAACCCATAAAATGAAATATAGTTGGCATTAGCGGAGATGTTGTTGCAACCATGAATTTTATGAAAGGCCATGGAGGAGATTGACATAGTTATGGGGAGAGATTAGCTAGTAGACAAATAATACATAAGCCAATTGAATTATGTCAAGGCTTGTGCAAAAGAGTCATTCAGATTGCATCCCATGACCCCTTTCAATATTCCTCACATGTCAATGGAATACACCACCATGGCTAGCTATTGTATTTCCAATGGAATTCATGTGGTGTTGAGTCGTGTGAGACTGGGCTGAAACCCCTCCATATCGGAAGATACTCTATGCTTTTGGCCTAATCACTTTATAGACTATCTACCCAGAGAGTTGACAGAGCCAAAGCTTCACCTTATCTCTTTCAGTGCAGGAAGGTGAGGATGTATGGGAGCACCTCACTTTGATTCACTTGCAAGAACTTAGTAAATTCTCACAATGCACCCACAAGCTCTCTCAAACCCAATAGATCACACTTAGCTCTGATACCACAATGAGAAATGCTCATTGATTATTCATGAACTGATTACACAAATATATAGCCCCTGGAGTACAACAGAAGAATCTCCGTAGAAGGCTAAAATCCAAATACAAAATCTGAGTAACAACTGAATCATTGCAGTTAAGGAACAATTAAAACTGCAGTCGCTATACAAGGCAATTCTAAATTAAGCAGATCAGATTCCAACATTGAAATAAATGCAAAAATGTATATTATATGTTTCAAGCCATTACATCAATATATAGTTCTGGTTCAGTACCAGATACAATCCCCAAATAAACAAAACAACAAAATAATAAGTGAGAATGATATTCTCACGGATAATACAAACAAAATAAATCCATTCTACTGGTAAACAACAGTTAACACACCAAACCAAAGTCTAAATATGGAGAAAACACCAAAATACCTCTAAGACCCAAAACTTCCAGCTCTTTGTCTTGGATTAGTACAAAACAGATCGATTCACATGGATTGGTTAGATGATTTGTGGATCGACTAGATGAGTGGATAATCAATGCTACAAGCTACCACTTAAATGGCCTAACCTATTGATGGATCGGACAACTGGCTCACTGGATCAACCCTGTAGAGGCCGATTGGGAACAGAATGTCGATTTGTGAGGTTGGCATGAAGTGAGTTGGTTCAAACTCCAATATTCTCCCCCTTGATGCTGATAGGACTCACCAGAGATTTCCTCAACTTCAAAAACTAAGCTTTGACTACTACCTTGGTAAACAAATCAAAAATATTGTCTTCAGTATTGCAATGCTTCAACGCAATGACCTTCTCAACCATGTCTTAGATGAAGTGATACTTCAAGTCAAAAAAAATTGACCTGTTGGTGATGAACTGGGTTTTTTGCTAAATGTATAGCACTCATGTTGTCACAATACGAGGCAGTAGGACCATAATTTTTTTTTCCAATTTCTTCAAGGAATTTTCTCAACAATAGTGCTTGAGCACTAGCACTTGTGATTGCAATGTATTCAGCCTTTGTAGAAGAAAGAGCAACAATACTTTGTTTCTTTGAAGACCATGTAATCAAACCAGACCCAAGACTGAAACAATTACCTGATGTAGATTTTCTATCATCTATATTACTTTCCCAATCTGAATCACTAAAGCCAACAAGTTTTATATCATCATTTTTACAATAATGAATGCCAAAATTAGTTGTACATTTTACATACCTTAGTATTCTTTTTGTTGCTTTCATATGTAATTTAGAAGGGTCACTCATATACCTTGATACAAGTGAAACAACACATGTAATGTCTGGTCTAGTGTTGGTGAGAAACATCAAACTCCCAACAATGCTTCTATATGTGGTCACATCAACTTTTTCAGTTCCATCATCTTTACTCAACAACTCACCATGAGCTATTGGTGTTGCAACAGGTTTACAATTCTCCATGCCAAAAAATTTCAACATATCATTGGCATATTTAGTTTGACAAATGAAAATTTTATCATTTTGTTGATACACCTCCATACCAAGGAAATAATGCATCAAGCCTAAATATTTCATTTCAAACTCTTGCATCATTGCATATTTGAAATCATCATTCATATTTGAGTTACTACCCAAGTAAATCAAATCATCCACATAGAGACAAACAAGGAGAATGTCATTACCTTCCTTCTTGTAGTATAAGTTTGGCTCACTCTTGCTTCTCATGAAGCTCTTGGAGCTTGCTTAAGACCATACAAGGCCTTCTTCAACCTATACACAAGATTCTCCTTACCTTGCACTTCAAATCCTTGAGGTTGTTGCACATAAACCTCTTCATCAAGATAGCCATTCAATAATGCACTCTTTACATCCAAATGATGTACCTTCCATCCTTTATGGCCATAAATAGAAAGAACCATCCTCACTATTTCTTGTCTTGCAATTGGAGCAAAAGTATCCTCATAATCAATGCCATACCTTTTTGTGAACCCCTTGGCCAAAAGCCTTACTTTGTGCCTTTCAATACTTTCATCACTATTGCATTTTGTTTTGTAGACCCATTTAGAGCCCACAAACTTCTTGCCTTTTGGAAGATCAACTATCTCCCAAGTATCATTCTTCTTGATGGATTTCATTTCATCTTACATTGCTTTGATCCACACTTTAATAGCACATGCTTATTCAAAACTTGATGGTTCAAAATTAGTTTGTGAAAATAAAGCAAAATTTACTGTCTCACCTCTTGGGTTCTCTTTATGTGTTTATATTGTAATTCGATAAATGTCACTTAATCTTCTTACCTTCCTTCATGGACTTGGACTTGCACTTGAAACTGAAGAACTAGATGAGGGGTTGCTTGATGGAAAACTTTATGAGGGACTGCTTGGTGGATTAGTAGCACTTGGAACTAAAACATTAGTGGGATGCTCATCATCAATATAATCAATAATACCACCATTCAAAATAAATTTTTACTTCTCAATATTTTTGAAGCCTTAACTTAAAAGTGGTTCGGTCCTCTATCTATAATTTGACCTTTAAATACCTTGAGTTATTCCTAGGTAATTCCTTGGGTTATTCTTGGGGTTGGACCCCCATGCTCCTAGAACCTTCCTCTACCTAAATACAAATAAGGGTCAAACAGTTTCATGATCGCCTGTCGGCCCCATTAAATCATATTAAATAGAATAAAATAGCCACACTAAGAAATCGAATGAAATAGCCATGTTCATAATCATCTTCGCTCCTCTTCCTTTTCCCTTCGAGTCGTCTCTTTGATAGCCGGAAGCCGGAAGTTCTTCATAAGAAAGTTACCTTTCCCTTCGAATCGTATTCCTGATAGCCGGAAGTTCTTCATAAGTATGAAAAGCAGGAGGACTTTGTACCATCCATTCCAGTGTGGTTGGACTCTGCTCAACAGCCCAGGGACTTGGAGCACATCGAAAGCTGTTTCCATCGCTTAAAGTGATTGTTACGACCATGAAGAAATGACAAATCCCAACTACGGATACATAAGAGCCAAAACTGCTAAGGGCATTCCATCCAGCGTAAGCATCTGGATAATCTGGAATGCGACGTGGCATACCCGAGAGCCCCAAGAAATGCATGGGAAAGAAGGTCAGATTCACCCCGAAGAAAGTGATCCAAAAATGGATTTGACCTAAAGTTTCAGGGTATGCTCGACCAGAAATTTTACCGACCCGAAAATAAGATCCAGCAGATGAAGCAGAAACGGCTCCCATAGAAAGTACATAATGGGAATGTGCAACCACGTGATAAGTATCATGCAGAGCAATGTCTAGCCCGGAATTTGCCGGCACTATTCCAGTAAGTCCTCCTATGGTGAACGGAGGGATGAACCCTACAGCAAATAACATTGGTGTTTTGTATCGTATCGAACCTCCCCACATGGTAGCGATCCAACTAAAGATTTTGATTCCGGTGGGGACAGCTGTGATCATGGTAGCTGCGGTAGAGTAAGCACGCGTATCAACGTCTAAGCCCACAGTAAACATATGATGGGCCCGAACAGGAAATCCGAGAACACCAATACTGATCATGGCATAAACCATGCCTAGATACCCGAAGACCGGTTTTCCCGAAAAAGTCGATACGATATGACTAATGATACCGAATCCAGGCAGAATCAGAATATAAACCTCTGGATGACCGAAGAACCAAAAGAGATGTTGGTATAATATCATGTCTCCCCTCAAATAGATATTATTTTGTCCCACTTTTTTGAGCTACTAAATCCTCCTTTGCTTTTTTGAGGAGATCAAACTGCTCGTTTCCTACAAATAGCCACCCCAGTGCCTCCGTATCTTTTTGTCGAACCATGAGAATCACTTGTTCTCCCTCATTTTTTTGGAATTGAGAAAGCTCTAAAGTGGATTTTGCTTGATCTTCTTCCACTTACAGGTGTACATGAAGGTCTCTTCTTCCTACTTCAACGATGTACCATCGATGAATAGCCATATTTTTAGTTTTAGATAAATTCTCAAAACTTGGCGACCCAACCAAAGGAAAGCTTATATTCAAAAAAGGAATGCCCCAAGGTGAGGTTTCAATAGTGACATTCAGTTTTCAAGAAGTGGTCTCAACTTCAACAACTCCTCCTTGAATAGAGTCAATTAAATTTTGGGTAGGATTAGGTTCTTCCATTGTAGCTTTACCCTTGTCAATTCCATCCATTCATAGCATGCCATTCTACATGTCAAAAGGACAAGAATAATATTTTTTAGGATAGAGAGGCAAATATAAATGGAGAAAATAGAAAACCCCTTTGCCCCCCAAATGGATGAGGAATCCTAGAAATTTTAAATAGCTCCCCAATAGGTTATTGGGGAGCATTGTGGCCAGGTGCATATGGATATCGAAAAGCACTCCAAAACTCAACAAGATCAAAATTTTAGAACAAAAGGGTTTTAATTGGGAACTTATGAATAGTATTAAACCCACTGGCATGAGTGGGCCAAATAAATATTCGTGCCTTGATTTGATTGATTGATTGATGATGACTCGACTCTTAAAGAGTATTTGATTGATCGATTGATTATGACCATTCTTATTCATGCCTTTATTTGACGAATTGATCGATGGTGACTATTCCCATTTGTGCCTTGATATGATCGATCGATGTTGTTCATTCGCTCTTTGAAAAAACTTGTGTGCTTAATTATTTGATCGATAGAGACCACTTCAAAATAAAATAAAATAAAATTTTATGTTTTAGCAAATAAAAAGAAAAGAAAATTAAAATAAAATGAAAAGAAAAGAACTCTAACCAAGCTCTTCCTTTCAAATAACTACGTGCAAGAAGTCAAGAAGTCAAGCTCAGGGAAGGATAATAACTTGGTGTAAGAAGGGGCAATAAGTGGGGTGGTTTAGTTGGCATCAACGACACAATAAGGAGAGTTTCAATCCCCTTATCAATGGTTGAGTCTATTGGACATAGCTGGAAAATTAACTCGAGCTATTTCCATGCCTAGGCTCGATCATTCAAGTTGCCAAAATTCATAAACCTTGAGAAATTGAATGGAAACCCTTTTTCCCTCTAGAGCCAATTCAAAAAGAGGCCATTTTGAGTCAGTTTGCTATCTATATGGACCATAAAAATGGTAACTCAATTCTCAGCTCTAAAGACAAAATAGCTTGAGTCGGTTTGCCAGCTATTTGGACCAAAATTTTGGCCACTCAATTCTCAGCTCTAGAGCAGAAATAGCTTGAATAACTTCTCCACATATATGAGACAAAAAAGTGGCCACTTTTTCCACCTACTCCTTAGTGATTTATGTTTGCTTTCTAAAATACGAGGTTGAAGATAAAAGGCAACTTGAATCACTGGCTTAAAGGCAGAATTTTGTTTGCTTCAAAAAATATGAGGTTGAAGCCATTCCAAAACAAAAGAAACAAGAACCCCAAATATTCTCTTTAATTACTCGACAACCCTCTCTTCAAAACTTTAAGGAACCCTCTTGTCCCGCTGTGGATATATATGCAAAAGTGACTCAAGCTATTTTCACCCTAGAGCCTCATTGGAAAGTTGTCATTATGTTGTGGATATATATGCAAAAGCAACTAACCAGCTGCACCCACTATGTAAGGTATTTGGATTTGTCCCCCCCATTCCGTGAGACCTCCTGCCAGTACCAAGAGAGCCGCCCTCGCTTCCTTTTGATTGAGCCCACTGCCTCTCTCTATTTTAAAAGGGGCTAAGCACCCCGCCTTATATTATGAAGGTAAGCGATCTCCTTCCCTGTTTTAAAAGGGCTTTTAAAAGGGGACTTTTATTAATTAATCAATAAGTCGAGCGCGGCTTGTTTGCCTTTTAAACAGGGGGGAGAGGAGAGCGGACCCGAGATAAATTCCCTCTACCTATCGGTAGAGGGACTTTTTTGGTGCCCATTCATAGCGAACCAGGGCTACGACTACGACTGCGAAAAGGGAGGAGGCCTCGGAAGTGGAAAAAGCTGTTGGTGGGCCTTTTAATTCAATAGGGAGAGTAGGGTTGATCAGGCCCAACCCCCTTTAAAATAGAGAGGTACAGGGAGACGGAGTGGGAGGAGCGGGAGCGAACAGCACCTATTTTAACCTCTCTATTTTTAAAGGACAATCGGCCGGTAGGACCAGAAGAAACGAGAGGGCCTTCTCGAGCGTGGGAAGAGTAGCCACAGTGTTATTCATTATAGCAAACAGACTCCTTAAGATTGAAGGGCCGTAGTAAACCGCTTCGATATGGCATTGAACGGAATCTCTTGAGCGAGATCGGACATACATCTATCTAATCCACCAGGGGTTCGTACGTAACTCATCAATATCAATCCGTCCTTACTAATTCAAGAGTCGAGCTCTCCCCCTCTCCCCGAGCTCTCTCCCTCTCCCCCCGGGACAAATCAACAGAGGGGTCTTCAAAGCGCTCGTCAAATCCTAGAAGCGACTGCTTCGGAGATTCAACAACCTTTTGATCCTAAGTGAATAGGAATGGAATGTTCCGGAAAAGCATCTATCTCTATTATTTGATCCTTTTGCGGAATCGCATGTACGGGTACTGTCCGGTTAGGACCTACCTACTTGTTCTCAAAGGCGCGGGAGAAGGGGAGAAAAGCGCTTTCGGGATCAATTCACTTGATCGAGGCGGGGCAAGAGAGGGAATAAATTCCGTGTGTGTGGATCAGAAGTCGGAGATCTACGAAGCGCTTCTTATTCGCCGGCAGAGATCGGAGCATGCGAGTCAGGATGCTCCTTTTTCTTTTTGAAATAGAGGGGGTCGAGTAAGCGCCAATCGCTCGGGTAGGCTGCCCTCTCTATTTTAAAAGGGACAATCACAAGGTTCGCTTTCTTGGTCCTAAAAGCTCCCACCCGTCCCGCTAATCGAAGGGGGGGGAGAATGACCCAGGGGCGCATAGGTGGGGATAGACGAAATGACGTTCCTTCGACGAGAGATGGGAGCGTGCGATACCGTTGAACTACACTTCCGGATATGCATGTGGGGTGGGGCTTGCTAGAATCTTGCCCTTTAAAGAGCCCCGATTATAGATAGAGAGCTTTAAAATATGGGGGGTGTGCCCGCACAACTCGATTCTCCCGACTCCCCGCCTCTGAACCTCCAAAGATGTGAAAGAAGAAGACCTTATAATATAATATAAAGGTCAATCCTGGATAGATGGATGGATGATCTATCGCTCGCTGCGCCTCTTGATGTTGTTGTAAAGTTCGATGCAAGTGAACCAGAAGGAGAAGGCGTCCTGTCTCGGGTCATTCATTCCATTCCTTCTTCACGGTGATTCTATAGTCCCCTTTCCCCTGTTGAGTGGAGTCGCTGGAACGCGGATTGCAGGGTGTGTATTTAGGGGCATCCGCCCCCTGTCCACTCGTCTGTCTCTGCCCCCTTGCGATCAAAACTCCCCCTCCGGCCGGAATGAATGGCATCAGTGATGGCTTGCATGGAGGACAACCTATCTTATCCATTCTTTCCATCTTCGGCCCTCTGTTTTAAAAAGGGCCTTTTAAAATAAAAGTCGATCATGTTCCTCTATTTTAAAAGGGAAGTAAGAGCGCTCTCTCTATTTAAAAAGGGCTTTAAGGGTGCGTGATCGGAATGGCAGCCCCCCCACGGATCGGGGGTCTTCTTGGCACCCTCTCTATTTCAAAGGGGAGGGATCCGCGGACATGATCGAAGGGGGAAGAAGAATGCCGACTACAGCCGAAATGACAATCTTTAAATCTTTCTGGCTAAAGCGACCTCTCTATCTGGAATCTGACGAACAAAACCTTATCTCATTAGTGACAAAACAACGAACGACAACACACGGCGAGGGTCCATAGGACATCGACCCGGAGATGGATAGGGTGCTCTCTATCCTTGTTTTTGCTCGCCCCTCTCTCTTCCCGGCCAAAACTCCGCCTTTTAAGAGCCCTTTTAAACTTTAAGCTTTCACGCCCCCATTAAAGATAGAGAGAGCCCCTCTCTTTAAAACGGTTTGAGAAAGGGAAACGACCTCCCCCTATTTCAAAAGCCAAATAAACTCAGCTCTCCTTATGGATAGAGAGTAAGCATCGATTCATAAACCGTTATAGATAGAGAGGTTTAACGAACGATGGAAGCTTTAAATTCCTCACTCAGAGAAGAAGGATTCACTCGCTCTCTATTTTAAAAAGGCGGGTGTGGATTGATGACTAAAGATTGGAGATGCCCCAGGGGCCAACTCTGATTGATTGAATAAGCCATCCAGCCAAGCCACCATAGATAAAATTTGTTGGGATAGCTGGACGGAATGGATAATTCGATCAGGAGAACCGGGGATTGGGAGGGATGAATCGATAATAGTGATTTCGATGGAGAATCGAAGCCCTGGATTTTTAAGGGGTAGAGATGCGACTGAGCAGGGGAGATAGTAGATAATTTAAAACTTTAAGGTCGCTTTTCAATTAATAAGGTGGGGTATTGATCCATGCGCAGTGCCAGATACCACCGCAGTAGCTCTCGACATGGGATAAGGAAAGTTCCGAATCCGAGGAAGGATTTAATTTAAGCTGCTGAGCCCTCCCCACCCCCACATTTAAAGGGCAAAGGCAAAGGCAAAGAGAAAGGGTGTTTTAAAAAGGGGGCTCTTGAAAGGGGGGTCGCTCTTATTCATTAAAGGGCAATCGATCTCTCTATTTTAAAGCAGAAGAGGGCTTTATATCTCAATTGCCTTTATATCCTAAAAGGTCGCTCACTGTACCTCATTCTATACCTGAAGAGCTGGCCTTTAAATGTTATTAATGAGCGAGATTATTAAAATGATTAATGAGCGGGATTATTAAAATTAGCGAGACATTAAAAATAGCCCTGCCCCGCCCTGGATTTTTCGGGATTTCGAAAGCTCAAGAGCTTTCCGATCACCACCCCCTACTGAATTCGAAGATGCGCTTTCTTTATCAGAGGAAACCTTCTTATTTCACAACGAAACCGGGAAGATGTGATGCTGGGAGGAGCAACCCGCCCGCTTATCGTTCCCTCGCATTTTTCAAAGAGTTAAAGGCCAACCTTTTTACCCTTTCAAAATGGAGGGGAGAGAGCGGTAACCAACATTCATGATCAAGCCTCTAGGTTCATTACAGAAAGAATAAAAATAAGACGCTGGGTCGGCGTTCCAATCGACTTGTAAGCCCAGACCCTTAAAATCTTTTAAGGTGTCGTTCCGCATAAATGAGTGCTTATTGATCTCGGGTGGCAAGAATAGATAGAATTTATAGAATAGATAGAATTTATCTCCCCTCTATAATTGAGGTTGTTCCCGCGCATTCATAGAAAGGGGTTGGGCCTCGGCTCTCGAGTTGCAGAGAACAACATAAAGATCATGAGGACTTGACGATTCTAGGCGTGTGTATAGCCCTTTTAATTTAAAGGTGGAGCTCTCCCCTCCCCCTCCCCTCCCCACATTTGAAAGGCAAGGCCCATTTAAAAAGAGAGGGGGCCCCTCTCCTTTTTAAAACAAGGCCTTGGGTGAACACCGAAAAATTTAAAAGTCATCTTTATTTGGGAAAGCATGGGATAAGGCCTCAACCTATTATTGGAAGGAGTCACATCGATCAAGTCATAGTATGGTATCTAAAGGAGTACTTTTCAAAAGAGGGCTCTTTAAATAAAATAAAATCAAATCAAAATGTTATTCATAATCGATCGAGCTTTAAGTTTAAATATGCTCGCTATAGTTTTCAAGGTCGAGTGCTCTCTATTAGAGATCCTTGAGTCAGTCGAGGGCTTAAGATTAAAATGGTGCTAAGGTTTTATTTTAAAAGGTTGAGGGATTGAGACTCACATTTTTCAGAGACACCTCCACCTAACCTGCTTCCTCCCTTGACTCCCTCCTTAGAAGAGCTCTCTAGATTGCATTAGTTCTACGAAATGTGTGGATTTTAAAGCATGGATTTTAAAGTGAGAGATCAAGACTTCAAGATGATGATTGACATAGCATATATGTGGGTGGGTAGGTAGAGGTAGCAATTTGGGAAAGGGAAAAGAAGGAGGCCATGAGGGGGGGTCATCAGAATCAAAATTTGAACCCTCTTGTTCTTCAAAGGCTCAATATGAAAAAGTGTTACCCAACCAAAATAGAGATCTATTTCCCAACTAGATATCTTGGGGTTCTTCCTTGTTGCTTGTTCTGGAGCCTATTATGTCAATGTGATAAAAATAACCTCTCTTTAATAACAAACCCACTTGCCTCTTTTAAAATAGAGAGGCCAAAGCCACCGCGCCTGACTCCTTAAGTTAATATGTAATGGATTTTGATGATGGATCGACCCCGCTCATATACCCCATAGAGGTCTAGGTGAATTTGGGAATGGGTGAGTACCACTTTAATGTAATGTAATGGCCCCCTATTTTAAAAGGCGCATGGCCGCCTCCCCCTTGAATTCTAAAAGGCAAGGGATGGCTATGGCTATTTAATGGCTTGGCCGCCTCCTCCTCAGCTTCTAAAAGGCAAGGGATGGCCCCATATATTTAAAGGCAAGGTGTACCTCTCTATTTTAAAGGGTAGCTCACATCGTTAATAACATGCTGAATCTCTTGATGCATGCACGAAGAAGGAAAGTTTCACCTTTTAAGGAGTAATACATTAATGATGCATGAATATGGCATCGACTTCAATGCAAAAGTGGTCACATCATGAATAGGCCATGTCGGTCAGTTCATTTCACCTCACAAATTCAAGGCACCAACCGTTGAGCATCCCTATGGACTGAACTTCATGCAAGCACTCGAAATCAGAAGCAGCACTGATCATATTTAAAATCTGGGTAAGGAACTAAAATTCCAAACTTTAAAAAAAGCTCTTTATTTTCACTTTCTACAATTCCAAGAAGCTACATCTTCTTAGTTGCACTTCATGGGACTCGATCCCAAAATGACCACTGACTCTTGCTTCTACAATGAGTGTTGTTTCAATGGTCGTAGGAATTTTTTCAAAAGGAAATACTTTGAATTCTCCATACTTGTAAGTAGATGAAATATCAAGCAACATCAACTGCCTCTGCTACCAAAAACATCTATGAGACTTCTAGAATCGAGCCAACACATGTCGACATGACGAAAAATATTTACGATACTAAATCCCAAACCATGGACACCATAGTAGCTTATATTAAAGGCCCTAACACTATTAGAGAACATGCACAATGAGAATATCAGATGCCAAAATAGGGTGGAAAATTTTATTCTGGGAAAAGCTTGGATATTAGGAATTACACAGTCCATGGTTACCTTGACCCATCCTTGTTCGGAGCTGGTCGAAGTGTGTACAAGGAGTTATGATGCTAATATTTGATATGAAAATGGTATATAACAATTAAAATATGATAACTGATGATGCCATAGATGAGATGCTACAAATTAGAATGCACAAGGCTCTCTATTTTAAGGGAGAAGGACCTATTGAAGCTGGCAAAGGTTAGTTAATTGTGGACAAGGACCTTATATAAGTTGTAGTACAAGAAACAAGATAGAGAGCTCTTAAAAGCGGAGTGAAGTTTTATCCAAAAAATATCTAAAACCATAGAAGTCCCAACGGAAGCATAAAATATGAAAATGTAAGGCCCCTCAATTTTAAAGGGGTTGTCATCAGTATCATTTATGATGGGATTTTATAATGATCAGCTTTCAGGCCAAATTAAATTTAGTTGGCTTTTAAAAGCTATGGGTGATAAGAAATACTGAGCAACATCTTTAGAGCCTACTGCACCTCTCTATTTTAAGCTGGGGCTATGCACCTCTTAAAATAGAAAGGGGTTAAAAGTTAGGAAAGAGGAATTTCAGATTCTACTCATTCCTCTCCTAGTTAATCATGTATCAAAAGACCTCTATTTTAAAAGGGGTGTAATGGCATCACAATAGAAAAGAATTATGAAGGGAGGGATTGGCCAAGGATCCAAAGAGACAAGGATTTTATCTCTCTCTAAAATGGGTTAGCCATGATATTTAAAGTGCGACATATTCCATAATTGTTTCCTGGTTCCTATTCTGAGGACGTTGAAGGGAAGGGAACATGGATTGTCAAAAGAGGCCTGCTCCTTCATGAGGAATTAGAAAGAGGGATATGGCGATTGGTACCTATAAAATGAAGGATATTTTATAAGATTGTATGGTTTCATAGGGAAACCCTCCATGATGCCCCCAGTAGTCACTGACTATCCCTTCGCCATGGAATTCATGCGGTTGATATTTAAAGAGGTGGATACCTTAAAATAGAGGGCTATGCAGGAAAAGGACTGACAACATTTGGGATTATCCAAAAGACTTCACTTGCTTCCATCTTGTGGTACATAGTAGACAATATTCAAATGTTCTGCAAGAAAATCTCTCTTGTTTGGAAGAGCTATTGGATAAATGGCCATATGATTCTTAAGGAATGTTCTAGGATAAGCTAATGCAGAGAAGTATAAATACTATATATGATCATGATCCGAGGCCACCCCTTTAAAATAGAGGGTTAATTTATTTTAGGAATATTTCAGAATAAAATATTGATATGATAAGCTCTTAAGGATCTGCCCTTTTAAAATAGAGAGAGGGGAGCATGCTTACAAGGAATTCAAAGCTACTCCTATTCCTTGGTTCTCATTTTACAATAATAAGGTGGTAGAATATGATCCAGAAGAACATGCAATTAATCCTTCCAAGATCTTGACAGCTGGACTCAAGCATTGGAGCAGAGGGAAGATACATGTCTAGCATAGAATGAGATTCAAAATAAGAACAACAGAGGCTACGGTAGGTAAGGGCAAATTCGACACAAAATTTGAATATCACAAGGAAGAGACATCATCCAGAGGGAGAGGATCTTACAAAAAAAATAATTCGAGTGGGTGAGAGCCAAATCACCTACACAACAATAAGTTGTCAAAAAGAAGAAAAATCCTTTAAATTAAAAGAGCTCTTTATGCATTTTTAAAACATGGGGGGAGCAGAGAGCAGAAAATACAGTCTTAGAAGGGGAAAAAGGCTCCTACAAAAGGGTCACCAACACTTATTTTAAAGCAAAGTAAATTGAAGTAAAGCACCTTAGATAAATCTGACTATTCCAAATTGCTAGACACACCCAAATTAGAGATGGAGGATGAGCTGATTCAAACCCCAGAAGAAGCACCTCTAGCCACATTATATTAAAGGAGGGGGCCTCACCAAGAAAAATAGAACTAGGAACTCATGAAATAAAACAAGGTCATAGTGTTGACTAGGGCACAACTCCGAAGTGGCTAGGGATGTTTTTCAAATCAAAGGGTGCTTTACTTCAAAAGTGCAAGCCACTCAGCCTAATGATCCTTAGGTCTCACTTGAGGTAGCATGATCTAGTGCTAGCCCTCTGGTGGTACAACCAGTGTTTTCATCCTGATGCACCACCTGAATCTAAAACCCCTCTCCCTCATTTTTTCATCCATTCCTAAAAATATGTTACAAATTCCATCACATAAATCACCACCATTTCATGCTATTCCCACTTCACCCCCCACTTCCACTCATCCTGATTCCTTTTCAAGACCTCCTAAAAAATGTATTTGAGCCCCTTCTTCACATTTTTGAAAAGTAATTCACCCATGCAATCAGTCCATGTGACTGTAAGTGTTGCAACTATGCAGCGAAACACTCAAATGGATGCTAGCCCTTTAAAATAGGCACTCAACCGATATCCTTGATAAAGTCCTATGGGCTTGATTTCAAGGATCCTACCAAAGCCACCACCACTGAGATCGATAAGAGACCTATCTATTTTAAAAGGGGAGGATACAACATGAAATTTTTAATCACGGAATTAGCCCCGCTAAGGAATGGATCAAGCCTACATTCTCCCACATGGTAAGACATGAGTTCATCACCTTTAAAAGTGGAATATCAAGAAGCAACAACTACTTTTCATGGAGAGGCCTCTTTCATTCCAAATCCTAATTAGCCAATTGATCAGCTTCAAATCAGTGACTATGCTCCTATGATGATGTCTCTAGAGATAGGTAAAATGATACTGGAGAGCATTTAAAAAGGGCAGAGCAAATTTTTTTTCAAGATGGTAGCCTGGGAATGCAGGAGATATCAAAAGATGTGTGGGCTGGAAAAGGAGAAGATAGAACAACTCCTATAAGTGAAAGAGGAGATCAAAGAGCTTGAGCAGACCCTGAGCACAACTCCCTCAAGAGAAGAATTGAATAAAAATAATGAGAGGATTGAAAGAGGGGCCTTTAATTAGCCATTAAAGGGCTCTTATGTGACCAATAGGGAGAGGGATAAGTCTCAATAGAGATATCCTTTCGTTTGAATGCCTATCTTCTCTACCTTTCAAAATAGAGAGGCAAAATTTTTGGAAGGGTGACTTAAAGAGATTTTCATTTTCCCCTTTAAAATAGAGAGACATAGTCCTAGCGAAGAACCTTATCGCAGCTAATCTCTCCATTGTTGCTACTCCATAGGCAAGTTGAATCCTTCGATCCAGAAACCTTTAATACAATACTTGGGGGATTTCCTAGGGATTTTGAAACTTGGTGAATCAGGACCTCTAATAATGGAGTGGCCACAACCCCCTAATCCTTGGTTTTGCTTGTACAAAAACCATAAAACTTAGTGATACCCAGAACATGGGGGCAAATACAACTCCAATAGGAACAAGAATTTGATTCTGAGACCACCCGAGCCATGAGCTTTTTTGAATGGATTTCTCACTATTTAAAAGGCGGACTAAACAAACTCACCTATGTATGTGGAATTTGAGTTAAGTTGTCCAGAGGAATAGGAAATCCTATCCAATTATCATGTCAATGCCACCACTTTTTAAGATAGAGAGGGTCTAGTGTATGAATTATTCCTAGGTGTGTTTTCGACATGAAAATATTCTTCCTGATCATTGAATTTTTTTCTTTGGCACATTAAATAAGGATAGAGAGGCAAGGTGAAACCTTTTTCGAATGGAGGGCTTTTACTTTTAGTAGTATGTCACAACCATTATATTAAAGAGATCTTTAATATAAGGGTCTTGAGAGCGTCCGGGGCACACGCTGCTCATGCCTGATGATGCTTAAATAACCTATCTATAGGAGAAAGACACTTGTTTTTCATAGATTATAAAAAGCCCCCAGAAAAATCATTAGATTATAGAAAGAAAGACACAAGCCCTTTAAATTATAATTATTGACTCGAATATGATTTTAATTTTGAGCGAAACCTCATCAAAATTTGAAGGAGATTTGGCTCCCCATTATATAGAGAGTGATCCAGCCAGTATAGCAGTGATTAGATGAGCATGGCAAGAGGCAAGATAATCTATGAAGTCACTTTTAAATTAATAAGCTCACCTCTAGCTAGTCAATGAACTTGAACCCACTAGGAAATGTACCTACACATTAATGGGAGGCCACTAACACTCAAATCGAGAGAAGATTGTCCCAAGTTTTTATGCTCTTAAGATTTGCAACTTCCTTCACCAGGTTCAAGTTATAAAAAAGGTTGGTGATCTATCTATTTTTGGTGGCGAGGGAGATAACTCTGGCGAAAGAGAGCTGAGAAGTGTTTTAAAGGGCTGGAGCTAGAAGAAATGCTTGAGATCTTAAACCCTCGCCCCACTATATTAAGATAAGAGCGTTCAATTATTTAACAACTCGAGTCAGGGGTTTAATCATTCCTATCAAGAGGTTGCCCCTCCCTGTAAATCCTCTTCTGCTCTCCTTGCTCAGTCGATCTTCTTCTGGTTTCAACTCTCACAATGGATCTAGATTGAAAGACTAGCTAGAAGACAACCTGAAAACTAAGTTGCTTTGTTTTGGCACCCATTCTAAGAGCCTTTTAAAATAAAGAGGAGAGGGATGAGCTTTAAAATGTTGGCTTTTGATTAAAACCCTATAAAATGAGCTCTAACCGATTTGCTTTATTTTTTCCCTATGCCATTTAAATTGAAAGGACCCCTTTGCCCTTTTAAACAGTGGGGAGAGGCAGGTTTTTTAAGCATTTCTTACTAAAGCGAGTTGGGAACTGATCAAGAACTGAGTTATATAAGGAAAGGGGCATATATTATAAGAGTTTTGGACCTGATTCCTGTAATAAAATGTTGACTTGGCTTGAAATAGAGAGCTTGCTTGCTTTAAAATCTTGGGCTTGGTCCCTCTCTTTAAAATCTTGGGTTGGGCTCACATGATAGAGGAAGGTATACTGGCATGAATCGGTCCCATTCCTTTTTAAGTGGATCAATCCTTTTTTGGTATATCAGCATGAATCAATCCCATTATGGATAGAGATGAAGGGATTGATTCTCCTAGACCCTCTTAATAGTATTCCCAATCCAAATTCAAGATTTATTCTCCTGACCGACATCTTCACACACAAGATGGATTATCCCAAATTCATTTCCACTCCTTAGAGAGTATTCCCAGATTACACAAATAATATTCCATAGCACAGATTCATAAGCATGAATCTCCCCTCTTTTTTTAAAGCATCTTGAATTTGAATTCATTGGAAGGAGCTATGCCTAGACCTTAGACCAGTTCATCGGATAAAACATAGCTTAAACCTTTTTCCCTCTCATACTTTTCTCAGATCGATAGATCAAGGAGGCATTTAAAAGTCATAAGAGAGTGATTGAAATGGTAAATATTCCCCCTTTTTTTTTTAAATCCGAGGAGAGGGCTTCCTATTCTCTTAAATGAGGATAGAGAGCATCACTCCACTTACTTTTCAAAAAGGTGTGCCCACCCCTTTAAATGGTGGGGTAATCTTTATCCCTTAAAATAAAATGGGGGTCTGAGCTTTTTCATATTTAGTACAGGAGAAGAGCCCTTTAAAAGAGAGGTGAACATTTTCTTTAGGAACCCCCTATTTTAATAAAGGGCTTTGCCTTGCCTTTCAAATGTGGGGGAGGGGGAGGGTAGGGCTTCATTCTCAACCATCATCTCACTATCTCTCCTCTCTGGCTAATCCACACCTCTCTATCTATAACTAGAAATTTAATACCCTTTTGTTTTAAAGTTGTATTAAAATAGAGAGAGGGGGGTTTTAGAGAAGAGCAAAAACAAGGGGAACATAGGTGCATCATTAAAGGATCAGGGTTGAGGCTCCCTTTTTTAATAGGAATGCATCCGATGAGAGGTAGCTCACTCATGCTTTTAGGACTAAGCTCTCACTTGGCCCTTTAAAATCTTGAGCCTCTCCCCATTGTTTAAAAGGGTAATTGAGGGATTATATTATCGGTGTTGAGCCGCTGATGATAGCAAATCCCAGCTATGATGTGCGTATGGAAGAGCAGGGTGCGAGCCAGTGGGTTCCTTTTTTTAGAGCTATTCTATGAATCAGGTGGATCAATAGAGTAGGTATTCAATAAATTATTATCTCATTGGTTAGAAAGAAATTAGAGTTCTAGATTTATAAGGAAAAAGTAGCATGCAATCTCATATTAAAATTGGTAAGAGTTTGATTGATAGACAACAGGTGGATGGGATCCTACCCTGATCCGATCGTACTTCAACAATTTTTACTGTTGTACCTACTAGATCCCATTTACAGGTGGGGGCTGGGTGAGATTATGGTCTTCAGGTCATGAGCCTTTAGATTTTACCATTAAAATTGATCTCTATGTCACTCCCACCATCAGTTGAGACTTTGTGTTAGTAGTTGAGATCCGTCCCCCTTCCCCTTTTAGTAAGCTATCAGATGGCCTATTTCAAAAGCTCTAGCTGAACGCCCCCAACAAAGATAAAGCTAACCTTTTATATAAGCCCTTTAAAACCTTATAAAAGCATTGGGCACTTCGTTTCTCTCCATAGAATGGGGATAATAACAACCCCAGAAAGGCACCTTTAATATAATCGATCGAAGATCTCTATCCTCATTTAAAGTGGTGTTTCTCTCTTAATATTGTTTTCCTAGTTATAGATAAGATGCCTTTTTAAATATTTGATCCTTACACATGAATAAATTCATTTTTCTCTTTTTATTTATTAAAAATTTGTGGTATGAAAGGAAATACTATACCAAAACCCAAAATCGTAGAATGCTGCCCTTAAGCTTATGTATGGCAAATCGAAATATCTACCAAAGTTGAAAAAATAAATCTTCCTCAAATCTTCCTTCGAGCTTAGATATTTATCCCACTTTTAAGAGAGAGGGTGCAACCTCATACTCATAAAAGCAATGAACTGCATGCAACTAGGGCGATCCGGATCCACCCCCCTTTGGAAAAATAGAGGAGAGGCTTTATAAGAAAAAGAGAGGAGAGGCTTTAAAAGGAAAATAGAGGACAGGCTTTTAAGAGAAATAGAGGAGCCCTTTTAAAATAGATGGGGGAGAGGCTTTTGATTTTGAGCACTCAACCTCTCTCCCCCACCATTTAAAAGGGCAAAATGGGATAGGAAGAGAAGTTTGAGAGAGAAGAAACTTCAAAGTCAAAATATTCAAATGACCTCTACCTGAGAGAGTAAGACCTTTTAAAATAAAATGCACTCGGCCTCAGGAGAGCAGGAGAGAGCACTCAAATTTTTAAAAGAGGAGAATAATATAACCTCTTAAACTATTGCATGTGTGATAACATACACATGTAAGAACACTCAACCGACTTTCAAATCTTGAGGGAGAGACCCCTGACTTTTATTTATAGGGATAAGCACTCGACCTTCCATAGGGATAGAGATAGAGATCCATTGAACGAAAAAGCCTCCATCCGCATCAGATCCAAAGGAAGAGGCTTTGAGTTTTGAACACTCAATTGACCTTAAATAAAGATAGATCTATGTATTATATATGTTATTTCGGTCGACCAACCCACCCGTATTATAGAAAAAATGCTCACCCATCGACCACATCCATCCAGCGACCTTAAAGAATATCACTCAACCTAAAGGGATGAGCACCAACCACATGTCATACAACCTCATCCTACCTATTTTGACATACCTTGGTCATAATCTAGAACCTTTATATTTATTTAGAGCACCAGGTGAGATGAGCACCCTCAACCGACCTTCTTCTTTAGCTGGCCTGAACCCAGACCCCTATGGGGGAAATACCTCCCGAACATAACTACTTTCATGCTTCTATCATCCCCTCTAAAAAGCCCACCTGAGTTGGCATAACCACATGAGATTAGTGAATCTACCTGACTTTTATCCTGACCTAAGTCTCTCTTTAATAATCCTCTGAATCGAAACTTTCTAGTTCTATGACCATGGAGAGGTCATATCCCTCTACCCACCTGAGCCGCTAGAACCACAGGAGATTAGAAAACCAACCTACCTTCTTCTATTGTAAAGGGATCAAACCTTTAATATAATAGTTTCTTAGTATTGAAAGCCTATTTCAATCATGCAGTTTGTATATAATATCACCGAATAATGACCTTTAAATAGCCATTAAATAGCCTTTAAAATAAAAGCACCCTGGGCCCCATGTTTCGTTTATTTTTTAAAAAGTCCTGGCCCGGTGGGGGAGGGGGCTTTAAAATAAAACAATTGAAAATGAAGCCATTCACACCTTGAAAATAAAGTCGTTCATGTCGACCACCCCGCTTAAAATATACAACCTTTATCGCAGGTCGAGTATAGATCTCAAGGAAGGAGGCATCGTTATTGATTTGAAAAAAATCCCCAACCTCCAATTCGAAATGCTCCACCTTCTCCTCTCTCGAAAAAGCTACCTTTTTTATTGCTAAAGGGTTAGATATCTCCAGACCGACCCCCCTTAATTAATAATAGGTTCAAAAATAGTTTTACTTTTTTGAGTCAAGCTCTTAAGACTAAAAAGGGCTTCCTCTTAAGATTCAATTAAAATTCAAGCTCTTAAGACTAAAGCTCTCTATCCATAATCCGACTGGAAATTAAAGCGTGCACCTTTTAATCATTTTTTCCCCAACTCCCCTTTAAAAAAATTTGGTTTGCTCTCTCGGTTGAGATAGAGGGAAAAAGGTTTCATTTCATTCCACCCATATCTTTTCAAGTAAGAGGAGAGCTCTCCTCTCTATATAAAGGTAAGGTAAGGCCCTTTTAGGTAAAAATCAATTTCTAAGGCCCTTTCGGAGGTATAAAAAAAATAACTTAAAATGGTGTCCCCACCCCCCTCCTCTTTCAAGACTTGGCCACTAGCCTCTCTCGTTGATAGCACGAGTTGATAGCACAGTGAAGAATATTGAGGAGATAATTTAAAGATATGAAAAGGCCTTAGCCCTCTCCAAAAACTTAGGTTATTGACAATGGATTCATGTTTTATTATAGATAGAGAGCAAAAAAATGATTAAATAGAAAAGAGTTCTAATCGACATCCTTCAATTATAGGAAACATATTAGAAGAGGTTAATAGACCTAAAGCAAATGGCTCAGGTGATCTACCAGTGATTCCATATTGAAAATATCTATAGCCAATAAATGAGCTAGAAGTAGAGGATACTATGAGATTAATTTGATCCATAATCTAGATATGATGAGGGCCTCTCCATTTTAAAATGGAATCAGCGAGATACTTAGTTATTCTCTCAATTTGAACAAGAGGTTCAAGCTTTCTTTCAATGTGATTATTCATAATTCAGAGAGAATATTATAATCTAGCATTTTCTGGTTCAAACAGAGAAACAATGGCTCTCCTCTCTTTTAAAAGGGAAAGGGCCCTTAAAATAAAAGGGCACCCATGTTTGAAAAAGGTAAAACATGGGGTTTAAGATCCTGACCGGCTTGAAATAGAGCTTTGATCCACTCTATTGTTAACGATTCCAGTTGGCCATATATCTTCCAAACAATGCTAATATCTTAACCATCAGAGATGAATAAGCTGGGTCAAGGATGAATAAGCCGAGAGAGCCGGGATAGGTCGATCCATCCGATTCTGTACAAATATGTTCCAGCTTTTCCCTTTTCTCATATTTGGGCTGCTTTTAAAATAGAGGGAGCGAGATACCTCTTAAAGATGAGGGCTATTCCCCTCTAGGATTTGGTAAATGCTCGGATCCGAGGGGAACCAAATGAGTAGGGGCTTTTAAATGCCCCCTATTCTTATTATTCTTGAATTTCATTTTAAGAGCTCACCTCTAGATCCATTAACTCAATCGGCTCTTCCCATCCTGTTCATTTCTCTTCTCCAGTGTTGGGCTCAAGATTTGGAATCAAAGCGAGGAGTAAAGGTGATTGCACTCCTTCGGCTTCTCCTCCAGGTGAATGGAACTCTCTTTTGCCTATGTCTAAATCCCTTGCATGTGCCTCTTCTAGTTCCTATTCTATTAATAAATGTGCCTCTTCCTCTCTGTGTGCCTCCTCTTTGATGTAATAACCCACCCCAACTTGATGTCTCAATGATGCTACTATGGTATCAGTTACTATTAAAAGGGTTTCAATGATGTCTAGTCTCAAAAACTCCTCCCCCAACCTTGTTTTATGTGTTTCCTCCCCATTCAAAATGGCTCCCTCTGAAAGCTCTTCCTTCTCAATGGATTTTGTAGTTCCCATTTCATAATAGAGCCCAATGGAGCTCTTATGATAGACTAGAGGTGATGAGATAATATGGGATCGATTAATGTAGTTAGAATTCCTCATGACCTCTATTATTATAATTCTTATAATTGAGAAATATTTGAAATAAAAGGCTCCTTCTTGGATTCATGCTTGTCGCTCTCTATTCTAAAATGGGGAGTCACCTCAAAGAAACAGAAGCGATATTCCTCTCTATTTTAAAAGGGGTGAAGAAGGCAACACAGTTCCATCAGTAGAGCTCTTCAAGGTGCATGATCATGGAAGGATTCACTATTGTAAATTCATATCCAACTATCAAAATATATTATAGCAGTAGAGTGTGCATACTTACGATTGCTTTTTAAGAGGTAGAGAATCTCATCATTCTAAAGAAATATGATAGGTTCGCTTTCATATTGATTAGGTTGTGAGTGCTCTGGTCAAGACCCTTGCCTTGCGATTTCCCCTACCTCACTCTACCTAGCCCTTGACTATTTAAAAGGGTAAAGGAATTCGCTTTTAAAGTTTGCTTAGTAATCATCTTAATGAGAAATTTACAACCTGACTTCTTAATCCCGAATGAATGGAGAAAAGAGGGTCTCAACTCCCAGGAAAAGCTCCTTATAAATAGAGGTAAGGGGAGGGGAGGATGCCCAACTTAAAATCCACTCTTTTTTCTAAGCATGTGGAGCATAAGGTAAAGCTTATGTGGTACCAGTTGCCTGCCCCCCATAGTTCCAACAATCGGGGGGTTATTTATGAGCCCACATTTCCATTTCTACCTATTGGGGTAGATGACTAGTAGCTCCAATATACCCCTCAATGTACAATCCCCTTTGTGGTTAAAATATTGTAGGTTAAGTCATTCAAAAAAAGGTAAGAAGAATTTAGAGTGTGTCCTAGAGTATATGTATTAACAACCCTTTCTCATGACATGGTATGTAAGAGCAATCCTTAAAGAGGAATAAAGTTCGAGTGATCCACCTCAAAATGAGTGTGATAAATGCTATCTCTCTCAACTTGAAATCATTTCTCTTTTATATAGAGAGCATCCAATCATCTAATTAAAATGTTGATAGAAGGCTCAAACCAAAATAAAATTAAAGGATAAGAGGGAGGTTTCGAAAGCTCTAAATATCGGCCTTCTATGAACCTTATAAGAACCAACGCATTCGGTCAAGGAAATCAATGACCGTAATATGATTCGATCCTCACCTTAATTAATAATAAATGAGGGTGCGCCCACAACATCCATCTGTCGAGTACAACAATGACCTCGAACCTTGACCTATCAAAGGTCGATTGAGCGCTTACTTGAGCCCTAAAGAAAAGAAATTTTATCGATCACTTGTCATATTATATACGTGATAATAAGACCTTTTTATTTTCAAAATCTCTCCCCCGATTGCCTTAATATGGCAAGCTTGGATACGGTCGCAAGCCAACAACCGATTTACTCACTTTTGGGTTATAAGGGCTCTCCCTATACTAAAAGAAATATTTAGCGTGGGTGAGTCGAGTGTGTCAACACCTTATATAATATAAGAGCCCTCTAGTTTTTCCACCTCAAAAAATGATCGATAGTGTATCTAAGATCGGGTCGACCTCAAAATCATGTGGAAAATACTAGAGGATTCCCGAGTTCATGCTCCAGTCCCAATATGCCCTATATGGCCCATAAACAAGGGATATTTTTCGTAGCGGGATACATATGACCGACCAGGAGAGAGATCCATCATCTTAGTAGTGCTTTAAAATTACTTCAAATGAATTCGAGCAGACAGACAATAGATTTTATTGGTACCAACATGCTCAAATCGAATCCTTCTCCCAGATTGTACTCGCAATCAAAGAGAACATTTGGCCTCATCAAAATATCATATCCGTGCATAAATTCCCATCCATGGAAAGTACCCGCTTAGAAAGCTCATCAGTTGGCTGATGAACTCAAAGAATTTGAAAATAGAGAGCGCTCACAAAATGACTAGATTGAGCCTACCTTTGCCTTCCATCATTTGCTACCTGGAACTACTAGGGTATCTTATGTTACGCATAGTCATTTTGAATGAGAATTGATGGATTTAAATCATGATGTTGGGGCTTTCTTCCCCCTTGGGTCCTGTCAAGAGCTATCTAAACAAAAAAGCTTTGCAGTGCATGCTCTCTATCTAAAGGGGATTCAACGCTTATTGTTTTCATGTTGTTAAGAATTTGATTCTCGAATGCAGTTAATATGGGCTTTTAATAACTTTCATTCACCCCTTTTTAAATAGAGAGAGTGCCTCCTTTCTAAATAGAAAGAGGAGGGAAAAGAGCCTAGCAAAAAACTAGTAAAAGGAGTTGCAATAATGGCAAAGGTGTGTCCCACTCTCCCATTGTATCCCCTCCAACCTCCCCTTTAATTTCAAGTAGAGTGAGTGCAAAAACTAAAATACCTCAATGATGAGTAATCATCCCCTCTCTCCCATATTGAATAAGGATAGAGAGTGATCGAGGATTTTTTATTGAAAGGGCTCTTCCTACCGGGTTGTACAAAGACAGATTTCCTGCTTAGATGCTTTTAGCAGTTCTTCCATACCCAAGTGGGTTTTTTAAGAGGTCAAAGCTCTCTCTATTTTGAAATGCAAGCCCAAACTTGATTGATTTAACCTACTAGTTGAACCTATATAATTATCTACTAATATACCATATATCAATGTTGTCTGGAATCAATGTTGTTTGGATAAGTGGTTGAACGGATGCATCCTAGACAACGGAGTCCTCAAAAGTGGTAGGCGAATTGGACCAGGGAAATCAAGGGCACTCAATATTTAAAATCTCTTGAGGTATCTTCCACTCTCTAGGTAATCGACCCACCAAACCCTACTGACCCCTCTTTATTTTAAAAGGGCACTTGATCAGCCCCCTCTCTAGGCACTCAATCGATGAAATGGTAGATGCCCCTACTCACCCCTCGTATTTTAAAAGGGGTTGGCACAACATTTTAAAATAGAGAGCCCCCAATGTTTAAAAGGGCCTATTAGAATAGAGGGGAGGGGGAGCTCTCACTATTTTATAGAAGAGCATAGACACCGATCAAGCACTCCTGCTATCACTCCTGATATAATCTAAGGTGCCACTCTCACTCAAATGATCATACAAAATATATCGCCATTTTATAAAAGAGCACAGACATCGATCAAGTGGTAGCTTCCACTATTTGGGAAATCGACCGCTTTAAATGGCTATTAACCCTCTCCTATCTATTTTAAATGGGGCATTTTAAACCCCTCACACTCGAACGAGAGGCTTCTGCCCCACTTAACATTCACAACAATGAGAGATGGGCCCTCTCTATTTTTAAGGGGGTACCTATACCCAGCCTTAAAAATATTCCTTCGTAATTGGCGATTGGATTGACCAACCCTACTCAATCCGTTAGGGCATTCAATTCAAATGGAGCTCATTTGTCAAACTCTATTCCCACACCTAACCTTCAAAAATGATCAAAAATGGGATTGGAGAACTAGCCCACCCAAGTTGTATTAATGATTAGGGTACAGGGGTGAGCAACAAACCATTTATAGCTTGAGTTATAACATGGTATCATTCCTACAACCAATGAGCTATCCCTCGTATACCCCTTTAGAATAGAATAAAAGGCTCGGGCATTTCAATTAATAAGTGGTCGCCTCCAAAGGATATTTTAAGCTCTCTATTTTAAGGTCCTTCACAATTCTTTTCGAACCCTAAGGATAATATCATACATAAAATTCTAAGAAACACTATCATATGATTTATTCATATCTAATTTCATAAACATACCTTGTTTTTCATGGAATAAAGAGATTGTATGTACTTCTATGCAATTATAATACCATCAAGAATTTTTTTACCACAAAAAAGACCACCTTGGTCCTCTAATATAGCATAAAATAAAATGTCTTTCAACCTGTAAACCATACATTTTTGAAATAATCTTATAAATCATATTATAAAGGCTTATTGAATGAAAATTATCAAAATATTTTATCTTTCCTTTCTTTGGTACCAATGTGAAAAAAGTAGCATTGATCTCACTTATTATAACTTTTCTTTTTTGGGCCTTTTCAATAGTAGCTAACATGTCACTCTTCAATACATCCCAAAACTATTGAAAATAAATGTAGGAAATCCATCGAAGCTAGGTGCCTTGTAGCTCCTCCATAGATATATTTTTCATCAAGCTCTTATTTTAACCTATGTGATAATTGATGCAATATTTTGTAAAAAATTATTTTGTGCCTCATTCTCTATTTTGTGCCTCATTCAATATTTCTTTCACTTGGAGTTAGAATATTTTTTATATGATGAAAATACAATTTTTTTTTTTTTAAACTATGGCATGGATTTTTTTTGTATTTCTATATTCTTCCTTGAGGCATTTCTCCCTATATTTTTGGAATCAATTTGACTCCTTTTTCAAATAATTATGATAATAATAAAGTAATTTTTTTTCTTTCACATAAAAATCCTAATGAATTCCATTAGGTTCTACTATCTTGTAATTTTTTGAGCTTAGATTCAATTTCTTTATTTTATTGAAAAATTTTACAAAAATATTTAGCATTCTAAATCTTCATTTGTTCCTTTAAATATTTCATATTTTGAACATAAATATACATGCATGATATTTCAAATTTTGATTCATACCATCATAATATAACCATCTAGAAAAAATCAAGAACTTGAAGCTAGATAGACTAGAAGCAAAATGGATTTGGATGATTATTATTGGATAAATCATAAGTCAAAATAATGGATTTGTGATACGATCCTACTCACAATAAAATATCTAAAGAGATTGTATACTTTATTTCCCTTAATTTATTGTATAAAAAGAATCTATTCAATATTTCTACTATATGAGTTTGCATAGTGCATCTATCATCTCATGTATATTGAAATTGGAGGACTAACATTCGAAGGGTCAATTGAATTGATAAATGAAGCAAAATCTTGCATTGATTCATATTATCCTAGAATACCACCCTTCTTATCCAATGGAGATATAACAATGTCAAAATAACCCAAATAATCCATAGATCATAATGAATCATCATTTTATTTGGCAAAAATATGCTAAGGTCCTTACAACATATTTCACAAGGAGTAACTATAGTTGGAGCATATACATTTATAACCCCAAATTTGATGTTTTCATCTTTCTTGAAAAATAGTCTAGCAACCCAATTAATTTTTGCTTCTAATAATTTATCATCCCATTTGCATTTATCCCATATTATTACAATAATACCTGAAGCTATTGTAAAAGAAACTTCTAGAGAATCACCCCATATTCCAAATCTTCTTAAAAGTATACTCACATTCCTTACTACTTACTTTTGTTTCTTGTATTAAAATAAAATCAATACTATAACAACCTATTAATTCCTTAATAAATATATTTTTAGGGGTATTATTCATACCCCTAATATTTCGTGATGCTTTTTCTAACACCTATAATATTTTTATTTGGATTTCCAAATCAACATCCCTCTGTGTTTCTTTTTCTCTTTCCTATTAATTCCTTAATAAATATTTTTTTAGGGGTATTATTCATATCCCTAATATTCCGTGATGCTTCTTTTCAACACCTATAATATTTTTATTTGGATTCCCAAATCGATATCCTTTTGAGTTTCTTTTTCTCTTTTTTCATGCTTTGATAACCTTCCTCTTCTTTTCCCATTCCCACCAACACTCATATTCATCAATCTCTTATATTCTTCCATATCGTTCATCATGAGACTTATCTTCTATATATTTCTCTAAAGAATATAAAATGCAAGACTTATTTATATTTCTCTAAAAATCTTAAAGTGCACAAATGATTCTCCTTGGTCATTAGTTTTTTATGTTGGCCTAGGAACCTTAAATTTCTTTGGATATCTTCCATATGATTTTCTTTATCATGCTGCTCTTGAAACCCTAAAATACAATGAATACACTCTATACTATCATTTTTATTGTAAGGAGAAGATTTTATGCTACGAGGAAAATAAAGATGATTTACCTAGATTAAGCTTGACCTTCTTCATCTCATTTAACTTAAAAAATTTCCTTCCCATAATACTTTGATTTAAAAGTTGTTTTTCCATCTTCCTTCACATATTTAACTCCTATATTTAAACTTGCACATTGTATTTCCTCCTCCCCCATGTCATTTTTTCTTTTAATGGTTGATTCAAGTGAACAATAATGGCCTTTGACATATAATGATTGAGAGTGGTATTTCTTGCCACTTTTTTAGGAGTGGAAAATTCTTGATTTAACATATCTTCTTCTATGATATTATCTTCTTATTTTATATTAAAGTTACCCTCATGAACAAAAATCTCCATCTCTTTCTCCATCATTTTTACTTTGTAGTATTTTTCCATGTGTCTAATTTCATGATATTTGTGATATTTGAATACTATATTTTTATAATCCACTTATTGATCCATTCTCTTGATTTAGATTTATTCTTGATGGACTATGGTAAAGGCTTTGAAATTTCCATGGCAACACATATTTTAGTGTATGCAACATGTCTTCTCTCCTTAGTAGTGGGTCCCTCTTGGATGTATTACCAATATTCTTCAAAACATCCTTAATGACGAGTTGATAAGGAATTCCAAATAGACTAATCCATATTGGAAGCCTTTTAATAGTATTTATCCTCACAAAAATTTCTCACTCCACGTTCATAAATATAATGCACATTTATCACTAAACCAAGGGTCTCCATCCATTATTTTATCTCTTATTTCTAAACTAGAGAAGATAATGAGGAAAAAATGTTTGGGAAGAAAAGTGATGAATTAATTTGAATTCAATCTCCATTTCCACTTGTTTCAAATTTTAATCTCATAAAATCCTAGCCAATATCCATGGAACTTTCACATTAATCATTTGGTTTTAATAACTATTATATCATGCTCAGTCATCTCATCCTTAATAATCACTTTTGGTATTTTATTCGGTACCTAGATAGTGTTTGTCATAGATTCAATCATCCTCTTATTGCTAATTAGGGCATCCATACTTCCAACTAAGGTACCCTTAATTTTAATGAGAACATCCTTACTTTCAATATGGACTTTCAAAAATGAATTTATTGCCATGTTACTTAGATTTTCTTCACATGAATTCTTTAGCTTTAAAGTCTCTCCTAAGATATAGAACAAGAAGTGGCACTTGTTTCACAATCACACTTTGCTTTCTAATTCTTGCTTATTTCTCATGCTTCCTACTTGCTCCTAGATCATGCTAACTTCTAGCTCAAGCTCTCTCCTTGTACTCACTTCCTTAATCCATTCTATTTTTTCAATTATTTTGCACAGGTTTTTATGAGAGGTCTTACTCCCCTCATATTGAGTAGGGTTTGAACCTTTGACCTTCTAAAGAGAGGCCAAAGTCCAAAGTGGTATTACATCAAGTTGGCTATTTTAATCATGTATCTTTGGTAATATTTGAACCTTAGTCTTCTCTTTTTAAAGTTGAAGAATCTAACTAGTTGAGCTAATTCCTTGGATTCTTAATTCATTCTATTAATTTCTAATACCTCTTCTAAATTTTTGACATTCTATTCATTTTATTTCTTTTCTTTAAAAATATTACCAAAGGATTTGGAATTCCAAATCTTTATTTGCTTCTTTAAATATTTCATATTTTGAACAAACCTATAATATAGGAGCCTTAAAAATTTTATTCATCCCACAATAACATAAACATATAAGAAATCAAGATTTTGAAGCCACATAAATTGGAAACAAAATGTATTTGGATGTCTATTACAAAACTCAAAATAATGGGTTTGTGACATGATCCTACTTGCAATAAACTATATGACGATATTTTATACTTTGTTTAAAATTATTTGTTAGATAACAAGAATCTATCCAATCTATTTTTTATATGAGTTTTCCCAATGCATCTATTATCCCATGTATATTAACAACATGAAGGACTAACATCCCATTTACAAATAAAGAAAAATCTTGCATTTATTTAGACCATCTTGAAATACCACCCATTTTTTCCAAAGGAGATAGAACAAAGTTTAAATCACCCTAAATAATCCATATATCACAATGAATCATCATTATGTTTGATAAAAATATGCTAAGGTCCTTCCAATATTATTCATGAGAAGTAACTATCATTAGAGCATATACATTTTTAACTCCAAATTTTATATTTTTCTTTTTTATGTATAATAGTCCAACAACCCAATTAGTTTTACTTCAAAAGGAGTGGGAAGGAACTTTATGAAGGAGGTAATGGGGGTCAAAACATGGTCTCATTTTTTATATGATAGGATAGTTTTGGGATAATATGGAGTACCTTGGATGCTCGACATGCTAGAGTAGGTAGTTATATTGGTTATATAATTTGTATTTTAGGCCTATGTGATGCATGGTTTAGTATTTGAACCATACTTTTGAGTAGTGGAAAATTTTTCTCTTGGAGACACTGACATTCTTCATAGAGGCATCATGGCATGAATACCAAGGGGGTACAAATCTAACTTAGTCACTCTTTCTCATGTAAGTTATTAGCCCCTTTGAGATCCCTAGGTTGAATCCTTAGGAGGTACATTTTTGTTCCGTCACTTTGCTAAGAAGTAGAGGTTATGCATATTCCATGACATTAATGTTATCAAAGGTAAATCACCCATCTTGGTTAGACCAAGGCACTCAAAATTTTTGAGATAGAAGTTTGAGTCCTACCAATAAAAATATCTATTGAGAATAATGAATATTTAGATGATTTAGCCTTATTTCATACCACATCAAACTATTTTTATCATATTTATACTAGACCAACAAAAGTGTCATAGTTGCATTTGTTCAAGAATGCTGAATCAGTGAAAGATAAGTGGACGACATCAATGAATATTGAATTACCAAGTGGTAGCAAGTAGTTTACTCTTTTTTCCCAAGTCTCAGAGCTTCAATTTTTATTTTTTGGGGGTATATTAGGGAAAATATTTTGGAGGCCATAACATTTGTATACAAAAGCAATTTGAGACTTTTTTATTCAAATCACACAATTTTTTAAGCTCTAAGAACTAGGAGCATTAGTTCATGGAATTGCTATGGTGTTAGGAATTATATTGTGTAAGATGGATCATAAAACCCTAGTTACTTGCTTTTATGGGTAAAATTATAGTATTAACTCAAATGAAAATATTTCTATAAAGTAAGAATCTATGGTGCATCTTTTAGGAGGGTAAAGTAGTGATTTTTAATGATGAAGCTTAACACTAAAAGGTAGAATAGGTAGCTTTGTTCTCCTTACTGATTGAACCAGAGTTGCTTTCCCATATCAAATAAGAGTGTGATCCTATCAAGGTATGGTCAAATATACATGAAAATTTTGAAAAGGTTAATACTACTAATTAATTTTATTATAATTAGGATTTTCTTCTCTCAAGTTAGTTGAATTTTTTAATGTTGAGGACCATTTTTTGAGATTTAAGGCTTTAAGGGTAGATGTTGCATCTTTTGGAGGTAAAACAAAGATGATGTATAATGCATTAATATTGTCCTTTCTAATATCTCCCCCTCATTTAAGATGTTGAACCTAATGATTCATACAATTTCTATGTTCATGGAATCTCCAAAATATCTTACTCTTGATCAAAAATTTTCTCTCCTAATTCACTTCCAAGTTGCAATGTAAAATTATGGTGGTGGAAATCCTTAAATATAGGCTTACAAAAAGGAATTTCAATCTAGGGATGCTAACCTAGGGACTCAAAATCTAGGATATATCTTCAAATAAATAAAATTCCACTTGTGGATATTGTAAAAGGGAGGGTCATCCTATAAATAATTGCTTGCTAAAACTACTAAAGATTGAATATATGTTCTTGAATCAAGGTGGATGTCTTTCAAATGATGAGGGATATTTGGATGGATCTACCTCGACTATAGAGGCCCACTAGAGCATCCATTATGGGGAAATATATTATTGTCACTAATATATTCTCTCCTTAGCCCCTTAATTCAAAATATAGGGGGTGTTAAGTTTGTAATCTAATCAATGGCAAGAGCCAAAATTGTGCAATGTATTGGATAGGCCTAAGGAAATTTTATTATGCAATGTATTTATTATCTTGCAACATTTTATTATGTAATCCCAATGAACCATAGTTAACCTTGTTATGGTTAAGAATTTTTTTATATTTGTAATTAACATAAAGCCCACTTGTTATGTTGACTTAAACTTTATGATGTAATCTAATATTTTGGTATTGCTATAAATACCCCCTCATACTTCTTATTTCGTATTAGAGTGTTGTACAATATTTTCTAAGGATAGTGATTATTTATGGTGCCTATGAGCACCCCAATATTTTTTATCCTTTTTACTTTCTATACAATATTTAAGTGTATGTTTTGTTTTTATTTATTTCTGGAAAGCATTGTGAATTCCATCATCAACTTCATAAATCTCTTCTATTTTTCTATATTGTTCATAATGAAACTTATCTTCTAGAGATTTATGTTTCCCTAAAGAATATAAAATTCAAGTAATAGCCTCATAAACACTTTTTTAATTATGTTTTCCAAAAAATCATAAAGTGCATAGATGATCCTTCATAGCCATTACTTCCTTATGCTGCCCTTGAAACCTTAAATTTCCTTGCATATCATCCATATGCATTTTTTTTATTGTTCTACATTTGAAATTCTAAAGTGAAATAAATGCACTTTGTACTACATTCATTTTTATTGTAAGGGGAATATTTTATGTTAATTAAGGAATTAAAATCATTTACCTAGATTAATCTTGACATTCTTCACCTCATTTGTTTTAAAATTTGCCTCCCCATCTTTCTTCGCACCTTTAACTCCTATATTTAAACTTGTGTGTCGTACAACCTCATCCCTTGTATGATTTTTTTTAATGGTTGATTTGAGTGAACTATATGGTCTTTTCCATTTGATGATGCTAAGGGTTTTTTCTTATTACTTTATTGGGAGTAGAAAATTAATGATTTGACATGTTGATTCAAGTGAACTATATGGCATTTTCAATTTGATGATGCTAAGGGTTTTTCTTGTTACTTTCATAGGAGTAGAAATTTTTTTATTTGACCTAGCTTCTCCTATGATATGATCTCCTTGATTCAAATTAAAATTTGACTCATACCCAAAATTTCCCATCTCTTTCTCCATTATTTGACTTTGTAATATCTTACTATATGTCTGGTTTCATGGAATTTATGACATTGGAATGCAATTTTTTCATAATCCACTTATTGATCCCATTATCTTGATTTAGATTTAATCCTAATTGACACTGATAAAGAAAATAAATTGTCAAACATATTAGAGTGTATATAACATGCCTTCTCTCTTTAGTTGTTAGTTGCTCCTAGATGAATTGCCTAGATTATTGTGAATATTCTTCAAAACCTAACATCCTTATTGATGAGTTGATAAGTCTAAGAAGCATAATCCATATTAGAATATTTTTATTACTCTCTATCTCCATAATAGAATTCTCATTACATGTTCTTAAATATAATGCATATTTCCCCTTAAACCAAGGATTTCCATCCATTATTTTATCCTTTGATTTTGAACTAGAGAAGATAATGAGAAAAAGTCCTTTCGAAAGAAAAGTAATGGAGTAATTTGATATTGATCCCCACTTCCAATTAATTCAATTTTAAATCTCAGAAAAACCTAGCTAGTATCCATAGAACTTACAAATTAACTCTAGTTTTACAAACCATTATATTATGCTCAATCATCTCATCCTTGATAATTACTTTTGGTGTAGTAAAGAGTTTATTGCTCTTACTCTTATCACTAAATAGGGAATACATAATTCAATTGAAGGCATCCTTACTTTTAATAAGGACTTTCAAAAATGACTTTCTTGTTATGTTACTTAGATTTTTTTGGTAGATTGATATACTAAAATGGATTTTGAAAGGGCCCCAAAACCTTATTACAGAAGGTGCAACATTACAACTAGAAACATAGCAAGGGATTAAAAATCAAAATGGTGATCCTATAGGAAATATACTAGCCATGAAGGAAAATAAAACATGGGAAGAACCCAAAACACATAGACCCAAAAAATAGAGTTTTTCCACAGTAAAAATAGAGATTTTCCAATACAAACATAGGTAGTCAGCCTTAAGTGATCTCCACTTGGTCTTCAAAGATGTTTCTTCCATGTTTGAAAAGTTGATTGAGCTAGACATGAAGCTCCTCTATGTTTTTTGTGGCTTGATTATAGATCATCCAAGCAGCCCTGGTAGTATTGGCAATAACAGTAAGGTTGATTGAAGTGTTTGCTACATGGTAAGAATGGAGTTTTAAAGCACAATATAAAAACTCGACTTCAACATATTTTCATCATCATAATTTTGAGTAGGGGTTAGCTTCAAGGGATTCCCCCTCAATATTAACCTTCTTGGAGCTTCTAGAGCATTGAACCTTGCTTACACTTTCCTCCTATTTGAGATTCCTTAAGGAATAACACCTTATCTCAAACCCAATGAAATCAGACTCTTGTTTCACGAAACAAGGGATCTTCAAATTTGGTTCAAGGGAGACAAACTCAGGGTCACTCTCATAACTGGGCACCTCAGTTGTATTAGTGACGTGGCTAGTTCTTTTCACAGGTGGGTCAAAATAGGTAATTAAGAATTTTAATAAGCTTAATATCCCTAAGGTGATTTAGGAATACGAGATGTAAGATATGTAAAAGGAGGTTAATGTTGTCAAGTATCAAATACTGCATGATGGAGACCATCACCCAGTCCCAAGGTGAGGTAATATATGTACAAACAAACCCACCATTATCTCAAATGAGATTCTTACCTTTATTGACTAAATAATTAGTCTCCACTATAAAATTATGTATGTCCCTTCTAATGGTGCACCCGTCGGCCAAAAACTCAGTAACATATGCTAGTAAATAAATGTTGATGATTAACTCCGAGCCATGGATGATGAATCTCCCTTTATTCCATGATTTAATAATATCCTCCAAAACTTCTTCATCATGGCCACAAAACTTCTTCAAAAATGGAATAAATCTGTGAGACCCTAGGATATCTTCACTCATAGGATCCAATTGAAGGGTTTTAAGGATGAGGAGGGCCATGGTAGATCTACAAGAAATGGGCCAAGGATAGAGAAGCAATGGGAAAAGGTGAGTTAAAATATTGTTGTCATCAAACATATAAACATCAACCATGCATAAGATTCTAGATTGATAAAAATTTGGTAAGCATTGCATGCATCGATTTGTGGAAATGATTGATTCTTGTGTCTTGATACAACAAATGCTTCTCATATGGGAAAGGTGCAAGTAGGGATAATTAAATTCATTGATCATAGTAACATTATTGAGATAGAAGGAGCCTCAAAAAGGATATGAGTCAAGGGTGAAAAATGATCCACTCTAGTAAAGGGAAACATTGGTGATTAATGGGACATTAGGATGGTCTCCTGACATGGGCCAACCAGCAGGGTCGGGAGGATTAGATGTAGCTTGGTGGGAAAGGGTGAAGGGATGACAGGGTGGGACATGGCTTGGTAGGAAAAGGATGATGGTGTGACAGGGATGGATGACAGGGTGAGAGAAAATAACCATGTGATAGGTAAACAGATGGCACGGATGAACAAGCAAGGTGACCCAAATGAATGTTACCTAGATTTTATTCAAATGAATCCTTTAGTTTTTTAGTTTCTCCTAATATCTATAACAAGAAGTGGTGCTTGCTCCTTGATCACACTTTGCTTCCTACTTTCTCTTGGCTCACACTCAGTTTTGGCTTACACTTGCTCCTAGATCACACTTGGTCCATCATAGAAGTTATTTATTAAAATGTACAATATCTTAATTATTTATTTAAAAATGTTAATAATTAAAAAATTAAATTAAATTAAAAATAAATATCTGAATTTTTCCTTTGAAACAATATTAGTTTAATTTTTTAAAGCTAAAATTTAATCTTTATTCATACTTTTTAAATAATTATATAGAATTTCATGTTGTTTGGTATTTATATATTAAAATGTATAATATTTTTCTAACAAGGACAACACAACAATTAGGTATTTTGACTCTCTTTGGGAGGTCCAAGGTTCAAACCACAACATACCCAAAATGTGATAGATTGAATGGTAGTGGTTGAGTGTTTTTTGGTTGGCTACACTAGTTTAGTGCCTTGGAGGGTTAGGGATCCCGTTGAATTAATTTAACCCAATGGTGCTACTAATTCCCCTATGTATTAAAAAAGTATAACATTTGAATTTTTTTTATAAAATATTGATCATTAAAGTATAAAAATCTATTAAAAATAATGCATATAATTTTAGAGTTTATATATATGGTATGGCCCTACAATCCATTCTGACAACATAAACATAGTGATATTACAACATCTAGCAAGATTCACACCTATGTCACCTCCTTGAAAGTTTATAAATTTAACCAGATAAGCTTATGTAATTTGATTAAAATATTAAGGTTCACCCATGATATTTGAACATTGGTTTAGAGCGTGAAAATATTTGGTCAAACCAATTGTTCTAAACCTCACATGCTTTTTAAGGGTCTTTACTGTAACAATATCAACCATTATTTTCAAGTCACTCTTTAAATATTTACTTAAATAATTAATTTTTATGGTGTTGCTTCTTAAGGGATATTAATATAAGAGAGGAAAGATGATCCAAGAGCAAGGAGCAAGAGCAAGTGTGATCATAGGCATGAATCCATAGGAAGAAAGCATCACTTTCGAATTTTTTGGAAATCATTGAAGAACTTAATTAGATGAAGTATTTTCATGAGGAAAATCCAGGTAGCAAGGGAGGAAAGTCATATATAGAAGTCCTATGTGAAAGTAAGGATGCCATAGTTAGGGATAAAAAGGAATTTTTAAAAATAATATCTATCTAGGCAAAAAAATATTATCAAGTATAAGATGATCAAGCATAGTATAATAGTTTCTTAAAAGTAGTTAACATACAAGTTCAATATATACTAAACATATTTTACAAAGATTCTAAAATGAACTAAATGGAAGCAAGGATTGAGTTCAAATTACTTCATGACTATCTGGACTTATATTGAGCTAAAATTTTGAGGGTAGATGCCTGACAAACCCTAGAATTTCTCCACCAAGTTTTAGATCATTTGGAATAACACAGATCCTAGTGCATCCCTATGTGTGAACTAGATTTTTGGCAAGTGACTATGCGAGGGTTTCATCTAGATTGATGCAAACATCTCCAGAGATATCTGCAACTTCGACTATGACTTCAACTATGATTAAAATGGGAGGCAAGAAAGTGAATAAGGTGAATCAGGATAAAATTCCCACAATAGTCATGGGCAGTACAATTTCTACCGATGCTGAATATGTTGAGTCAGATCCTAACTGTTTTAGGACTGTGGAGACCATAGGGGCAAGGATACTCCTAATAAGGGACACATGTACAATGGGTTCATATCTCAAGATCGTGATTCCTCTCCTCAGTATTATTATAATAAATTAAAAGGGTCTAAGAAACCTCCTTCAGGTAGTGGAACCCTCTTACTCCGAATGGGTGAAGGCCTGATAATTCCTAAAACTCTAATGGTGGATTACATTTATCTTGAATCCCACAATATGGTGGGGAAATTTGTTAGAGGATGACCAAATATGAAATCTATTTTGTGGTGGGCCTATACCAAATGGAAAACCCTAGGCAATATGGAGTTGGTTGCCCTTTCAAAGGGTTTTTTCCTCATTCAACTCAATAGTTAAGAATATACCTCCTATATCCTTACCAAGGGTCCTTGGTTCTTCGATTGAAAGAGTATATTTCTTTGTAGGTGGGGTGAAGAATTCAACCCCAAGACACAAAGCATAAATTTTGAACCAATTTGAGTTTGGTTGCCAGATTTTCCTGCTTATTTTTGGCACAGATATATTTTAAAGGGTATTGGAAAATATATAGATGAGTTGGTTGCTATTGACCTGGTGACCAGAGCATGCACTCGCATGGTACATGCTAGAAATTATGTTAACACCAATTTGTATTCCTAGATTTTTACTCAAATAAATCTAGTTTACGAATCCTATTGTAGATGTTAGGCCATTGAATATGAGAATAAGTTTACATTCTACATTGAATGTAAGACTTAGGGCCATCTCAAAAGCCTATATCCATTGCTAAGAAACTCAAAGGATATGAAATTATCCAATACCTCTTGAAGAGGGTTATAGTATAAACGGTAACAAGGTAGACCCCTATAGGGCAAGTACTAAAGTAGCTACTATAATAAGGAACAAATTCTAAGAAATTCCAAAGGAAATCAGATTGAAATCCAAGATTTAGAGAACGATCATCCAAAGGTGAGTTCCATTTTTGTATTTCAAAATCATTTTGATGTTTTAAAAGGAACTACTTTTCATGGGCCTAAACCTAGTGAGGGTGACACTACCTCAAATCCAACTGAAACTCTAGTTTTTGACCATGAGGAGCCTCAATCCCCATCCAGATTTGGGCCCTCCAATATTATCTCAAAACCTCCATCCACCCCTAAGGATCGTATAGAAATTGGTATTCTCATCTCAAACAAAGTGGATAAATAAGATAAATATGATTTCAACCCCATTAATACTAGAAATCTCAAGAAATATTTTGTTGATATCAGCAGTGAAAATAAAAATAAGGAAAGACTCTCTATAAATGATCAAAAGAAAAATAAAATAGAAAATGATATTGCAAATGGTACCCAGAAAACCTTAGTCCAAGATCTTCTCAGATAGGAGAAGGATGAATCAAAAAGATCCAAATGATGAGGACATCCAAATATGACTTCACATCAATCTCACATCAGGGTTATGCATAGTGGTGAATCTTCACAAATTGGGAGAATATTAGGATTTTCAAAATTGGAAATTGGCAAATATGAGAACTCTCAACGTCGGCCCATTCACCTAAAATTTTCAAGATCAATTTTTCTTAGGGTCAATTCGCCATAACATATATCCAAACATAGACACATTTGTACTCGTTAGAAAGCATTTTTTGAGCCTGATCTAAAGGTGGTATTTTTATAAAGTTATTAGGTGATTTAATAGGTGAACATTTACCTCAAATATGAACTTATATTTTAGGGCTTCAAATACCCTAAATTTTGGTGTGAAGATGATTGATTTGATTTTCTTAGGATTTGGCATGATTCACCTTGATTTTGATTAGAATCACCATTTATTTATAGGTACATTTAAGTCTAACCCCTTATGCATAACACTGGCTCACATTGCATTATTGTTAGGTTTTTAGCCAAGTTTTTAGCTAAAGTTAGCTAATTGTTGGATTATTGTTATGTATTTTATGTTATTTAAGCACTCATGAATAAAATAAATGCACTTCTATGTGATTCCACATCAGTTGATATCAAAGCAGGACAGTACTACCTATGAGGGGGAAATTTCCTTGTGGAAATTCCCTTTTCCCTTCCACAAAATCCCTCCCCATATTCTTTTAGTCCTTTTTAAATTATTTCTCTGATTGAATATGGTGTATGCATAGTGGATTTGTGCACATACTACCTACAACTAGTATTATAAAGCAATCTTCTATATTGAGTATGAGTAAGGGAAATATAATAAGAAGACATCATGCATTTCATATTCTACATGGACTACGATGTCAAATTCCATGGTGCACATAGTTTTGGAATGGATTTTCTAGATCTATGCATAGGTGTCTCTAGAAGTGGTGCTACCATGGCTATGTAGTGGTTAAAAGATAACCGATCCACTACAACATGCTCAACCACTTAAAGCTAGTGTCCATCATCAATTATCGATATTTTGATTTTTTGATTGATGACTTGGACACTATGTTGACAAATCATAGGTGATAAATTTTAACTACATGCACCCCATTGCAATCATGGGTATTTTGTTTGACTATCTTTTTGTAGTGTATAGAACCCATCAAATCCTATCTGTGGATGTTACCACATCCATTGGTTAAGTCGACCGATTAATCAACTAGATGTATTTTGTAGTGTTGTGGATCGATGAGATACAAACATTATGGACTTTTTAATATTGAGATCACACTCGATGAAGGCTCTTCATATTTTTCCAATACAGGATGATATTCTTGGCATTGATCTGTGAAATTTGTATCTCTACGATTGGCATTCAATAAGAGTGATTTGCATTTAGGCGATCCATCCATGACTTCCATGTGGTCCATCCATGACCTCCAGTGCTTTCACTATAGATGCACAACCCACTATACATTTTAAATCAAATTTTTGTCATCCATGTTGATAGGCATATCTAATAGATCTGGGTTCACAACATGGTACAGTCAAATGTAAGATTCTACGATTACATAGGTTGATGTGGTGGATCACCATCGAGCCATAGTTGTGTAGTCTATTTTATCAGTGTTGTATCCTTTGTATTTTTATCCATTATCGATCACACCTGTGCAGACCAGATGGATGACCCCATCATATTTTCCTCAATCATGGCTTGCCTTCCAGTGTAGCCTTACCGAGGCCCATATTAGAAGAAAAATATACCCTCTTTGAGAATAACACATGCCAAAACCATCATTGTTATAGCTCGATGAATTGCTACATGTACGAGTAATGTCTTCCCCAATTTGGTTTGGAGCATAAATTATTAAGAAGCACCACCTCTCAATCATGGAAGTAATAGCAATCGCTCTCTCATTGGCAATGAAGTGTTTGCATTCTGGATATATAATCTAATTTTAGTATGATAGTGTGTTCATTGTGGTTTTGGTCAAATAATTTCAGTCCACATCAACCAATTTTTTGGCAAATGAATTGAGTTGTGCACTCGAACACCATTATGGTTTTGGTCAAATAATTCCAGCCCACTTCGACAAAATTTTTTATTGGTTGGCCCCTTGTAATTGAGGATTCATCAAGGTGATAATGGCATCATAGACATCATGTTTGAAATTGCTATCAAGCTGGAGGAAGAATACATTGAGGTCAACTCAATGTCATGATGATGCAATCTCTACAAGTTAGAATCGTCACTCTTCTCTAAAATCTATGGCCAAGTGAAACTTCTTGGTGTTGTACCCATGTGCGAAGCGATTCTAGGATTTGAAAACAAGGAGTATGATTAGATCCCTTTGATGACCAAAAATGATATGCTTATCCTATGATATGAAAATAAATTTGATATTCACTATTTTGCTATTATTCTACTAGAATATCATTATATGGTTACAATCACTAGCTCCTAAGGCTAGCGATCATTGTGCATTTGGCCTCGATTATGGTATTTGACTTATTGAATTTCTAACTTTGTTGCTTGATGACAGTTAAATTTTAGGGGGTTGGTTGATTTTGGCCACATTATTTTAAATCACCATGAAATATTATTATAGTATTTTATAAAGTATTCTTGGAAGACTCCCTTTTCACATTGTAAAAGGGCTTTGTCCCTATTTTTTATTTTGCTTCTACAGACCTTTGGTTGTTTTTTTTTTAGTTTTTGAGGCTTCATTTTTTTGCAAGTATATCCTTGCATATAGTCGTTGGAAAGATATTTTCAAGTTGGTTCTAATTGGACTATTATTTTGATGTTTTATAAGGGTCTAGCTTGACCTATTTCACTATGAAGTTTATGTCATTGAAACCTTCTTAAAAAATAAAGTGTTGTAAAATTGAGTATATTTTCGATTGAACTTGATACTCCTTAAATTCCACTTTCATCATTCGAGACTTTTGGAAGTAGACTTTCTCATGACCATGACCCTCTTGATATTCCATCATGGTAATTTGGGTACTCTAATTTGGGAGTTACCATTGTCTCTTATTTAGACCATGCCCCTACTTATGTGATCATGGATATCACATGGGTACTTCACACATTGGAGTTGTCTTTGCCCCTAGTGGATTGTCTCTTCTTGGATTTTAGATTTTAGATTTTCAGCTTAGCTCATGTCTTCATCAAAATGACTGACAAAACTCATTTGGGTAGCACTACATCAAGCTTCTGCATCAACTTCTACATCAGACTCTTCATATTTTAAGGATTGTCTAAAGTGTATGAGGAATACATTTTGGGCACTTGTACAATCCCATGTTCACTCCCATTTTCTTGTTAAATCATTGGATTCCAATGCTTCTATGGTTGGGAGGAATTATGAGGACATACAAATATGATTTCACATCAATCTCACATTGGATTATTGTTATGTTGTTAGCCAAGTTGTTAGCTAAAGTTAGCTACATGTTGGATTATTGTTATGCATTTTATGTTATTTAAGCACTCATGAATAAAACAAATGCACTTCGATGTGATTCCACATCACTGAACCTCCCTTGTAACAATCTAAGGAAGGCCAAAAAATTTCCAAAAATTCTAAATGAGGATCCTCTCATGGAATGTGAGAGGCCTCAACAATGTTGTCAAGCAAAGACTTGTTTGCACTATGAGGAAAAAATATATACCCACTATCATAATTCTACAAGAAACGAAGACTAGCCAAAATAAAATCCAAAAAATCACAAATTATATATGGAAAATAGTGAGTTTGCTTTTTACCTAATCAAGGTACATCTAGGGGACTTATCTGTATTTGGGACTCAAACAAGTCAGAAGGAAAAATCATTTCCTCTTCCAATAGGGTCCTCAATATGACATTTTTCTATAAAAGCAATAATTTCTCTAGGGTTCTATCCAATATCTATGCCCCTAACAATCCTCTTATCCATAGGGGCCTATGGGATACTTTGAATCAAATGAGAAGTACTTTCTTAAAGCTTCCATGGATTATCGTTGGATATTTTAACTCTCTCATTTTTCCTATTGACAAGTAGGGAGGGAACCTAATACCCTACAAGAGCATTGAGGATTTTCATAACTTTGTCACTAATTATGAGTTGATGTATGTTTAGACTAAAGGGAAAAATACACTTGGAGTAACAGGAGAATTGAGGATCAGCACATTCAAGTAAAACTTAATAGGTTTTTTATCTCAAGAAGCTATAGTGGTGATGGGTGGTGGCACTCTTATATGTCTTTCCAAAGTTGAATCTGATCATTATCCTTTACTGTTTGAAGTTGATAAAGGTTCTTGTTTCAAAATTCCCTTCATATTTGAAGCTATGTGGACTCAGAACCCAGATTTATGGATGCAAATTGCTGACTGGAGGCAATTTGACTATCATGAGTCCTTTAATTTCAATGTTTCTCAAAAAATTAAGTGTGTAAAATAAAATTTAAGTCTATAACAAAGGATTTTTTGGTAACATATTTGAAAATAAGAAAAATATTTTACAAAATCTTAAAAGTATTGAACTCCAAATTCAGAATGGGTAGCTCAATGAACAACTCAAAAATGAAGAGAGATAGGTTCTTGCAGACTATCAAAATGTACTGGCTAAAGAGGATACTTTATGGAGGTAAAAATCAAGGACCATTTGGCTCAAAGAATGGGAATCTAACACAAAAAAATTTCATGCCACTACTTTGAGGCACCAAATCTTGAACAAAATCAAAGAATTAACCAGAAGTGATGGAACTGTCACCAAGGATATTTTTGAGATCCAAAATGAAGATTCATATTTCTTTAAGGGAATTTTAGAAGAAAGCCCCAAAAATACTACCCAGGATGGTAGACAATTGCTCCACCATATTCCCAGCCTGGTCACTTCAAATATAAATTTTGTTCTTATCAAATCCCTCAACCCTAATAAAATTAAAGAGGCCCCTTTCTCTATGCACCCTGATAAAACCCCAAGCCCTAATGGGTTTTCTCCCTGGTTCTACCAAAATTTTTTGGACATCATTGGGCCTAACATATGTAATGCCATCATTGAAATTTAGTAAACTAAATCTATACCTAGAAGTATAAACTTCACTTTCATTGCCTTGGTTACCAAAGGACTTGTTTGCAAATCTATATTAGATTTGAGATCCATTAGTCTCTACAATGTTATTTAAAAAAGTCTCACTAAAGCCATGGTTATAAGACTCAAGGAGGTCCTTCCTTAGATCATAGACCCTTGTCAAGGTAGCTCTATGAAAGGAAGAAATATTACTGATGGTGTTATCATGTTACATGAAGTCCTTCATTTTGCCAGCATTAACAAAAAAGCTACCATGTTTTTCAAAATTGATATGAATAAGGCATTTGATAGAGTTAACAAATATTTTCTTATTGTTGTCCTTCTCAAATTTGAATTTCATAGAAAATGGATTGATCTTTTTCACAATTGCATCTCTAATCCTTGGTTTTTAGTCCTGGTAAATGGTTCTAAAACAGGTTTTTCCCTAGTAATAGGGGCCTTAGATAGGGAGATCCTATCTCCCCCATCCTTTTTATTATTCTTATTGAATCCTTGGGTAGAGCGCTCAAAAATACTTGCTCCAATGACATAATTTTAGTCATTAAGGCTGCATCCAATTTAAGAATCCTATCTCACCAGAAGTTCATTGATGATACCATCATTGCTACTCATGATTCTATGTTGGAAGAAAAAACCATTAATATTATTCTTGATACATATGTGGAGGCTACAAGTCAGAAAATAAATTATATTAAAAGAAAAATGTATTTCATTAACACTCCCCAAGAGAGATAAGAAAATATTGCACATATTTTTCAATGTGGTATATATTAGTTACCTACTAAATATTTGGGCCTCCCTATTTTCACTAGTGCTCCGAATGAATCAATGTGGAGTAATGTTATTGAGAGGATTAAAAAAAAACTTGCAGGTTGGAAAGGGACCCTCCTCTCTCAAGCAGCCAAAGCCACCCTAACAATGTCTTATCTCCAAAGTTCTCATATTTATTAATTGTCCATATTCAAATTTCTTGCTGCTATCTACATGAAAATTTAGCAAATTCAAAAAATATTTTTATGGGCATGTTCCGAGGATAGAAAAATATTTCATCTGGTCAGTTGGTACAAGGTGTGCTCCAAAAAAATTCAGGGGGGATTGGGGCTCTGAATAGTTTGTAATATGAAAACAACCTTGTTAGCCAAGAAATGATGGAAGGTTTTTCACCAACAACAACCTTGAATGGGTCTCAATTATCAAAAAATATATCTCAAAAACTATTGTTTCCTAAATGATGATATTTCTAGAGATGGATCCACTTTCTTTAAATATATAACCCAAACTAGATCTCTAATTTAGAATGGGATAATGTGGCAACTACGCATAGGGAGAACAATTAATTTTTGGACTGACGGGTGGATTTATAATCAGCCACTTTAAGAGAACAATGAAATTGCTATCTTACAACCTTTCTTGGACACATTAATTGGCAATAAGGTTGAAAATTTTATTGACATTTCATAAAATTCCAAGTTTTGGAAACATTTTCATATTCCATGTGCTAATGGTCAAATCTTTGTTGCCTCAAAAGTTCTCAAAACCATCCTAAATGCAACAGTCATCCCCACTAGTAATTCCTCTGACTCTCCTTTTTGGAAAGAAACTGATTATGGGTTGTTCACTATTAAATATTCTCATGATATGACTATTGATTATCAAGTGGTCCATATCCCTTATGATTGAGTGTGTATTAAATACCTCATACTGAAAGTTTCTCATTTCAGCTGGTTGGCCATTCAAAATAAGATTCTAACGATTGATAACATTATGAAAATGGGCATGTCTATCCCCAATAGATGCTATTTATGCATGAATTCCTAGGAATATGCCAATCACCTCATTCTAGAATTCCCTTTATCCAATATAGCTTTGGATCACCTTCTATTGACTTTTCATATCTCTTGTATTCCTCCTAATTCATTGAGTCACCTTTTCACCCAATTGCGTACTCTATTAAAAAATATTAGATTATCTTCTTTATGGAAAGTGAGCCTTCATCATATCTTATGGAAATTATGGCTTGAAGAACAAGATTTTTTCTTCCCCTCTATGGATCCCATATATGTTGCCAATAAAGCTATTGCCTTTGCTATTGAGAATTCCCAGATCTTCCCTTGTCCCAAACCACCTAATTCTAAATTGGAGTCTATTATGTTCTCTTCTTTAAATATTCCTTGCAACCCCTGTTCTAGTTTACTAGCCCCTCATCCTAGAGTGGGTACCCATTGGATTCCTCCCCTAAGTGAGTGGCTGAAACTTAACTTTTATGGTGCCTCCAAAGGAAATACAAGGAATTCTAGTGTAGGTGGCCTAGTCAGAGATAGTAGTGGACAAGTTATTATATCTTATGCTAAGCATCTGGGGTGTCAAACTAATCATTTTTCTAAATATTGTGCACTATGGAGAGGGCTATATCTTCTCAAGGATTATAAAGGAAACCTTTTTATTGAGGAATATTCTTTGAACGTTATAAATGCTCTTAAAAACAATAGGATGTCCTCTTGGAATGTCAAAATTATTGTTCAAGAAGTTAAGTTGTCCCAAAATTTCAATGATATCTCTATCAACCATGTGTACCACAAAGCTAATAGACCTACAAATATTCTTGCCAATTGGGGAGTTATCCATAAATATTTGTCCATTTGGAAAGAAAGCTTGCTCCAATAAGTTTTTAAATGCTACTAATAATGATTTGGTTTGAAATATATGGTCATAGATTTTGGTAGGTCAACTTCTCCAATGTTGACTCTACCCTTTTCAACATGATGTGTTTCTTTGGTTCCAGTTCTTATGGTGGAAATTTTCTGATTAGCGTGACTCTATATCTTGCTATTAGTGTTGGATTTTGGTTCTCTCATTTCCTTTTTGTAAAGTATGCAATGTACCAAGATAGGTCCTATCAGTGGGTTTACCTCATGGTTATCTTTTCCAAGCATGTCAAGTCCTTGAGTAGGTCTAGGCTATGCAATTGGACATTATCTAACAATGTTAATATGTATCAAGTCTCAAGATAATTAATTTCATGTCTTGTGAATTTTGAGATTCATTTGTTTAGTCATTTGGCACTTCTAATCCTTTCCTAGCCCTATCATGTGCAAATTTTATCCTGTGCCATGTCTATTTTTCTAATGCCGGTTTTCTAAGGAGAATTATTATGTTGTCTACCAATCACACCAAATCAACTTTAGAAAAGGGCATCTATGCCAAAATTTTATATATTTACATCCTTGTTCTGTGTCAGTCCATCATCATCTAGTTTTATTTGTCGTTGTGTATTCTAGGCAGTAAGAAGCTTCTAAGGTCTTCCTTTATCCTCCGTCTTGCCAACATGGCCTTACTTGAGCCATCTACCCTTCAACTTGATCCCCTGTATCATACCTTTCTAGAAGTTCATTGTCTCATTCTATTTCTAAAAAATTTCAAAGAAGCTGAGAAAGATATAACTAAAGCCTTTATCCATCTCAATTTAGGAGGTTAGCCTAGCTTAAGAAATCAAGTTTTGATACCAATAAGAGATCCCCTTACCACATTTTATATTAATATAGTGACGATCCTTACATTAATACTCGTAAAACAATCCATGTTACCATTGTCAACAACATTATCAATGTCATGGATATCAACGAGAATCTTAAGGTGCTACTCCCAAACCATCCTAGAGATTCTTATCCAAATGAATATGTTACATATATCTAGGTCTTGGTCTATTGAGTACTTTTTTTGTTCTCATGTTGGGTCTCTATTTTTTATCTTTTGATCCCCTGCATGGGATTTTAATTATAGTCTATAGTACCCCTATGTGGGCCGTTTTTAACACCGTGTTTATTTTTGTATAGGTGTCTATTATAGTTTTTATGGATATTTTTCAAGCTTCTCCTATGTGGGTTTTTTTCATAGCTCCTTTACAGGTTTTTTAGGTAGTTACTTCTCTTAAGCAACCCCTGTGTGGGTATTGCTCGGACTGTATTTTTGTTTATCTAATGTTAGTGTTCCATACAACCTTCTTTGTTGTTGTTTGGACCTTTTTTTAGGTTGTTGCTAGTCAATATGCAGGCATGTGTTATCTTATGCTATTGGTTTAGCTACCAATTTATGTACTTGGGTTTGGGACCCATTTAAACCCCACACTTAATCATTTTTACCTACAAAAAAAAATTACTTCATGAATTTCCTTCCAAAATGAATTTTTAAAATAATGTTTTATTATATTAAAAATTAAAGTATAAAAATATTTGGTAAGTTCTTGGGTTTTCATTCAGGAGACACAAGTTCAAAATTCGGTAAGAGGGATCCAGTACCCTCCATAAAAACCTATGGTTTACACTAATATTTTTTACCTATGAGGGATATTGTAGTGGTAAGTCCTTGGGTTTTCATCCAAGAGACCCAAGTTTAAATCCTAGTACAAGGGGGTTGGGATCCCTCATAAAAATCCATGTAAACTTAATTTTCATCATGGGAGGGATTCCATAGTGTTAAGTCCTTGGGTTTTCATTTAAGAGATCCAACTTCAAACCCAAGTACAAGGAGACAAGGACCCCTCATAAAAACTATGTAAATTCAATTTTGGTCTTGGGAAGGATACCATAGTGGTAAGTCATTGGGTTTTCATCTAGAAGACCGAAGTTCAAACCTTGATATGAGAGGATAAGGACCCCTCATAAATACTTGGGTGTTACCCTAATATTTTTGACCCATGAGAGATACCATAGTGTTAAGTCCTTGGTTTTTCATCTAGGAGACCCAAGTTCAAACCCTAGTATGAGGGGATTGGTACCCCTCATAAAAACCTTTGTAAACTCAATTTTGGTCTTAGAAGGGATACCATAGTGGTAAGTCCTTGATTTTTCATCCAGGAGATCCAAGTTCAAACCTTGGTACAAGGGGACCAAGACCCCTTATAAAAGCCCATGATTTACCATAACATTTGAACCTATAAGGGATACCATAGTGGTAATATCTTGGGTTTTCATCAAGGAGACCCATGTTCAAACCCCATTACAAGGGGACTAGGATCCCTCATAAAAACCTATGCTTTACCTTAACATTTTTGTAGATATGGAATTTAATCATTGAGGGAGACTCTAAAAATGTTAAAGGATTTAAGATAGGATAATTTAGTTAGTTGTACAATACATGATATATTTAATGATGCTACCTATATTAATATTTCTTTTCTATCCAAAAAGATCAAGTATATTTATAGGTAAGGAAACTTGATAACAAATTGGATGGAAAACTAGGGAATACGAAGAGGCAATAATTTTGTGGTAAAATAGTCAAAAGATATTACTAATATTATTTTGGATTTGGCATAGCAAGAATCTATGAAGATATGGAAAATAGAGTGAGATATAGAAAAACACAATTAGGCTGAGATCTAGAAATACAAAAATATGAGAAACACATACAAGGTGAGATCTAGATATAAAAAAACTAAAAAACATAGATAAAGTAAGTTCTAGAAAAATATAGACAAAGTGAGTTCTATAATTTAAAATTTTTGAAAAACATAAAAAAAATGATATCTCGAATGTCACAAATAGAGTGAGATCTAGAAACACATAAATTTGAAAAATATAGATAAATAAGATTTGGAAAAACATAGATAGAATGAGATTTGAATTCATAGAGGGCTAGGGTTTGGCATAGTAATGGAAGGAGAAATACAAATAGAATGAGATCCAAAAATAATCAAGCAAAGTGAGTTTTATAAACATATATTGTCTCTTACTAACTTTGGTTACCTTCACATGTCATTTGGTTGGAGTGCAAGTGGCTCACTTAATAGCAAGCTTTTGTTATTTTGGTTGGTTTGTATCTTAGTCCTAGTTTGTGGACTGCATTTTATTTCTTGTTGGCATTCTTGGAATAGGTGGCAGTCTTATCCCCTTTTTAGTATTTTGGCTCTCAAGCCTCTTTGTAAAAGGGTAAGGGACCCTTTCAAAACCTTTTTATTACCCTTATAAAAATTTATAAAAATCTATTAAAAATATTAAATAATTTTTTTAAGGTTTCTATCTATCTATCTATATATTTATCAATATATATATATATATAAGTTAAATGGGATTGTGATGTCCCTACATTCCTTCATGACCACATAGTGTTATTACAACAACTTGGTGATTATGCATATATTGCTTTGATTTGAACCTACATCACCTCCTTTAAAGTTGACAAATTTAACTACTAAAGCTAATGTAATTTGATTAAAATATTAAGGTTCATCCATGAATATAGTCACTTTTTAAATATTTAATTAAATAATTATTTATAATTATATAATTTTTTATTTTTTTTATCTTAAGGGACATTAATATAAGAGAAGATAGAGAAAGGAGCAAGAACATGAAGCGATAGTGAGCAATCATCACTTTGAAATTTTTGTTCAAAATAATTGGAAAACTTAATTAGATGAAGGATTTTCATGAGGAAAATCTAGGTAGAAAGAAAGAAAATTCATTTATATAGAAGTACTATGTGGAAGTAAGGATGCCCTAGTTGGGGACAAAAATGAGACTGAATCTATAATAATCTCTATCTATGCAACAAATGATATATTGGAAGTGAGTATCAAGGATGAGATGATATACCATGATATAATAGTCCATAAAAATACTTAACATACAAGTTTAATATATACTAACCAAATTTTTTAAAGATTATAAAATGAATTAAATTAAAGTGAGGATTGAGTTTAAATCACTTCATGGATTTCCTTGAAAAATAACATTTTTAAATAATTTTCTCCAATTTTGAAGTCTATAATGACATAATGTATGGTAGGCCATGGTACATGGGGAGATATAGATAGTATTTAAAACCATTAAATGGGAATTTTATAAGGAGACAAAAACTATTAAAAGGATTTTATTGTAGGTTAGGTTTTTTGGATCCATGAATAAAGAGATTTTGATGAATAATACTAATGATGTATGAGTGTTCATCTAGGAGTGTCCAATTACTTAGAAGTAAAATTATGTTGTGTACTATTAGTTATATGTTACAACAAATATTTAAAAGCCTTTGTCAAAATCCATTAATATTAAATCTGAATCATGAGAATGAGGTTAAAAAGTAAACTATGAAGACATTGTCATAATTATTATGAGACTAGACAAAAGGCAAGAGATTGTAAACTAGATACCATTGAGAAATAAATGTAGAATAGTTAGATAAATGATGGGATTTTAGTTCTTTGGTATGGAACTAGTTAGAAATAAAGGAGGAACCAAAAAACTTTCAAGACAAGTTCAATAGTACAAAAATATAAAATTACTAAAAATAGGCATCAAGAAAGTAAACCCTAGAGGCTATGACAATAACCAATGGAATATCATAAGTTGAATTAATTACTCTCCTTGTCTTCATAAGATATATAAAATATGCAAAACAATCATCTATCCATTCTAGATAATATTTGGAAAAATAAAAACATAGAAAATGAATATTCAACGATATAAGAACTTGCTTAAGCAATATGCAATGATATCTTATAACCATATATTTGATTCATTACAAGAAAAATTTAATTGATTAAGGAATTATTTAATACATGTTGGGATTTAAATTGACATCAAGAAAAACTTGAACTATGAATATGAATCAATGACTTATGGGAGGTACATACCTACTAATCATAGCTCAAACCCTAACATTGGATGGGTCAAAGATTACTTCAATCCAACCTCCAAAGTAGGTTGGTATACCTTGTCAACTAATTCAGGTGTTGAATCAATTAAGCTAGAATAAAAGAGTAAGTTTAGGGATAGAAAAGAGATAAGGGTTAGAAAATGATTGAATGAATAATGGTCAGATAAAGATAACAACATTGAAAAATATTAAGAATCTGTTGATCAATCACATTTCCAGTACGTCACACTTAGGACTAACAACATTTAAAACTTATCATCTTCACCATTAAAATAAAGAAAGACTCAGAGGACTATTTCAAACATCTAAAATACTAACAATCCAAATAGAAAAATTAGATCAACACTTAGACTAACAGAAATAAAAGTTCCCTACAACATTTGTTTAGGAATGAACCATTCCAAGTTGCTCCAAGTTAGTAATCTAATATCAGTAGAATTGACTAATCATAACAACAGTAGCAAAAATGCATTCATAGAATAAACTCACAATTGATGAAGATAAAATCTAGAGGTAAACATCCAAGTAATGCTCCTTCTATTGATTTCTCAGCAAGTTATAGTAATATATCAAGCAAACACTCTAGATACGACCCTTAAAAATGAGGGTTCAACCTCTTTATATATATTTTTACAATGACAATAAAATACTAGAGATATTATGAGGATCTTCTTGCTAGATCAGTCGAATACTGAGGTGGAAGTCTCTCATTGGTTTTCAAGAAACAATAAAACTATGCTCCATGGGAGTTGTAATTCTGAGCTCTATAATTTATTTGGATCTTAACTAAATATGGTATTTGGGATGGTTATTGGCCAATCTGGATCATCCTTTATACTTGATAAGACTTATCCTTTGTTGATCCACAACTGAAAATGTAGGCGAGTCTTGATTCCAATAATTCTTGATCTTCCTTGGTTATTTCTGCTACACTCCTCAAATTCCACTACATTCTCTTCCTCTTTAGAATATGCTAATCTGAATTCTACTAGATTAGGTTTGACCAGTTTGATCATGAAATGGGGGTCTTATGGTTCTTGATGGCTTTTTGCAAAATATGCCACTTTATTTTTTATTGGGTTGAGTTTGACCATGTTGAACATAGAATGAGGATTCACAAGCGATCAATGTCCTTTTATGAAATCTACTACTTCAATTTTTTCCAGGTCAAGTTTGACTAGTTTGACTATGAAATTCCTATTTTGCATCGACCTCAAATGGATATTAACAATGTTTTGCATCCTCGCATCTAGAATCTGCAACTCCAATCTCCACTAAATCTTGTTTGACTATGTTGACTATATTTTCCACATTCCAATAGATTTTAATCTTGAAAATACTTGGTAGATATATTTCTCAAAACTTAGTCACCCTTTTTTCAAAATCGATATGCTTGTGGTATTTCGCTATGGAAATTCCCCTCATGCCATAGTCACCCTCATGAATTTTGCAACTTTAGGTTTCATCGAGCATTGTTTGACTGTGTTGACTACAAATTTTATATTGTATCACAAGTGGGCAAAAATAAACATAGAAATCTACTTTGACTTCTTATTGGGGTATCTTCCTTTTCATAACTCTGCTCCTCCAAAGTTCACTAGTACCATATTTGATTGAGTTGAGTATATATTTTACCTCCTATTAGCTTATTTCGAATTATATTGTGTGTTGTATGATCTACAAAAAGTGTGACTCAACGGAATTTTATATTATCCTTAATATTCTTTCACCTTTTAGCCAAAATTGAAAAAATAATTCTAAGTATGTGGTCTTTTGGGTCTACAATACCTTATTCAAATTCTTTAAATATATGATGAAAAGTGCAAAAATATGAGATATATGGTAGAAGGATATGATGAAATGGTAGAAAAAGTAGATAGGTAATTTATAAACACTTGAAGAATATTACAGAACCTCTAATCAAAAAACAAAATTTTGAACAATTTTTATTAAGACTAAATTAAGCATTAAGAAAATAAATTGATTGTAAAATATTCAACACATAATTAGAGACTTTACAATTTTCTTTGATATTGGACTACCAAAACTTGTGCCAATGGGATGCTTCTATTACAAATTTATTAGATAATTTAATATAGTTAGGTAGAGTTATACCCAAATAGATGGTTGATAGTTCATTATTCAAACCAACCACCTACACCTTCATTGTATATATATAAAATTTTAATAAATTCAATCTTGTATAGATTCTTTCTAGTTCAACATATGGTATTAGAGATTTCATCATTCCTAGAACATGCAAAATAAAATATCAATTTTATGAGGTGCTTCTTGGAGGAAGTTATTTTGAGGATGTGTTACTATATGAGAATTAATAAATATGTTGTTGGACATTTTGAGTCCCTAAGTCAAAGTTGTCATTGATATCACCAGATGAAGTCATCATTAATATCAAGGAATTCAACAAGAAACAAAGTTGTCAAAATTTGTTATTTGATATCTAGGAAGAAGGCCAAAGATCAAGAGAATCAGTGCAGAAGTTAAAAGTTAAAAAGGAGATATAATATTTATTTTATAAATTATTTAAATTCAATAAGAATTTAAATTTTATAAATAAATATTATTTACACCATGATATGCAATGAGAAGGAAGCAATAATATTATGGTTAAAACGATATAATATTATAATGTATGATATTATAAGATTAATGGTTTTGGTTAAAAGACCAAAGTAAAATATTTAATATTTTACAAACCCAAATTTGGGTTTGGAGGCAAAGGTATTCGAAGCGCATTATGAAATTATTAAACCTTCACCGACGTCATGGAAGGAGATATTTTGGAAGTGCCAATGTTCTCCAAGGTGTGGAGAAAGCAAATATAAATACCCTATCAAAAGGGTATAAAATATTGTTCTTGCTCGAAATATAAATTGGCATGCGCAAGAGCTCGTGAGATTTTGATTTTTGTGTACTGTGACAAGTTTAAAAAAAGGAAGCATTAACTGCTTGAAGGCCAATCAGATAGTGTGGCCTAGTGGCGAGAGGGCAAGTGCAAAAATATTTATTTGCAAGAGGGCCTGCATTCAAAATGTGATGGCTGCATTGGAGGTTGTGTTGGTTGAAAGGCACCCAAGGCACACATTATTTTTGCCAAGGACAAAGGAAGCAATACTTGAAGCTCATGGTGCTTCATTGGTTTCAAACGAGCGCATAGATTGTGCGGCGATTGAGGTCGTGGCTAAGGCGTACGTCATGGGCAGAGTAGATAGTTTGAATCCCTCCAAAGGCAAGGTAAATATTTGCATTAAAAATTTTATTATTTGCCTAAGTTGGGAGGTATAAGGATTGTTTAGTGGAATTGTTTAGAAAGGTTGTTTTAGATAAGTGGTTGTAGTTGAGAATTATCACTTGGATTATAAGAAGATTTTTGGTTTTAATTTTTAATAAAGTCTTAAATTGCTATATTGGTATATTGGAGGATTTACTTTTTGGGTATTGTTTTAATTTGAATAAAGGGTTTTTATGATTATTGTGAGGGTGTTGATTATTAATTAAGTTGGAGTGATAAGGTGTAATTTTGATATTATTTTTGTGTTATGTTTTTTTGAGAATATTATCTTCTAACCCTTATTGAGATTGGCAAATAAGTATTTGTGTGGTAGATTTGTGAGATCAACTCCTTGTCAAGCAAAAAGGCATGGGCAAATTCTTCTTTGGTTGAGTTGATTGATTGGCTTACTAGAAAATAAAGTTTGGAGTGAAAAGGATTTTATTAGGGTTTCGTTTTCAAAAGTGTTTGAGTTAATGCTTCAAGGTTTTCTGCATTTTTTTAAAGCGAAAAACCCCTTTGCGGGGCCGCCTTGGTCTGAGAGACCACAAAATTGGGGTTCTACACTGTCAAAGTCACTTGGGAGTCGCATCCAACCCTACCTACACCAACATTATCAATTGGATTTTAGATACCCAATTCAGCTTTGTGGTAGGGTGGAGATTTGGACCTAGGACCTCTCTTGGAGGATTTACCTCTCCTCTCCAACTCACCTACAACACCTGGGTAGGTTTTCTGGAATTAAGAGTTGTGATTAAAATCTTGTTTTATAAGCATTGTTATTGAAGTGAGTTATTGTGCAAAGAACTTGAACTAGGGTTTTGAAAAGAACATGAGTATCATTGTTATGTGAGATTTATTGTTGAGCATTGTTAGAAACATTTTAAGTTGGTGTTTACATACTTGGACTAGGGTTTGTGAGAAAGGGTTGGTTCTTAAGAAATTGGTTGAGTAGATTTGATTGAGCCTAGTCAAGTGGATGTATGAAGTAATTTTTCAAGTTCCATAAAACAAACTATTCTATATTCTAATTTGAGTTGAGAAAGGGATTGAGCATTGAGTATAGAACATATTGAGTCTCTAACAATTCTCTTTATGCTTCTATGATATTTATTTGAATTGTGAAAGATATTGAGCTTTGAGTATAGAACATATTGAGTCTCTAACAAATTATTTTTATGATTCTATGAGATTGATTTGAGTTGAGAAAGAAATTGAGCTTTGAGTGTAGAACATATTGAGTCTCTAAAAATTCTCTTTATGCTTCTATGATATTGGACAAGTTCTGTGTGGACTTGTTAAGCATATTTGAGGTAAGTCTTTGAGAAGACTTGTGGACTGATTTTGTGTGAAATTTTGTGGAAGCTTACAATACAAATTTGGTTAAGTTTTAGAGAGGAATTATTGAGTAGATTTGGATAGGTTCTGAGTGGACCTATTGAGCAAATTTGAGAAGATTTGAGCAGGTTCTAAGTGGACCTGTTGAGCATATTTGAGCAGGTTCTGAGTGGACCTATTAAGTATATTTGAGCAGGTTCTAAGTGGACTTGTTGAGCAGATTTGAGCAGTTTTTGAGTGGACTTGCTAAGAAGATTTGAGTAGGTTCTAAGTGGACCTATTGAGCATATTTGAGTAGGTTTTAAGTGGACCTATTGAGCATATTTGAGCAGGTTATAAGTGGACCTGTTGAGCAGATTTGAGTAGGTTTTGAGTGGACTCGTTGAGAAAATTTGAGCAAAATCTGAGTGAGCTTGTTGAGCAGATTTATGCTAGATTGACTAGACTGTGTTTAGTGTATATATGAGTGAGATTTTTGAGAATAGTTTTGCTAGACTTACTGAACTATGTTTAGTATATATTTGAGTGAGATTGTTGAGCATACTTGTACCAAATTGACTAGACTGTATTTAGTGCAGAGTTGAGCAGATTTGTGCTAGATTTACTAGACTGTGTTTAGTGCAAATTTGAGATAGAGCTTTGGATATGATAGATTAGAGAGGATAGTAGTCTCTAGTGGATAGAGATCCATCAAATAGGGCAGTGAGGATAGGTATTCTAAGTGGGGATAAGAGTCTTTAGTGGAGAGAGATCCACAATACAATGTAGTGGAGGAAGTAGTCTTCTTGACGATCAACAGCTAGAGTAGAGGAGGAGTTCTCCTATGGATAGATATCCACCAACCAGACTTAGGGGATCAACATATCCTTTGGACAAGGGTCCATAAAAATTGTAATTGGGAATGATTCCTAAGAGATTGATTGAGAAAATTTTAGTGAAATGTTTTCTCTGTGGAGTAGCACACATTGCGTGAACCATATAAATTATGGTGTCTCTATTGTGTGTGATGTTTTATGCATTGCTTTGATTACTGCTATTGGCATTGCTATTTATATGCTGCATAATAATTATTTGGAAAGAAAAGTAAAAAGTGTTCTTATACTATCCACCTCCCCTCTCAGTATAATCTTGTGTTCTTCAATTCGTATCAGAGCAGGTACCTTCATAAGAGTTTAATAGCTTGAAGTAAAAGCTAACAAGAATACAATGGATCTTAAGGATGTGTTCTCAAATAATTTAGCACCAATATTTGATGGAAGTGACTACATGTATTGGAGTATGATTATGAGGATCTACTTGATAGCACTTGGCAATGAAGTCTGGGATGCAGTGGAATTTGGATATGATACAGAAGTCAATACTCCTATAGATAATGAAGGTAAGATTCTACAACACTAAAATTCAAAAGCAATGAATGCACTTGTGAGAGGTTTGCATAGAACAAAGTCTATGAAACTTATGCATTATAGAAATTCAAAAGAAATGTGGGATAAATTGCAAGGTATTTATGAGAGAGATAAAAGTGTCAAGAAAGCAAAGATACAAAATCTCAAAGGACAATTTGAAGCATTGAGAATGAATGATGATGAAAATATCAGTGCTTATCTAATTCAAATTGATGAGGTTGTTAATGATATGCAAGGACTTGGAATGAAGATTGATGAATCAGATATTTGTGATAAAGTCTTAAGATCTCTTCCAAATAGATTTAGTGAACAAGTTTTTGCTATATCATTGGATGGTGATACTTTAAAAAGAGATAAGTTGCTTGGTATGCTAACATATTTTGAGATTAGAATAAAAGATCCTACTCCCTAGAAGGAATTAGCATTTAAATCAATTAAGAAAAAAAAGGGTATAAAGTCATAATCAAGTAGTGAGTCATCCAGTATGAAGAAGCTAATTATGGTAGAAAAGATAAAATTTCCAGAAGACCCATAGATATATGATCTATTAAGTGTTTAAATTGTGGAAATTTTGCAATAGATTTTAAAGAACCAAAGAACAACAATGGTGAAGAAAAATAGGATCACAGGTACAAGGAATCATAAAGATATAGACACCAAAATAAAAGCAAGGATGGACAAAGCAGACAAGGAAAGAAGTTCTTCCAAAGACAAAATAGGAGCTACTATACAGATCATGCAAGTAAGTACTCAAATGATAGTGATGCTAGTTTTTCAGACAATGATAGATATGAAGTCCTATTTATGATTGAAGAAAAAGAACCAATTAAGAAAAAGACTCCATTTATTCTCAAGTGTTTTATATGTGGTAACTTTGGACATATTGAAGATGATTGTACAAGGGATGGATATAGTTTTAGTTATGATGAGTATGAAAATGCACTTGAAAGACCAGATGAAAATATTCTAATGGCATTAGAAGATGAAGTAAGTGATCCTATAGAAGACAAGACAAAAGAAAGTAATAATGTGGAAAAAGGTCAATAAATAGAGTATTATTCAACAGATAATGGTTATGATATCAAGGGATAACTTATATATGCCCGACACAGTAAAGAAGGTAAGGAAGCAACACTCTAAACTTGAAATTTAATTTCAATAATGTGATGAAGAAATAATATTGCTCATAGAGGATTTAGGAAAGTCAAAGGCTAAGACAAAGAAGTTAAAAGAGAAGTTAGAAGAAAATATCTTGGAATGTGAGAAGTTAGCACTAGAAGTGGCACTACTAAAATAAGATTTAGAGGACTCAAAGATTAATATTAAAGGATTTAAAAATAGCTCAAATAACTTGGATAAGTTCATCAAGACACAAAAGACTACATATAGGAATACAGGTCTTGGATTTAAATAGGTTCAAAAGAAATGGGAAGAGGATTCAACTTCAAGTTTTGAAGAAGAAGAAACTTCGGATGAAGATACTTCAAAAGAAGATAGTGTAAAAGAAAGTGAGACATAAAAGGATGAATTGGACAATAGAGGGTTCAACAAATATAGGAATAATACACAAAGAAGATGAATATGGAACAACAATCAGAATAGGAGACCAATGAGATCAAGACAATGAAGCTTCAATGGAAGATGTCTTTCATGTCATAGGTTTGGGCATATGGCTTCACAGTGTAGGACACATGAAAGACATGAATATAGGAATGGATAGCTTTTCAATGGGTATTGCTACTCATGTAATCAGTTTGGTCATAAGGCAATGAATTGCAGGGTTCATTACAGAAGAGGATATGGCTTCACTAGGAGAAATCCTAAGACATTTGCACCTGCACAGAATAATATTATTAAGTTTTATAAGTGCAATAATAATGGTCACAAAACAAAGTGATGTAGAACAGACATTCCAAAAATAGGTATGAACAGGAATATGAACATGAATAGGAACATGGATATCAATAGGAATAGGAACAAGAATAGGAATATGGATGTGAACATGAACAAGAATAGAAACATGGATATGAATAGGAATAGGAACAGAACATGGATGTGAACAGGAACAAGAATAAGAATGATGACACGAATAGAAACAGTCAGAGGAATTAAAAAAAAAGGAAGAGGATAAAGGCAAAGAATAATACCTTTGGGAGTAGAAATACTCCCATCCCAAAATTAACCACCTCAAAAGGATGTGGGGGAGGGACTAATCTAAGAGGCCCATTCTTAGCCCTAAGCTCCAAAGGTGACCCTTTGCCATTGATTTCAAAGGGGGAGATATTTGTGTAATGGGAAGAGATTTGATATTTGAGAGAGCATTGATCCAAGGGGAGCAATGTCCCAGGGGGAGCAGAATAAAAGAAAGGTCAAGTTTTGGTAAGAAGAGTATGGGTTTCCATCAATGACAAAGGGGGAGATTGTTGGACATTTTGAGTCCCTAATTCAAAGTTGTCATTGATGTCACAAGATGAAGTCATCATTAATATCAAGGAATTTAGCAAGAAACAAAGTTGTCAAAAATTGGAATTTAAATTTTATAAATAAATATTATTTACACCATGATATACAATGAGAAGGAAGCAATAATATCATGGTTAAAATGATATAATATTATAATGTTTGATATTATAATATTAAGTGTTTTTTTTAAAATCCCAAAGTAAAATATTTAATATTTTACAAACCCAAAGTTGGGTTTGGAGGCAAAGGCATTCGAAGCACATTATAAAATCATTAAACCTTCACCGACGTCATGGAAGGAGAGTTTTTGGAAGCACCGACATTCTCAAAGGTGTGGAGAAAGTAAATATAAATACCCTATCCAAAGGGCATAAAATATTATCCTTGCTCGAAATATAAATAGGCATGTGCAAAAGAAGAAGAGCTCGTGAGATTTTGATTTTTGTGTACTGCAACAAGTTAAAAAAAGGGGAGTGTTAACTGCTCGAAGGCCAACCGAACAATGTGGCCTGGTGGCAAGAGGGCAAGTGCAAAAATATTTGTTTGTAAGAGGGCCTACATTCAAAATTCAACAACTGCATTGGAGGTTGTGTTGGTTGAAATGCACCCAAGGCGCATGTTGTTTTTTCCAAGGGCAAAGGGAGAAAGACTTGAAGCACATGGTGCTTCATTGGTTTCAAATGAGTGCATAGCTCCTACGGTGGTTGAGGCCATGGCTAAGGTGCACGTCGTGGATAGAGTAGAGGGTTCGAATCCCTCCAAATGTAAGGTAAATATTTGCATTAAAATTTTTATTATTTGCCTAAGTTTGGAGGTATAAGGATTGTTTAGTGGAATTATTTAGAAAGGTTGTTTTATATAAGTGGTGGTAGTTGAGAATTATCACTTATAAAAATATTTTTGGTTTTAATTTTTAATAAATTCTTAAATTGCTATATTGGTATATTGGAGGATTAAGACTTTTTGGGTATTGTTTTAATTTGAATAAAGGGTTTTTATGATTATTGTGAGGATGTTGATTATTAATTAAGTTGGAGTGATAAGGTGTAATATTGATATTATTTTTGTGTTATGTTCTTTTGAGAAAATTATCTTCTAACCCTTATTGATATTGTCAAAGAAGTATTTGTAAGTGTGGTAGATTTGTGAGATCAAATCCTTGTCAAGAAAAAAGGTATGGGCAAATTCTTCTTTGGTTGAGTTGATTGATTGGCTTACTAGAAAATAAAGTTTGGAGTGAAAAGGATTTGATTAGGGTTTCTTTTTTAAAGTGTTTGAGTTGATGCTTCAAGGTTTTTTGGAATTAAGAGTTGTGATAAAAACCTTATTTTATAAGTATTGTTGTTGAAGTTAGTTATTGTGCAAAGAACTTGAACTAGGGTTTTGAAAAGAACATCACTGTTATGTGAGATTTGTTTTTGAGCATTGTTGGAAACATTTTGAGTTGGTGTTTACATATTTAGACTAGGTTTTGTGAGCAATGGTTGGTTCTTAAGGAATTGGTTGAGTAGAGTTGATTGAGCCTAGTCAAGTGGATGTATGAAGTGATTGTTTAAGTTTCATAAAACAAACTATTCTATATTATAATTTGAGTTGAGAAAGAGATTGAGCCTTGAGTATAGAACATATTGAGTCTCTAAAAATTCTCTTTATGCTTCTATGATATTGATTTGAATTGTGAAATATATTGAGATTTGAGTATAGAACATATTAAGTCTCTAACAAATTCTCTTTATGCTTCTATGAGATTGATTTAAGTTGAGAAAGAAATTGAGCTTTGAGTGTAGAAAATATTGAGTCTCTAACAATTCTCTTTATGCTTCTATGAGATTGGACAAGTTTTGTGTGGACTTGTTAAGCAGATTTAAGGCAAGTCTTTGAGAATACTTGTGGACTAATTTTGTGTTAGATTTTGTGGAAGCTTATAATACATACTTGGTTAAGTTCTAGATAGGACTTGTTTAGAAAATTTGAGAATATTTGAGCAGGTTATGAGTGGACCTATTGAGAATATTTGAGAAGGTTTTGAGTGGACCTATTGAGAAGATTTGAGCAGGTTCTAAGTGGACCTATTGAGCATATTTGAGTAGGTTTTGAGTGGACCTATTGAGTAGATTTGAGCAGGTTCTGAGTGGACCTATTGAGAATATTTGAGAAGTTTTTGAGTGGACTTATTGAGAAGATTTGAGCAAGTTCTTAGTGGACCTATTGAGAAGATTTGAACAGGTTCTAAGTGGACCTATTGAGCAAATTTTAGCAAGTTTTGAGTGAGCTTGTTGAGCATATTTGTGGTAGAATGACTCGACTATGTTTAGTGTAGATTGAGTGAGCTTGTTGAGCATATTTGTGCTAGATCGACTGAACTATGTTTAGTACAGATTTGAATGAGCTTGTTGAGCAAACTTGTGCTAAACTGACTAGACTATGTTTAGTGTAGAGTTGAGTAGATTTGTGCTAGATCGACTGGACTATTTTTAGTGCAAATTTGAGATAGAGCTTTGGAGGTGATAGATCAAAGAGGACAGTAGTCTCTAGTGGATGGACATCCATCAACCAGGGTAGTGAGGACAGGTCTTTTGAGTGGGGACAAGAGTATTTAGTGGAGAGATATCTACAAGCCAGTGCAGTGGAGGCAATATTCTTTTAGACGATCACCAAACAGAGTAGAGGAGAAGGTGTTCTCCTATAGATAGAGATCCACAAACTATATTTAGGGAATCAGAATATCCTTTGGACAAAGATCCATAAACATTGTAATTGGGAAGAATTCCCAAGATATTGATTGAGAAAATTTTAGTGAAATATTTTCTCCATGGAGTAGCCCACATTGAGTGAGTAGCCCACATTGAGTGAACCACATAAATTGTGGTGTCTCTATTGTGTGTGGTGTTTTGTGCATTGCTTTGATTACTGTTATTGATATTGCTATCTATACACTACATAATATTGATTTGGAAAGAAAAGTAAAAGGTGCTATTATACTATTCACCCCCCTATCTATATAAGCTTGTGTTCTTCAATTGTACAAGAATTTGGATATTAGATGGAGATAGTATTGTGAGGAGCATATAGATTATTTACTAGCATGGAGAATACTAAAATTTAAGATGGAAGTAGTTTCATTATAAGTAAAATTAATTTCTATCCTACAAATAAAAGATGAAGGAGAAGCACATTTTTTTAGTTTTTTTGGAGAACATGGAGTTCCAATTTTTTGTTGATTGCATGGAAGTAATAAATTATCTAAGACAACCTAGTCATCTGAAGTATTTAATTTCAAAGTATGAACCATCTTAAGTATTGTTATAGAGAAAATTTTGGTAATAATCCCCTTTGTATCTTGCTACCCTTGATCATGTCGAAGATGCATAAGAATGGAGTGAGATTAATTATATATGATTGCTACCATATGAATATTGTACCATCATAAAATAGGGTTGTCTAGATAAGACTTATCATTCGTAATTGTTGTCTAAAGATCATGCAATCATAAAATAGAGTGATCTAGAGAAGAGCTATTATTTGGAGTTATCATCTAAAAATTTCATTTCGAGTTTCCACTTATAGCTATCATATAAAGAATATTTGTTTTTTGGATACAAGTTATCATCTAGAGAAAAATTGTCATCTCAAGTTCACATCTAGAGAAGAGTTACCATCATCTAGAGAAGAGTTATCATTTAAATATTAGGGGACCATCTAATAACTTTCAATATAGAATAATTGTCTATATTTTCCATCACAAGATATTATTATTTGAGGTGAATTTAGGATTTCCAATTGAAAAATATTACTTGAACTAAAATTTAACCCTATTATTTACTAACTAGAACATCTAGATTGTTTGAATATGCACAACAAGTCCATCTAAATATGCATAAGTGATATTGATAATGAAATTGTCTAATCAATGCATGGGCCAACCAATGAAGTACTACTGACTAAATACTTGTACTACATATTAAAAAAATACACATGTTACCTATTATTTGCTTAAATAAAAGTGACATGCATGATCTATTGCATGTAAATAACACACCTTACATAAATAAAAAGGACGTGTCACATATAAAAAATTATAGTTTTCAACCATTTGATCAAACATCAATGATAAATAATTATTTGTGGGAGATGCAACCAAAGAAGCATAAAATTATTCATATTATTAAAAACTCATGGTTGTAGACTTAGATGAAATTGTACAATTCATGTTTTTAACAAAATTTAATTAGAAAGAAGACTATATATGATAACAAAAATAATAATAAAATTTTCATTAGTGTGATTTGTGTATTGAATGCACTATTCCATTTATCCCACAATCATAATAAAAAAAAAAGAAATGGAATTTTTATGCCATTTATCCCATATTTGTAGGAAAAATGAAAGAAATGTCATATTTAATGTGTGAGGTTTATAAGTATAAGTATGATTTGTGAGAATGATCTGGGAGTGATGGGAGCGAGTGCAACCAAAAGAAAGTTCAAGCATGATCTAGGAGTAAGTGCAACTAGAAGCAAGTGTGAGTGCAAGCCAAAGTGAGTGTAGCTAAGTGCAAGCATGATTCGAGAGTGAGTGAAATAGAGAGTGTGAGCATGAGCTAAAAGTAATGATAACTAAAAGTGAGTGTAAATATGATCTGAGAGTAAGTGCAGCTATAAGTGATTGCAAGTGTGAGTCAAACGTGTGTATATTCGAAAGCAAGTGCAAGTGCAAGTTAGGAGTGAGTGCAACCAAAATTGAGTGCAATCACGAGTCGAGAGTGAGGAGGAAGTGTGAGTAGGAAAGTAAAAAGTAGAAAGCAAAGTGTGATCAAGCAACAAGTACCACTTCTTGTTCTAGATCTTAGAAGAATTTAAAGGATTCATTTGAAAAAAATCTTGGGTAACGTGAAAAAAAACATTTGTGAAAGTCCTTACTTAAAGTATGAATAGCCATGTTGGAAGTATGGGTGCCCTAGCTAGTAATAAGAGGAAGAGTGAATCTATGGAAAACCCAGTCCAAGTAGCAGATTCTACACCATAAGTGATTATCAAGAATGAGATGATTGAGCATGATATAATGGTTCTTAAAACTAGAGGGTTAATATGTAAGTTTCATGGATATTGGCCAGGTTTTTTTGAGATTCAAAATTGGATCAAGTGGAAGTGGGTATTGAATTCAAATTACTCCATGATTTTTCTTCCAAAAGGATTTTTTCTCATTATTTTCTCTAGTTTAGAAATAAGGGATAAAACAATGGATGGAGGCTCATGGTTTAGGGATAAATATGCATTATATTTAAGACATTGGAGTGAGATTTTTTTTGTGGATATGAAAACTATTAAAAGGCTTATGATATGGATTAGGATTTTTGGACTTATCAATTCATCAATACAGAGGATTTTGAAGTATATTGGTAATAATCTAGGTCAATTCATCCAAGAGGAACCAACTACTAAGGAGATAAGGCATGTTGTTTACACTCAAATATGTGTTGCCATGGATATTTATAAACCTTTACCACAATCAATTAGGATTAAATTTGAATCAAGATAATGGGATCAACAAGTGTATTATGAAAATATTGCACTCCAATGTCACAAATATCATGAAGCTGAGCACATGGCAAGAGACTAAAAAGTGAAAATTAAGGAAGAGATGGAATTTTTTGGGTATAAGAGTAGCTTCAATTTGAAACAAGGAGACCATATCACAAGAGAAGCTAGGTCAAAATTATGGATTTTCCATTCCTAATAAAGTGGCTAGAAAAAATGCCCTACATAATAAGACGAAAAAGGCCATTATAGTTCACTTGAATCAATAATTAGAAGAAAAAATGATATGGGGGATGAAGAAGTACAATGTACAATTTAAAACTTAGAAGGAGATAAAGTTGTGAAGGGGGAGAGGAAGGAAAATTTTAAAATAAAGGAAGATGGGGATATGGATTTTAAAGAAAATAAGGTGAAGGAGGTCAAGCTTAATCTAGGTAAATCGTATTTATTATCCTCAAGTAGATTAAAATATTCTCCTTACAATAAAAATGAAAGTAGTTCAGGTTGTATTTCTTGCACTTAAGGATTTCAAGATCAGTATAGTAAAGAAAATCTTATGGACGATATCCAAGGAAATTTAGGGTTTTCAGGCTAACATAAAAAAGTTATGATTATGGAGGATCATCTATGCAATTTAGAGTTTTAAAGGGAACATAAAGAAGAAAATTCTAATGAGGCTATTCCTTGCACTTTCAAATCCTTAAGGCAACATAAATATTTAGAAGATAAGTCTCATTTTGAGAAATATGAAAAATATAAGAGATTGATGAATATGAGAGTGTTGGTGGGAATGGAAGGAAATGAAGGACATCAAATCAAAGGATGAAGAGAAGAAAATAAAAACGATATTGATATGTGAAGCCAAATAAAATATCATAGGTGTTAACAAGAAGTTGGGCTATGCCCACTAATAAAAATAAAAAGTGTTGATGAAGAAATGATATCATGGAATATTATGGGTATGAATAAAACCTATTAATGAATTAATAGGTTGTTATAGCCCTAAGTTTATTTTAATACAAGAAAAAATTTAGTGAGGAATGTAAGGATGCCTTGAAGAATATTTAGAATATATGTGGTTGTTTAGCAGTTTCTACAAGAGCTTCAAGCGATATTGCAATAATATGGGACAAATACAAATAGGATGGATAACTATTAGAAGAAAAAAGTAATTGGGTTGCTAGATTATTTTTTAGGAAATAATAAAACATCAAAGTTGGGGTTATAAATGTATATGCTCAAAATATAGTTACTTCCCATGAAAGATGTTGGAAGGACCTTAGCATATTTTTTTAATACAATGATGATTCATTGTGATTTAAGGATTCTTGGTGGTGATTTTAATATTGTTATATATCATTTAGAAAAAAAATGTGGCATTCTAGGATGGTTCTAAATAAATGCAAGATTTTTCTTAATTTGTCAACTCAAATGACCTTTGGGATGTTGGTCCCTCAAGCTTTCAATATACAAAGGATAATAGATGCATTGGAAAAATATTATAGCAGAAAGATTGGATGGATTCTTGTTATCCAATAAATGGTTATAAATAAAGTATACAATCTCTCCAGATATTTTATTATGAGTATCAGACCATGAACCAATTTTTTTTTCTTGTGAGTTACCTAATAATGGTCATCCAAAGCCATTTCACTTCTAGTATATGTGGCTCCAAGACCCTAATTTTTTCTAGATGGTTATGTTATGGTGGGATGAATCAAAATTTGAAGGATCATGTATGTATAGGTTTTTTCAAAAGTTGAAATATTTAAAGGAGCAAATGAAGATATGGAATGTCAAATATTTTGGTAACATTTTTAAAGAAAAGAAATATATTGAATACAAGCAAAGAAAAAAAATACTTTTTGATTATCATAATGCATTGAAAAAGGAGAAGTCATATTGGTTCCAAAAATCTAGAGAGAAATGGCTCAAGGAAGGAGATAGAAATACCTACAACATTTTTTTATGCTCATCATATAAAAAATATTATAACTCCATATGGAAGAAATATTTAGGACAAAGAAGATACAAGGAAGAAAGCAATTAATTATTTTAAAATATTTTTTTTAGATTCTAGGCAAGATAATGAGGCACAAGAAAAAATTCTGCAAAATATTCCATCAATTATCACGTAGGGTTAAAATGAAAGCTTGATGAAGAAGATATCTATGGAGTTCCATGAAGCAGTTTTCTCTTTCCATCCTAACAAGGCACCTGGCCCTGATGAATTTCCTACAATTTTCTTTCAATTTTTTTTGGATTTATTGAAGAGTGATATGTTAGATGTAGTTGAAAAGGCTTGAAAAAGGAATTCTATAATAAGTGATATAAATGCTACTTTTATTAGCTTGGTTTCCAAGAAAGGAAACACAAAATATTTTTATAATTTTTGTCCAATAAGCCTTTGTTATATGATTTATAAGATCATTTCAAAAATTATGGCAAATAGGTTGAAGGGCATTCTAGGGTGTATTATCTCAAAGGAATAAATTGGTTTTGTTCATGGTAAACAAATTCTTGATGGTATAACTATTGCATAAGAGGTCATACATTCTCTTCATTCAATGAAAAATTAGGTATGCTTTTGAAATTAGATATGAACAAAGTTATCAAAAAGTTTAGATTTTATTATAGTTGTTACGAGTGGATTAAATGTTGTTATAACATTGCAAAATTTTCCATTTTGATCAATGGTTCTCTTATTGGGTACTTCAATTCATCTTGCAAACTTTGTCAAGGTTATCCACTTTCTCCTCATCTATTCGTTATTGTGGCAGAAACATTAGGGAGAGCCTTTTCAAAGGTAAAAATGGAAGGAAAAATCAAGGGCATTCAAGTTGCAAAAAATGGTTCCTTTGAATCTCATCTCCAATTTGTTGGATACTTTTATTTTGGGACATACCTCGTCAATGAGGTCATGGAGTTTAAATCAATGGTATCATGCTATGAGAAGGCTACTGGACAATTGGAAAATAATTAAAAATAAATTATTTTTTCCAATAATAATGCCCTATGTTTATAACAGCTTATTGTGAATATTTTAAGGTTAAAAATTGAAAATTTTTCATCAACCTACTTAGGTATTCCTTTATCCAATAAATAAAATAAAAAGAAGCTTTGGATCTCTCTTTTGGATAGAATGAAAGCTTGCTTGGCAGGTTGGAAAGGTAAGTTCTTAACCATGGTAGGAAGGCTGCAACTCATAAATACTACATTAAATATCCTTAAATAAGTTCAAGTATGGAAGAGACCAGTGGAGGCCTGATCATCCTGTGGTCGATTGGTGAAAGGATCATTAAGATACCCAAACCAAAATAGCCTATAAGATACACTGGTACAAGAGAGAGAAAGACTCTTCAAAATTTCTAGGATGTTGAATAATATCTAGCAATCTTGGGTCCTCTAAAAAATGAGTAATAGATAGTGATTGAAACAAGATACTTGGAAGGAGTAGCCTTGAATTGGTGGATTAACTTGGTAGAAAACCTAGAAGATGATGAGATGTTGAGCCTATTTGGTTCCTAGCATAAAATGAAGAAACTACAAAAGGTCCAGTTTGAGCTAGAAGACACCCATTGATAGGCAATACATCAGATGGTAGATTTGAATCATGTGGGAGACATGAGAGCCTATATATACTTATTCTTGGAACTCATTTTGAAATTCAAGGATCTTTCTCCCAAAGAAGAACTATTTCTCTTTCAGAATGGGCTACCATGGTGGGCATGAGAGGAGGTTTTTTGTAGCAAGCCCAAGATGGTCTGGAAGGTGATTGCCTTGGTAGAAATTTGGAGGCTCTTTAGAAATTCTTAAATGAATAATATGATCTACCAATTAATTGAATATGAAGAAACCTCGAACTTGGAAACAATATACTCAAAAGGTCTAGAAATAACCCCATAAAAACAAATTCTTCCACAAGAAAAGACACGTAGAAGATTAGACCCAAGAAATGTGTGTTGTGTTTGCCAAGGACAACATGATCAAGAGGAGTGTTCCCATACCCAATGTATGGTTATCAAACCATCCTCATTCCAAGAGAGTTAGGCAATGGAGTTAGGACTAGGGTAATCAAAGGATTGAGATCAAGTAGAGGAATCAAGGTAAGGGGTCTACACCAACTCATGTATGTAGAAGTGATAATAAATAGGAAGTAAACAATGGCCCTAGTGGAAACTAGGGCATATCATAACTTTATTTATGTTTTACGAGTGGAGTCCTTGAATTTACCTATTGAAGAAGGGGTTCACACTTCAATATGGTAAAATTAACAACTCCAAAGACCACCAAAATGGTGTGAGATATGGGGGTATAAATAGGGGCCTATAAAGTAAACCTTAACCTACTACTAGTGAATATGGATGACTTCAACATGTTTTTTGTATAGGATTTCATCTAAAGAGGCAAGGTGGCCATGGTACCCCACTACGAATCCTTGTTCATATTTGACCTTGAAGGAACTTATGTTGTATGCATGGTAGAGATGAGATAAAGTGGAAGGGTGGATTTTGAGTCCCCAAAAGCCAAGATATGTTCAACTATGAATAGGAAGAAGGTAGCGAGGAAAATATCCAAAGAGCCCATGTTTCTTGTAACCCTTGTGGGATTCTAGGATAATGACCTAATTTCCAAGTAGGATATTCCCAAGGATATGGAAGAAGTTCTAAGAGCATATAAGGATTGAATTCCCAAAGAGCTACCCCTATACCTACCACCAAGAAGGGTGATTGACCATCGCATAGAGTTGATCCCTAGAGCCAAAACCCTCTCTCAATCCCCTTACAAGTTATAAATAACCAATATGGTGGAATTGAAAAAGAAACTAGAAGAGTTGTTGGTAGTAGGTTACCTTTGACCCTCTCGTTCACCATACAATGCTTCTATCTTATTCCAGAGGAAGGCTGATAGGACCTTGAGGCTATGTGTAGACTACCACACCCTAAACAAGCTCACCATCAAGAATCAGTACCCACTCCCCTTATTAATGATTGCTTTGCTCAAATGATAGAGTGAGATTTTTCACCAAGCTATACCTAAGATCAAGCTATTACTAGGTAATAATAGCTCTAAGATATGAGGAGAAAACAACTTGTATGATAATATATAGGTCCTATGAATTCTTGGTCATGCCCTTTGGGTTATGCAATACCCAAAAAACCTTTTGCATGCTCATGAATGATGTGTTAAAGCCCCTACTAGATACATGTGTATTGGTCTACCTTTATGATATCCTTATCTTCTTGAAAAACATGGAGGAGCACAAGGTCCATTTAAAATAAGTGTTCGAGCTACTTCAATAAAATGACCTCTACGTGAATAATGAGAAGTGTGCATTCACTCAAGAAGAAGTGAACTTATTAGGACACATAGTTGGCCAAGAGAAGATCTAACAAAATCCTAAGAAGCTCAAGGCTATCTAATTTTGGTAAGTCTTGAGGGATGTGCATTGGGTGCAATAGTTCCTAGGACTGACTAACTACTACCAATATTTTTTTGGCCAGTATTCCAAGGTTGCTACCTCATCAATAGATCTAAAGAAAAGGATAATAAGTGGAAGTGAAATCTTTATTTTCAAGAGGCCTTCAATCAAATAAAGGATAGATTGACCACATCCCCTGTCTTAGCATTTTTTGACTTTCTTGAACTCTTTGAAGTGCACATAGATGCCTCTGACTTTGCCATTGGGGGTGTATTATCCCAATAAGGACACCCAATCATGTTCAAATTGAGGAAACATAATGAAATATAGAGGATATACTCGATGCATGAGAAGGAGATGACCATGGTGGTACACTACATAAGGGTATTGAGACACTACTTGCTTGATTTTCACTTTATGGTTAAGATAAACAATATAACCAACTCCTACTTCTTGATACAGAGCAAAATCACTGGTAAAAAAGCTTGGTGGTGGGACTTTTTGGCTAAGTTTAACATGGAAATAGTGCACACCATTGGAAATAAAAACCAAATGGCTAATCTACTAAGCTAAATATAGTAGTTAGAAGCCCTTGAGGAGACCTCAATTGATCCAAAACCTATTCAAGTTGAAATATAGTTGGTCTTGAATGAGGATCTAAAAATAAGGATTAGATAAGGGTTGAAAAAGGGTGCTCAGGTAATAGACCTAGTAAAGGCTATAGAAATGAGGAAGGACTTATGAACCAAACTCAATTTGAGGGATAGAATATTATGGTTCACCAATAAGTGGTTGTACATTCTAAAATAATATAACCTAAGAAAAGAGGTGATAAAATAATACCATGACATTGTATGGGCAAGACATTCAAGTTAGAAGAGGACTCTTACTCTACTTGAGAGAGGGATTTATCAATAAACAATAGAGGAGGATGTTGAGAAATATGTGCACACCTATCTTGTTTTTCAACAAGAAAAACCTAAAAGTCTACCTTCATGCTATCTCCTCCACTCTCTTCCCATCCTTGTTATACCTTAGGTCAGTGTAAGCTTGGACTTCATCCCCAAGCTTCCAAAAGTGGATGGAAAAGATAGTATCCTAGTCATGGTTCATATATTCTCTAAATATGCCACCTTTTGTGGCATGCCCATGGTAATGTACTACCCGAGGTGATGATAGAGTTATTTTTAATATTATGGTAAAATATTATGGAATTCCCCTCAACATTATCTCAAATCATGATACTTGATTCATTGGGAACTTTTTGCAGGCTCTATTTCATCTCATGGGAACTAAGAAATTTTTGTCAACATCCTACCATCCCTAGATTGACGATCAAACTAAGAGGATCAACACTAAATTAGAGGTCTACCTATGCCATTATGTCAACACTAATCTATCTAATTGGCTTGATTTTCTTGATACTTCCCAATTATTTTATAACAACCAAAGGAGTAGGTATAGCAAAATATCATCATTTGAATTGGTAATAGATCAACAACCCCTCATGACCCATACTACATACTTAAAGGGTCACACAATGATTGAAGATTATCTAAAATAATGGTATGATAGGATAGACTTTATGCAGTTCCACCTACTTAGGATAGTCGAATAGATGAAATAATACACAGGTGAGTCCTAGAGAGAAGTAGACTTCCAAGTGGGTGAAAGGGTGATGTTATGCTTGGAGCTTGAGGTTTTCAAACCACTATACAAACATGCCAAATTCCTTCTTCAAAATTTCAAAGGTCCCTTTCAAATCCTAAAGCGAGTGGGGAGAACAATGTACAAGCTTGAACTTCCTTATCACATGAAAGTACACCCTAATTTCCATGTGAATCAACTCAAGCCATATAACATAGAAAAAGAGCAAACTACAAGAAACTATTCCACTAGGGCCCCACTCAAAATATAGGATCAACCCCAAAATGTGATGGATCAAATATTTGACATATGAGTTCAAGGCTAGGGAAATTAGATCCATTAGGATGGAGAAATTGGGGTACCTAGGAGTGTGAAGATCTCCTATGGAACCATAAATACAAGATTAGAAAATTCCTAAAAGAAGGGCCCAAATCAAAACCTTTGATATCATCACTCTATATGGAACCTATTTCACCCAAAGAACCTCCCAACCTAGACTAGTGCCAAGGATGTCATAGAAATAAAGTGGGGGAGGATTGTGGTGGGGTGCTCATGCTTATGCTCTACTATCCATGCTATTGCCTTTACTATATCTTGTTTATAAAAAAACAAAGGTATTGTGTGTTGCCTATGTCAATTTAATGAGATCTTGGCAAGATGGGTGAGCCTTGACTAGATCATCAATTGGGACCTGATAGTGCTGATTGTAAGGACTTGGGATTGAATGATCTGCACCTAGGTCATATTTCCTAGATAAGTAAATAATACCTTGTACAAAGTCTCAAGGATTGCATGCCTAGTGATCACTTAGTGATATTGATAATCTAAAAAGGCCTATAGACCCCAACTATGTAATATCCAATCCTTGGTCTCTTTTCTATCAATATAAGAAATCATTTTTGGTGAATCATATTTTTGTGTGGTAATGATATTATGTATTTTAATAGATACTTGTGTGTTTCTTGCTAATGTGATAATGGAAGTTGGAAACCTCTATGATCCATTTTATGTGTATAAGACTTACTCAGGATGTGACCAAAGAGGCATAGTCTATGATTGACTTGGGACGAGTAATCCAATAGTGGTGTTGGATGGCTATGGAAATCTACCCTATAAATCCACCTCTATGTTAAGAAAATCACAATGGTTAGGTATTTGACCTCTCTTGGGGAGGTCCAAGGTTCAAACCATGAAAACAAAAATTGTTTGGATATTCAGTACTATGAAATTTTGAGAAGTGTTTCCAAGATTCAAATATATAAATGGAATATAACATACTATAATGAAATTCCATTATCTAAAAACATAAACAAAAATATACAATTAAATAATTTATATATACAATTAAATACATTATACACACATAATATTCATGTACAACAAATATCTATAATACGTGGTATTTCTTAATAAAAAACACTAACAAACACTCTTGGCCAGTAATACACTTCCAACAATGACCTATATCAATGAACCACACTACCTTCAAGGTAGAGACATACTTATACATATAATAGGATAAATAGGTAGTAGGAAATTAAATAACTACCATGGAACTACACATATACATTAGAAAAATAGAAATTAACCCATCACCTTACATGCCATTATTACAAATAGATATTTCCATGTACATACAATACTATATGACAACACTTACAACAACTGTTATTTATATGTATCACTAACACCTTGTAGATATTGTCACACACCACGTATATTCATTTAAACATGAGTTCATGTGTTAAAGAGTTTACCTATAGTGGAGATTATCTTTAGCTTATCATAATAGAGGGATGTTATAAAATTGATGCAATTCTCACAAGTTCTTAGTCACAAAATAATGTCACAATATTCCAAATATCAGTATCACAATATTGAACATAAACTTATATAATATTATTGATAAAATATCTACTAAAGTGATGGATTAATGCAATTATTCTTCAAATGGCTGCCCATCTATTTTCTCAATGTAAATTTTTCTCTGTTATCTTGAAGCTCATCACCCACTCCCTAGGGGTTCATTAGGTATTTCCATTTTCAATTCTGGTTGTTTTCTCACATTGGTTTTCTCCTTTCAAGTCCCAACATCTTACTTGGATTTGGAATTCTATGCTCCCTCACACCTTCTAGTGCATCTGGTGGAAATGAAATCAAATAGCCTTTAAGGTCTATTAAAAAATTATTGGAAGCATGATGGAGAATGCTATCTCTTGTTTGCTAGACTTGGATGTGGGTAGGCATGATGAAGAGAATCTAGATTCTAGAGCTCCTTCTCAAATTTCCTCCCAAATAAGGGTTTGTTGAAAATCCTCATTCGATATAGAGAAATTTTGTGATATGTTCCTCACCTCCTTTGGGGTGGGTTAATACTAACTTTTATGGTGCATCAAAGGGGAAACCTGGCCTTGTTGGAGCTACTTATATGAAAAAAATATCAATCCAAATTTATCACTTTGTGGAATCTAGAACTTTGTATCAAGGGATTCTACTTATTGAGGATTTGGGCTTCCAAAAAGTCTTAGTGGAGGGTGATTCATTGAACATAATTAACCTTCTTAAATATTCTTCTCCTCTGAATTGGTTGCTAATATGATATCAAAGGTGAACAAAATATTTCTTTATAGAGAGGAAGTGCAGATCCAACATATTTGAAGACAAGGGAATATAGCAACAGACTTAATGGTAAACTTAGGCCTTTCCAAATAGGGGCTTAAGATTTGGAAATTTTATTTCCCTCAAATTCTTTAGAGAGTGATAAGTATTTCCCAGTATTTTCCATTTAATTTGTGAGGGAAGTATTTCCCCTCTCATTCTTGGTTATGGATATATGTTGATAAGATAGAAAGACTTGGGTTGGTTAGAGAATTTTGGATTGGGTTCGGTTTGCATTGTAATCATGGAAGGGCATCTCTTTTTTTGTGGCTCTATATCCCTTGGAAAATACTTCAAATTATCATTAAAGATTGTTTCTAGGGACTACTTGGGACTTTAGGCTCACTCATATAGTATGATTTTGTTTTCTTCAATATATATTATGGTTGGTATGTGTGTTCAAAGCTCTATTTCCTTGTTAGTCGATGCAACAACATGGGTCAGTGCTCTACTTAGAAACACTGCAAGGTCCTTCTTGAACCTAGTGCCCTAGTTACTGATGATGAAGTTAGGAAAAAGGGGGTCTATTAAATTGCTTTATATACTTTCATGGACACCACAGGGGAATTTCTAGAATACTAGAACATTCATGGAGAAAGGGATGGGTTCAAGCTGATGATATAGAATTCCAATTTTTGATGGAGTTGACTGGAGAGGTAATGGGTTTGTTGATTGATAGAGCTTGTCATAATTGAAAGAAACACTCACTCAAGAGGAAGCTAAAATTATTTTAGTAACATGGAGAATATCTCCCAAAGTGATAGAATGGGTGTGATGCATAAGCTCTCAAAGAAACATGGGATTGGGTCATTTCGGTTGTCATGGACTATTTCACTCTAGATGCAAATAGGGAGGTGTTACAAAGTTTCCACATGATGTTTTTGAACCAATTGAGGAGGATGTAGCTCATGAATGTCCCTTTGTTCCTTTACCACTCTCTGTAAAAATCCTTGATGGATGTGAGGGGTGAAAAGGTATTGGACCCAATACATCAAGGGTTGATCCTATTAACTTTTGAGCATGTAGCAAAGTCTAAAGGAGTGGTGGTGGAGGAGGCTTTAGCTATAATATAATTTCAAAAGATTCCTCAAACCATAGAACCAAATCTAATGATGTTTAAGGCCTCAAGTGATCCTTCTAGGTCATATTTAGAGGGCTTTTTGGCTCCCTTTTTCTTTGTGAAAGGGAAGGATAACATTGGGAGCGAAGTGGTGATGACCCCCATTGACATAAAAGGAGACTATGCTCAACATTTTAAGTGGTTGTATTCAAATGTGAGAAAGGCATATAAGTCCCCAATCTTAGTTGGGGTGACTAACTTGGAAGATATCCATCCAATGAAGAAAAACCAAGATTTTTAGAGGTTTAAGAAGATGTCAAGGAGGCTTATCCCTTGCTAGAACCTAATTCCCTTGTCCATGCACCCTTTATTAGTGATATTGATGTGAAACACCAAGCTTTATTGGGTGCTCTCTAGGTGGTGATCTCATATGTTAAAGATATTTATGGAATGTCTCAATAGTAGAGGGTTGGTTCAGGCTCTAAGTGACTCAAGGGTTTAGTTATCCTTTGATGGTTTTGGTGGTTTTTTAAGGGCTCTACATCCAATTTTTGGATTTTTATCTAGTCTCTTTCTTGTAGGATTTATTTCCTTTGATGGAAGGCTTAATTTTTTTCTTAGGTTTTTCTTGTAATTTTGTATTTTTAGTTTGTCTTGGTTGTGTTGCTTAGTTGTTACGCATTTACCTTTTTTGTTCTATTGTTCTTTCCTGAGTCTCGAGGTGCGACCCTGGTCTCTAGGAGTATTATTTTGTTAAAAAGGGTTTGGGTCCTTTCCAAAACCTTCTTTTATCTAATAATAATAAAAAATTCTTCTTCAAGTTATAAATTACATATCTTTATCTCTATATAAATATACATGAGATTTTTCACATTAACTCTTGGTTTTTTCTCTCCTAAAACTCATAGGAGAACTTGACTCTTCAAGTTCCTATTTTACATAATAAGTCCTGCATATTACATAAATAAAAAGTATCTCATGATTACAAATAACTCCTACTTCTAAACTAGACACATCACTCAAATACTCTTCACTTCCTAGCTAGACACATCACATAACACATGCTCACTATTATAAACTTGAAATATACTTTATACATAAAAAAAATCACACCCTAATCACTATATTTACAATGGGACCAAATAATATAATATCTCCAACACCTTCTCGTATTACATTATTTGGTATGAAGTCCTATTTCCTTCAATATTTTGTTTCTTCTTTCTCTTGTCTTTATTCTTTGGTACTAGTAGATTTATGTAACATTCACTAGGTCTACCTCTATAAGTTGTCTGTGTCTACTTTCTTTAAATTGTTTGTGTCTACCTCTAGGTGAATACATCTAGGTCTACCTTAGAATAATTAATACTTCAAGGTCACATCTATATCTCTACCTTTGGATCACCTTTGCCTCTAGGTAAGTCACTAGAACAATCATAAGGCCATCACTTCTATAAAATCATCATTGTTTAACTATAGGTCATCTTCCAAGCTATGCTTGGGTCATAATCATTCATTTCACATTTCTCCATGGTAAGACTCACATTATTATTTACACTCAACAAAATTTTATTTTTCATCATACTTGGTTTCCTCCTATAGAAACCATACAACATTCCTTTCATCTTATCCCATTATCCATCCACAATCCAATTTTAATTTTTAATTTTTCTTTTTTTATATTGAAAATATTTTTGAGAATGATTATATCCTCCACAAATTTGACAACAATAGATATCTAACATTTATCTATCTTATGCCCATATCTACTACAATGGTTACATTTGTTCCCTATTACAATGTTTATTTTATCATTCTTTGATTCATTATTATTTATTTGTCCTTCATTATTACTAGTTTTATTAGTCCCTATCACAAATTTAATGTCATTATTTCCTATCATAAATTTAGTCCTTAATTCATTACCACTTGTCTATCCTATATATCCAAGACCTTCATATTTTGGTCTTATTTTTGGTATAATTGGCTCTTTCATACCTTGCCCATGTTTTCCCAAACTTGTATCTTTGTATCCCATTTTATTTAATAATTTTGAACCAATTCCTTTAGTATGCCTTTAAAAATAACCAAATTCATAATCATATTGATACCTATAAATATCAATAATCTGTAATCATTTGAATCCCTATAATTATCACTATCAATTTTGACAACATAAACTTTTTTTGAATAGTCATGAACTATATTCAAATCATTTGAGATGCACTCTATATGTTTTCTTTTTGTGTCACAACATGAATTTACTATCATAAGTTCCAAGTCATTATTGGATTTTTCAACATGTATTTTTAAGATTTCTAGATCCATACATATTTTATTATATTATTTGTAGATATTATTACACCTTGTTTGAACTATTCATTCTTAGCTTTCTTTATAATTGATTGCAAATAGGATCTTGGTTTTATGATTTCTTCATTACTCTTTTGATTTGCCACAAGAGTCTTATGTGTATATTCTAATTTTATTTGTGTAATAAACACTTGCTAATTATTATTTTATTGATATTGTTAATAATGTGACTAATTACTTTTATTCCTATCAAGAGGTCTTCGATCTTGATTCCTCCTATTCAATGCATTATACTTACAAAATTTTGTACTATGTCCTTATCTTTCACAAATATGAAAATATTGCTTTCGTTTTTTATTTTGTGATAAAGAAGTGAAAGAAACTTTTGTTTATGTAAGGGCATTATTAAATGACTTATATCTTAATTGATTTTTGAGTTTATATTGCTGATGAATATTTAATAATTCTTGAAATGACACATTTCTATTTTATACTTGAAGTGATGTGATAAATATTTTGAATGATTTATGAAGTTCTCTAAGTACAACTAAAACCAAAAACCCATATTTTACCTTTTCTCCCATGGTGTGTAATTTTCATTTTAATTCTGCTACTCTTTGAAGAAAATATTCAATGTTTTCTCTATTATGAACTCTTAGAGAATACAACTATGATTGCAGGTGTAAAATAGTTGCTTCCTTGGATTAGAGAATACATCCCTAAATTTATGTTTCTTTATATGGATTATTCCATCAAGGCAACTCGCTTGAAGAAGGACAAGGCTTGTCCCTCATATCAAAGACTGTTTAAGGTAATATACAACCATTTATTGGAGAATTTTCCCAAAGGAAATATCATTTTTAAAGAGCAGCTAGCTAATTCCAAGTAGACTACGGAGGAGGATACGTCCTTCATCCCATCCTCAAAAATTTTTGGGTCCAAGAAGAGGAAAGTAGAAGGAATCTCTTTGGATGTTGAAAAATACGTAAGAAATATGGTCAAGGTGGAGGATTGACCCACCTCGACGAGAAGCTCCCAATATTTAAAGGATAGAATTATTCAGAATCAAGGAAAATTGCATGGTTTTGCTGAGGATGATTTTGAGGATTCTGCGGTCAAGGTTATTTAGGAATACATTATAAATACCACTACTTGCTACCATAGCCTATATGGAAAGCAATGTAACTATGAGCATGGAGGCCATTGTCCAGATGAAGGAATATAAAAATACTCTGAACTTACTATTTTCTATGATAATTTATTTGAGGGTCATCCAAAAAAAATACCGTAAGAGCCAGCGCTAGTGTCAAGGTGAATGACATGGTGTAAATCACCAAGGAAGTGCTCAAGGAAACTCTTAATAATGTCAAAAATGATAACACCAAGGACTCTTCTAATGTGTAATTGTCTACAGTTTGTCTGTTGTTTCTAGATTCTATTTTTTTGGGATGTTTTATTTCATGTTTCATCCTTTTGGTCTATTTTTGGTTTATCTAAAAGTCTTAGGCTTTATGTGGATACCTTGAGGTTTTTGTGGATGATGCATCCTTTATTCCTACTTCTGTACTAATGCATTAGGACACCTTTAAAATTTACTCATCAATGAAATTTTGTTAACTTACAAAAAGAAAAATAGTTGCTTCATTCCTTCCCTAAAATACCATACATAATTTTCCCATGAATTTTTAAATTTTTTGCCTCACTTATATGTGCCCGAATTTCATTTGATATGCCAAATGTAATTAACATAAGAGCTTTTTCATCATTATATTTGTTTGTCTGTTGTTTCTAGATTCTATTTTTTTTGGATGTTTTATTTCATGTTTCATCCTTTTGGTCTATTTTTGGTTTGTCTAAAAGTCTTAGGCTTTATGTGGATACCTTGAGGTTTTTGTGGATGATGCATCCTTTACTCCTACTTCTGTACTAAGGCATTAGGATACCTTTCAAATGCCCTCATCAATGAAATTTTGTTAACTTACAAAAATAAAAATAGTTGCTTCATTCCTTCCCTAAAATACCTTACATAATTTTCCCATGAACTTTAAATTTTTTGCCTCACTTATATGTGCCCGAATTTCATTTGATATGCCAAATGTAATTAACATAAGAGATTTTTCATCATTATCTTTAATTTTTTGTAACCCAAAATTATTCTGGAAAGTATTTTTTCCATTTACCACATCCTAAATTTTCTCAACAATGAGTATTGATCATCCCAAAGTTTTTCAACAAGAGTATTGATGAGTAAAATTAGGCCCTCTTAATAATTGAGATTTAGAAAGGATTTTTTTGTATTTTTAATTTTAATAATTTCCTTTGTTGTTGAAATCCTTTTATTTATAAAATTAATAATTTTTCCTTCAATCAATATTTGCTTTCAATTTTTAATTTAATAATCTCTTTCTTCAATTTATTTTTCAATAAATATTTTCAAAATAATTTTTAATTTCCTTTGATCATCTTATTATAACTCTATTATTTTTTTTTATTATATAATTGAAGGGGTTTTAAAAGGGACATCGAACCTTTTCCAATGGGGTTTTGGAAGGAACCCCAAACCTATACAAAGCCATAATATATTCAATAGGTACTTGAGAAGAATAAAAAAGGCACAGTGTCCCCTAAGGAGAACTAATATTGCATCCAACAATAAATATCCGGCCTCTAAAGGTTCTAGGATCTAGCATCCTACATAACTCATACCTTGTTCCAAATTAAAAATAAGACATTTATTACCCATAGGTGAATCTGACAAAAATCAAGAAGCACTAAAAAGCTGCATTTAACATTTAAAATAAATCATCTAAAATTAGTGCTTCAAATTTGAAAACTCAGGGACCAATTTTTCCACCCATCAAAGACCAAAATCTTGGACTCCATCAGAGCAACTCCAACTAGTGGTTGAGGTATTCCAAAAGGAAGTAGTGAATAGGAACCAAATAGGCACAAAGAATTAGATCCTAATCAACCAAACCCCTGACAGGAAGTATGATGAGGCTGGGAATTACCTCAATCATGACATGTTTTGGATCATTATAAACTACCTTACAAAATTTATGCTATGTTATTTATGCTAATATAGTTGATTTAAATACATTATATATTAAGTGTTTGCATGGTTAAAGTGTTTAGGAACATATTACCCTATTTTATAGTTTTTTGCATATTTTTGCAATGTTTCAGCATGATTTCTTGATGAATGAAATGCATAATTTCAGTAGAAATTTGATATACACCTTCATGTTGATATTTAAATGTTTTTCCCATGTGCTAATTGGTTTGAATTTGCAAGAAGCACCAATAGTTTGCAACTGTGCAACAAAATCAAAAAACACAAGAAATTCCCATATAAATTCCAGCCAGCTACCAATGAATGGCAGGGCCTGGAATTAATCAACCAAGGCATGTGCAATTAATTGGGAGCATCTCCTGAGAGATAGGGTAGACATCCTACCTGGTTACACCTACTTGGTTGGCCATTTTAAGTGCATCTGGGCATAAAGCAGATACACAACCGGATATTCCAAAGATGCTCCAAAATAAAAGGGGAAGACACCAGTTTTAGACAAACGGATAATCAAGCACCCAAAATGATAGGAAATTAGTATTTCAAGGTAGATATAGGTGTTCAAGACTATTTCTCACCACTTCCAACTCACCCCCATCATCGAAGATGCATCTCATGAACCAATAACCACTATTGTAGCTTACACTATCCTAAATTAGACTAGGTCAGTTTGAAGATTATTTGGCAAATCATTGTAAAATAACAAATAGGCTAATATGAGCATGTAGGATATGCAATAGGAAATTATAAATAATACATATCCCTCATTGGTTGAGCTAGTAGATAATTGAAAGTAGATAGTAGCGAGTAGTAGCTAATAAGTGAATAGAGTGAAGCAGGATTTCCCTGCAGAATTGTAATGTTTTGCATCAGATAATAAAAGTGCAGTTTCTTCAATCATCTATTGTTCATGAGTGTGTTAGTATTAAGTAGTTAATAGAGCTTCTCTACCTTCTTCTAGAATAGGAAGCAAGGGCCACTTCTAGGCCTAGAAGAAGGACTAACTGGTGACAGGTTTCTCCTAAACTTTGCTGCAAATTTTAGCAGGGCACTTGTCCATTTCCATTCTTTGTTGCATACTAACCTTTGTTTTGAATTTGTGTGATGCTTTCATGTTTCAAGTGTGTATCAATTGATAAAGTAGCTAGAATTGTATTTACTCTATTTTTCATGTTTCTGTGATTGAGCAATTAGTATAAGTTGCAGCAATTCTATTATCCCCTATTTTTCTTGCTTTAAGTAGTTCTTTCAAGTTTCCAACATCTTTACTTTGTTGTCAGTTGTTGTAGTAGAAGTCTAACAACCTTCTACCATTGGATACTAATAGGTGTTCAACATGTGTATTTTAATTTGATAAATTTCAATTCTGTTATTTCCATTATGCAAAAGTAGACCAGATTTCAATTTTGCAACATTTACTTTCCTACAGTTTCAATTCTTGCAATTGTAATTAGGTTTCAACTTCTGCAATTTAGAGTCAACTTTTAATTCCTGCAAGTAATTAGTTCATTTCATGTAAACTAGGATTAGAGGTGACCTGAAACCCCAACAAAACCTGTTCCACCAATAAAACCTACTGTCTAAATGAGTTGAACTACAAACCTGCTTTACTCTTCTCTCGTATATAGCCTTGGACACCACCCTAGATTGACAAATCATAAAGATTAAATGATGCTATTAATGACATGCATCATTTTTGGCATCGTTTTTAGGGACAAGGTGTTGTTAGAAGTTGAAAGCAGCTCGATAATTGTTAAATGTGCTAAGTTGTGAACTTCAGAGTGAAATCTGGATGAATGACTGGTACAAGTAACAGTTTTTTGGTAAGTTATATTTCAGCCCATTTAGAGACAAGCATGAATGAGTAGGTTAAGGGACGAAAAAAGGTAGATTTATCAAGACCACCCCTTTACCTACCATAGGAAGGTGATCTTCATGCTTAGGAGGTGAATTTCCTATGTTTGAAATTCTTGATAGACTTAAACAAGAACCATTACCTTCATCATCAAGAACTGAAGGATCTCTTGAACAAGAAATTTTAGAGGAATTATCTACTAGTACTCCTCCATCTACTCCTATTGAATCCATACAACCAGGGCAATTTGGACATACCTACACCAAATTTTGGAACAATATTATGGCAGAAATACCAAAAAACCAAGATGGAGATAGTAATATCCACAATAGAACATATAATCCTCATTCTTCTAGGACTTTCGAATATCCCATTCGATTAAATCCTATACAGAATTCTCCTATGAAAACAATCTCACCTTCAGTACTTCCAACCTTTCGAGGGGTTGTATCTGAAGATCTTGATCAATTTTTGTTTGAATTCAAGGTTGTATGTCAGACTTATGACTATGTGAATGACAACTAGAAGCTTAAAGTATTCCCTTCCACACTTAAATATGCAACTCTACGCTAGTTTATGAGTCTAGAACTAGAATCTATTCGAACTTGGGAACAAATGGAGAGCATATTCTTGGATAAATACCAAGATTATTGTAGGGTAAGAAACATAAAAGATGAATTATTCCAAATTAAACAAGAAGAGGATGAGACCTTAGAGGATTATCTTGATAGGTTTACCTTTATTCAAAAAATATGTGGACCTATAGAGCCAGAAATGTGTAAGGCTATATTTTTGAGGGGGTTACAAGATGATTCTAGGGAGGTATTAGACTTAATGGGTAAAGGGGATGTAAATACCCTTGACATTAATGAAATTTTGGACTTATGCAAAAATTACTCCCACACTAGGCAAAGAAGATGAAAATGGAGTACTAATGGTAATGATGTGAAAGATCTAATGGAAGAATTGGAAAATATGAAAACTGATATTCTTGTGCAATTAAATACAACTCTAGGGGAAATGAATGCAAAATCAAAATCTATGGAACCCCTAGCCATTTATTGCCCAAGATGCAGGACTAAGCATGCTTTACAAGACTACCCTTTGAAGAAGACCTCAATTTCAGCCATCTACAAAATTTGTTCAAAAGAGCACCTTACTGATAAATTTCATATGTTACCCCAACTCAAAAGTGTTTTGGAAAATCAAACTGAAGAACTATTTTTTTGGACAAAAAACATGGGAAAAATTCAATCAATATCAAAATACCCCTTGTTTTCCCACAAATTGGGGACAACACTCTTGGAATGTTCCATGGAATCCATCAGAACCACCTCAACCATTTTTGAATTACCCTTCTTGGACACCTCCTCAATATTGGCAACAATATGGATGGAGTAATTCATCATGGAACCAGGCCAACCCACCTTGGATGCAGAACCAGTCCTTTGGACCAAGTTGGGGATAATAATATCCATCTTATCCAAGGTAGCAAAGATATCAAGGTCAAACTCAAAACTTGCTACCTGCTCCTAATCAAAATTTTCAAGGAAGATCCAACCAACCACAACAACCATCACAATAGGTGAAGCAACCTCCACTTCCAACCCAACCTGTGACTAACCCAAATAACACAAGATAGGTAGCCCCTGTCTATGTGGCTGAATCTGAAGAAAATATTGCAGTTCATGTTCTTGACTGTAGTAATATCCAATTACATTCAGGAAATATCCTACCTGAACTTGTTCCACCTACCATTGAAGAAATTTATGGAACACAAGAACCTTCTCATCCAGACCAACTAAAACCAGCCCTGGAGAAAGAAGAAGAAAACATAGAGAAAGTCCAAACAGAGAATTTACCTTCCTCAGGGATAGTTCCATACCCTGAAAGATTCAAAAACTCTATAAAAATCCCTGAATCAGACTTGGTTAAAGAACTTAAATGGTTAACCATATCACTTCCCTTATTGCAAGCAATTAAGGATGTGCCTTTGATCAACAAAACTATCCAGGATTTGTGTATTAAGAGACCAAGGAGAAAAAGGAAGTCATTCCCTAAGACTATTCAAGTTGAAGGGAAGCTAGCTGATCTCCTATCAGGGAAACTAGTACCCCCAAAGTATAGTGACCCAAGGAGCCCAGTTATTACAGTCACCATAGGATCAATACCAATTTCAAATGTCTTGATTGATTTGGGAGCTGCAATAAATGTAATGACTAAGGAAACAATGGAAAAATTGCAGCTCAAACATTTAAATCCTACCTCCACAGTCTTAGAGATGGCAGATAGATCAGTTGCAAAACCTGAAGGGATCATAGAAGATATCCCCATAGAATTTTCTTCTTGGGAGTACCCTATAGACTTCCTAGTTTTATAGCCTAGGAACTCAGCAAATGGCTACCCCATCATCTTGGGAAGACCTTGGCTTGCAACTGCAGCTACATTTATAGACTGTAGGTCAAGAGAAATGACAATTTCCAATGGTATTGACCTAAAGTAGATTTCTCTTTACCCACCTGCAAAACCTTCAACCAAATTCTTAGGTCAATTATGGTTTCTTGATTCAGATGAAGAGCAAGAAGAGACCATTTCCACACTAGCTACCTTAGTAGTGAAGGAACACATTGAGGAGATAGATTCCTAGGAAAGAGAAGTTTTTGAGGATGAGACCATCTTAGTGAATGCTCTACATGAGCAAGGAATGGAAGATGAACCAGTAGTTGTTCATCGACTGCTATGGAATGATGAGGGCCAAATTTTTGAAAATATGTCATCTACTCCACTACAGGAAAGATCTTTTTCACTTCCACATGGGTGGCATCATCACCTTCTCTCCTCTTTCCACTGTCCCATGCAAGACATGATTCTAGTAGGTATCACTACTGATAATGAGACAAGGGTCTTCCATTCCCTCAAACCACACCATTTTCCACTAAAATCCTTGATAACCAGGTATGAAGGAGTCAATTTTGTCCTCCCAGGGACCAAGCAAATTGAAGTACAACCAGGGTAGTTTTTGAATATTAATAGTTGGCTTACTAAAGAAGAAGAAGCAAAATTGGTTGTTGTACTAAAGAAGCATGTTCATGCCTTTGCTTGGGATTACAAGGATATGTCAGGAATCCACCCTGATGTATGCACTCACAGAATTTATACAGAAGATGTCAAACCTATGAGGCAGCCCCAAAGAAGATTGAATCCTGCCTTGAGGGATATTTTCAAAGAAGAGATTGAAAAACTCCTAGAGGTAGGGTTCATCTATCCAATTTTTGATAGTCGATGGGTCTCCCCATTGGTTATAGTTCCAAAGAAAAATGGGAAAATGTGAGTGTGTGTAGACTACAGAGAGCTGAATAAGGTTACACATAGGGACCATTTCCCATTACCATTCATAGATCAAGTGTTAGACACTCTTGCTGGAAAGAAAATTTTCTATTTTCTTGATGGATTCAGTGGGTACAACCAGATTCAGGTTGCACCTGAAGACCAAGAGAAAACAACCTTCACATGTCCTTGGGGAACATTTGCTTATAGGGTCTTACCCTTTGGCTTATGTAATGCCCCAACAACTTTTCAACGGGTTGTTTTAGCAATTTTTTTTATCTAACTACTAAAAATGTTGAAATTTACATGGATGATTTCATAGTATGTGGAGAGACTTTTGACTTTACATTAGAACATCTTGACAAAGTTTTGACATGCTGTGAAACATACCATTTGTCCCTAAATCCTAAGAAATATTTTATGATGATGGAGGAAGGAATTGTTCTTGGTCACCACATCTCTTCTCATGGGATCAAAGTTGACCCCAAGAAGGTTGAGATCATCAAGAATCTTCCCCCTCCAAAGACTTAAACTGATGTTAGGAGTTTTCTTGGACACATTGGTTTCTACCATAGGTTTATTCCTAACTTTAGTACAATAGCCAATCCCATGTTTGCCCTATTGACTAAGGATTCTGAATTTTCCTGGACTATAGAGTGTCAAGAATATTTTGAGGCTTTAAAAGAAAAACTAACAACTCCACCTGTGTTGAGAGGACCTAATTGGGCATTACCATTTCATATCCAAACTGATGCTTCCAATACTGCAATTGGAGCAGCATTAGGATAGATTGACAATGGAGAGCACTATGCCATCTACTACATTAGCAAGAATCTGATAGGGGTAAAAAATAATTATACCACTACTGAGAAGGAATTCTTGGTAGTAGTGTATACCATCAATAAATTCAGGTATTACATCATAGGGTATCAAATATTCATCCATACAGACCATGCAACCATCAAATACTTGATGAATAAACCTATGGTGAGTGCAAGAATTATCCATTGGTTACTATTGTTGTAGGAATTTGACATCACTATAATCAACAAACCAGGAAAGGCCAATGTCGTAGCAGATTTCTTGTCTAGACTACAAAACATAGGGGAGGAAGAACTAGTTGAGGACACTTTTCCTGATGAACAATTGTTTGCCATATCTACCCAATCACCTTGGTTTGCAGACATAGCTAATTATTTGGTAATAGGGAAAATTCCTCCACACTTCACTCCAAAATAGAGAAAATAGTTAATAAAATAGAGTTCTTCTTTTCAATGGATTAAGGGTTTACTTTTTAAATGCAGTCCTGACCATGTGTTACGTAGGTGCATCCAAAAGGATGAAGTATATGATGTCCTAAGAGCTTGTCATGATGAACCATCAGGTGGACACTATTCAGTAAAAAGCACAATTAGGAAAATTTTAGGTGTAGGTTATTACTGGCCATCTCTTCACAAGGATGTGAAAAAGTACATTAGGCATTGTGATGCATGCCAAAGGATGGGGAAACCCACCCACACAAATGAAATTCCGCTACAACCTCAAGTGGTTTTAGAACCATTTGAGAGGTGGGGGCTAGATTTTGTGGGACCTATTGACCCACCTTCTCAAGGAAAGGTGCATATCTTGGTATGCACTGATTACATGACCAAGTGGGCAGAGGTGCATGCTTTCAAACATGCTCATGAAGAGAAGGTTGCTGATTTCTTGTACACATATATTTTTCAAAGGTTTGGAGCTCCACGATCTATTACCATGGATCATGGACCCCAATTTGCATCTAAAGTTATTGAAGCTTTCACTGAATTGTATGAGATTAAACATAGGAAATCATCACCATACCACCCACAGGAAAACAATCAGGTTGAAGTAACAAATAGGGAGTTGGAAAGGATCTTGACTAAAACAATAGCTTCCCATAGGAGGAATTGGCTAGATAAATTACCTGAAGTAGTTTGGGCTTATAATACTACATGGAAATCCACCACGGGTTTCACACCTTATGAAATGGTTTATGGTAAAAAGCCTCTTTTACCTATTGAGTTTGAGCTACTAACACTTCGGACAACTTTGGAAATTGGAATTGATTTATCACAGGCACATATAGATAAGATTCTATAGCTGAATGCATTGGATGAACTCCGGTTGGATGCATTGCATCAAACTGAGGTGATTCAAGAGCAACGGAGGCTTTGGCATGACAACCACATTCAGTAGAGGAAATTTTAGCAAGGATATTGGGCCTTGTTGTTCGACTCTCGCTATGAGGATTTCCTTAGGAAATTGTAGACTAGATGGCTTGGACCTTATCAGATTGAAGAAGTGTTCAAAAATGGAGCAGTTCGTCTCTCTCCCATCGATGACTCATGGAGAAAGTTGGTAGTAAATGGGCATCACCTTTGGGTATACCATGCACCACTAACTAAAGAAGAGTTCTTGTAGTAGATCAACAAATTGGATGTGTGCATGATAGAAGAGGTTCCCTCTTCCATCACAGATTCAACAGATTCAACATAACAATGAAAGAGTTTCAAGAAAAATAGAAAAAAAAATCAAAAAAACAAGAAAACCAAAAAGAGAATAAATCTTGGTTGTGAACTTCCTTCATGGGCATAATTTCAGGGGAAATTATGAAATTCCTTCATGGGCACAACCAAGATCAACAGAATTGAAAAAGAGAATTTTATCGAGCACATTGAACAAAATTTGAGACACACAATGCCACTACGTTTCTCCATGAATAGGTAGCACGTCCATGAACAAAAAATACCCATGAACAAATAGCACTAGGTATTAGTTTTGAAAACTTTCACATGGATCTATAGGGCTTCATATTAATCTTTTTGTTGTTGTCATGCTGAGGAACGTCTGCAACAATATTTGGTGTAGGAAGGAATACAACACCAGCACAAAAAATATATCAGTTCCTCGATTCACCAAACTACTTGTGACCCAAATAGCACTGCCTTGGATTCCCACTTAAACTTAACAGCAACAATATGCATTGGTATGTCCAACATATTCAGCTGTAGAAAATCAAATTTATTTTTCACACTATAATCCTACCTCAATATGACACTACCTCTTGCAATCACTTGATGACCTAGGAATAAATGTCGATCGAACAATCATAAGAACCATAGGGACCTCCAATAGAATCTAGAGAGCATCGACTCGATGTCATCAAGTGCACAGTAAGAGCTATGACCCGTATCCATAGATGATGATTTAAAAAAATTGCATTGCTTTAAAAAATGGGTCCCATAATGTTTTTCACTGCACGTTGTGGGATGCCTGCTCATAAAAAAAGTTTACATCAATGGCACTGATGAATTGGCCCTTCCACCATAATAGGAGAATTCATCGTTCCACCATAATAGGAGAATCTATCATTCCACCATCATAGGCAGACAAGGTACAAAAATCAAGGTGAAGATTGTGGTAGCACTATTTGGTGAAGAAGGGACCTGAGAATATGAAAAAAATTTATCTGGTTCAAAACTCGAGATGTGAACAAAGCATTGAGCTTTTCCACACTCATCGTCATAAATGGAAGGTTACCATCCACACGCGACACATCTGAAATGAATTTTTCCCTTCACCCTTTCTTTACATCATAATACAAACCCCCTACCACGTAAGAGATAATGTTGGGGTATTGAGTTTCTATGGTTCTTCACTCTGGAAATGGCATCGAATTCATCCTTGAACAACAGTCATAAATTAGAAAAACTTGACGTACAAAAAAAATATAGTAGAAGCTCACACAATCTCATCAAATTTACCACCTGCACATGTAGAAAATATTGGATCTCAGGTTTCTGCAAATAGAAGGTCTGCATCCCAAGAAAATCCAAATAGCCCAAGAATTCCCATAGTTTACCACTATGACCACTGCAACAGAAGAGGCCTGGAAAAGCAGATATGACATCATTTAAATTGGCTACCATAAAAATTTTAGGTCATAGTTCCATATCCAGGTAAAAATATCATGAAATTGGCCCACCGCTAATCAATTGCTATATAGACACGCTCCTCCACTACTACTAACAATGTTGCCATGTGGCCTCCAATGTCGGCCTTGATAAATAACTATCTTAGATCAGTAGGTGGACAAAAAATAGTAGTGTAGTGTTCAACCTGATCCATGTAGTAGTAGATATAGAAAAAAAGATAGGCAAATGTTGTGGTGGCCAAGTTTTTGGTGACCATTCTTGATATTTCATTCTATCTATTGAGCTATTCCATGCATAGATTTAGCACAACATTCTATATTTCTCCATCGTCCATCTCAAAATATCACCGATCTGCTCGTCATGGTAGTAGAGTTGAAAATACTACCACTCCCATAGGCTTGAAAGAAGATCTAGTTCATAGCACTATCTTCAGAGGCTACCAAGTGGGGAAACTCTAAATGCACGATTAAATTTTTTTTGTTGAAGTGCATTGTTGAACTAATGTTGCTTCCACCAAATTTTCCAATAAAATAAACATTGTTGGCATAGTTTGCGTCAAGGAGGTAAGTGCCACATATGTCCTGCAGTCCATATTCACTGCAACTATAAGCAAAATATCATTGTTGATCTATAGAATAAATTTGCACAACATGGTAATTGCATCTTCAACAGGCAATGATCTTAGATCTACAGTATAAGACTGCAAACCCAAAAAAATAAAAATAACTAAAATGACCTCCAAATTTTTTTTCAACCATTTGGTTTTTGATCCATCAAAATATGGAGAGCATACTACCTCAATAAAAAAATATTAGAGGAAAAAAATAAAAAAATGGGGGAATTTCATGAGGGAAAACCCTCCATGAGAAAATCTCCTCAGGCTCATAGGGTATGGAATGCCTACTCTGATACCATATTGAAATAATGAAACACTTGATATTATTCAATTGAAAGGACCTTACTTAAATAGCAAGTGCTTACAATCTGATCCACTGAATCATAACTAACTAAGCTAATCTCAGCCACACAAATTATCCTAGTAACAACTTAGGATATAATATATACTCTAACATGAACAACACTTGCCTTTGCTTTGATTAACATTTCTTCAATACTTTCACCCTTAAATACCCTAAAATGGAGTTTCACCCCCAAGAAGGGAAAAAATATATTGCGTCCCCTCCCTGGGGTGACTTTGACTTTGACCAAAGCATTGTCTTTTCCCTAGCACTTTCCATTTAATGCTTTCACTTCTAAATCATCTTAAAATATGATTTCACCCGAAGGAAGGTTGACAATGCCTTTCGCCCCCTTCCTAGGGCAATATTAACTTTGACCAGTGTCCTCTTATTATTTTCACATTCAAGTTGAGTACCTTCGCTTATCTTCACCCCGAGTTTGACTTTGGACATATGAAGAGAATGTGGTTAGTTGATTTCACCCCCAAGAGGGTGCCTTTCCCTATTTTTGCCCCTACTTGGGTGAAATCACCCCTTTTCATCCCAAGAGGGGTGCTTTCATTGTTTTCATACCAAAATTGGGTGAAATCACTTATATCATAGTTTCATGAGAAAAACCCCTTGGAGCTTCCATCTTTTAAAATATTTTCCTAATGCCTTGCTTCTCAGAAATTTTTTAAGGGTGCATTCATTCCCTTGTATTTTGCCATGACCACATTTCATTTTGTAGCAAAAATTATAGGAACCTTTATTTATTTTTAATATTTTGATGAAATTAGAAAAGAAAGGAGTAAAAATTTATATTAAAATAGTAATAGCAAAATGACGACTAGCACAATCATTGCATTATTTATCTTTTGCATTTACAATCAAAATTTTAGTGTGGAAAAACTATCAACACTTTTAATGGCTCTTAGGGTATTTAGTTCTTCTAGATGCAATCAACCCCATGCCTTCATCCATTGGAAAATGGAGTCATAATCACCTGCTGCATCAAATCATAATACTACTTGCACTAGCTTCTTTCTGCATTTTGGTCGACCACTTTTTTGTATTTTTTACCCAACGCGAGGAACTTAACCGAGATCTATTGATTTTATTCGCTTTAGGGTGATTTTGCAAGACTTTGATCTCTAACACCAATGGCTCATGTAATCCAAAAAATAGAAAAAAAGAAACAAATACTGCTAAGGGTTTTGCTAAATTGAAGGAGCGAAAATGGATGGGGCCAAATTTATGCTCAATTTTGATTGGGTTGGTGTACTTACAATTATGATGGGATTAATGAGGGTGGAAGATGAGGCAGATGAAAATGGAATATAAAATGGGTTAAGGACAAAGGTCAACAAACTGAAATATGGAGGAATGGAAGAAATGATAATGGTGGAACAAGCATTGGTGACTGATGACTATGAAATGGGAAGGGGAATAGAAGTGGTGGGTACATCAAATGAAACTTAAGTGGAAGGAGGTACTACAAAATGAAGGAAAATGGTCACCAAATGCTCATGAGCAAGAGAAGATAAAATAAAATGCATACCTATAAGCTTTGACACCATTTAAGCCAATGACATGGGTGGTTGCAATGTTAGATATTTTTTTTCTTATGCCACCATTTAGTGCCCTCGACACTTTATTTATCAGTTATTTACTATTTACACAAAATTTTACTACATTATTAGCATACCACCACCACAAACCTAGCTTTGGGTGCTTATTTGATGAATATGTAGAGTTCAAACTAGATCTTATTATACTTCAATCGATATTTGAAGTTTGGTTGGTCTTTTCCCAAAGTTTTCTAGGTTGTGAACAAGATCCAATGTGGTAGGTTATCATGCATGTTAGTACTCATATATTCAATGAATAATGTGGTCAAGAGATTTACCACATGGGAGCCTTCTTTGATTACTGGTGCAATGATGGCTAGAGCCAATACCACCACTTGAGAGAGTCCACTAGCTATGGGCTCTTGAGTATGGGTTCCTCTAACTCCTTAATGTGATAGCAAGATTTTTTTGGTGATAGATATTATATTAGGATCTCCTCCAGATCAACCTCCTAATGAGGTATGTTTATTGGATTTTGTCTAAATACTTGTGTGCTATGCCTTAGGACATAAAAAGGGTGCAAAAATATACCCTCTTTGCTCTCAAAATCTACCACTGGAGCTTGTTCCTCTTCTTGGTCCATCTCCTGATGGAAACTACAAGAAAACATATTGTTCATTGCTGTAGTAGTGCTTGCATATTCCATTCATTGATTTTGTATGAGATCTATCTCTTATGCTCCACATAGCTATGTTCAATGTCTGCATAGTTTGAGGGATTTGCCATTGTGAATACTACACAATATAGATGGGAGTAGCGACTATCAAAGAGAGTGATGGAAAGGCAGTTTCTCTCCACTATAATTTTCATGCTTGGAGCAAGAGCCACTCAGCTTGGACTGCCTTCTGAAAGACTTGAGGAATATCTATTCCCTATATTACTACAGGAGAAGGCTTATGTCTGGGTGGAAATCCCAAACATAGTAGAGGTGGGCTTGGACGGGTGAAGATCAAATTTCCTCTAGAATTCTCCTCCAAATCCTTGAAAATAAAAATTTGAAATCTATGATGCTCTTTAGAGGTATTGTTGTGATGGTGGAGAGGTGCATCAAGAGTTGAAAGGGATCCTAAGAACTATCAAATGTGTTGATGAGTGCTCCCACTAAGTCTAACCATGATAAGATACTCTTACATCCGAGTAGTATGTACCACTATAGCACCTTTCTCTCTAGATACAGGATCAAAATTTTGATCATGACATCTTTATGTGTTATCCCATGGATGTTCACTAGAGCAGCAACATCTTCAAGGTGCTCTTAGGCCATTTCCTTAGTTCCATTATATTTTGTTAGGGTCTTTAGGGTATTTTTGGAAATATCATATCGATTTTGGAGATCCATAGGGCTAGGATCATCCTAGCTATGATAGCATACATGTACCATTATAGCAATAGTACTCAAAGATCACAGTCTGTGCTGCTAATTCAAAGTCACCAAGTGAACATTATTTCTCTTCTTGTAATGTCAAGGCTACTCACCAAACCTTTATTCCTTTGGGATGTATTATTTCATCATAAAAGGCATCCACTAGTCATGAGATTTAGATCTTCAACTCAACAGAGTCACCAGGTGATTTTTCTAGATGAAGGCAAGCTAGAGATTCACCAAACTCAAGATATCTTAAAATACAAATACCTTTCTCCCACCAGGCGTGCCAAAAACTATTGGTCGTGAGTGGGTGAAATCAAATATACTTGTTCAAAGTGGAAATTTTGTGTCCCACCAGGTGTGCCAAAAAATATTGGTCATAAATCTACCTAATCATAAAATGTATGCACCCTAGACCAAACCAACATTGAAAGGTCAAAGGAAAGAGATGTCCTTTAGGCAAATCTCCAGAGAGGGTTGGTTCCATTACTAATATAATTTTATTTAAAGCTTAGGGTAACAAGAAAGAGATGGAAAATGATAAAAATAAATGGAAAATATGGCTATGAGCCACATATGGAAGGTGGGGATAAAATAATAGCCAAAATTTACCTCAAGTGTTAATTAGCATGAAACAGAAAGGAAGGCACAAGAACCACTCACAGTTGTAGATATAACTGCCAAAAAAGCATTTCAATATTCACTCCCTCACTAGCAGTACTTAAATTTAGATGTATAATTTAAAATCAGCTAATAATGAACATGAATGTAGAAATAAATGATAAGCAAAAAGTAATCAAACACAATGCTACTCATGGAACCAGAAGCCGAATGTCTTTCTATTGATGCAAAAAACTTAGTGTTTTTTTGTAGGGTGTTTATCCTCATTACATTGAAATACCTAGTAATTATAGAGGATTTTGCCTCTACCATTAAATGCATATACAAATAAAATGTCGACTGGTTAGAAATTATCAAGAGTGATTCTCTCCTCGGTAATGGTGATGCTCAAATCATATCATTCTTTAGGGAACAACAATTCACTTTTTATGGAATGTACTTGGAAAATCAGTAGATATGAATGATGGAAAAATATTCTAGGTGTTAGTACATCAAAAATTAGTGGAGATTGGATATTAAATTTTGGGTGCCACTCCATCATCCTACGCCTCAAAATCTTACCCTCACCAGTGGAGACCCAATGAACATTAACTTTGTTTCTAGAAGGAGTGAAATCACTAGAGGCACCTTGAAAATGAATTAAATCATACCAAAATCAGGGAAGTAGCATTTAATCCTGGAAACTTTTTAGCCAAAATTCTGGATCATCACTCTCTACCCCAAGCATTAAATTTTGTTGATCCTCATCCTTTTTCAAAAATATTTGCAATAATGACGTTTTTGAAACTTCCTGAGAGAGAGAGATAAAACTTGGTTTTGCCTAGGCAATGGGGTGAAAGGTATTTTCTTAGCAAGCAAGGGCAAAAATAATTTACTACGCTAATGATTGCACTCAAAGCTAGAATTTTACCCTTAATTTTGATAAATTTTACCCAGAGACTATATATTCTCATGAATTTCATCTCACGATGTCGTCTTGCTTGTATTACAGGAAAAAAATGAATTTCACCTTCAAGGGAGGGCAAAAATAAGTTTTGCCCATGTTGGGGTGACTTTGAATTTGAGCAATGCTTACCTCTGCTTCGATTAACGCTTCTTTGATACTTTTACCCTTAAATGTCCTAAAATGGAGTTTTACCCCCAAGAAGGGTGAAAATACATTGCGCCCCCTCCCTAGGGTAACTTTTACTTTGACCAAATCATTGTCTTCGCCTCAACACTATCCATTCAATGATTTCACTCCCAAATCATCTTAAAATAGGATTTTGCTCGAAGCAAGGGCAACAATGACTTTTTCCCCCTTCCTAGGGTGATATTGACTTTGGCCAGTGCCCTCTTATTTTTTTTGCCTTCAAGTTGAGTGTCTTTGCTTATATTCACCATGATTTTGACTTTGGCCATATAAAAAAAATGTAGTTAGGTGCTTTCCCCCCAAGAGGGCGCGTTTCCTTGTTTTCGCCCCTACTTGGGCAAAATTACCCCTTTTTGCCCAAAGAGGGGTGATTCCATTATTTTCACCCCAAACTTGGGTTAAATCACTTATATCATGGTTTCATGAGTGAAAATCCTTGAAGCTTCCGTCTTTTAAAATATTTTTCTGATGCCTTGTTTCTTAGACATTTTTTAAGGGCACATTCATTCCCTTGTATTTCACCACAACCACGTTTCATTTTATAGCAAAAATGACAACAACCTTTATTCTTCCTTAATATTTTGATGAAATCAGAAAAGAAAGGAGTGAAACTTTATATTAAAATAATTATAGAAAAATGAAGACTAGCACAATCATTGCATTATTTATCTTTCACATTTACAATCAAAATTTTAATTAAAATTTTAGTGTGGAAAATTGTGAACACAACCTTGGAGAATGAATGTGGGATTCATTCTTGAGGGAATTATGGGATTCTCTCTTTGATAATTTAATATATTTCTCCTTAATATGTGAACATTCATAAACATGTAGATATAATAATTTGTGATATTCTTATGTATTTTATTGATGGCTTAGAGAAAGGAAATGTGGAATTTCCTTATTTGTATCATGATTTGAAAAAGGAACAAATTGATTCTTTTAATTATATATTTGATTTAAAAAAGGATATATGGGATAACTTTATATTTTTGTATTTAAGACATATTAAGTTTATGAAATAAGAGGAGAAACATATTTTGGAGGCTGGGTTTATTCCCTATGAGGTTTCCCAGGATATATGCTATGTATCTCTATTTTGTGGTTTACAATTGCTATTATGCATGGATTTTATACCTACTTTCTATTATGATGTTAATTAAATAGGTCATGGATATTGTATGAGATGGAATTTAAATGTGATTTACTTTCCAATGAGATGATGCATTTACATTCTTATAAGATATTCAATAGAGTGTTGTATGATGCATGATTTTGTTAACAATCAAGGTTCCATAAGTGAGAATGGTTTATAATTGCAATTAAGGTTATTAGATATAATAATGAATGGTGTCTTTGCTTTTCCAAAAAATGAAATTTTTAATATGATTCAATCGGTTATGCTTTATTTCAAGTAATAATATTGAAGAGGGTAAAACAATATTTGTGTATTTTTTAACAGTATATGCATGGTATTATGTTGCAAAAAATTAGGAAGTAAGATTGAATTTAAATTCAATTAACTAAACTTCCTATTTAAAATAGAGATAGAAACAATTAAACAAGTAAATAATAAACATCATGTTTGAATGTGAGGTTAGATAGGAGCTGGTCACTCCTATCATAAGAGTTGACACTGACCATGTCATAATTCTCTCGAATACTTGCTATCCTAATTGATGTTGGTTCAAACACACTTGAATGTGAACTAATGATAGATATGTTTCAAAAAAATCTATCTCAAGTTGGGTTGGTAATTTGGGGTTGTTACAATTTTATCTAAATAATCCATTGCCTATGATAAGTAATGCATTCATACTTGTTTTGTCTAGTGACATGATGTGTCATTGCCAAATATAGTTGAATATTGAATGTCTTATGTAGGGACTCCTAGTCCTTCTTGTTGACCTCCATTTCTAGCCTATATAGACTAGAATCTACATATAAAGAGGAATCACATTCAGAATGGACCTCTTCAACTTCAACTTGATATATCTTTACTACTTCAAAATCACCATTTATCTTGTTCACTAGTATTGAGAAAATATAGGATTAGCCCCCTTAGTCAAAACTACCTATAAAGGATTCAAGTACCACCAATAATGCATCCTTATTAATTCAATTTTGACATTAATAAAATGACTAATAAAAACTATTGACACTTCTAACTATATCTAGAATAATTCCTATTTATATTTTAAAATTTAAATGCATCTTAATATTTTACTCTTAACATAATAAAATATAGTACAAAATACTATTCAAATTTTAAAATCTTAAAAATCTTATATGAAGGGAGTATTTTGATGTGGTAATGGAAAATATCCTATTTGGTTGAATAGTTACATATATTATGATAAAATAAGATCAAGTTTCTCTTTCACCAAGAAATTAAAAATATAAAGAACTTAACATCAAAAAAACAATGGCCCAAGGGTAGATTGCCAGCTCCACTAGTGGATGCAAAGTAAAAAATATTAATAGGCTCATTTAACTCCTATGAATAATACCTCATAGAGAAATTTTCCCACTAATAGAGGATTCCAAAATCTAGCCTTGGTCCAATACTTTCAACTCAAACATCTACTGGCAATTATGAGCCTTAATTTAGCAATGATAATTTTTTTGTTGAATTTATTAAGAGAAAAATTTACTGATCCATCAACAAGAAGTATAGAAACACAAGAAATAGCAATCAGAGTGGTTGGAGACAAAACCAATTCTATGTGTAGATTCTACTAAAGGAGCCAATGTAGGTGAAGAAGATGAAGCATTCACTACTACTAGAGAAGAAGCCTCTAGTGTAGACACAATAGGACCCTCTAATGGTAGGTAATATTGTGACATTATTGATGCATGACTTGGTAGAAGAATAAAATGCTAAATCCTCCAAAATAATACTACACCTTTAATAGTTTAGAGATATGACAAGAAAGCACAAAGACCATTTTAATAACATGTTATAAAACATAATACTACAATATTTATTCATGTATAGAAGTATTTATACATTACACAATTTTTTATTCACAACCAACTTGGTTGTCTTCAAGTTATTTTTTTTATACATAGAGGAATCAGCAACTACCTTTCCTTTTAAAACAATTGGTCACAGGGTCAAGTCGCATTGCCTTCAATCGTAGTTTCAAATCATGGTGCTACCACTATAACCCATACCTCACCTCATTTTTCTTCAAGTTATTACTTGGAATAACAAACAATCATATTGGACACCCAAAAATAGACTCGAAAAAACAACTGCAATAACTTTAACATTATTCCTATGATGTAATACTATTTCTAATATTGTGTAATAGCTACAAAATCTATGTTCAATAGAGTATATAATAGGGATATACAAACATGAACTAGTCCCAATGAAAGGGTGAAATAAATTAGATTATTTAGTAATATTACTCCTAGAATCCTAATATGAGACCTAGCATTAAAGGACCTAAAGAATATAATATATCAATTCAGGTTGATTCATTATATGCACAATAAGTTCTAACATTACTCTTAATGATCCCATTCAACAAATAAAAAATTTTATGTGATTTACCTAATTGGTATACTAGATATAAATAGTTATACTTTAGATATTTAATTAAATATGGAAACTAATTCATTGTTATATTGGTCAATAATAAATTTTGATTAATCATACATATTCTATTCTTAATGGAATTTGTACTAGAATTTAGAAATCTTGATTCATCCAAAACATAGGCATATGATTAATTATAATTACAATATAAACTACTTTCTAAATAATATTTAAAGATATATATTACCATATTATATAGTTTTTTTTTAAATAAAAATATAATAAATTTTATCTGATTTAAAAAAAGTGCACAACTTACAGATAAAAATAAAAGTTAAAGATAACATAAATTTTACTTTAAACTAAAAAAAGTAATAGATTACCATAAGTTTCTCCAAAGCTGCTTCTTTATAAAAGGAAATAAAGTAGTTCAACGTTTTTCCTGCGTATACCTATATGCAAATATAAAACATATTAATGCAACATTGATTATTAAAATTCAAAATATTTAAAATATAAAATGTTTAAAAACTAATATATAAATATATATACACACCGATATGTGTTGATAAACAATATGATTTGAAGTTCCAAATGTGTTTACATGCCCTCCAACCTTGATGCAATGAATTACACATTATTAGCTTGAAATTGTAATTACAATGTGAATAATATTTTAAATCATAAAATAAGAGAACAATCATATATTAACAATATACAAACACATCTAAAGGCACTATCTATCTATGTTTCATTATTTTCAGTAGCATGCCTCAGTGATATGGCCACTATTAAGAAAAGGAAACCCAATCTACGTAAGAAGGTAATGCCATCAGTGATTGTTTCAAAGGAAGCCTTGGAGGAGAAAGGATGGGGTATATAGGTATTTTGAAGGAGAAGCAATGATAGGATAAAGAAATATGATAGGTGAGGTTTTTGTTATGGTAGAATCCCCTAAGGATGTGGATAGGAGATATTCTAACCCTTTGGATCCAGGAGCAATAGATCCAAATTTGGTAGTATCTACTGCTCCTAGATACAAAGGGTTAGAATATCTCCTATACATATCCAAATTTGGTAGCATCAAACTGGATGAAGGAAGGATGTTGAGAGGACGTGGAGGTCAAGGATGAGGAAGGGCATCGGTATTTACGATTAGAGGATCACGAGGGAATGATGGCGTAGACAACAATTTTTTTCTTGATCGGGAGGGCGATGTGAGTCTGCTTCAGCTTTAGCGTGAAGGGAAGTCTAAGGAGATGAGCAGTGTGGTTATGGGGTTTGAAAACCCTTTTTTTTTTATATTTCCTTTGACAAAAAGAATGCAGATGCAGTTACAAATAAATTTAATGCTTTGAATCAGAATATTTTGCTTGTTATTAAAGAAAATGGAGAGTTGAATAAAAAATTGCCACCGTTGCAGTGGGAAGACTCCACAATGAATGAGGGTATGCAAGAAGTACAAACCATTATTGCCATAACTGACACAACTCCTAGAGCTGGTAACACTTCACCAGGGAATAGGAATAAGGCATGAAGTCTGGATACGAAGTCACCTACAGAAGATCATGAGAAATTGCCTTCATTAGCCAAGCCGAATTTGTTTCAAACATCCCTAGCAAAACCCTCGATTAATAATGAATCGATTGAGGTTTTGCCTGGAGTTTTTGAGTCTATAACCTTTGTGGCTACCTTAAAGAAGGACATGGGAGGTGATTTATTGATGAAGGGTATGGATTCCAAAGTTTATAACTTGGGTGGGGATAATCTTCCATTTTTTGGAGACCCAAATGAAGACCTGGCTTTAAAACTGGATCGCGTGGATTCAATTTTGGCTGATGCGAAGGATGAGTTCATATTTTGTGCAATGAAGTTTGAAGAATATAGGAACACAAGAAGGGAATTTGAATCTAACAGGATTATTTTATTATTTTTGCATAAGTTTCCATCAGAGGCAGACTTCCAGAATTGGATCCGATTGAACTAGGAGTGCAAGGGATTGCATGTCAAATCATTTTGGGGCTTGGTAGGGAGGTGTGTGTTAGTTTTATTTGAACGAGTAGATGTTGCAAGACATGTGCTACAATTTGGGACTTGGAACATTACTGGATCCATGGACTTTGTATGAACTTGGAATCCAAAATTTGATCCCAGGGATGGTTCTCAGGCTCATTACCCCCTATGGATCGAATTTGTCACCATGAAGTCAAAACTCAGGTGCATATTAATTTCTATGGCGTAGCACTTTGGGAAAGTTTTGTTGGATCTGAAAGGGAATAAATATCTCATATTTAGTCCATGAGTGTGTGTGGAGGTGGATTTGAGCAGGAAGCTCCCTCAGCATCTTAATATTATCACACCCAAGGGTTTGGTGCAACAAGAAGTAAGGGTTCTAAACCTCCCTAATGCTTGTTTTGGTTGTCAATATTTAGATCATATGGTAACGGATTGCCCTTTTAAAAAATTTCAAAAACCTAAGGAGATCAAAAAAGACAATAAGAAAGAAGATGAAGAGACAGTTTTAGAGCAAGAGGGTAAAGAGGAAATGGAGGTGGATGAAGGATCTCAAGCATGAGATCAACCTGCCAATTATTCCATTATGCAGTAGGAATGGAAGGTTGTTCAGAAGAGAAAGGATGTATGTGGCTCCCCTTATAAACCTACTAAAATTCAAAAAGGTTCAATTTCAGGGGATGGTGTAAATCCCACTCAACAAAATCACTTGTCAACATCTGAGATTGAAGATGAAGTTAAAAAGGCTATTGTTTTTTATCAGGGAGGCTCTTTGCAGGTTTCTCCTTTGTAGGGAAGGAATTGAGGTATTGGTATTGATGGGAATCAGTTTCAAGTCCTTGGTTTCTTAAGTTCTTAATTAATTTCAATATTACATCTTGGAATGTGAGAGGGATGACTATCCCCACTCGTAAAAGGATGGTCAATAGTTTTTTGAAGTCTATTTTTGTTGATGTTGTATGTCTTCAAGAAATTAAAGTTAATGGTTTTGAGTTGCATAGTTGCTTGAATAGTTCTTGGAAGGGCACTTGGTGGAGCTCATCTCACCATCAAGGATTTAGAGGAGTTGTTCTTGCGGTTCGATAGTGGCTTGTTTTGCTTCTGCTTAACAAGGGTGAAGATCCATATGGTCGTATTGTTTGGGCTACTTTTGCTGTAGTTGGGCAGGTGATTGGTCTATGTTCTGTGTATGGGCCTAATCTTGCTTGTGATAGAGTTCGTTTGTGGGATTGGATGCAATGTAATCTTCCAGAGGTGTGTTGGTTCCTTGGTGGGGATTTTAAAATGGTGGAAAGGGATGGAGATAGAGAACATGGTTTGGGTTTTTGTCTTGCTAGAGCTAAAAAAGAGTCTTGGGCCAAAATGAAAGCGGCTCTACAAGTTTTTGATTTTAATTTCAGAAAAAAACGTTATGACTCTGGCAGGTGGTTTACTTGGTCTAACAGGAGGGCTAGCATGGATAGGATTTTTGCGAGGATTGACAAGTTCTACGTTGATCCTATTTTCACTTGTGAAGGCAGAGGGAAGATATTTGTGGATGTGGATCTTGGATTCATGGCTTCTGATCATGTGCCCATCCATACTTGTGTACATATTGGAGCCATGCTTGTAGAGAAAAGGAATTTACTATATAAAATGAATATCTCACACTTGGATTTCATTAAATGTAGGGAATTGATCAGATGTGTTTGGAATTTGGAGCCAAGGCCTTCTCAGTAGGGGTAGATTTCTTTATGGGATGTTGTTGTTCGAAGGGTGGTCAAGTTTTTAAGAGGATGGGGAATATTGTTGGCTAAAGGGCAAAAAAGGAAAATGAAATCTCTTTGGAAAAATTTGGAAGCTGATAGAAAGAAGCTTGAGATTTACCCCTTCAACTCTTGTCTTCAAGAGAAGGTTGCTCTCCAGGAAGGAGAAATTAGAAAATTAGAAGATTACATCGGCAAGGGGGCTCAGATTAGGAGCAGGCTTCACTGGCTGAAATAAGGAGATGCACTACGTAATTTTTCTTTAACTACATCCGTAGAAAAAATGCTATAGAAAATATTCTAACTCTTCAAAAGGAGGATTCCACTCATACTAAGGATGAGACTGAAATAAGAAATTTGTTTGAAAATTATTTTAAGCATATTTTTGCTATCTATGAGAACTCTCTGCCGGTCCAATAGGCTAGAGATATGTTCAAAGAATGTGTACCCAAAAATATCGTTAGTTTTGAAAATTACAGGATGGCAACTGATTTTTATAAGGAAGAGCTTTGTTATGCTTTATCGAAGATGAAGAATGGTAAGTATCTTGGGCCTAATGGTCTCCTAGTTGAATTTTATAAGTATATGTAGGACTGTATTGGAGATGATTATGTAAGAATGGTTTAGAAAGTGTTTGATGGAGCTGGATTTTCTTCTTGGATGAATCAAGGGGTGATCAAGTTAAATCCTAAAGGGAGTAATAAAGACAAAATTGGGGGTTGGAGGCCTATTACACTATTAAATGTCTCTTATAAAATAGTGGCTAAAGCTTTAGCCCTTCGGTTGTGAGACATTTCTTCTAGCATTGTTCAAGAGGAAAAAACTAGGTTTGTTAAAGGTAGATTCATTCTAGATACGGTGATTTTAGTTTGGGAAACTATGGATTGGGCAGAGGAGTCAAATCAACAGGCTTTGTTATTAAAAATTGATTTTGATAAAGCTTATGATAGAATGGATTAGAACTTTATTTTTAATGTTACAATGGCTTGGATTTAATAGGATAGCAGTATATAAAATATAAATGTTTTTCTCCTTAGCCTTGGCTAGAGTGGTGGTTAATGGTAAAATGTCAGAATAAATTTACCTATTTCGATTTATTAGACAAGGCTGCCCATTGGCTCCTCTTCCTTTTGTTCATTTTTTTGATGCTTTGGTTTATATGCTGGAACAAAGGAGGTTGGTCAGTCAAATTAGAGGAATTGCTATTCCTGGTGGTCATATTATGAATAGCCACTTTGCAGATGATTCATTATTTAATGTTCAAGGACTCAATTGTTGGCCTACAAGATTGTCTCAGCCATTTTTGTCTTGCTTTTGGATTTGTGGTTAGTGAGACTAAATTTGACTACTGGTTGGTAGGATATGAGTCCTTGCTTGAAGAAATTCATACAGGTTGGCATAAATTTTGGGATGGAGATATTGTTAGATATTTTGGCATCCCATTTGGTAAAGGGTTTCCCTTAAATCTATGAGGGATTGGTGTATGAGCAGATTTGAGAAAAAAATTCAAATTTGAAAACTTAAGATGATCTCATTTGTAGGGAAACTTACTATGGTAAGAAAGATTCTTCAGACGTGCCACATGTACTATTCCTTTAGTTGGCTTCCAAACCCTACTCAATATAGAAGACTAGAGACCTATATCAAGAATGTTTTATGGGCAAATATGGATGGTTCCAGGTGGGTTCCTCTAGTTGCATGGAAGTATTGTATTGTTCCTAAGAAGGAGGGTGACATTGGATTGCTCAACATCTAGGTTTAAGGTAATATTCTTGCTCCTAAGTGGGGCATTAGGTGTTTGGAGGGTGATTTTGGCTGGAAAAGGTTGTTGCGTCACCGAATTAATAACTGTGTGAATATTGATAGAGTCAAGGGAAATTTTAGTTTTGAAGATATTGTTGGTCACCCTAGGAAATTTAAAATTAGAGGTTGCATCCTAATTAAAATAATATGGGAGGATTGGAAATATGTAGTTGACTTGGTTAAATGGGACTTTTTGGATGATATATGGGGTTGGACTCTTTGCTCCAAAGTAATTTTCCTTTGGAAAAAAATGGGATGTATGTAGCAGATATGCCTACCTTGCAGTGCAAGAGACTTGGTAAGAAGGGAATTTTCAAGTGGGTGGATCTTTGGGATGGAAACACTGGTATTTGGACTCCGTGGCAACAATTGGTTGTTAAATTTAAACTGAAGTCCTTCGATAGGTATGCAGTGCATAAAATGCAAAGTCTTCTTCCGATGGAGCAATTGTACAAGCTTTTCAATGGTCTTGTAGGTCCTATTTGGAAGGATTGGAGGTGGAAATATGGAAAACCAATTTGGTGTTTTAAATCCTCTAATATTTATCAGTTGATGGTTCCTAGAATCTTGTTTGGTGATATTTTGAACATCATATGGGGTTTGAGTTGTTCTTGCAAAAATAGAAGAAATGTCACGCTAGGGTGTGGATGTTCTGGGTTTCTATGCAGTTGAAGGTGTTTTCCTGGTTAGTTATTATGCAGGGTCTTCATATTAAGGCTCATCTAGCCAAATGGATGCTTGCATCGGATGCTTGTTCCAGCTATGGAAAAAGTGAAACAATTAAGCATATTTTTTGGGAATGTCTGAGAACGAGAAAGGTATGGAGAAATATAGTCTGGTTGTATGACAATTTTGTTTAGGAGTAGCTAAGGTGGAATGCAGTGTTGTTTGGAGACTCCATTTACTGTGCGAGCCATAGAAGGATATTTTGGCACATTATCAGACTCTCTATCTTGTTCAGTATTTGGAAAGACAAATGTAGTTTGATTTTTAAAAATGATGAGGTGTCAATTGTTGTTACTGTTAGCAAATTTGTTGAGCTTGTTTCTAGTCAACTTAAGGTGTTTAGGTCTGATATTATTTAGGACTGTATTAGAATTGATAAGTGTTAGATCGTATTGTTTGCTTCTCATTCGCAAACTGTTGTAGTGTTGCTATGATGATGTATTCTCTTATTATTCATTAATATGAAGTATTTTTTCAATAAAAAAAAAATTGGTAGTATCACTAATATCAAAAGGAGGTACTTATTAAACTTTTTAAGAGAGGTCAAAATTCATAAGATGGATTTATTGAATTTTTGGATCAAGATGAAAAATATTTTACTCTTAAGATCCAAAAAAAATTGGCTAACAAAGTGATTTAGAAGGGAAGAAATGTTTGGGCAATAGACCAGATTTAGATATAATACGGAAGTGGATTTAGGATAAATGGAAACTTTTGGGTAGGAAGTAGTGGCGGCTTTGCCTATTAATTTTTTGTTGTTTAACTTTACAAATTTGGAAGATATGGCAAATGTTTTATTGAGGGGCCCATGGTTTTTTGGGAGGGAAGGGTTCTTTTTTACAAAAATGGAGCCAAGGCTTTAATCCAGCCATAACCACTCTTAAATAAATACCCTTATAAATGAGTCTACAAAATATTCCAATGGAATTTTGGGATGATAGTATTATTCTTAGGATAGCTAAAGTAATTGGAAAAATAATTGCTTTTGATTCAACTACTAAATACCAAACTTAATGATAGCGACCCATTTTTGTGTACAAGAAGATATGGCTAAACCACTACCTAAATCTATTAGTCTAGTCTCAAATTACAAGGAATGGGAATAAGAGATTTAATATGAAACTGCTATTATCTTGTGTGACCTTTGCAAAATGATAGGCCATATTTGGAAAACATGCCCAAAAAATCTTGAGAAAGTTATGAATAGTAGAAATAGAAAATATTTGAGGGTTTAGAAGAAAAATGAAACTAAGGAGAAGTTCTGGGGAAGAAATAAATTCATGAAAGTAGTAAGGGTCTATCTCCAAATAGCTTTGAGGTTGTTACTATCCTTGATGGGGATGCCATTGTTGGAGGGGAAGATTTTGTTCCAAAAACTCAACCTAGAATTATTAATGAACCAACTACTAAGGATTTGATCAAACAAGAAAATAATTATTCTTTGCATGTATAATAGAATATTGAGAAATAGCCACACTCTCCAACGGGGATGAATAAAAACAGCATAAAAATGAGAGTTTTGGGAGAAACCACTCTTCACTAGATTGTGACATTGATTGGATATGTGAGAAAAAATAAAAATATTAACATTATTCATAATGGTTCTAAGGATGAAGAAATTGGAGGACTTCCCTGGGAAGTCCCTAGGAAGACCTCCCTAGGAAGTCATGCACCACTTCCCTACAACTATTCCTTGGTTTTGTCCTATATCCCTAGCCTTGTCTTGGATCCTTGTCACTTACTTTAACCTTTATCCTCAGCTGGTTGGTGTTGCAGATGATATCTTGGAGGGAGGAGATCACTATTCCACTTGTTTACCTCTTTTCTTGCTATTTGGTGGGGTTTTTTGTTGGTGCCTATGATCTGGGATTTCCTTGGGTTCTTCTAGGGCATCCTCAGGGTCTATTTTAGTTCCCTAGCACTCCTTTACCCTCCTTCTTGGTTGGATGGTGTTGCAGATGATCTCCTTGGGTTGGGAGATCCCTGATTCATTAATCTACCCCTTTCCATACCCTTTGAATGGGTTTTCCTTTTGTGCCTATGAACTAGGATGTCCCTAGGATTTTTTGGGTTGTCCCTAGTTTTTTCTTGGGTCTTCTCCTATGAGTCATGGGTTCCTTCTGGAATCCTTTTTATTGGATCTTACTACTCTATCCCTTTTCCTTTTAGGGTCCTATTTGAAGTAGAGGATCAGAGGATCTTTGGTGTAGTGTTTCATGGCTTGGGAGTTTGGATTCTTGGGCATATCTTTATAGTTTATTTTTGGCTTTGATTGGAGGCCCCATGATTATTCCTATGGTGTTGCCCTTTGGGTTTCTAGATATTGGTTTTGTGGTGGGTTTTTAGCTTTTTTTTGGCTTGGGGAGATCCTTTGTGCTGAATGTTGTTCTCATGATTGTCATCCTCTTCTAGATCCCTGAAGTTGCTTATTGGTGGAGTTGAAGGTTTCTTTGGAGTTCTTGCTATATTTTTTGGCTTGAGGGTGGCCTTGTGCATTTTTATGATATCTTGTGCTTCATAGCTCCTTATACTAAGGTTTTTTGGTACCTACCCACCTTTTTCCCATGGCCTGTTGCTCTACACCATTTTTCTATGTGTCTTCTTTGGCTCTTGGATAGTTTTCCATACTGCATTAAATTTTCCAGGCCTTGTGATGTTTCTTCTTGGTTTTTTCCAGGTTTCGATCCATGTTGTTGCTTCCTCTTTACTACTTCCTGGTCTACTCCTTTCTACTACATCTAGGGTTGTCCTCGGTAGGAATGCTTCTTTTTGAATTTAAATTTTAAATGTCTTAATGGCCCTATTTTTTTCATTCCTTCCTTTAGGTGGGAATGGTATGTCTTTTCCTGCTTTTAGAGCTTTGTAGCACGTGTTTTTATTTCAAGTTTTCTTGGTGGGTCAACCTTGTTTCTATTTTGGTGGGATGGCCTTGTCCCTCTTCTTATTTCTTCTTTATATTTGTCTGTAATTTTCCTCGTGTTTTTTTGGACTTTTCTTGGCAGGATGGTGATATCCCTGCCTTCTATGTATTTTTTCAAAAAAAAAAATTGTCCTTCAAGGCTATCCTCTAGCCTTTCTGTAAGGGTGTCCTTAGCCTACCCTGCTAGGCTTTTGTCTTTCCTTTGGTATTTGGGGATTTTCCACTGGCCTTGGGGCCTTGCCTTTAGTATTACAACTTTTTGTAATTAGATTTTGGGATCCTTGATAAAATTCCATTTTTAATTTTTTCAACTGATAAAAAAAAAAAGATATTGGAGGACAATATAATTCTACTAGTGGTTCAAAGTTATAAAAGGAGGAAAAGGTTATCCAAAAAAAATTGTTGGAAGTAGAAGTATAAGAAGGCTGATTTGAAAATTTTAGTTTCTTGAGGAAGGCCCAATCTCTGAGAATTGAGAACCAAATCCATTGCTAAGCATGCAACTAATGTAAAGAAAATAATTTTATCTTTCGGAGGAGGAAAACTTCTTCATCTTGATACAAAATAAATTTTCTATCTTGGAATATTTGGGGTATGAATACCCCAACTAAACATAGGGTTCTTAGAGAGTTAAGAAAGGAGAGGGGGTTGATATTATTTTATTACAAGAGACTAAATTAGATGATTGCAATTTTTATAAGGTTAAGAATTCAATTTGGAAAATAACTCAGGTGGAAATGGTTCTTGCTGATGGTGCATTTGGGAGTTTATAAAATTTATAGAATCCAAATCGATTGGTGGGACAATGTTTATAAATTAATGAAAATTTATTTCCATTCTTTTCACATGATTTGCAAGCTAAATTTTAAAATTTCTTATTGCCAATGGAAAATTATAATTAGCAATCTAGCAGTCTATTTAGACTATTACTATTTTGGTCATTGCACTTTTTTTCAGAAAAGGTTGTATTGTTAAAAAAATGCAGAATTATATTTGTAAGATGATAAGTTGTTTTTTTGTGCCTAGATCAATTCATTTGTTTTTCTTGGATTTACAAGAGTTGTAAAAGGGAAGGGCACATATAAATATAATGTGAAACATGCTAATTTATTTAGAAGTATAAATTTAAAAATAAGTATCTTATGTTTTTTAATATATTATTATAACAATCAAATGGTTATAAAATGTTGTCAAATGGATTAAATTATTAAAGTAAAATTTTATTTTCAAATTGAAAACCCTTATAAAGTGGCATGTGAAATGAGAAGCATAATTTTATATTTTCATAAAAGTTGAATTATTGATGAGGTGAACAACTATGTCAAATTTTATTCTTACATTACGTATCAAATGTGACTAAGTTCAAGATCTATAAGAAATTTAGAAAAATCAAGTTAGTTTATGATCATAGAATATGGGACAAAGGTTATCCAAATGAATAAAAACTTTACCAATTAATAAAAATATGGTAAGTAATAGTTAATAAATTAGTAAAAAAGACTAAAACTTGTTATTAGATATAGTAAAATATTTACTTTAAATACATATTTCTAAAATTATTTTTATAGTTTACTTTTTAAAAAAAGCTAACCACTAATAAATAAAATTAATTTGTATTCATTTTCAAACTCGTTAACCATAAAATTTTCATTTAAAGTTGAAATATGAATGTAATTAGCTATTTTTATTCTAGGTAAATAATACAGGTATGGCATATTCTAACTTATTAAAAGAATTCCTATGCATGCATTCTTGCTTGGAATATATAATGTGCATTTTGAAAAGAAATTCTAGGAAGGTGTTTGGACAATAATTTTCCTTTATAGGTGTTTTTTTTTATTAAGTTTAAAGGAGGGTTTTGAAATGTATCCCAAAATATTTTACATCAACTCCAATAGGAGCACAATCCACAACTTACATCAAATCCATATGGAGTAAAGCAATCGCCATACAAAAGGATTTAGCAATTTCATGTGCCAGCGAGACCAAAAAATAGAGAAACAAGAGTATCAAACTTTAAAATAAAATATAAAATTACAATCCTACTCAAACATAACATATTAAAATCCCTTCAAAAAGAAGAATTTGAAAATTATAAATTTAACAACCAGCTCTGATTAAATTTAATATTTGAATCAAGCGAGCTCCAACAACAAACCACCATCAAAAATCTCACTCTAAACTAGCTATGAAACTTCCCGTTGAGTGGGAACAAGCACATCAGCTTTCCAAATCCAAATTCCAAGCCACCAAAAACTAGGAAACTACAAACCCCTACAACAAAAACCACCTACCTAAGTGATTCCCTACATCTCCACTAAAAGTGGTATCCCTATTTTCATCGAGTCACAACAAAAATGAACCCAAAGAGCATAAACCTTCAACCCATAATGGATATCATCTAGGAATGGGACCAAACCACTTTGAAAGCAATAACATAAACCACAACCCCTCCAAAAACCATACTTCTATCCCACACACACCAAGAAACACTAAGGGAGAACCAAAAAACCTGAAGCAAGACAAAGAGCTTCAAAGGGATGTGGGTAAAATCACCAAAACTCACCTATATCATAGTACATAAACTTGTAAAGAAAACAAAATTTCTAGTAGCACTAAACAATCTTGCTTATTCCACATAAAGGAGACACCAATAGAAAAGTAATAGGAGACCCTGAACAGGAACCAAATATGTACCATACCAGCTCAAAAACATATTTTTTGTAGCCAACCCAACCATAAATTAGTAAAAACATAAAGAAAAAATAATATTCACCCAATCAAAAAATAAAAATGATAACCACGGGTGGATCCCACTAACCAAAAGCCACCAAATGATATAGGACCGCAACCCACCAAGCCTAGATGGCAAAAAATGCCACAAAATCCATTAGATAACAACCACTCTTAGGGGCACTGGATAACAAGATCTAACATTTAGCACAACATATAAGAGAGAAAAGGGTAAAATCCAAAAAAGGATAACCATGGAACCTTGGGATCAAACACTGCCACTAGTTCTAGAGCTGGAGATAAAATATTTACAAACCATCGAAGATAGGAAACCAAACCAAAAATAGGGGGTCAAAATCTAGATTTATTAATAGCAAAACAACCCTATTTCACCTCGACAAGTTTGGATCGGTACTTGTTCCAAATGCCAATAATTTCAATATCTATATTGCAACCCATAATAAATGCTAAAAAAACCAAATTAGATACCACACCAAGGGGACAATAGCCAAATATTACCATAGTAAAAACAATCCAATATCACCCCCAACTAGGTTGGCATTTGACCTATCCCCCTCAGGGACCTCAACCAGATATTCAATGATAAATTGAATTCATAGAGAAATCTAATTAGGGGTCCACAACTAAAAACCAACCCTAGTAACATCATCACCCGATAAACCAACTAGAGTAACACAAAGCTAGAGCCAACCAAGGGGTCAATCACCAAAAATTTATGCAATGATACAAATAGCCCAAGATCATACCCAACAAGTTTAGGTTGGTATTTGGTCCTATCCTCCTTAGGGAATTTAGCTAGATATTCAATGGAAAATAAAACCTAAAATAATTATGGAGTAAACCAACAAGACCCCCCAATGAGTAATAAACCCTGGTCACAGAAACATCCAACCAAAGTAGATCATATTGACCATAACTAATAGCTAAGTCCAGTAGGAAAGAATAAGAGGCCTCCCACTCAGAGGGTTTTAGAGAACTGGAGCTAGAGTAGGAGGTCTCTATACCATGGTGAGGCTTAGGACCTCTCTGCCATGGTGAGGCTTAGGCCCTCATAGGCCCTCTCTACCACGATGAGGCTCAGGCCCTCTCTATCACTTCCCTTTATAGGTTTTTTGAAAGACCTATTTTTGGTAATATTTTAATGGTGATGGAAAATATCTCTTAGTTTTTATAAATCCATCACCATTTAGGAGAAGCATGCCAATAAAGAAAAGCCTTCACATGGATATTATATCAAATAGTTGGCATATTATATTAATGGTTGAGCACGTAAGTGAAAATGTTATGAAAAATAAATATACAAATTTCCCTATTATGGTGCCCAATATAAAATGGGATCAATAAAATTTTGTAAACGAAAGCAATTTTTGAGAAAAATAATGATTTATACTATCTTTGATGCTTGTTTGTTTTGATCCACATATCAATATTTTTGAAACTACCTTAATTTTATTTGGAAACTCATTCACCATATCAATTGATATTATCTAGGGTCTATTATAGTTAAGGATATCAGCTAGATTGGGTTGCATTACAAACCACTCATGATTTTGTCATTATTATTGGATTATAGTGGAGTTATATGAATAGACAAAATTACTAAAATAGGAGGTAAGGAGATGTAGAGGTTGTAGGATGATTCTATAAAAATTATGAAGAACATCTTCCATAACCTATGATTTGTGATATGACTATATAATGTAAATGAATAAGATGTTGTACGATGAGGTAATGCACATGAATAGGGATGTAGATTAGTAACTTTTTATTGGCCAATAACATGAAATCCATTAAATATGATGAGTGCCAGTTTTACCCATTTTATGCATAAGTTTCATGTTTTTCCCTCAAGTTTTCCCTTGCCTTTTTAATAATAAAATAATAGAAACTTTCCATTTTATAATCTAAACAACAATATAATAGAATAATAATTCAATAATATGATTCATAGTTTTATAGTTGATTGGGTAATTTTTATTGAGTTATGTGTATATGGATGTTGTGTGTACTAATAAACCCTTCTATGAAAAAAATCCTCTTTTGGTATTTTATTTTATAGCAAAAGTAGAATCTAGAAAGCCTACAAAATATTTTCCTATATATACATGCCTATAGAAATCATAAAATATCTATCCCATGGATTTTATAGTTGTATGAATAAGACTTTCTAGGATTTTATGGGATATTTAGGCAAGTAACACTTGCAATGAAATCCAAACAATGTTTAGACTTGAATAATATAAATACATAGAGGATTTGAAACCAAGAACTTATTTTTGTAATCCAATTGCAACTACTGTAAATTCTAGTTTTTTAGATAGGTTTTCAAGAAATAGAATTTATCTTCATTCTATTTTTAGTGAAATTTAGTTTAACATCTATTTTATTATTATGATAAAATACTAATAGTAGTTAAAACCCCTTTTTAAAGGTTCTAATGGCAATCTATGTGGTAATTTGTTTGAACAACCAAATGGATGGATATGCAAATTGGATTGTACTTATTATTTTTATTCTATGAGTTAATAAATTAGCTACTTTTGTAACATAATTTTGATGACCTTTTAACAATTACTATTTATTATTATAGTTGGGCCTACCATAAATATAAAAGTAAGCAATATTTTACATACTATTCATTTGGTGTTAGATTTGAATGGTTGTTCCTAATCTAGTTAACATGTGTTAACTTCAGTTATTCAATTAGAATTTAGTTGTATATTAATTATATATTAAATATAATTGCATGTGAAATCATTATTTTTAATGTTGTTTTACTAACTTATTTCCATATTGAGTGTGAGTTATTGGTTTGTTGAATTTTATTTTAAGCTATAGCTAGAAGGCTAGATTAAATAAAATAAGTATTCCATAAGCATAGCAACATGTAAAGCCTCATGCTAGAATATGATAGGGGATGAAGTTATGGACTAGTGGTTGTAATAGATATTGTAGGCACCTTGGAAAATGTTGAGCATCCTAATTGATAATTAAAGTAATTTTAAGAATGCTTGATAATAATACATTGCCCATAGAATGACTATTGTGACATAGAGGAAGACTATTATAAAATGAGTGGACACCAATGATTGATTCTGTAACAATCATGATGGAAATTCAAGCGGAGATATTGAATATGAGAATGAGGGTATAATCATTATGAAGTGTTATAAATTTTAATAATGGGAATATTTTATACATGGACATCATAGTAGAAATCGACTAATGATATATTTAGAGTTCAAAAAATCTTGAGAATTTAAGATATATACATTAAAAAAATTGGACATTACATTAATAGTTCTTGAGAAGGTAGAGTATGACTTGAAGAATGTGCAAAACGTTATGTAGATGTAGACACAAACATAACCATCACATCTACCTCCAACTCAAACATTGAAATGGAATTCATGAAAAATCATGGCATACTTTCTTTTGAATATTTTTGGTTAAAATTTGAGGAAGAAAATCAAGATGAGATTAATACCATGTCTTATGATGAACCTAATCCAATTTTTTGTATAAATATATATGGGTTTCCTATGGATATGTGTAGCCAACATAATTATAAAAAATATGAATAAATTAAAGATAAGAAATGTCTCGATACTATAGGACATCACTTGGATTGGATGAAAGTTGTATAAATAATAAAATATGAGATCAAACTAAGGAAGCTTCTTTTCTATATGATGAGAGATGATATAGTATTCTAGACCATACATATAGGATGGATAGTTGGGAAGCTAATTTATACAAAAATAGCATGGAACATGTGATACATAATAATTGGGAACATCCAAAAACTAAAACTATTAGTGAAAATGAAGATAAATTAGATAGGGAAATAAAAATTATAGTTACTTTCAAATTGTAATAGTTATAGCTATAACTTATAAATTTATTCAAAATTAATATTATCTAAAACCAAAGGAATTTTAGGATTATTACATTGTCATTACATGAGTAATAATAGGTTAGAAAATTATGTAAAGGGATATTATGTATTATGTAAATGGAAATTATGAAGACACCTTCTTGGAAGATGTGGTGTTGGAAAGGGATATGGAAAATGCTTGGAGTCATTATTTTCAAAGGAGGTAGACTTAGAGACATGATTCAAGGCTATGGGGGACTGACGAGAGCTCAGATTTTTGGTTGGAACCTAATATTTAGGGAGGGTTCTTCACCCTATGGTGGTGACTGATGTGGTCAAATGTAACTCAAGGTTTGTATTCTAGTAAGACCCAAAGAGAGGGCCACATAGATGGTTTTAAGTGCCTTTCTTGGAAGGAGTGGTGACAGATAGGGATATTATGTAATCATGCATGGGAAAAAGCTTGGAGTCATATTTTTCTAAGGTGGTAGACTCAGATACATGATTCAAGGATAAGAGGGACTTATGGGAGATTGGATTCATGGTACTCTAGGACTATCTTTAAAATCATTCAATTTTCACCTCATGTTAAGGGCTAGTGGTGGAGGGTGCTCAGTTGGTTTAGCCTTGGGATAAATCATGGAAATTTTCTATTATCATTTTCTCTCCATGTTATTCAATGATTTTTTGGCCTTCTTTGGGTTGGAGAGGTGTGGTGTGCCTGTTGACATGCAACACAAGGGTGCATAGCTTTAAAATTTGGGTTATCTATTTTCAACTACTTTTCTCCTCCTAGTTTTGAGGTCGACTAAGGGAGGTTGTTATTAGATCAATATATAGTTACCATTTTGGTCCCATACTCATATATTTCATTGGATTCTCTCCCCTTAATTGGTAAGATATTAGGAGCATCTTTGGACCAAGAATAGCAATTGAGTTTAGATCTATTGGGAGAGTGGTGGGAGTTTCACATGGGTTCGAGAAAGGGTTCAGGTAAAGGGTTTGGTAAGGGTTCAACAAGGCATATGATCTAATTCTAGAGCCAATCCACTATGATTTTGATGATGATATAAAGAAAATTTTAAATAAAAGGGAGATCCTAACCTGTTTGGAGAAATTCAATGGCCATAATTTGTAGTTGACTCATCACATTGCCTACACTTGAAAAATAGGAAATTTAAAGTGAGAAATTTAGAATTCAAAATATCAATACCCCTTGTTATAGAGTTTATAGGTCTACCAATTGTTAGGGCATACAATAATGAGGAGAAACAATCCTTGGCAAGGGAAGCCCAAAATTTATTGAGTGAAGGTAAAAAATTGAAGAGATATCATAATGGGTATAGGAAAGACTCCTTGAAGGAGCCATGGGATAGAGTGGCCTCAATTGTGATGCAATTATTCACCTTGGATGAGAACAAGTAGCTAATAAGGAGCATTCACCTAATTTTTCTCAATCAATTCCACTAAAAGAGACCAATGAATATACCATTATTCTTATTCCAGTCATTGGCAAGAATAGTGGATAAGGTCAAAAGAGGTAAAAAAAATTATCCTCTCCATCAAGGCTTACTCAAATAATTTTTTGAAAAAATATCTAAAGGTAGAGGTATGGAGAGTGATGAGATTCTAAAAAATCTACCCTCAACCCTACTTATGGTGGCCTCCCTTGACCTATATGAGGAAAGTGAATCAAATTCTCAAGAAGACACCCCATCTCTTGACCATACAATGAGTGAAAAAATTGTTGCTACTTTGGCTAAAGACACCTCCCCTTGAGTTGGCATAGGTGACAGTGAGATGCGTACCAGATGGTCCAAGTACCTGAGCTCTATTTCTAAACAAGAAAGTAAAATCCCAATGAAAATGAGGATTTATACTTTAAGTATTTGATTTCATTTAAGAAGAAATCTAATTTAGTGGCTACGATAGTAGAATGGGATCTCAACTATTAAGGTCTACATAATGCTCTAAAATCTATTTTGAATATAGTAATTATATTTTAGAATTCTCACATCGCATCCATATGTTTTGCAGTATCTAGCATGGAGGAATCAAAACCCTAATGAGCTAGGTCCAAACAAATCAAGTGGCAAGACCAAAAATGGATATATTAGAAGACTGTAAAGGTTAATTAGTGCTTGGGCCTTTTGTTGTATTTTTACCCTTAGTTTCTTGGTTATTCATTGGTTTTACTAGATCATCCCTGTGTGGGTGTTTTTTTTTGGGTCATTTTCCTACCCCCAGGTGGGTTTTAGATTTTGATAATTTTTGGTTTTTAAAATCTTCCTAATCTCTCTTTGGCCATATTTTAGTAGTGGTTGTTTTTATTCTCCTATTGCATGGGTGCTAGTAATTATTTTGATCGCTATCATATTTAGTTATTTTAAAGTTTGGTAGTCTTTATTTTTGTAAAAGGTTCAAAGATCCTTTCAAAACACCTTCTTTCACCCTATAAAAACATGATTAGAATTTATTGGTAGTATAATTTTTCCAACATCCTTGGAGATCCATTAGTGGTATCAGAGCAAATTTTAAAGTAGTTACTAATCTAAGATATCAAATATTGAAGAGGATGATATGTAGAATTAGAATCTAGCCTAATACATTATGTTTGTTTATTTATGAACTTGAAGTGATGATTGGAATACTATGTAGAAGAATATTATGCATTATTAGAGAAGAGAACATTTGTTGTCTATTTTTTATTATTTATTTTATAGATTTCAATATGAAATTGTAGAGTGTAGACAGGGGTGAGTACATTCTCGAAATAGGGGTGATGAAAATTGGAACAATAAGTTTCTAGGTAGACATTTCTATGGACTGGTTATCAGCTATTTAGCTATCATGGGTAGACGCCTAAGACTATATATCACAGGACTAGACATCACAACTCTAGACATCAATTTGGTTGAATTAGACATCACAAGTCTAGACATTAAGGCATTTGGGTTAGAAATCATAGGTCTATATTTCAAGGTGGCTGAGTTAGACATCATAGGTCTAGATGTCAAGGCATTTGTGTTAGACGACTAGCTGTCTGATGGCTACCCAAATGTCAAGGGCTAGACGTCTACAACCCTTCGATGTCTACTCCTTATACTTACAATAAAAATCAATAGCTCTTATCCTTGCTGTAATAATCAATCTTCAATGCTTATAGGTATGGAAAACCTGCAACTCACATTCAATGTAATATAACCTGTAATCTCTAGAACACGTACAAGATCACCAAACACACAAAATACACAATCTGCATAAGAGCATTGGCATTATATTAGAATTATAATGATATACAATGTTTGAATATGGGGTATAAATATGGAGGCGTAGTATTTTCTCCAACTACTTGGCTCTCAACTACCCCAACCATCTTGCCTTAACCTTTGCTAACTAATCCTGGTGTTAGACGTCTAACAACTGGATGTCTAACCATAGACGTCTAACTAGACATCTAACTAGGCATCTAACACACTAGTAAACCTTATTAAAATGATGGCTAGTTTTGTCATCTTGTACCTTGTGCATTTACAATCAAGCCTTCTTTCTCATTGGCTGATTTTACAAAAATCCAATGTAACACATACATTCCAAAATTGCTATGTACAATTAAAATTGGTGGACAACATTATTTCATCCAGTTCTAGATTTTTTTCTTGCTTAGAACTATTATCCACATCTATCCTTCACTTCGAATAAGTTTATGTCCTAAGCAATTTTCTCCATTCCACTAAAGGGGTTCCAGCATTTGTGGGTGTTGAACTTTATGGATTGGCAGCCTAGAATGCCTTCGTGTACTCTTGGAGTTGTTCTTGCAAGTGATCCCATTCATCCTTGAGCCTCTTAGAATACTTGAAGTATTTGGACCATTATAATCCTAAGGCATTAGCTTGATCTTTAGTCTTCTTGATATTGGATATTAGCTCTATTTCCCTACTTTGAAACATGTCCTTCAAACATTGTTCCAATATTGATGCAACGCTTGTAACCTTCTACTATTTTGCCAGCCAAAGTTCTTCTTTCAAGGCTGCCTATTCTCTTTGCCAACTTTCTCTTTCCTGAGTCCAAGCATGCTCTTTTTGGCTCCTGTTAGGTGCAAATTATACTACCTGCTTGATTATTAGTTCCTTCGCACTTCAATTGTGATATTTCTATTGTTGATTTATATAGTTGTTCATTTTTCTCTAGGTGGGTTTTCAGCTCTCTCACAATCTGTCCTAGCTCTTAGAGTTCCTTTTTAACTTCATACATTCATTACATTCCATATACTAAGAGTTGATCTTTCTTTTCCAAAGCTTCCATGACTTCTTTTTCCACTGCCTAGTTTACTGGGTGCAAATGCTTGATTCCTTCTTCCAACCATGTCAACAAATGTGTGAGGAAATTTAACTGCATATATATTGGTAGTAATTTTTGCACCACTTCCACTTGTGTGATGTGTTCCATAGGATGCTGAGAAGGGTTTTTACCATGGCCACATTTATATACCTACACTGTTTCCAGATAGAGGCTTGGTGTCTTGTCTGATAATTTCTCAATGCCTTCCATCATTTGCAACTAGGCAGTGGGTAGTGACCATGGTTGTCTCACATAAATTTTGAGATGTCCTTCCTCCATGGACCCTATGCCACCCACTTAACCAATTGGTCTAGTTCCTCCTCTACCATACCTTACCACTTTTTCCATTGGCCCACACATGCAATATTGAACTACAAGCAAAAACTATCCATGATTTTTTCCAATTGTTCAAAGCATGTTGTTGCTTGCTCATCCATATTATATGATGGATCCATGATATTGGACGCTAAAAAAAGGAAATCCTAGGACCAAGTTTCTATTTATTCTCCCTCTTGTGCAATTCATTTTCCTTTTTTTGCTTGGTGAACAGGTGGTTTGTCTATTGCTCTAGACTATACTGGACTCTAGCTATTCTGCCCTTCCTTTTATTCCATATTTTCCAAATCTATTATCTATGGGGGTTGTTTCCCTTTTCTCATAGGGATCTTTATCTCTTTCAACACTGTCAGTTACTCCAAAATAGGATTTTTTGTCTCATGTGTCAACTGTCCTATAATTGGTGGTGGTAGGCCCTTCTCTACCCCAGGGTTACTGCTTGTTTTTAGAATACCTGTGGTGGTTGGTACCCTAGATGTTGTGGCAAACATGTCATCTATTAAAAATGTGCTTAAAGTAATTGCTAGTAAATTTGGACTTGCCAAAGATACATCATTCAATTTTGGCGAACCTATATGGGCCATATATTTAGCCTCCACTAGATACTCATTAGGTCCAAACTGTTCAGCTAAACTAGTTTTGGCTACCTGATCATGAAGAGATAGAGGTATGGCAAAATCCACTTTCTCTTGTTCTTGCTGATGTTGCTCCTGAGTGTTAACTGCCTCCAAATTCTTGGTTATATTTTGCAGTGCTTCTTGGGAGAAGGTTGGGGGTGGCACATCAAATCACACCTTCTTCTTTCATTTGGGCTCTTCTAGAGATTAAGCATCCTTCTATTTTTAAGATTTTTCCTCTCGAGCTTGTGTTATTATGTTGTCCCCCATACTAGCATAGACACCAACTTCTCCTAGCATGGTTTATGTGAAATATGCTTGACTTAAATATTCTTCATCAATGTCATCTTCTTTTTTGGTTGGACATCCATCCACCTGTAGGTAGATGGTGCTAGATCTAGTAACTGTCTTGGGAAATTAAAATCTAATATTGGGACTCCTAGTCTTCCTGTTGCATCCAAGAGAAACCCAATGGCATGGAAATCCGTAGAATTGTTTTTTGTAGTCCTCATCAAAAAAATTTGTATACACATTGACAAATTCATTGCCCAATCATATTGAATACCTTGTGATATCCCCTTTAAATACATAACTGGCCATATGGGTAAGCCTTAACTACATTATTCTCCTAACAATATTGCCATGATGAAATTCATAATTACCTCCAGTCCATCATTTCAGAGTTGTGCCTATTTTATTCTTCCACCATGAATACTTAACATAGCATCCACCTCTTCTCTCTTTAGGTTGGTGATGCTCATGATTACTTCTAGTGTCTTTTCATATCCACTCTCATTCAACACCAACTTGCCCTTTTGTGGAAGTCCAAAAGCACACTGAAAAACTCTAGAAGAGAAATAAATCACTATTGTAGTATCCCCTACTTCCATAAAACTATTGTGCCTCCCTTCATTGTACGTCTCCACCATCTGTAGCATATATTATTTGAAAATTCTTTCTCGGAATGAGGAGCCTATAAGATGAAGTACAGTCCTACCTCTTTAATTTTTTTCCATACTAGGTGGTTGGCTGGTGCCTTTGCCCACCATTGATAACAATAGTCTCCTATTGGGTACAACCAAGTGATTTTCTCTAGTGGTATGGATGCCTTGCCACTTTGATATATTTCCTTATTTTTTTAGGTCACCATCTCTGCTACTTCTCTTCTATTCTAAACCTATCCTCCTAGAATTTTTATTTGTCCTTGCATTTCAACTTTCTGTTGGTGCCATAATATCTTGGATGCCATTGATTCAGGTTTGGACTCAATGTGAACTACATTTTTCTTGGATTTTTGATATATCATATTTTTTAGTTTCTCTCCTAGTTCTTCCCTCTACTGACCTGACAGATTCTACCCTAGATTACTCCCATATATGCCTAGATATCTTATGTGCCTAGTTGATGTCTGTTGTCCTAACTATCAATTTTGTTGTCTAGCCATCTATCATGCTTCCTTAGCCATCTAGCCTTCCATGTAGATGTTAATTCTACTACCATCATTAGCCCACTACCTAGTCATCCACCCTATCGACTAGCCATCAACTATTACATGGTCATCCACTACTATTTTCTAGACATCCACTTCTACCTATCCATCAACCACTGACTGCTAGACATCCACTACTGCTTATCCATAGACCCTATCGGCTAGACATCCACTACAACCTAGCCATCACTGTTGTTGGCTAAATATCCATCTGCTACCCAGTCATCAACTTTGCCATTCATTACACCTATTTTGGTGTCTTCTACGTGATCGCCTTACCTTCCTCCTCTTCTTCCTTTCATATGAGAGTGATGTTGCAAATGAATGGCATCTCCTCCTTTTATAGTTGCTTTGCCAACCCTAAAATTGTTATGCAATTGCCACATCGCAACCACTTTCTTGCATGCACACCACGTCGTCTTGTCTAGATGTCTAGGTTGTTTTTTTGTCTTTTTTTTTTGAATTTTTTATTTTCTTTTTGAATTTTTCTTATTTTTATTTTATTTTTCGAAACTACATGTGATGTCTTCTCTCATCATCAACAAATGAAATTTATGACCAAACCAATACATAGTTCCCATGCATCTGGTGTTTCACTTCGGTGATGATGGCTATTTTATCCAAAACTACTAAAGTCATCATTGCTATAATTGTTTATTTCCTCTATCATCTAACATCTTCGGTGATTATTTTATCGAGGATTTTTTGAATGTGATTACTGCTACTATTTTACAGTGGCTCATGACACAATATGCTAGTCAGGTTGTTCTACTTCTTCTAGATAATATCATATTTTTGGTTGATGGGACTGGTGGTACTGGCCCATCATCTAACATTATTGGTGGCTTGCTAATTTCTTTCCACTACTAGATGTTTTCATTCCATCCATTCTTCTGTAATCATTTCCATATTTGAGCATTATAGATGGGTGGGTACTAGTGTAATTTATTTCATGCTTCCATCATTTTGTAGGATTATTATGCAATCATCCAAGTAGTGAAACCTCCCCTTCTTACGCTTGTTTGTCAAGTTCATTTTGAATGGACTGTTGTTGTCTTTGGTGTCCCCTATTTTGGTGGGGTTGTCGAGATCTTAGACCTCTTCCTAGGCCTCTGCCATTTCCTATAACTGCCCTCTCTTGATCCCTTTGTTCTAAATTAGGATTTCTATCCCAATTTCCTCTTCCATAGACTTGATTACTGTATCCTTAACCTCCTTATGATCAAATCTCCCTAATGTTGGGTTGTCAAACTCCCAGCTACCCGAGATTCAATCGGTCCCTCAGTCATTCCTGATGATATCTTCAGTTCCTATGAGCTTGTTGAGATGGACCTATTGGTCGGTTCTTAGGGTTATGTAGTGATGGGTTGGCTTGGACTAAGTTCTCACATGGTTCTTGCAACCCAATATGAGAACCAGTAAATCTATTGGTAGCTGAAGGGAAATTTCTTCCTCTCAAACTATCGGGATGAAGGTCAACCATACTCCTCCCTTTGTCAGGTGCTCTTAAAATTTCTTGTGGTATTTTGAGAGTACTTAAGTTGCCTCTGCTATGGGCCTCATTTATCAGTTGTGCTCTTGTCTCTGATGGATGGTGTAATTGTGAAGGTGTTAGTTGGTGCAAGATCCTTAGTCTTCTATAAACCCTTATCAGTATTTTTCTCCATCTACTTTCCTCAAAGTGTCATTGCATGGCACAATGAGTTAGGTTTTCTTGATACTTTTCTATGAAAATTGAATCAATGTTGGAGTCATTACCTTCTCCTACCATGTTCATTGGCCATTATAAGGTTTCTTGAACCCGTTGCTATAATATTTTTACTTCCCTTCTATGTTGGTGTAAGTTAAGTGGAGCCATATGATACCTAGCTACCTCCTCCCATTCAGTCAAACGTCTCATGGATCCCACATATGGTGTTCACCATGCATGAGGTGGTGGTAATTCTAGAATCATGTCTTTATTTAATCCTCCATTATACTCATCTTATGGGCTCATTGAAGTATCATCTTCGATTATATGTGCAGTTTATATGAATTTGATACCTGTTTGTCAACTGTGATCTTCATCCCTTTGTCTTCTACAATCTAGATTAGGATTGGCATATGGTATATCAAGAATATGGGGTAGGTTGTCGTTACTACTTGAATCTTACCACAAACTTCTAGTTTTTGGTTTTTCTAGTACTATCTTGATATATTTTCATATAACTGTTGCCATTTCCTCCTTGCTCATATAAATTTTTGTAGTCGATCTTTGTCCTACTTCCCATATCCTAGGTATTTTTGGTGATTCTCTCATCTCTTTATGGTTCACTAACTTTGAGCTTAAGTATTCTTTCGTATTTAGCATGATTTTCAATGTAGGTGAAGAACTCCTAGAGCATGCATCCGTTGTCATTTTCTTTCTCCTATTTTCAATTGGGCTTACAATATCTTCCTGTTCTTCTTTTGCTAAGAAAATTAAATTTCTTTTAGAAGAGTTTCCTATCGCACTTTCTTTGATTTCCCTTAGCTCTAGCTCTACCCATTCTTCTTGATGATCTTTGTGCCTTTAATTTACTCATTTTATGGTTGTGTCCAACTCTTGAATCACCTATTCTCATAATTTATTATTGTACTATCTCAGGGTTTCATATTCTTCCTGCAACATTTGTGTTTCTTGTCCCATTCATTATAGAAGTCTAACTTCTTCCTCATATTCCTCTTCTTCTTACAAAATTTCTTGTAGAGTGAATTTTATCAGGGCTTGGAGTCGGTCTTCCTCACTATTATTTGAGAATCCTCTTTGTTCAATTGCTTGTCCTCCTTCAATCCCAAATAACCAATCTAGGTTATGAGTATCCTCCTCTCAAACAGTGCTACCCTACTTGTTGTTTCTATAAGGTTGTGCACTTGGATATCCTTCTTCCATTCTTATTTTAGAAGTCCTTGTTTGTTCCAAGTTGATCATATTCACCTGAGCATGTGGTTTATATACCTTCAACTTCGATCCATTAATTATCTTGGGGCATAATATTCCATCCAATTTCCTCAATTTTATTATCCCATTCTCGAGTATTTCTTCTACCTGGAAGGGTCCAAGCCATAGGGTTTTTAATTTTCTTGGCTTGATTTCTCTCTTACCATTGTATTTCAATACTAATTCACTAGCCTTGATATCCATCTTCTGAATATGCTTATCATGCTAGAATTTCCTTCTCTTCTATGCGATCTTCGTAGCCCATTATACCATCACTCTCTTATCATCCAATAGTACCAAAGTTGTCAATCACTCTTTCATGATATCTTTGCCATTCAGTTGATTGATTGGTACACGAAATTCCATAGGTACTACTGCCTCCTATCCATACATCAATTGAAAGGGTGTGTGGTTCATGGTGGTCTTGAAAGTGGTTTCTATACACCCATAAAATTGTTGGCAACCATTCCTCCTAGTTGGCTTCTTCTACTTTGCATGTTTTATACATGATTGAAACTATGATTTTATTCGTCACCTCTTCCTACCCATTTGCTCTAGGGTAATACGAACTTGATAAGGAGTGAAAAATCCATAATTCTTCTATCAAGTTCTAGAAAATTAGATTCACAAAATGGCCTTCTCTATCACTTATCAATTGTAGAGGTATCCTGAACCTTGTAATTACTTGTTCATACAAAAAGTGGACCATGCTTTTTGCCGAGTTGTCCAATAAATGCCTTGCTTCTACCCATTTTGTGATATATTCTATGGCAACTATGATGTATTAGCATTTCCTCCTTCAAATTGTTTTTAGAGGACCTACAAAATCTAACCCCAAAATTTTAAATATTTCTTGAGGTTGGGATGGGTGTAATGTCATGAAGTCTCTCTTAAATGGTTTTCCCATTCTCTGATAGGTATCACATGCTGCTACAAAGTTATTTACATCATGAAAGAGGGTGGGCCACCATAGACCTACCAATAGTAGTTTCTTTGTTGTCGCATCTGGTCCCATGTGTCCTCTCACCAATTCCTCATGTATCTCCTTTAGGGTATATTGTACTTCATCCTCCATTATGCATCTTCTCAATATGTGGTCCTACCCCATATTGTAAATAAATCCTACAATCAAGGTGAAGGGTGTTGATTTCATAATCACTTTTCTTTGTTCGACTATCATTAATTCCTTTGGAAACTCTCCTATCGACAAATATTCCTCTATATTATTGTACCATCTTGGTATTGCACTAATTATAAACAACTGAGCATCGAGAAATTCATCTGGTATTCCTCCCTCTACAGGTTCTCTAGAGTAAATCCTTAACAATTGATCTACTATTACGTGTTTCTTTCCTGGTCTTACTACCAATCTAAACATGAACTCCTACAAGGTGACGGGCCATCAACTCACTCATCCATAGATTTTTGGTTTGTTGATTAAGTACAACAGAGCCTAATGATCCACATAGAAAGTAAAGGGATTAGCCAATAAATAGTGTCTATATTTTTGTATCACATACACCATTCCTAGTGCCTCCTGATCTGTTGTGCTATAATTATTTTTAGCTCTTGATAATAGTCGACTTGCAAAGTATATGGTCTAATCCAATCCATATCGACCTTATTATGCTAATGTGCATCCAATGGCAAAATTTGAGGCATCCACATGCACATGGAATTTTTTCTCCCAGTCTAGGTAAACCAGGATAGGTGCTTTTACCAAGTGTCCTTTCAATCCCTCAAATACTCCCTGGTGTTCCTCTATCCATTTTAATGGAATACCCTTTTGTGTAAGTGCATCTAGTGGATGAGATGTCAATGCATAATTTCAGATAAATCTCCTGTAATATTTGAATGTTCCAAAAAAGGTCTTAACCAAGCTCACATCATGTGGCTCTTCCATCAACAATACTACCTATATTTTATCTGAGTCAAGCTTTAACACCTCTTGGCATACTATATGCCCCAGAAGCTTCCCGTATGGTAATAATAAGATGTATTTATTTGAATTTAGTGATATATGTGCTTTCCTACACAACCCCATACATTCCTCTAATGCCTTTAAATGTTCTTGCATCTTGTCGTATAATGACCAAACATCTAGGAAATATTTGAAGTTTCCTATGGATATCTTATCAAAAATGTACAAAATAATCCTTTGGGTGCATTACACAATCCAAAGGGCATGCGGTTATAAGCATATATCCCATTTTCTACTACAAAAGTGGTCTTCAACTTGTCCTCTTCCGCTATGCTAATCTGGTTATAACCCGAGAATCCATCCAAGAATGAATATATCTCATGGTCGACTACCTCTTCTAGTATGGAGTCTGTGAATGGGATCAAGAAGGGATCTTTTATAGTTACGACATTCAAACTCCTAAAATCCACATAGATTCAAATTTTATCTACTTATCGTTTTAGAGTGATCATGATTGGTGAGATCCACTAGCTTGTCGTAACTTTGAATATAATGCCTGCATACATATTTTTTATTTTGGCATTCACCCTCATTGCATATTTGGGATTCATTCTGTAAGATCGCATTCTCACAGGTTATGCACCTTTTATGAAAGGAATCTTATGTACATAAAGTTTGAGTGGTACTCCCTTCAAATATTTAGATGTCCAAGCAAAAACATCCTTATTGTCTAAAAAAATCTTGAATGTTGCTACTTTTAGGACTAGATACGAATCATCTTTGCATTTGATCATATTTTCCTCACCATTTTCTCCCAAGTTTACTTGAATTATTTTTGGACCTTCATATTTGATAGATTCAGGATCATTTGTTGCTTTTAGTGCAGCAATGGGGTGAGTTGGTTTATCCTCAATAACCGCCTCCCCCATTGTAAATTCTACAAAATTCTTGGAAAATATCCACTTCTCTCTTTCCTTGTCCTTCTCTACTACTGTTTGTATTTTACTTCTAGTTTCTGCATCTCATCCTTTTGGATCTCCTTTTTTGCATCTATGCAAAAGCATTGGGGAAAGAATATCTCATAATATTACAAATGTCAATGTAGAAATCCTTTTTCTTGGTCATACTCATCTTCCATGCAGTCGTCAAGGTGCAACACTCCCTCCTCATCTGGTTTATACCTTGTATCACCATCCAATAAAGAGGATCCCAAATCATCTAAAGTTGTTATGTCTTGACTTACTATCTAATTATTTAGATTAATTATGTATTTGTGCTACCCTTGCTTGAAGGATAGTTGTTCTTTCTCCCAATTGTGGTTGAATTTTGCTGATCTCAACCATCCTTGTCCTAGTAGTGCATTATATAGGAATTTATGCATAGTAATAATAACAAAATCCAATACAAATGCTTTACTATGTGTACTTTATGATTCTTCAAGATGCCTATTGTTTCTATGCCATATTGATCAGTACCGTATAACTTGAAATTTGGATATTCTAAGGCGGGTTGCCCAATTATCCACCATGTGTTATTTGGCATCACATTCACACTAGACCCTCCATCCACAATCACTTGATTCATTCTATGGTCTAAAACATCCATCTAGAATATAGTTGGCCTCTTCCCTGCTTTAATCATCAAGATTGTTATATCGATAAATTGTTCTTGCTTAATAGTTGCTACCTCTCAAGTTTCATCCTTCTTCTTGATGACTTCCTCGATCGTAGCATACAACTCAGGTACTATGCTAAACAAACTGGTGACCTTCATTTCCACCTTCATGTTTAGTACCTTTGTTACCAAGCCTTCTTCTGATGCCTTCTTGGTGATCTTTGATATCTTTAGTACTTTCTCTAGAACTAGTTGATCCTTTTTCTCCTTTGCTAGCTCTATGCTAATTAGTTCTTGGGCTTCCTACCATCGTTCTCTCTCCTTGGTAATATTTGGATACTATTCTATTTTCTTGGTTTGTACTCTTGTTACAACTAAGACTTCATTATCTACTTTTATCACCTCTTCAATGCCAATGAGGTTGATATTATGAGTTCCACTGGTACTTGTCTTCTACGAACAATTTGCTTTCTTGTGGTTTCCCAGACCACATCATTTACATATTTTGGTGGTATTGTTACCTACATTCTAGGGTTTGGAACAATTCTTCGTAAACTAGCCCCATTCCTAGCAATTTTGATATTGAATAATCGATCGACCATTATAGTCGTATTGTAGTCTAGCCGCATTGTCTTCCTCCTCGATGAATATTCCTATATCATCCACTGGCTCCTTGTCCATTCCTTTTCATATTTGGCTGCTCTTCTTGTTGTATAGCCAATGTTTGATATCTCTTGCTTTTCAGATTGAATGGACAATCGACCATCGAATGTCCAACTATCTCACAGATGTTACAATATGCTTTCTTTGGAGAGTTTACATTTGAATGTCCTTTTATCTTATAGTTTGAGCACAAAATATATTTCCAATCCTTATAGCCTTCTCCTTTCACTTCCTTTAGATTTTTTTCAAATTCTCTTTGAAAGGTGTGAATTGTACTCTAAACTTTATCTTTTTCTTCATTGTCCAAATAATTGTTATGTTTTAAGTAACATTTGATACCTGCGGTTGTTTGTTTATCTTCACTTTTAAATTTTTTAGCCTTCTCCAGTGCTTTTGCATATGTTGAGGATGGTACTACCTTCATTTTCTTCTTGAATTTTGATAGTAACCCATCCAAAAATCATCACTTTATCATACCATTAGCAGGTGTTATATCCATTTTATCTATCCATTATTTCAATCTTCTATTATAGTTTTTGACATCCTCGTCCTATTTTTGCTTAGTGATGCATATTTCTATGATGACGTTAGTGTCATCCCACAATGGTCAAAATTCTTCTATGAATGTAGTCTTCAAATCCTCCCATTGTGTAAATGTTTGTATGCTTTGTTTTTTCAAGTACCAGTCTATCACCATGCCTCACAATATGGCTGGAAATAGTTGCAATCATTATGTGTCTTGTATGACCCCAATTTCTCCCTAAATGGTAATGCAAGTTCCCACATGCCTATATGGGTCCTCCTTTCCTTCAACTAAAAAAAGTGGGTATTTTTTCTATATTTTTCAATTGATTGGATTTGCCACCATAGTATCTATTTTGTTGTTCATATTTCCTGGTGTTGGTAGTTGTGGAGTTCGATTCGATTGTCTATATACCATTGGTGGTGCAAAATTATACTCAAATAACCTTCTACCTTACTCTAATTAGTCTCTACTTCATGACCTTATTTGTGAATATAAAAAATATGGCTCTGGTATTCCTCCCTATGAACCTCTACGTAGGTGCCCTGATATAAGGTTCTTTCCTTCAGTATCCTCTGGCCAACCCTCCCTCACTAGTTTTGGTGTTTTCATCCATTTATCAATGATGGGATATTCCTCAACTATTTGTTCTCATTCATTTTTTGTAGTCACTAATAATGTTTCAATGCTCGAATTATCCTCATCTTCTAGGTTCTATACTCTCTCCACTTTTGGGTGAGAGAATTGTATTGCCTTTTGTGTCTTTAAGTTCACTAGTTGTGAGCTTCTTCTTACTAGTATTTTATTTTTTCTTTGTGACCTAAAATAAATCATTCACCTATTCTTCTTGTCACTTGCATATTTATACTATGATTTTAATTAGGTAATGATACCAAATGTAGATAAGGGTGAATACATTCTTGAAATAGGGGTGATGACAATTGGAACAGTAAGTTTCCAGGTAGATGTTCCTATGGACTGGTTATTAGCTATTTAGCTATCATGGGTAGAAACCTAAGACTAGACATCATAGGACTAGACATTACAAGTCTAGATGTTAAGGTGGCTGAGTTAGATGTCACAAGTCTAGACGTTAAGGTGTTTGGGTTAGACGTCAAGGTGGCTGAGTTAGACATCACATGTCTATATGTCAAGGTGTTTGATTTATATGGCTAGCTATATGATAGTTGCATAGACATCAAGGGCTAGATGTCTATAGCCCTATAGCATCTACTCCTTGTACCTACGATAAAAATCATTAGTTATCATATTTTTTGTAACAATCGATATTCAATGCTTATCGTTATGGAAAATCTACAACTCACAGTTAGTGCAATACAACTTGCAATCACTAGAACATGCACAAGATCACCAAACACATAGAATATTTAATATGCACAAGAGCATTGGAATTATATCATAATGATCATGATATACAATGTTTGAAGAGGGGGTATAAATAGGAAGGTGAAGTAGTTTCTCTAGCTACTTCACTCTCAACTATCCCAATTGTCTTGCCTTAACCTTTGCTAACTAATCCTCGTGTTAGATGTCTAACAACTAGACATCTAGCCATAGACGTCTAACTAGGCATCTAACACACTAATTAACCTATTTAAAATGATGACTATTTTTGTCATATTGTGCCTTATGCGTTTACAATCAAGTCTTCTTTCTCATTAGCTGATTTTATAAACATCCAATGTAACATATACATTTCAAAATTGCTATGTATAATCAAAATTTGTGGACAACATTATTCTAGCCATTTATAGGGTTTTTTATTTCTTAAAACTACTATCTACATAAATTTATTCAATCATATGAAGATAATTTAAGTTTCCTCCATAAGGAAACCAGTTCTATTGGTTACATGTCATAAAAAATAGATTGTGCCAATGAGAAAATGTTTGTATTTTCTATGAGATATGGCATTAGAATAGATATTTACTTATTATATGATAAATAAAGGAGAACTACCACCATTTTAAAGGTCATATGTAATGCAATAAGGCCATATAATAATTATGTTAGTCATAGAGGTCATCTAAAGAACTAAAAATTATTTTTCTTTAAAATAACATGATGAAAAATTCAAAGGTCATCGATTGTACCATGTTGCATTAAATTTTTAATGTGTGCATGTATACTATCTAAAAGAGATCTAGAATCCAATTCGGTATTCATTTTATTATATGGGGCTACTAACAAAGTGGTGAGCGCTAGAAATACTCTCAAGAGTGTAAGGGGAGAAATCTAATAGAAGGTTGTCCCAACGAAAAAAATTGTAAACTAGCAAAAGAGAGATTCAATGCTACAACCAAACTCATATTCAATAAGCAATGGTGTACTCCTAAAAATATAGCCAAGGATATTCTATAAAATAATAGACTATTAACAAAATGCTATTAATTTTTAGACAAGTTGGAGAACAAAATGAGCAAAAGTAAGAAAAATATGGCTCACATTAGACAACTTGACTTTCTTGATTACTTGGGAGAGGATCACCAATATATTGGAGAAGTATCATTGAGAGCCTACTTAGACTAGATCATGGAAGATGAGTTAAAAATATAATAATGGTCTAAGCCATTCCAACATGGCTAGGTAGTTCAGTTGATCAAAAACCTAGTGGAAATCAAAGATGTTATAACAAAAGTTGATAATGGATGGCTAAGTCATATTATGAGAGGCTAACAGGTTTACAATGCATACATTAAAACATTTTGGTAGTATCAATAATCCCATATAAAATATGGGAAGAAGCCTCTAATGCTCTAAATGATATCATTCAACTACTCAATGAGGAAGATATTACTGAGGCTGATGTAAGTGAAGAAGTGAGTGAGGAATATGAATCTGAGGAGGACCAAATAGAAGAAGAAGAAGAATAAGAGGAATATTTTTAGGATATCGATCAAGAAAAATCTAACATAGAAGTGATTCATATCAAAGATGAGAATATTGCATATGAAAAATAAGAAGAACAATAGGTTTAATGATAGAGACCTTAGAAATACATAAGTTTTATGAAGAACTACAGACTAACAGGTGTTAGAGAACCCAAAAATCATAATAGTGTATGTGTTTTCATATGGATGGAGCTATGAAAGGGTGAAATCCATATTTTATTGAGCCTATAAAGAAGTTATCTTATGTGTAGGATGTTGACAGTCATAAATAAGTAGTTTTTGAGTCATAACACTGCAAAAAGATATGTAGACAAGCCTTGAAGAGAAATCCATGGTGGTTACAACATCAACTTTTACCTCTTGTCTTATTTCTATGTGAATGGTTATCCTTCTATTATCCTCAAATTATCAAGAGGGTGATGGTCACAAGGAAATAATGCTATGAGACTTTGTTCTGAAAAGAAACTAGCTAGAGCCTAATAAACTCCTCTTGATCCTTACATTCATCCTTTGTTATTCTCCCTTTGCTTCTATCATTTCATCCATTTTATTCCATCTATTATCTTGTTCACTTCATTTCATTTCACTTTCATCCATCATCCCATTTATTTTTGACTCCATAATCCCAATAGACAAGGCTCTGAGTTCTTAAAATCTTGCATTCATACTTTGTTATTCTCCCTTTGCTTCTATCATTTCATCCATTTTATTCCATCTATTATCTTGTTCACTTTATTTCATTTCACTTTCATCCATCATCCCATTTATTTTTGACTCCATAATCCCAATATACAAGGCTCTAAGTTCTTAAAATCTTGCAATAAATATTCTCTAGGAGGCACCAATAATATAGGACCAAAATTGGCTACATCCCAACTTATCATAGAAAGTAAGCAAGGATCCATTGGTTTTCCTATTTTTGTTGGAAAAAGCAAAAGCCCTCCCCTCATTCATTCAAGTAATGGATGTTGTAATCATACAGGTTGATGGATTGATAGAGAGAATTGGTACGTGTGAGATTTGATGCATAAGTACTTATGGCATGATGTAGTCCAGTCTTGTGTGCAACCATGAAGAGTATTCTACATAGGGTTTGTAGGCCATAGATTGTAATGCTAAAATTGTATTGTTGTAACCATATATGCCATTGTTAATATAAATCTATCTCTTTATGTATCATTTTCTATTATTGTTGTTGCTATTGTTATTGCAGGTTTTGTGTGTTGTTATTGCTCATGAATACAAATTTGTAAAATTATTTAAGTAGAGATGGAATTGCGTGTAAGCATGTTAAATTTAATTTCTACAAAATTTTAAGAAATATTTATGTTATATTAAATGCTTTAATATTTCTTAGTTGTAGTAAAGAAATTTAAAGTTAAAGAAAGCTTTATGTTAGATTAAATGCTTTAATATTTTTTAGTTGTGGTAATAAAGAAAGTTTTATGATAGATTAAATGCTTTAATATTTTTTAGTTGTGGTCAAGAAAGTTAAAGTTAAAGAAATATTTATGTTATATTAAATGCTTTAATATTTCTTAGCTATGGTAAAGAAATTTAAAGTTATAGAAAGCTTTATATTGGATTCTTTGATCTTTCCTAGTTGTGGTAAAGAAAGATAAAGTTAAAAAAAGCTTTATGTTAAATTAAGTGATTTAATCTTTCTTAGTTGTGGTAATGAAAGTGAAAGTTATAGATATCTTGATTTTTTTATATTATTCAATTCATTATAAGGAAAGTAGAAAAGATAGATGAGACGTTTTTCGCAGGACTGCCCAAACTGCCGAACTCGTTTCGGCCATATCTCACTCATCCGGACTCGGATTGAGCTGAAATTTTGAGGGTAGATGCCTAAAAAACCCTAGAACGTCTCCACCAATTTTCATATCATTTGGAGCAACACAGATCCTAGCACATCCCTATGTGTGAACGACATATTTGGCAAGTGACTATGCGAGGGTTTCATCTGGGTTGAGTGCAAGCAGCTCCGGAGGTTGGTTTTAGGGCCTTCGGGCCCTAGAGGCCAATATTTTTGTGGTTTATGCTCAATATTTTAGCAGGAAATGTTGCAGGGGATACAATATGGGTTAGAAATTTATCTTTCAACAGATCATACTGTGAACTTGAGTGACAACGGCTTCCAATTTGCTACACAAAATAAAAGTGAAAACCATACCTTTCCACGATGTCTAGGGCAAGGATTAAAGAGATCACGAAACAAGTTTCAAGTAGTTGATCAAAAAATGGCTCATATCTCAAGTGAATCTAGTGCTAAGGTGCACCCACAAAATAATTCTCTTGTGAAAACCCCTATCAAGGGTAAGAATTTTGAAGACTCAGTCCCAAAAATGAATTTTAGGGATGCCCTTCATGGTGGACAGCCTCAGCCCAATGCTAATATCAATATTAGGGCTTCCCATAAACCTCTAAGATTGATCCCAGGAAAATGGAGTCAGGATGTCTTAAAGCAGCTGATGGAACTCCTATTGTTAAGCTTGATATGGGTAACATTCAGACTGGCATTGAAGATTTGGAAAAAGAGGACTAATTTGTCGATTCGTGGGTTTTCGTCCGAGTCTATCTGCTTTCAAAGTCTGGGCTACAAAAAGCTGGAAAACTAAAGGTGAGTTACAAATCTCTATTTATCCAAATGGTTATTTTCTTGTTTTATTTTCTAATAATGAAGATAGAGAGAAACTTTTCAAGGGGGTCCTTGGTTTTTTGGAAGGGCAGGGCTTTTCATGAAGCCCTGGCATACTAAATTTAAATTCGAAGAAGAGATGCCTTCTATAGCTCCCATGTGGGTTAGACTCTTTGGCCTCCCTATTGAATTTTGGAATCCTACTATTTTTTCTTCAATTGGAAACTCTTTAGGAACTTTTATGATGAATTTTGATTGTACTCAAAATTTTGAACATATTATTTATGCTCGGATTTGTGTTTTAATGGATTTTGACAAACCCCTACCTAAAAATATCACATTACAATTTGGGGAAGACACTTGGGAGCAAGTAGTGGACTATGAGAACATTCCTTTTCATTGTAGAATTTGCCATGAATATGGTCATTTGGCCAGTGCTTGCCCAAATAAAATTCCTGATCAAAAGAAAGAAGATATAAACTCAACGAGGTTTCCAAATACCTAAGAAGAAGAACACTCAGAAAAAACCAGTTATGAAGGATCAATCAAAGTCATCTCGCTAATATGTTTGAAATCCTTTCCACAAATGATGTCCCAAGTGAGGAAGAGGAAATAATGGAAACTGAAATCTTAGAAACACAATTTAAATATGAAGGGAAGAACTCCAGACAAACCAAAAAATCAAAGGTTTTCAACGAAAAAAAAAGGAGAAAATTTACACAAGAAAAACAATATTTCAAATGTCAAAACTTCAAATAATGCAGGTCCCAATATAGACTCCATTGAACCATCTAGTAAAATTTTGGTTGTGTACGAGCATTCTTCAAGGTTAGAAGCCATCTCAGATTCAATTGGAATAAGTCAAGAAACAGGGAAAAAAAATTGAAGATGGATTCTAATAAAAAAGTAGGTCGCAAGACCAATCAATATCATATGGTAAAAGAAGGTGAAAAGCTTGTAGAGGAAGGTAATATTAATGCCCTTCCCAAATTTTTTAGCCCTGGTATTAATGAAGATCATCACTTGGAATATTAGAGGACTCAAAGGGAGTCTTTCAAAACAAAATGAAATTAGAAGAATGATTCAGGTAAATCATCCACATCTTGTTTTCCTTCAAGAAACAAAGATGTCAATGGAGGATATGGACTTAATTGCCAGGAAAATTTGGCCAGCTAGAAAAGTGGTTTCCCTCAGTTCCCAAGGGACTTCGGGTGGCATTGCTTGTCTTTGGGATCCAAAAGAGGTAGTTATTCACCATATGGTTGGCAGTTGGGGTTTGTTGGCTATAGCTATTCAAAGTAGACATTCCAACCAGATTATGCTCTGCATTACTATTTATGCTCCGACTTCTTTGGAGGAAAAAAGAAGACAGTGGAAGGATATTACTCATATTATCTCTCATTTTCCTAAAGCTTGGATCTTGATCGGAGGATATTTCAATACCATCCTCTCTCTGGATGAGAAAAGGGGGGGAAATAGAAATTTGGACAAAAGCATTGACCTCATGAGCGAATATATTGCAAACCTCCATCTTGTGGATATCCAACCAGATAATGGCCTTATGACTTGGTCTAATAGAAGGCAAGGCTTAGCTTGTATAATGGAGAGATTGGATAGGTTTTTGCTCTCTGAAAATTTCTTAATCCATGGTCACATTCCTAAAGTGAAGACTCTTAATAATGTTGGTTCGGATCATTGGCGAGTCATGGTGGAAATGTGGAAAACCAATGTGAGTTTCTCTCCTTTTCATTTTCAATTAATGTGGCTTAGAGACATTTCCTTCAGACCTCATGTGCAACAATGGTGGAAGGAAGGTAAACCTAGGCATGGGACTAAGATGTTATGTTTTGCCAAAATACTGCAATACATTAAATCCAAAATCAAGACTTGGAACTGGAAAGAGTTTGGGGATGTTCATAAAAAAAACATGAAGTTATTGCTCATCTTGAAAATTTGAATAAGAAAATCCATTTAGATGGCCTCACAGAGAAGAGAAGTGCGAGATGAAATTAAACTCACAACTCGGTTAGAGGAATGGGAAAAAAGAGAAGAAATCTTATGGAAGCAAAAATCTAGAATTCAATGGCTCAAAGAAGGAGATCGAAACACAAATTTCTTCCACAAATCTCTTCTAGCTCGAAGATCTCACAACTTTATTTCTTCCTTAAAATCAGATTCTGGAGATGTTGTTTATACTTGGGATGGCATGAACTCTATTGTTGTTGATTACTTTTCCAATATTTTTGTTGCTACTCCCCTTGACTCAACTTCACAATATAATGTTCTTCAAGCAATCCCTTCTCTTATCACTTTTGAGGAGAACTCTATTTTGACTGCTCTCGTTACTATCAATGAGCTTCAACAAGTAGTTTTTAAAATGCAAAAATGGAAAACCCCAGGTCCTGATGGTTTTCCTATTGAGTTCTACCAAGAGGTATGGGATATCCTTCATGTTGATTTATTAGAGGTGGTGGAAGAAGCCAGGAAAGCCAAAGAAATTTTGAAGGTTATCAATAAAACTTATATTACTCTTGTTCCAAAAGCTCAAGAGGTTGATCATATCTCGGCTTTTAGACCTATTGCTTTATGTAATGTTCTTCTCAAAATCATTACTAAAATCATGGCAAAAAGGTTGAAGCCTCTTTTGCATAAGATTATTTCCCCAGAGCAAGGGGGTTATGTGGAAGGACGTCAAATAGTAGATGAGATAGTTCTTGCTCAGGAAGCCATCCATTCCATGGATATGCAAAATTCTCCTTCCATGTTCATTCGGTTAGACTTATCCAAAGCTTATGACAGAGTGGATTGGCACTTCCTTATCAAAGTTTTGAGGCAATTTGGTTTCTCTAAGGATTGGATGGATTGGATTATGGGATGTATCTCTTCAGTTTCCTACTTAGTTCTTATCAATGGTAGGCCTTCTCAGTATTTCCCAACTTCCAGAGGTATTAGGCAAGGTGACCCGCTATCCCCTTATTTATTCATCATTCTTGTTGAATGCTTGGGTAGGACTATAACCAAAAATAGGGAAAACAAAACCCTTGAGGGAGTTACCATTGCTCATGGAGCTAGACCTATCTCTCATCTTCAATTTGTGGATGACTCTACTCTTTTAGGTAAAGCTACAGTTAAGGAAGCTTCTAATATTAAGCAAATCATTAGCTATTTTTCTAAGGCTATCGGGCAGTTGATCAATGAAGACAAATCTAAAGTTATTTTCTTTCACTGCTCTGCTAGATAGGAATCCATGGTCTTGGATAAACTAAGATATAAGAAGACCTCTCTTCCAATCACTTATTTAGGTATTCCCATAAATATTCAAAGGCAAAAAAATAAAGATTGGAATTGGTTGTTGGACAAAGTCAAGAAGAAAATTGGAAAGTGGACCAACAAGTGGCTTTCTTACGGGGGTAGAATCACCTTGGTAAAATCAGTCCTTCAAGCTATTCCTATTTATGTTTCTTCCGTTTTGAATATCCCAAAGGTTTTTCTTCGAGAATTGGATCAAATCAGTCATCGTTTCCTTTGGAGTGGTACTAAGGAGAAAAGAAAATGGGCCTTGGTGAAATGGGATACTTTATGTCTTCCTAAGAGTGAAGTGGGTTTAGGATTATGGTCTTCAATTAATAACAACAAAGCTTTAGCTGCTAAATTATATTGGAGGATGTTGCATAACCCCAATGCTCTTTGGGCCAATAATCTCCGTGCTAAATATGTTGAGAACAAAAGTCCTGAAGACCTTGTTCGCTATCAACTTCCTACCAAAGGTTCTCCCATTTTAGCGAGTTCTTAATACTGGTGAGGATTTGATAAAGAAAAAATTATTTTGGATCATTCATAATGGTCAACATGCAAATTTTTGGACAGATTCTTGGGATGGTCACAAGCCTTTGATAACTCAGTTTCCCGATTGGAGGCCTTGGATGGAGGAGCTTCACCGAGCTAATTGGATAAAGGTGGCTAATTACTATCGGTACCATATTGGTAATTCAAAGGTTGGTAGATATTGGATCCCTATTGAGGACTGGCCTATTCAAATCCCAGAAAGGCAAAGACAAGATATCCAAGGCATCCTTCATATGAGATCCCTCTCTTGGTCCCATGAAAAATATTGTTTTGGATGGAACAACACTACTAAGGGTGAGTATTCAGTTGCTCAAGGTTATTTGACCTTATGCCATAATAATCCCAACCATTCTTCTGACATATTTTCTCGATTGTGGGCTCAAAATATCTAGCCTAAGGTGAGGTTCTTTAATTGGCTTTTATTGCATCGTAGGGTGCTTATTGGTGAGCAACTTATGAAGCGTGGTTTTCATGGCCCTTTTAGATGTGAAATGTGTGAAGAGAATGTAGAAAATATCAACCATATTTTTATTGAGTGTACTTTAGCCTCTGAGCTATGGAGGAGAATGGCCACTTTACTTGGCTTATAGTGGTCCAATTTTTTTACTTTTGAACAGACTTTGGAGGGATTGGCCTAATCAAGAGGGTGTTGATCATTTTATTAGGCGGTTAGTTTGGATGGGTTCTACCATTCTTCTTTGGAATATTTGGAATGAAAGGAACAACCGAATTTTTAATCAAGATAGGAAGGATATTCACTATATTTGGCAAAATACCATAGCCAACTTAGTTGAATCAGTCCATCATCTCCTTAATCACCCCCAAAACTCCCACCAAATATGGGATCAAGTGATGCAAATATTGAAGATTAAACCTTCTAAGGGCAACCAACTTAAAGGGAATGTGAGTATTAGTAAGATGGATAGGAATAGAAATTGGCAACCTCCTCCTAAGGATTTTGGAAAAGTCAATACTGATGGAGCCTCTAGAGGGAACCCTGGAAAAGCCTGTGTGGGAGGAATTGGTAGACTTTCAGATGGCTCCCTGGTTTTTACTTTTCCTGAGAATTTGGGTATTCTTTCCAATAACCTTGCTGAGGGGTATGGTATCCTCAGAGGCCTTCAGGAGGCTACTAAGGTTGGATGGGAAAAGGTGTTAGTTGAGTCTGACTCTCAACTTATGATTAATCTCTTGAAGAATCCTTCTAAGAATCATAAGGTGGATTGGAGAATAAAAAGAATTATTGAGAAGATTCGGTTAATCCAGATGGGATTTTTGAAAGTTGATTACAATCATGTGGTCGGAGATCAAAACAAGAGTGTTGATGCTTTAGCTAATTGGGCTTTGGACAAAGGTGATCTTACTTGTTATGGCCACCCTCCTATATGGTGGGCTTCTCAAATTAGGGAAGCTCTTCTTTCTATCATTTCTTTGGATGGCTCCGAGTTCTGAAGGTACCTAGTTTCTTCTTGTTTTTTTTTTTTGCTTCTCTTTGGTTCATTCAGGTTTTTTTAGTTCCCTAGCTCATTCTATTCTTTATTTTGTTTCCTCTATTGATTCTTGCCTTAATAGTCTTCTGGTCTAGATAGGTCATTGTTTTGTTCATTTTTTGTTTTTCTTTTTTAGTTTTTTAAGGTGGGTGGGTTTTTTATTTTGTTTTTTTTTTGTTTGTTTTTTGTTGTTCTTGTGTTTTTGTTGTTTTTTTTTTTTTTTTATGTTTTTTGTTATTGTTCTTGTGTTTTTTTCGTTCTTGTTCTTGGGTTTCTCTTTGTTTGTGTTATTTCGTGTTTTTATGTGTGAGTGTTTTCTATGTTTTTTGTTTTTGTTTATTGTCTGTTGTTGGTTGTTTTTTATTTTTATTTTTATTTTATTTTTTAATTTTTTAGGTTTTGGTTGTGTTTATTTTTCATGTTTTTTTTGGGTTATGTCTTTGTAGTGTTATGTTGTTTTTGTCTTGTTTGTGTTTTGTTATGTGGTTCTTGTGTTTTTCTATGTGGTTTGTGTTGTGGTTTCTTTTATCTTATTGTGCGTGTTTGGTTGTGCTTTTGTTTTTGACACACTCAAGGAGCATGTTTTTTATTTTATTTTATTATTTTTGTTGTTATTTACTTATTTTTAAATTGGTTTTGTGTGTTTGTTTGCTCCTTGAGTATGTCAAAGGTGGTAGGCCAGGTCCGAGTCCTAGGCGTTTTTGGTGGAATGGATACCCCTGCCTCCTTGGGTCTTACCCGAAAGTGGCATCCCTTTTGGGATGTTTTCCACAAATAAAAAAAAAAAGTTATAGATATCTTTATGTTAGATTAAGTGCTTTAATATTTCTTAGTTGTGGTAAATAAAGTTAAAGTTAAAGAAATATTTATGTTAGAATAAGTTGCTTTAATCCTTTCTTTAGTTGTTGTATAGAAAGTTAAAGTTAAAATATGTTCTATGTTAGAAACTATTATAATGATTCTTGAGATATATGTAGATAAAGGGATCATTATAAAGAGAAGTATGGGATTATCTTGTAATACTTTTAAATTTTGATTACGGTATTCTATGAGAAATGGATGTAATGATTTTCAGACTCTTGTGAGTTAGATAATCATTATAAAGAGGAGTATGAGATTCTATTGTATTGATTTGATTGTTTGATATCAATTTTATGGATTAATGCAGGTTGGTTTTGAAATAGAAACTGCTAAATGATTCTTGAGACTTGTGATAGTTAAGGAATCAATGGATTAATGCATGTTGGTTTTGAAAGAGAAATTGCTAAATTATTCTTGAGACTTGTGATAGTTAAGGAATCAATGGATTAATGCATGTTGGTTTTGAAAGAGAAACTACTATTTTATTCTTGAGACTTGTGATAGTTAAGGAATCAATGGATTAATGCATGTTGGTTTTGAAATAGAAACTATTATAATTATTTCTAAGATCTATGTAGATTAAGGGATAATTATAAATAGAAGTATGAGATTCTATTGTATTGATGTTGGATTGAAAAAAGAAACTATTATAATGATTCCTAAGACTTTTGTAGGTTAAGGGATCATTATAAAAAGAAAAGAAGGATTATCTTCTTATAGCTTGTTTATGTTATATGCATGGTTGTTTGCATAGTAGAGCAAGGCATGTTTTAAGTTGCATTGCATAAAGAGTTGTTCTAATCCCTAAGTATACCTCATAAATCTATGGGTGGTCTCCCAATTATTAAGATATTTTCTAGCTTGTGGTTGGTTCGAGGAATGATTGGAATAGCTTCATAGAACTTCAAATTTTTAGAAGTTCACAAAATTAAAGGCTTTGTAATGATTGATTTGATCAATAAGTTTTGTATATTTTATTATTGTACAAACTAAAATATTATGTTGTTTAATGACAACTTGGGTTTTTGTACTTTATGTGATTTTGAGTAATCTCTTTGGATAGTTATTATTACATTATTTTAACTATGAAAAATACAAATAATATCAGGGATATAGATTATATTATCTATGCATTTATATTGATAGAAATTAATTGAATCAAGCTCTTGATTTATGCATAGTTGGATTATGGTTAAGAGAAATCTTTGTTACGCATTCCAAATTTTATGGATTATGTACTGGTTTTTGTTATGCTAAGTGCATTGTTTAAATTTATGGTAAATATTATAATGTTTATCTATCCTTGAGGTGGGTAGGATCTTCCTCTTGTAAACCATAAAATCTAATCCTGGGAGGAGTTGCTAGTATGAATAACAAGGTGAACATGACTCCTAGGAGTTGTGAGAATGCAATAGTTAGGATCTCATGAAGGTATAAGAAGTTATGTGTATACAATAGATAAGGTACTTGTGAGTAGTCATGCCTTGATCGAGTACGATCAGGTGTGTGGAAAAACCTATTCACAAGATAGTAGAGGTGACTCCTTAATCAAGTAGGATTCAAAGATCATATTATTTGTTGTTAAAATGGAAATAACCTTAGTTAACCCATGGAGGCATGGTAACTAAGCACCATGAATCTACGTTGAATAACATTTCTAGGAGGAGCTAGAGTCAGGTTAGGGAATTGACATCCCCCTTAAGTGTTATGAGCCTTAAAGGGTAATCCCTACATCATGGTCACATGGTCCTATATTGAGGATGGTTTAGGAAAGGTGGAGGGGACCACTTATTGGCATCCTTCTAAACATATAGGTCTAGTAAGGTGAACCCCAAAAAATATAAGAGTTGACCACTTTTGTTCAATGAGTGTAATCTGTAGTGACTTGGACCTTATTTGTGGTGAAGCCTTACATGTTGAGATAAATAAAAGCAAGGGTTCTTCCTTATGACCCCTTGTGGTGGGTGATATTTAAAAAAAAAAAATAGGTTGGTAGATTTGGGTTGTTACATTCAAATTTATCACATATGTATGTTGGTCTTTCTTAAATGTCAAGTGAACCTTCTCTTAATTATGGTTTACTTTTGCAATGCATAGCTACCCATGAGGAGTTTATTGTATGGGAGGAGAATCTTATTGAATATTATTCACCTAAATGGGATGACTACAACACATCATAGGCTATATTTTTAGTAGCAATCACTATAAATTCAATGTTAAACATTTTATCAACAATTGTTATTTTCTACGTACTTAATAATTTATCTCTATTTCATATTAGTCTGTGCCATACAACCAAAATTTGGAAGACCACAAAAATGGATTCCCAAAATGCTTCCACATTTTTTCAAACAAAACATTCACACTTTAACCTCCATCCACAATCACTTGCATCAACTTGGGATTTAGCAACTCAATGTGGATTAGTGTTGGTTTCTTCTTGGCATCTATCATTAAGATTTTTGGGTCAATATATTGATATTTTATATTTACATTGCTTCCAATTGGCATTGTGGGTTCTCCACTCTTCTTTTCTATACCATATCCCCTACCATCACACACACACACACACACACACACACACACACATATATTGAAGAGAAATTACAGAAACATATTCTAGAAATAATGCAGAAATGATAACTAAGGAAATAATGACACCATTCAATGCACATATAACACACAAGATTTACCCTGGTTCACCCAATTTGGGCTAGTCCGACAAACAAGAGTCTATCCTCCTTGATATATTATTCTCTCTCATCCCTAAAACGGGACATTACAATAATTATATAAGGAAACTCATACAACCCTAAACCACCAAGTGGTATTAGGGTATCGTGGATACAACACCATGGGCTAAACCACCCACACCCACTAACCACCCACCAACCGTGGGAATACCGGGGGTCACTCCAAAAGTAGCTATAAAAGTAGGTGAAAAGTAGCGATAAAAGTAGGTGACCCCCGGGATTCCCACGTGGGAATCCCGGGGGTCACCTACTTTTATCGTGGGAATCCCGGGGGTCACCTACTTTTATCGCTACTTTTCACCTACTTTTATCGCTACTTTTGGAGTGACCCCGGGATTCCCACGGTTGGTGGGTGGTTAGTGGGTGTGGGTGGTTTAGCCCATGGTGTTGTATCCACGATACCCTAATACCACTTGGTGGTTTAGGGTTGTATGAGTTTCCTTATATAATTATTGTAATGTCCCGTTTTAGGGATGAGAGAGAATAATATATCAAGGAGGATAGACTCTTGTTTGCTGGACTAGCCCAAATTGGGTGAACCAGGGTAAATCTTGTGTGTTATATGTGCATTGAATGGTGTCATTATTTCCTTAGTTATCATTTCTGCATTATTTCTAGAATATGTTTCTGTAATTTCTCTTCATTTGGTATCAGAGCCAAGTCATTAGCCATAGGGGGACGCCTTTATTTCTAGGGTTTAAATTTGTTTGAAGATCTAGGGTTTCTAGGAGTGAGAGGAAACCTATTCTGGAGTGGGAGTTATGCAGAAGGAGTTTGAATGAAAAATGGTAGGAAATCATTCAAGGATAGAGATCGAGAAATTTGACGACAAAAGTTTTGAGCTATGGAAGTTAAAGATGGAAGATATGCTCGTGGACAGAGATCAGTGGGCTGCTATTTCAGAAAAAACAAAACCTACGGGTACTTTCGATGAATATTGGGAGAAGATGAATCGAAAAGCAAGGAGTCTAATTCGACTATGTCTTGTAGATTCGGTGCTCATCAATGTTTCGGGAGAAGCTACAGCAAAGGATCTCTAGGAGAGGTTAGGGGCTTTGTATCAATCGAAGTCCCTAGTGAACAAATTATTCCTCAGAAAGAAACTGTATAATCTTAGGATGCATGACGGGGATTCGGTTGCAGATCATCTGAATGCATTCAATACAGTGGTAAGTCAACTAACATCTATAGAAATTAAGTTGAGTGAGGAAGATAAATGCATTACTTTGTTATGCTCTTTACCAGATTCATGGGATAACTTAGTAGTAGCAATTGGTAGTACAACTTCATCCACATTGAAGTTTGAAGATATAGTGGCATCTCTATTATCTGAGGATATGAGGATAAAATCCATGGAGGGCACATCTAAGGAAGCCCTAACAGTGAGAGGGTGTGCCAAGGAGAAGGACAAATCTAGATATGGTGATAGGTCTAAGTCTAAAGGTAGATCCAAGTCTCGGGGGAAGTTTGAGAGAAAATGCTGGAATTGTGGCAAGTCTGGTCATATGAAGAAGGATTGCAGATCAAAGAAAGCTGAGTCTGGAAAAAATTCTGATGAATCGACTTCCACAGAGATGAATAAATCCATTGATGAAGCAGGGGATGTATATCTGGCATCCTTCTCATTGTGCTCCACACGATCATATAAAAATGATTGGTTGATTGATCTTGGTGCCTCTTTTCATATGACTCCTCATAGAGGGTGGTTCAGTGAATATGAAAGATATGATGGAGGGGAGGTACTATTGGGAGATGATTCACCACTCAGAATCATGGGTTGTGGAAGAGTGAAAATTTTGCTACAGGATGGTAGGGTTAAGTGATGCATATTTTGGGACTTGCTAGAAATTTGATTTCGGTAAGCAAAATGGCCGATGCAGTAGTGAATGTCAGTTTTGGCAAGGATTCATGCAAAATGGTTCGTGTATCAATGGTGTTGACAAGGGGAGTTTGGATTGGAACATTCTATAAGCTATTGGGAAGCACTATGACAAATGAGTGCAATAGCTCAACTGTTCCTGAGGTTGATTCTGATAAAAGCTCAACACTCTGGCATCAAAGGATGGGACATATTGGAGAAAAGGGATTGCGTACACTGTACACAAAAGGTATGGTTCATGGTATCCCTAATTACTCAATGTCTTCCGAGTTATGTGAACATTGTATTTATGGTAAACAGAATCGGGTTAGTTTTCCATCTGGTGCCACAAGATCTAGTGGGGTACTAGATTTATCCACAGTGATATTTTTGGTCCTGTTCCTATGCCATATCTTGGAAAATCATGGTATTATGCTTCCTTTGTTGATGATTTTTCAAGATATGCATGGATTTACTTTCTTAAGAGCAAAGATGAAGTGTTTGAAAAATTTAAGGAATTTAAAGCACTTGTTGAGAATCAAACTGATAAAAGGATTAAGGTGTTGAGGTCTGATAATGGAGGGGAATATTGTTCTAATGTATTTGAGAAATTTTGTAAGAAATATGGTATTCCAAGATAGAAGACTACTCCATATACACCTCAACAGAATGGAGTTGCAGAGAGGTTGAACAGATCACTGATGGAGAAGGCTAGAAGTATGCTCAGTGGTGCAGGTTTGGCATAGGAATTCTAGGTAGAAGCAGTGAGTGCAGCATGCTACTTGCAAAATCGGTCACCTACATCAGCATTGCTAGATCAAAATCCATTTGAAGCTCTATTTGGTAAGAAACCTTCTATTTCACATCTCAGAGTTTTTGGCTGTGATGCATACATGCATATTCCAAAGGAGAAAATAAGTAAGCTAGATAATAAGGCTGTTAAATGTATCTTTATTGGTTATAAAGATGGTGTTAAAGGATATAAGCTTTGGAATCCAAAAACTAAAAGTACAGTGTATAGTAGAGATGTGGTGTTTAGGGAGATGATCAGTGATTCCAAGAAGGTAGTTACAGAAGAGGAACCTAGAACGGTCCAATTTGATCTCATGGAAAACTATCAAATAGTAGAGGATCTGGAAGAGGAGCATACAGATGAGGATATGGAAGAGGAGCATATAGGTGAGGATCTGGAAGAGGATGAAGAAGAGGTTCATACACCTGTGGTAAGGAGATCAACACGGGAAAGGAAGCAACCTGAAAGGTACAGTCCATCTACTTTTCCTACTTCTTTTGTACTATCTATTACTGATGAAGATCCTAGAATAGTTAGAGAAGCTATTAATTTTGGAGAGGCAAACCGTTGGGAAGAGGCCATGGATGAGGAAATGATGTCCCTGAAAAAGAACAGAACATGGGATTTAGTGAAATTACCAAGTGGTAGGAAAGCAATAGGTTGGAAGTGGATCTTTAAGAAGAAGCAGAATGTTGAAGGTAAAGTGGAGAAATATAAAGCTCGCCTAATTGCTAAAAGTTTTTCCCAGGTTGAAGGAATTGATTATGGTGAATTTTTTTCTCCCGTTGCAAAGCTAACATCAATTAGATTTATGTTAGCTATGGCTGCTACATTTGATCTTGAAATAGAACAGATGGATGTGAAAACTGCATTCCTTCATGGAGATTTGGAGGAAGAAATCTATATGAGGCAGCCTGAAGGTTTCACTATTGCAGGAAAGGAGGATCTGGTATGTAAGTTAAAGAAATCATTGTATGGACTGAAACAATCACCTAGAATGTGGTACCAAAAATTTGATACTTATGTTTTAGGAATTGGTTTTGTTCGTAGCAATGCTAATCACTTGTGTGTATTCAAAGAAAATTGGTAATGTAATTGTCATTATAGTTCTTTATGTTGATGACATGTTACTAATTGGAAATAGCAAGAAAGCTGGTCAGGGAAGTAAAGTCTCAGTTGGCATCACAATTTGACATGAAGGATCTTGGCCCTGCAAATTTTATATTGGGTATGCAAATAAAAAGAGATCGCTCTAACAGAAGGTTGTGGATGGATCAGAAAAAGTATGTTGAGACAGTGTTGAAAAGGTTCAATATGCAGGATTGCAAACCGGTGAAGGTACCTATTTCTTTAGGTGAAAATTTGTCTGCTAAACAATGTCCAAAGATAGAAGAAGAGGTAGAGGAAATGTCACATATTCCTTATGCAAATGTTGTAGGTAGTTTAATGTATGCCATGGTTTGTACTAGAGCAGACATTGCCCATGCAGTGGGAGTCTTGAGTAGATATATGTCTAAACTTGGTAAAGAGCATTGGACTGTTGTGAAAAGGGTGTTTAGATATTTGCGTGGCACCTTTGATTTTACAATCTGCTATGAGGTTACAGGTAAATAAAATAGACAATTGGATATAGAAGGGTTTGTTGATGCAGATTGGGCTGGAGATCTGGACAGGAGAAGATCTACTAGTGCTTATGTATTCAATTTTTTTGGAGGGGCCATTAGTTGGATGAGCAAGAGGCAGACTATTGTTGCTCTTTCAACTACTGAAGCTGAGTATATGGTAGCCACTGATGCTAGTAAGGAAGTTGTATGGCTGCAAAGACTATGCGCTGAAATTGGGTTCTTTCAAGGAGCTGTGAAGATAAACTGTGACGGTCAGAGTGCCATATTTTTGGCAAAGAACCCTGCTTACCATTCAAGAACAAAGCACATTGATACAAAGTTCCATTTCTGCAGGGACATGCTTGAATAGAGGAAAGTGTTGCTGGAAAAGGTAGACACCAAGGAAAATGTTGCAGATGCTTTAACCAAGGTTGTAAGCACTGAAAAGTTTACAGCCTTGGTTAAAGCATCTGCAACATTTTCCTTGGTGTCTACCTTTTCCAGCAACACTTTCCTCTGTTCAAGCATGTCCCTACAGAAATGGAACTTTGTATCAATGTGCTTAATTCTTGAATGGTAAGCAGGGTTCTTTGCCAAAAATATGGCACTCTGACTGTCACAGTTTATCTTCACAGCTCCTTGAAAGAACCCAATTTCAGCGCATAGTCTTTGCAGCCATACAACTTCCTTACTAGCATCAGTGGCTGCCATATACTCGACTTTTAGTAGTTGAAAGAGCAACAACATATATATCACACACACACACACACACACACACACACATATATATATATATATATATATATATATATATATATATATATTTGGTATTGTCCAAAGTAAATTGGATACTTTTTCTTCAATACTTGTACTTAGTGCTTATGTAGCCATTTAGCTTATTGATATGTCATCTTATTCAGTTGTGATAGGTTCCTCAAATTATTCTCCTAGAGCAATCTCTCCTAATTAGTTTTTCTTGTATCTTATTCAAGTTATATATTTTCCTTGAAATAATTTAGGTATTGTTCCATATTCTTCACTTGTGCCTAGATTATATCCATCATGTGTTTCTCTTTCTATTGCTAGTCTTGTAGAGGCTCTTCAATGTCAATAAAATTGACATTTTATGAGATTATTATACTTACCTTATTTAGGTAATTTCTCTCCTTATGATTGCCTAGTCTGCACCATCTACACATCATTGCCATATTATTTCCAATGGTCCCTCTTGTTGGAGTATTCTAGCAATTGCATGCAAAGTATCCCACTCTTGACATATTTTACACTAGATTATGGGCCTCATATCTAAATTATAATGCAATAAACTCTCTCTTCCTATGGAATGATTCCCATTTTGTGGTTATTATCTCCCTTATTAGTTTTTTGGTATCTTTCGCTTGTCACTTTTCATCTAGTTTTTAAAGTACTTGTCTTGTCTTCCTTGACCTCATTTTGCACTATCAGTATCTAGTGTCTTATACTTTTTAAGTTAAATGGATAATTGGTAATAGAATCTCCCACAACTTCATAAATTTTATAAATTGCTTTCTTTAGACATGTGATATTGGTATATCCTTCCAATTTATAAACATCTTTTTTTTCCTACCTTCACATCATTGATTTTACAATTTAGATCCTTTTGTGTGGCCTTTATCGTTGCACTAATTCATCATGATCACTATCAAAATTGTCATCTTGATCGTTACTAGTACTTCCTCCATCTATTGTGATTATCTTCATCTCACATTCTAGATTCAATGCTCTACTAAAAGCTTCTTAATAGGTAGTAGGTGGAGTTACCTCCATCTTCTTGTAATGTGGTAGTAATCCATATAGGGACCGTCATTTTTTAAATTATCTAATGCTTTATGATTTTCTTCAAATGATGACTATATGACATGATATGTTCATATTTTTTTGCTTTTTCAAATAAATTTTATTAATAATATTTGTGTCATCATAAAGAGGTCTGAATTATTTGCTAAATTTAGTATTTAACTTATCCCTTCTGAAGGGTTTTCTATTTTTTTATGCAAATCCATCACTATTCCATGCAATGTTTTTGGAAATGATTTTAACCATAAATTTTTATCATGTATACCATTCACCTTCCATATCATATTAAATGTTTTGATATAGAATTTTGGGTCTTCCTTTTCATCTCCCATAAACTTTGGGAACTTATGCTTGTCTATGGTTGTAGCAATAGTAGTCATACATGGTTATTTGTCTCCACTCAATGAATCTTCATTTAAAAATAGGTATTTCTCAAACAACCTTTAGCTAGTACTTTGAACTCTCACATCTCATGATCCCCTCTAGGAATATATAAGTATCATATCTGATCTAAGCACACTCTCTCATGGTTACCCTTATTCTTGACTCATTTACTCTACACTTCTAAGCACGCTCCCTCACACTTATGCGATTGTAACTAGTTGTATTCACTTTCACTTCATCCTCTATTGTTAAAAATAATTTTTTCCATATTTATTATTCCTTGTCTAAAATTTCCTCCTATCAAGGTTTCCTAATCCATGCAACTGTTGGTGCTTATATTTCTTCACCAACAATATTTGTCAATGTTCTTCCTTTATGCAACTCTTCATCATTAAAATACAAGTCATCCTTGTTCTTAGTGCATCCATTTTCTTATTGTTCTTGCTACTGTACAATCTTGAAAATTATTGTTGATTAGTATCTCACTCTTTTGTGTTCACATATCCCATATGATCATTGTAAATTATCTATTATCCACATCTTATATCTCCAATATCCATGTGCCACCAATTCAAAAATTAAATGGGAATGGTGTCAAATGTAGCATAATTGTGGTATTCCACACTTGCGGGAATAATTATGGATTATATATTAACTGATCAACAACTCTCAAGATACATCCAAACATATTGCATCAAATTACCTTTGTTGTACTTGCACAACATAGCTTAGATAGCTCAATTTGAGGTTCAAACAACCTACCATAGGCTTAGCACTTGCCCATATGAATTGCATTTAAGTTTGATAACCTAGGCTTGCATAAGATGGTCTAGCACTAGCTCAAGTGACCTTGTATGAATAGAATACAATGAAAAAAATACAAGATAATAAGGTTTGAATATTTTATCTATTGTAGTAATCAATCTATATAAACACCTAAAAATAAAACATAGAGAATAATAATTTACTCATAAATAGGTATTAACAAAATATTGCATTGCATATGAGCCTGAATGGTCATACAACATAAACTTATACCATCAACATATTTCTCTTAACATATACAATATATACTCTTGTGCAAAACTATCATGTGCATACATCTCCAATATGCTAACATGTTCTCCTTGGCAGGTATAGAATATACCCAATATGTGTGTACATACTTAATTGAATAAGAGGGTCTATATAAACTAGGGGGGAGGTATTTATTGGTAACTATCAACTTGACACCTCACCATCCTCACATTATATTTGTCTTGCATTTCATTTTATTTCCTTTCCTAACTACATGACAATTCACTTATTTGCACAAGAATACCTAATTTCATTCAATAAGATATTGTTTTAAAGTTTAAACTCATGGAAAAACTTTATCATATGTATAGACTTGCATGCATATGTTTTATTTTTTATGTTATTTATTGTGTTGAGGAAGTTAGAACTAACACCTATATCAACAATAAAATCTTACTATGAAGGTGAAAAGGTATATTAGAAATTATCATTTTGATGGATACAAAGTTGGAAACAATAGTACAACAACAAAGGAAGGCCATCCAATAAAAAATTATTACATGCATGGGAGAGAGAATCCATCCAAGCAATAGGATGCATCCTATGGCCTAAGTTTTAAAAATAAAATAAAAATAGAAATAACATATTTTCACTCTTCAAGTTTTAAGAGAGGAGGATATAGATATTTGTAGAATACATAAGAGCAAAAATTTACTTTTATTTTCTTGGAGAAACACTTATTCAAAATTAATAGAAGATTTAAGTTTCGCCAAATTTTAAGTTTTTTTATAAGAATGATCTAGTAAAGTTCTAGGAAACAAATTCTAGAACATAAAATTTTATCAATAAAGGTAAAATTAAAAGAACAAAATAATGAAATCCATATCCTAAAGTATCAAAATAAAGTATTATTAAATCAAATTGCAATTGAATAATGATCAAAAGTTTTCTTCTAACACAAATATATATTTTATTGTTAAATACATTGATATTAAACATGCTTACTAATTCACTGCTACCAATGATATAATTTCAACCATTATGAATAGCCTTTAAAATACATCTAGATTGAACGCTTAAAATTTCCTTGAAACATATCTTAAAATTGAACCTTATGTGCAACCTAAAGTAGTTTATGATATCTATATTGCCTTGTAATAATTATTTTGGTTCTTATAAAAAAAATATTTATCTCATTTTTTTAAAGATACTTATTCATTCAAGATCAAAGTCAATCCTCATAGGAGTTCTATTTAAATTCAATGCTCCCAATTAAATTAGGTGATATTTTCAATATTTATAGCCTTCTTATAATCATATATAGTCATGTACTTTAGATAAGAACAAACATATTTTTTATTTGTTTTGAGAAAAAAATGTCTTTGATAATACAAGTGATTCTTTGAGGTTGTAGGTATTTTGCAAAAAATGGAAGATATATATTGGATGTAACCACTACCTTATATTGTGTAGTACCTTTATATAATATTATGTCCTTATATTATCCTAACATTGACAACTATGTTCAACTTTAGACACTCATCCACTACAATTTGCTTTTGTCTATGTTTATAATCTATCATGTCAATATACTACATCTAATTTAATTTTAATTGTGATGGATAGAAGTGATTTTTTGTTCCATATAATCTTATTTTACTTCAATAATTTTCATTGTATTTGTTTCTTTTATCATTATGGATTAGGTTGACAATATTTACTTGTCATATTATCTGGTAACTTCTAACCAATTTTTCACTCATTAAAATTTCAAAATGAGATGATTAGCTTTCCATTATACTGTAGTGTATTCAACCACCACCTCCATTTTTATACTTATTATGAATGCCTTTCCAAATCATCTATATTATTGAATTTTTATTTTTGAATGTTTCATTGATTTTTCCCTACATCTTACAATCAATACAAAATAAATCATAATTTTAATCTTAAATTCACAAAAAATACATGGTATAGAATTGCAAGGGATTGACTAACACATATACAAAGGGGTTGTGTTACAAAATCATGGCAATATAAATATAAACATGAATATGACATAACATAGTGAGGGAAGGAAAGGAGGCTCGAGCATAACTCTGCCCCTTGCATTTTAATGTTAGCTTGAAGAAGGATTAGGTAGATAAATCTTCGTAAAGAGAGCATATAGTGGCAGGCCTATACTAAATTTATATCCTTTTAATTATTAATCCTAACATGTGAATAACATTTTTGAATTAACTCCTAAGTTAATAGATTTATTAGATACCTTTTGATATAATATTTTAATATTTTAAATAATTTTATAAGAATTCCTTCCATAAATCATATTTTATTAAGTATGTTCATTTGATCTTCATTCAATTTATTGATAAAATATCTTAACCACTAATTATAACATTGGATATGATCTATCTCACTTTCTTATGTTTAATACATTTTTGTGTTAATCTCATTTTCATAATGTTAAAAATAAATTCCTTATCAAAATCTTCTTAGACATATTTTAATTTTATAGTTGTATTTGCTAATTATATGTACTTCTCCACTATACTCATATGTAATGACATATCTCATTTTCATAATGTAAAAAATAAATTCCTTATCAAAATCTTCTTAGACATCTTTTCATTTTATAGTTGTATTTGCTAATCATATGTACTTCTCCACTATACTCATATGTAATGACATAAGGAACATCTAGATTCAATCTACCTTATCTACCTTATATATTGTTGTAGCAACAAAATATGTAATGAAATGGGTAGAAGTGAGAGCCTTACCTAATAACTCTACAAGGATAACGACTCAATTCTTGTATGAGTAGTTTATCACATGGTTTAGAATATATCTTCACCTAATAAGTGACAAAGGAGATCATTTTGTTAATGATATTATTAGAATTTAATGATAGAATTTGGGATCTTTCATTCCATATCAAGTCTGTATTACCCTAGGGTGAATGTAAAAGTGAAGGCAATGAATAATATCCTAGTTTCAAACATGTACAAGACATGCAGGGTAGAATGATTTGATTTGGAGGAGCACTTCCCAGTGGTTCTATGTGTATGTAGGACCACCTTCAAACCAACTATGAATCATACACCCTTTGAACTAATGTATGTGCAAGAGGTGGAGGTACCTATTGAATATTTGGTAATCAGTTTGAGGATAGCAGTAGATAATTTCTTGAATGATGAAGATAGCATGCATGAGAGACTCACGATATTGGTGTAGTTACATGAGAAAAGGGTGATGACACAGTGGGCAATGAAGATAACTCAACAAAGATAATAATATTGGCATGATAAGAATCTCAAGAAAATGGATTTGAAGGTTGGTAAATTAGTGCTCAAATATAATGGGAAGAGATAGCCAAAAAAAGTTAAATAATTTATGGCTCAGACCCTTCCAAGTGGAAGAGGCACTAGACAATGGGGCTATTCGATTAAAGAAGTTGTATGATACAATTTTCCCTAACATTTTGAATGGTTCTAATTTGAAGGTGTATAATGCACATGCATAGGTAAATGTAATCAAATTAGAAACCTCTGAGGATACTGCTAGAAAATAAATAGAAGAAATACAACTAGGTATATAATCCTCCAAATACAGTGGTCCAAATAATGTTATTCGAAAGGATGAACCAAAAAACTTGGAATGGCTATTTGGAAGGGAAGGTGAACTAGTGATTTATCAAAGGGATTTAGCACCTCTTGAGGAAGAGAAAAAATGATTACAAGTCCATATTCAGTTTTCAAATAGCTGATATGAGGAGCGATTTCACACCCTCATGAATGTCGCTTTACGAAAATATAAACTAAAAGTGGAAGAAGAAGAAGATCTAGGTCCACGAGTTCTACAATAAATGGCTTGGGAAATGCAAATATTACAAGAGGATTATGAAACCCTATGATAGTATAATGTGCAATTGTGGTAACAAGTAATTCAATAGTTGGATGGAACCATGCATCGAATGCATGAATGATAAGAAGCAAAAATATCTGAATGGGTGAAAAGGCAAAAATAAGAATTTAGATGAAGCAAGAATGGTAATTCTATAGAAAGTATTTTATTCGGTATAGCTTCAAATAATTCACTCTCAGCATCCTATGTAATTCATCTAAGATATTCTAGAAGGCAAAGGAATATATGATTGCTAGAATAAGTACTAGAGAGGCAACAAGTAGAACTAGGAGAAGATATCAAAGGGAATATAGAAGGACCCTTGGAGAACAATATAGTTTCTTCAAACTTAGCAGTTCATATCTAGTCACACTACATGTTCTTAATATCAAATATTCTTCAAGAACCGCTTCACCATTAATTTTACATCCTTTAAGACTCTAAAGATCGCTAGAACAAGATAAAATGAGGGAACCATATTAAAATATGGTTTCCAATAGCAAATATCAAATAAGTAAAGAGCAAGAAGTTGATATGCTATAGAGGGATATTAGAGAGGTACTCAAATAACCAAGGTATGGAGGGTGGTTGGAAGAATCAAGTTATGATGAGAATTTACCTCAAGATCCTGATATACCCTATGCAAGCCCCAACCCATATCGAAGGAGACAAAAGGACAAGATCTAAAGTCAACAAACAAGGGTTAAATTCCTTAAAATTATACAGGTGATTAAATATGAGGAGTCACTAAGTCCACAATATGAAAAGGATGGAAGAATGAGTAATATATCAGCTAATGAGGGTGATGTATCAAGAAGACCAACTGAACACTAAGAGTTGGAAGTCGATAATTTGGCTACAATGGACTCACAGAGACACTGAAGAGAAGTGAAACAATTGCAAAGAAGGATCCAAGAAACCTCAAACTTTCCAATGAATACTATAGGAGAAAGGAACAATTCAAGCATGAATTTAGTCTTCTCAGACCAATATAGAGAATCCTTAGCCCAATGTGCACCATAGATATGATTTGAAGAAATGAGGTGGATATATAAATTGATAATGGTAAACAAAAGGTTAACAATTCTAAGCCAATTGACACCCGATAATCAAGCACACATGAAACCAAGTATGATATCAAAACTTATCGATCAGGCTTGAAATAGAGGTGACTTGTGCAACCTTGAAAGTTCATCAAGATTTCTAAGTAACCCAATTCTGCTTAACCAAGGGAGGAGTGTGGTTGATCTTCATCTTGATAGCTTAAGAGAAATAAATTCCTCTATTACTACCCATAGGTTGACTAGTCCACAGACTAGACTGCAAGGACCATCTATGGATATAGTTCAGACTAAATCATCACTACATGTTACTAAGGCTAGACCATTTGGTCTACCTTAGAAAGCTCATAAGAATTGAAGACATCATCAAGAACAATTGAGGGACCAATTATATCTTTCATAACTAGGAGTGTGGTAACCCAACACTGGGGAGATTTAATTATAAAGGAGAATAAGATGATTCAAACAAGTAATAAAGATATGGATCTAGGGGTAGGAATCCAAACCAAAAAAAGATACATGAAGGATGGAAAATAGTCTGAAGATAGATAGATAGACTCCAAGGCTAAGGATAAACCATAGGAAGAACCTATCAGAAATTGAATGGGGGAAATCATCCAAGTGGAAGGATGAATAGCTATAAATAGTGGGAGTGGGTGAAGTTCCACTACCTAGATGATAGTATGATCATCCAATGGGTAGATGGAAGAACTGAAATAATAAGTCTAGACAATGATAAAACTTGTATAGATGATGAGTTAACCCATATAGATAGTAGTAAGACCCATATAGATGATGAGTTAACCTATCTAGATGATGTCTACCCAAAGTTGACCCATCTCAATGACAACAAAATATGTCTAGAAGATATCTCCATTGAACTAACACATCTAGATGTTTGCAAACCATGTTAGACTAACATTAATAGGATAAGATGTTTGGATGCAAATCATCAAACTAATAAACATGGAATTCATCATCATCCAATAGAAGGTAGAAGTCACCCTCAAGATGATGAATAGATATATTGGTGCATCATTTGAAGAGGATATGATAGGTATAAGGAAAAACCATAGACAAAAACCCCTCGAAGCCATAATACTCATCGAAATCATAAATAAACTAAAGTGCAAGATGATGGCAATGATTTTAGTAGTCAAGGGATTGGTATCCATAAAAAAAGAAGACATCTCATCAAAAAAATAGAAGTATGCATTGGCATTGCCATGCGCTTCACCCAACGATGTTAAAAATGAAAGGTGCATTTTATAAAATAAAATAAAAATACAAAGAAAAAAAGATAAAAATAAAGAAAAATATAAAATAGAAAAAAATATAAAGTAGGAAAAAATATAAAAATAGAAAAAATAAAAATAAATAAAAAGATGAAATTTGACATGTGCATGCAAAACTGGCAAGGTGGCACGCATGCGGAAGATAGGAAGTAAGGTGATAGGTAAATAGGTAGTTAAAATGGTGACAACACATCTATAAATTGAGAGCACTAGGATGGATTGCTTATTCCATATTGAGAATTTGTAGATGCAGTGCAAGAGAAACTACAAAGTATTTGGAGCCAATGTAGTATTATCGATGCACCAAATTTGATTTAGGATGAAACAAGATGCCATACTAACTGGTAGATCATGTGCTTAATGGATATTTATTAATTTTTTATGCAAGTGCAAGTAGTCTTATCTCTCAATTCGTAGGTAAATGAAAAGTGAGTGGGAAAATTATGTGCAGTAGTCTTGGCTATGACACTCTAGATCTGAGACATTTGAATGTGAACCGTATATATGATAGACATCTAGGGATATCCATTCAGTATTTTCACCTGTCTGAGACTACAATCCATTCGTTAGCATACCCATTCAAAGCTACAATCCATTCAAGAAAAGTACCCATCTAAATTTTTTAGCTATATAGTAGAAGTATATGTCTAGAACAATAGACATCTAGCAAAAGCAGACTTCTTGAATAGTAGACATCTAGAATAGGAAATGTCTGCTAGAATAAGATGTTTGGGAAAGTATACATTTGGTAGAATAAAAATTTGGAAAAATAAGATGTCTAGAAAAGACCTAGGTGGAATATGAGTCACTAAAAGTTAGATCATATTTAGATTAACGAGCCTGAGTATTCTCTAGGAAGTCAAACTTTGAATAAGCCAAGATCTAAAAATTTGCTAAAATCATTTGCTACAAAAAAGTGGAAAGCATGATGAGAGAAAAATTACCAAATATCAAGCATGGGAAGACTCATAGTAAAATTGAACTTGAGTATGTTGCAAAACTTGAGAAAAAGACAAAAGAAGTACAACAGTAGGAGAAGGATCATGATTCAATTGATGAAATTACTTGGATTCATGTAAAAGGAGATTACTACTAGTAATGGTGGGAATGGACACCGAAAAATGATCTGATAAAAAAAAATCAAGGAAGCAAGAGTGCATTTTATTTTACATGTTATAATTTTTTATAAATCTTTCTTCAAGGAGTACTTGGCATAGATGTTGTTGACTTATAATCCACTAAAGAAGGCTAGTAAGGTACACATGGGAGATAAGGATTTGATGATTGAATTATCTATTGAAGCATTCAAATGGGCATTTAGACTATCAAAAAGGGGTTGACCTATCTTGAATGAATGAGTCGATTCCAAAAAGACTCCACAACTAATCCAAAGTATTAAACTCTTGACCAAATAATAGATCGATACATTGCTATCAACACATGATAACTAAGGAGTTAAAAATACCCAACTAGTAGATCGATATTTATAATGCATTATGAATGTATTGATGGCCAAACTATTAGGGGAATAGAGAATCTCAAACCTTCCTATTTGGCTAATCCCATATTTGTAGGATATTGAGAAAGGAATTGCCTATGATTGGAATGCCTACTTGGCATTACATATTCAAAATTTTATAATATGAACTACCTAGAATTTTTTGATGGTCTTCCATCTCATTGGAATACTATTGGATGCAACATCTCACGTAGGGGTGCAAATACCAGATTTTGACCCTCCCAAGGTCTTACCAAATTTGGCACCAATGATTTTATGATGGAAATATGCAAAGCCACAAGTCAAAAAAATAGACATTGGTGAAAAATTTGTGAGTAAATAAATTCTTCTATAAGACTCCACTCAAAGCAAAGCCACTAACCAATTCATAAGGGGAGGATACTGCACCACTACTACCAGAAGAGACAGTTCTAGTAAAGGTAGTTACTACACTAACACAAGAGGTGATAGAGTCGACAAGGAAGAGGTAGATATTTGATCTTAGATGTGAAAAGCCAATAATATGGGAGTTGAATGGGCCAAGTACTTCACCTATTCCAAGCAAGTTCATTATGGATGCAAAGCTTTTCAAATTAGGGTATAAGAATTGGAGGAAGCACTATAGGCTGCAAAACCAAAAGAGGCTGAGACCCCAATAGGAAAATGTAGAAAGTCATTGAGGACATCAACTTCTTCGAAGAAGAGGATAGATGTAGACAACGGTTCAAAAATAATGACAAATCTTAAATTATTTAACAAAATTTCTACAAGATCGTAGTAATTTTTATAAACTAAGGTTTTGCAATGTAAAATCAATCGACATATTGTAATTCAGACTAATTTATAGTATAACACAAAAGGAAAAAAACAATCGTCATACGTAGTTAATTTTTTAACACGTCTAAGAATAGTTGTTAGGTTTGATTAGTTAATCATTCTAGGACTAGTTTGTTGGGTTGCAAGACTAATTATTTAGTGCTAAACACAAGGGTGGTTTGGATGGTTAATATTGGTTTGTTATAGCAATCGCTAGGCTTTCCTTATAAATAGCCCCTATTCATTTTTATAATTCATTCCATGATTATCCATATGTGCAGTTCCATTATAAATACAACAAGCATAATTTCAATATTATGTGTTTTGGTGTCAATGCATTGTGTGTTATAGGTATTTGAGCAATATCTAATATACAATAGACTAGTGCAAGTTGGTGTTTTTATTTATCTTGTGTAGTTGCAGGAAGGAGCGAACATGGAGTGTAGGTGTGCAAGTTATAGTACTCATCTAGGCTTACCCATATAGGTCTCACCATCAAACATCTAGACCTATTTTTCTAGGCCTTGTTTGTTATACTACCCATATAAGTTTGTATGTAACCCATCTGATACTTCATACATATGTAACTACCCATCTGAGTTGGGCTACATGTCTAAAAGGACACATCTAGACCTACCCATATAGACTTACAACTTGTTTGATTGTACACATCTCACTTGTAACCCATCTGAAGTTGTACACATCTAGCTTACCCATCTAGATTGGCTCACACATTTGGATTAGATATCTACAACAACTTACATATCTATGATTAAATAGTATAAGCTAATGTCAAGATTTATAGTCAAGTCAGCCAATCCTTTTTGAACCTCTGTCATTCCCTCATCTTGAGAAGGCACTCACCCTTGTCTACATGTTCCTCATCCCCTGACCATAAAAAACATCTTGAGTATTAGAAACTTTTGAGGGAATTTTAAACATAAAGAGGTAACACACTAGTAAATATTGAATAATATATTTCAAGAGCTACACTTTACCAATATGAGACAAGAGAGCCCTCTTCTACCCTACTAATTTGTGTTGAAATATTTCTATCACTACATTCCACAATTCATTTCTAGATTTTTTTTAAACAATGGTAAGCCTAAATAAGTTGAGGGAAATATCACAATTTCACAACCAAATATCATAGCAATTATGTTCTATCTAGAAGCCAGAGTGTTGATAAAAAATAAATTTTCTCTTGTTAAAGTTGTTGCTTTGATTTGATGCTTGTTCATACTCTTGGAGCACCTTCTTTATGTTCCTAGCTTCTTTTAATGAAGCCTCCCATGTAGTTACAAAAACATTCACAAAATGATAGTGAGTAACCAAATCTATTGTTGTTACCCTAATTTCTTTAATTTATGTTGAAATTTTAGTTGAGTCAATGGCCCTACCAAGTACCTCTACCATTATAATGAAGAGGTAAGGGGAGAGAGGGTCCCCTTGCCTTATTCCTCTTTGATTGGGAAATAAAATTGTTGCCTAGCCATTCACAATGACTAAGAACATAGGAGTAGATATACACTAAGTAACCTAGTTTCTCCATTCTAAGTTGAAGCTAAAATATTCTAGGACCTTATCCAAAAATACCCATGACACCCTATCATAGGCCTTACTCATGTCCAAATTTAAAAGCATACCTATTGACCCTCTTTGATCCATGGAGTGCAACACTTCATGAATGGATATAACACCATCCACAATCTATCTATTTGCCACAAACCCACCTTGGCTTTGAGAAATAATCTTGGGGAGAAGGATCTTCAATCTATTGGCTAAGGTCTTGGTAAGAATTTTGTATATCATGTTACAAAGACTAATCGGTTTGAAGTCCTTAAACAAATTAGCTCCTTGATTTTTCAAGATGAGGACTAGAAAGGTATATTTCCATTCCTTTAGAAAGGTGTTAAGGGATTGGAATTCCTTGAAATCTTCCCCTATATCTTGTTGAATGATATGCCAAAATTCTTGAAAACAAACAAGAGGAAAATCATCTAGGCTAGGATATTTATCTCGTATTTCAAAAATAAATTTTTTGATTTTATCATTTGAGAATGGTTGTGTTAAGAAGTCATTCATATCAGATGTAATTAGCCTAGGAATATTCGAAAGAATAGAGCGAGAGGCTTCTACATTTCTAGTAGAGTTATCTTTGAACAAATATTTGAAAAAGGAAATGGCAACATCTTTTATCTCATCTTCTCTTTGGATCAAGGAACCATCCTCTAATCTTATCTCCCTAATTTTTTTTGAGCTTCCATGTTTGTGGAAGAAATGTATGTTTCAATCCCCTCTCTTAACCAAAGCACTCTAGAATTTTACCTCTAGAAAACTTCCTCCTTTGCCAAAACATTGTGATATTCATTGAGCAAAGTCTTCTCTCTCCTCAAGGTGTTGAGATATCTCTTGGGTTTGGATCATGCTTTCAAGTCTTGAATCTGAGCCAATAACTCTTTTTTTATTTCCAAGATCTCAGAATTCTCTTAAGGTTTTTTTATTTTTTGCAACTACACACATTTCAGCACCTCTAATGTCAACATTCCACCAATAATTTACTTTTTTATTAAATTAGGGTTGTTGAAGCCGTATTAACTTGAATCTGAAAGGGGATTTTTTTCGATCTAGAACCAATGACCATATGTAGGATCAAAGGACTATAATTGCAGATAACCTTAGGGAGGGTTGATAGAAATGAGTTGCTAAACTTTGTATACCAATCTTGTGAGGCTAACATCTTATTCATAAATATAAGATCCATTTTTACATTTATTTTTTAAATCTTATATACTAGACATGTTCTTGTATAAACATAAATTAAACATCATCCACAATACATACATACACATTAAAATTTATTCAGTTTAATTTTAGCAAATGTATCCAGTACAAATATGCATTTTCTTATTACCAAAATTTAGATTTATAACATTATCATTTGATAATTTACAATGTTTCCTCATAACAAACGTTTGCATGCCTTTATTTTCTATATCAAGTATCTTTATTTACTATAACTCTTATTCCTTGTCTATTAAAGTTTGTTTGTTCTTTAATATAAATATGTGTATACTTTAGCTCTCGTATTATTTTTGAACCATCCTCATAATTGTTTATTTGAAAATCAAGAGAAAAAATATAAATATCCTCATAGGTGAAAGAAATATGACTAACAAAGTGGCTATACCTAACCTATGACCAAGGCCATATCATTTGACTATCTACATTTTTATTTAGAAATCAAGGAAAATATAAGATCTTCATAGATAAAAAAAATAACCAATTAAAACTACTATACTAAAACAACTTTTAACTTAAATAAATTATATTTATATTCATTTAGAAATCAAGGAGAAAATAATGCAAAAATATTCATAAGTGAAAAAAAGGTAACCAAGAAAAAGGTTTCCTTGACTTTTAATCCCAAATTAATTGAGCTTCCTCAAAAATATTCATAAGTGAAAGAAAGGTAACCAAGAAAAACGTTTCCTTAAATTTTAATCCTAAATTATTTGAGCTCCCTCTCCTCCCTATTGATTGTGATAAGGTTATCCTTGACCCTCTTTAAAATTGGAGGAAGCTCTCTACTACCATAGTAGGGTTGGAAGTCACTTTCTTGTTTAACAAACATTACAAATTTATCTACAATAAAACTTTAAAACTTATCCAACCCGTCTCTAAAACCACATATTAGAGTATAATATTACATTAAAAAAAAAAACAAAAACAAATTATTTTAAATAGCATTTATATGGATTATTTTCACATAAAATTCATTTCTAGATAAACAAATACATTGCTTTCCAAAGCACATCAAAATAAAAACAATTATTTTAAATAGCATTTATATGGATTATTCTCACATAAAATTCATTTCTAGATAAACAAATACATTGCTTTCCAAAACACATTAATAGGCAAGAAGTAGAAGATAAAGTACCATGTAACTAAAGATATTTAGTTTATATATTTATTTAATTATCCTCCCATGTACAACCCTCCTCTCTCTTTTTTCTAATACACGATATTATTAGTAGGAAAAACAAAAAACGAAAAAAAATGTCTGAGAGGTGGAAGTACCTCATCGCATGAAAATATGGATATGGCAGTAGGACTTGGTGAAGCTCCTGGTTCCTCTTCTATCAACACCACAGCCCTAAAAATTTTGGCCACCACTGCCTCCAAAATAACTACCCGCTCTTTTTCTTCTTCCCTTTTCTCTGGAATTTCTTCGGCTTTTTCACATAGGGCACTTCCCTCGCCTTTTAGTGAAAGTATTCTTCTATTCCACTCCACTCGGGTGTACAAAGATATCGCCATATTAGGCAACTCCGTCTTCCAAAGCTTCAGCTTATTCAACAGAATAGTATTTCTGTACTCCACTAAAGATAGCTGGGCTCTCTCTCTTGATGACTCTGAATCCAGATGGGGAAAGAAGCGTCTTTTCTGCTCTTTAAATGCCTCCAATACCCACCTGTACAGTGACAGTTTCAGCCATTAAAACAAAAATACAGAGTAGCAGTTCGAATCACACTAAGAAGCGAGGTATATGTGTTATAATATGAATATAAGTAGAAGTAGAAGTTTCACCTATCTCGTTGATCCTGTAGAGCATGAGCATGAGGTTGAGGAAGGTGATGATGGATAAAAAGGTGGCGATCAAGTGGCATCATCCCGGGCGTGCCGAAACCCCCTCTTCTCTCCAAAGCAAGCAGCTCCTTTCCTATTCAGATCCAGGTGCCAAAGTTCAGGGGCTTAAAACGGTAAAGGGTTACGAATTAGTTTTTTCGTCTACCTTTTTATATACAATGCATGCACATGGGATTTGAGGTGGCAAAGGGTATTGTCCACCAAAACTCTCTTTGATTTATTGGTGTTTATTATTAACATTTATAATTTATCATTAAGTCAAAACCTTATAATTTATATATCAAAACCTCAAAATATCATTAAGTCACTAATTTATATATAAAGTCAAAACCTTATAAGATCATTAAGTCACAATCTTATGGAAGCAAATTAATTACAATTTATTTTGTTTTAAAGAAAATTTACAGATATAATAGTTTATAGAAAAGAATAGATGATACTTGAATTTTTTTGTTTTAAAATTTTTTAGTTTATTAAACTAGGAAAATTTTAAAGATGTTAGAGAGGATAATAGTGATGCTAAAAAAATGGTGGAAAATTTTTAAGTCTTTAAATTTTTTTAAATGGATATGGAAATGTGTTTTTTCTTGCTATATGAACTTTGATCATGCTCATAATTTTTTTTTTTTTAATTTGTAACTCTTTCTTTTTGTACATAGCATATCCGCAGCATGTGAGGGGAGAGATTTGAACCTGGGGTCTCTCAATTTCAACTAGAGAGTTTTAACTACCCACTTGCTATCCAACTCTCCATAATTTTACATACACAAGAGAAGAATTTGTAGTTATATTTTTAAGCAAATGAAGACCAGAGAAAAAATATGAAAATATAGCTAGGTTTTATGACAAACAAAAGGAATTAAAAAGGGACTTGAAAAAATTCAAGAGAATAACAAAAGAAAAAGATAAGGGTGATAGTGTGTAGACTAAGATAACCACAACTTTGGTGACATATAGGCTAATCAATGTTTAGAAGGATATATTTGAATCTAAAAATTCTATTTTGCATGTTCATGGTTGCATCCATGGGAAAGGGTTGTTATTTCTATAGACCCTAATACTAAATATAATTTTATTAAAATTTATTAAAGATAAGAGTGATAGTGTGTAGACTAAGATAACCACAACTTTGGTGACATATAGGCTAATCAATGTTTAGAAGGATATATTTGAATCTAAAAATTCTATTTTGCATGTTCATGGTTGCATCCATGGGAAAGGGTTGTTATTTCTATAGACCCTAATACTAAATATAATTTTATTAAAATTTATTAAAGATAAGGGTGATAGTGTGTAGACTAAGATAACCACAACTTTGGTGACATATAGGCTAATCAATGTTTAGAAGGATATATTTGAATCTAAAAATTCTATTTTGCACGTATGGTTGCATCCATGGGAAAGGGTTGTTATTTCTATAGACCCTAACACTAAATATAATTTCAAACAAAAAAAATTAAAGACAAATTTTGAGGTTGGGAATGTTCATATTTTTGAAGATTTGAAGATCACCATGGATAAATATATTTTATATTTAGAATTTATGTTCTTGAGATGGATTATATGGATACTATTTTGGGTTATCCTTGGTTGGATTGCTTGGTTAATGTTAACATTAATGTGTAAAAACGTTTATGAAGTTATGGTATATGAAAAAGAAGATAACACTACAATATATTTCTTAGCATATGGAGCAAGGATCCAAGGAGAAGTAAGAAATAATTACGATAGGGGAACAAGTTGAGGAACCAACAAAAGAATCAAAAGTTAAATCTATAGAAATAACAACAACATAATCTAGAAAATAAATAGTTGTAGCAAAGTCCATGGTAAAAGTAATAGCAAAAGAATCTCCATTAGAAGCATACAAGGACACACCAATAGAAGGAAACAAAAGAGAAGAGCAAGTAGAAGAAGTTAAGAGAATAGAACAATAGGTTAAGGTTATAACATAAAACCACCCACACCACCAAGAGCAACAACAAACTTGGAGGTAGGGCTTAAGGCATCAACATTATTATGGATCTACATGGAGTTAAAAATACATAACATATGATAGTATTTAGAAGAAGCATAGTAATTCTATATTTTAGAATAGTGCAATAGCATCAAGGAATAAATGGACCATCATTTGAATTATCAAAGTACAGCAAAAAACGCATGGAGCCAACAAAATAATTATGGATGCTCACATGGCACAAGGATAGCTTGGCATCATCGCAAACCAACACCAATAAATATTTAACTTTGATGAAAGGATGATCAAAATTGGTATTAGTTGCTAACATTGCTTAGCAAATCATATTATTTAGTTTCTTCTTATGTTTTGAGGATGAAATGTTTGTAAGGGGGGGTAAAATGTTAGGTACGTACGGAGATGAATATGAGAATATAATATTATATTGTATGGGTATTACAAATGGTTTGCATGGTCCATATATAATCCAAGGTTGGTTATAATTTTGAGTGGGATAAGAGTTTAAGAAAGTGGGTATATAATGAAGGGATATGGTCATTATAATCTAACAATATTGAATATTTTTTGTAACACTATAGCAAATAACTTGCTCAAGGTGTTCCCAACCAATAGGGTTTAATATTATTTAAATATTTTTTATTTTTATTTTAAATATGAGAGAGATGTTATGAGATAAACATGTATAGGTTAGAATTTATGAGTAGTTATTATATTAAAGAGGTTAGTATAATTCATTGAGCTAAGAGAGGTAGACAATGAGGAATGGATCCTACTCTTTAAGTCCTTTATCTTAGTTGATTTACCTATTATGAGTTTAAATATAAGTTGAAACACTATATAATTTGTGAGGAAATATTTACACTACAATATGTTTTCCATTGAGATAAAAGTTAACTTATTGTCAAAAGCAACTATTTTGTTAAATCAAAGTATCTATGTTAGATATGGAACAAAGTTTTTCTTGGTAGCAATGTGTGCCAAAAATATTTAGAATTGAATGTAATCATAATAATTGTCTCTTGATTTCTTATTCAAATATAATATCTTTATTTTTTATATGATACACTCATAATTTTTTAAATATTCACCTCTTCCTATAAGGCTGGCAATAAATAAAGCAATTTATAAAGCTTTGAAGATATTTGCAACTACTACCAAACCCTAAATTGTGAAGGTGGCATCCAATTTAAATATTTATAAAAAAAAAATTACAAGTAGAGTTAAAAGATTAAAAAGGATACTACCAAACCCTAAATTGTGAAGGTGGTATTCAATTTAAACATTAATTATAGAGTTGAAAAGATTAAAAAGGATGTATTCCAAACTATTCAAGATAGAAAATCCCCCCTCTAAATTAGAATATGAAGAGGTTTTATATTTCTAACATTAACATTCAACTTTTTTATGTGAATATCATCAAATTTATGGTCAAATAAATGCATGTGGAAGAATGATTATTCTAAAATAAAATATTTATATCCATAAAAGTAGTAATAGTATGTTTTAAATGAAATATGTGCATGATCTAGAAGGAAAGAAGGAAATGCACTCATATACAAGATATTCACTTGCTCATATAGTCTGCCATACTAGCTCCATTAAGATAAATATTGTAAGTCCCTATATCTAAGAAAGCATGAAAGGCTATTGATCAATAAAGAGATATGATACCCCTACCAATCAACATTCATTCAAATATATATGAGAGGATTTAAGTATTCAATGGATCGATAGATATCGAGGATAGAAATTCTTTTTCAATTTATAAGCTCAGCCCACGTAATAAAAAGTTGATGATATTCATTGTTATAATCAAATGTATCTAATATGTAAAATAATGATAAATCAACAATTTATGAACACTCATTTATTAAAATATGAAGCTCATCTATCGACTAATAATTCCATATAATAAGCATGAGTTTCAAACTCTTAAAATTGAGTTTTATTATAGTCTCTTTATAGAGATTTAACCTTTATTTTTAGAATCATATGAATCTTCTTATTTCATGTGTATTCACAAAAATATAGATCTTTACCCTTAATGATATAAAATGAAGAAAAATAGAAGATTTACAATTTTACAAGGAAAATAAGATAGATATATGAGGATAAGAGGGGTCTATTTCTACAAAAATAGAGTTTGGACTTCAACCCAGACACAAAATATGAACTTGGCCTCCCTCTAGGTGTGAATCCTAGATTTACCTTTTCATATTTGGCATGAAGATATTTTGTGGGGCATAGCTAAAGCTATTGGGGACCTGGTATTGATTGAATCAGCTACCAAAGCCAAGACCAAGATTATTTTTACCAAAATGTGCATTATGGCAAACCCAAAGGCTAATTTACCTAGCCAAATTGAGCTTGTGTCTAGACAGGGTCCCTGGATTCAATTGATTATTTATGAGAATAGACACATGAGATGTTTTGAATGTAAGAGGTATGGTCACTAATCTGGGTCATGCTCTTGTAAGGTCCCAAGTGGGGGTACCCAAAGGAATAATGAGACCAAAATGCCAGTTAGTTTAGGCCAATAATAGGGGGTCCCTTTTGAGCCAGTTCAACATGAATTGATTTTAGATGAGCCTGGACCATAGGAAATATAATGAACCAAGTCCCTATGGTGGTTGTTAATGAGTCGACAAAGCGGTGGTCTAGAATATAAACCCATCTAGTGGTAGAAGTCTATACCAAGTTCTCCCAAAAGACTTGGTGATGGAGACTTTAATCCCTTTGGAGTTCCTTCATAACTCCTATAAAAGCTTACTCTCTAAGGAGCCAATCATAGAAGAACTCAGATCCCTCTAGAAACCTTATGAGGTTCTTGGTCAGGAGTCATCAACCTTGCTTGAGTTAAAATGATCATCGTGCCTAGGATCAGGCTCTTTAGGAATAGTCAATTCCAGATCCAAAACTAGAATTACCTGAAAAGGTTATATGGATGTTGGAGGTAATCATAAGGTAGGGAAACCCTCTAACAAAGTGTTGAGGATCCATGAGGTAGTAAAAAATTGTTGATGATCTCTAATCCTAATTGAAGTTTGAGAAAGAGAATGATAACAAAGGTAAACAACTGAAACTTGACATATTTTGTAGCTCCCTCGGTTCTTCGAGTGGGAATAATGGCTCCAAATCTCGAAGATGAAGTTGTTATCTTGGAATATTAGAGGCTTGAATGGGACCTCCAAGCAACCAATTTTGGTAACACTCAAGAAATAAGTAAGACCTTATGCTTTATTTATTCAAGAAAATAATATGGATAGTTCTAATGCAGAGGCGGTTAAAAAAATAGTTTGGAATGAGGCAGGTTTTGTAGAAAATTCTTCCAATGGAGCTTATGGGGGTCTTCTCTATCTATGGGACCCTAAGAAACTGGATGGATTTATTCTATTTATTTTTGATAGAGTGAATAAAATTTTGTTTTATAGTAAGGACTCTGGTTATTTATGGATTATGTCTAATATTTATGTCCCTAATACAACCCCCTAATAGGAATCTTCTATGGGAGTCTCTAAGCTCTATGAGAGAATTCAATATCCCTTTATACCCTTCGTATAAAAAGGATGGTAGTGATTTTGGTTCTAAAAGTATGGAGGATTTTATTGCATTTATAAATAATCAAGAGCTAATGGATGTGGATTTGAAGGGGTCTAAATACACTTGGAGTAACAGACATATAGGAAATCAGAATATTCAGGTTTTCTGGATAGAGTGTTACTCTCCAAGGAAGGTCTTTCAGTTTTTGTAGATGTGTCTCTTTTTTATCTCTCCGAAGTGGGGTCCGATCATAACCCTCTGGTATTTAAAAAAATTCTAAACTCTAGTTTTTTTTTTGGATCCTTCAGGTTTGAGGCAATGTGGTTGTAACATCAGGACTTATAATCTAGAATTTTGGAATGGTGGTCTCGAGGTTTTTTGAGCCCTCTTATTTCTCAAGTGGCTTCAAAGCTCAAATTTGTTAAGGCTAATCTTAAGGTTTGGAGCAAGTACATTTTTTGGAATGTGTTCCATAGGAAAAAAGAGTTGGCTAAATTGTTAAAGAAAGTTGAATTAAATTTGGGAGAGGTGACTGAAGGGGACAAATACAGGGAAAGAAAATTGTTAGCAGATTTCCATAATGTGCTAACGGATGAAGAAATTTTACGGTATCATAAATCAAGATCCCTCTGGCTCTATGAAGGTGATAGGAACACAAAATTATTTCACATGTCCACCTTAAGGTATAGGTTCAATAATTAAGTTAGAGAAATTATGAAATCATATGGTGTTATCTCGAAGGATATTATAGAAATCAGGGAAGAAGCGATAAGTTTTTCAAAACCCTCCCCTGCTCTAGTGATGGTAGGGATCTTCAAGCTGAAGAAAGGCTGCTACACCACATCCCCACCCTCATTTCAAATAATATGAATGAATACCTTTGTGCTCCATTTTAGGATGAGGAAATTAGGGCTATTGTATTCTCTATGGGTGGTCTAAAATCTCTAGGACCGGATGGCTTTTCTCCTATTTTCTTTTAAAGGTTCTGGAAAATCATAGGTGGTTATATATGCTCAGCTATAACGAAAATTCAGGAGTCAAATTTAATTTTGGTTGATGTAAACTCAAAATTTATCGTTCTTATATTGAAGTTGGTGGATGCTAAATATTTCTATGATTTCAAGCCCATTAGCCTTTATAATACACTTTTTAAAATTATCCCTAAAACTATGGCAAACAAACTCAAAGTATACCTTCTAATAATTATTGACTATCCTCAAAGTAGATTAGTAGCAGGTAGACAAATTTTAGATGGTGTTATTGCAGTGCATGAGTTGATTCATTATGTAGATAAAAGCAGAAAGCTAGGAACTTTCCTCAAACTTGATATGCATAAAGTAGACGATCGAGTCTCATGGAGCATTCTACTTAGATTTTTAGGGAAATTTGGTTTCAAGTCTTGTTGGATTAGATTGGTCAGAGCTTGTATATCATTTGCAAAATTATCGATCGTAATTAATGGATCACCAACTAGTTACTTTAGCAGTTGTAGAGGCATTCATCAAGGGGATGTTGTCTCCTATTTATTTTATTTACTGGGTCTTTAGGAAGAGCTTTGAAGGTAAATTCCATAGTAGTGGGAATCAAACCTACATCTACCATTGACCTGATCTCACACCACAAATTTACTAATGATATATTATTATCCTTTTTAGCTTTAATCCCTCAAGCCACAATTGTTAAAGAGATCCTCCAAGACTATGAAATAGTGAGTAGGTAGAAAGTGATTTTGAGGAAAAGTAAGGTGTTCTTCCTGAATACTTCTCTCGATAGAGAGAGAAAAATTGTTGAGATATTTGAATGTGAGATTGACTCCCTTCCTTAAATTTATTTGGGATTTCTAATGTTCAAATGGGGATTAAGACTTCTTTATGGGAATTGGTTGTAGAAAGAGTTCAAAAAAAATTAATGTGATGAAAAGCGACACTTTTGAGCCAAGCAGGTAAAATTGTGCTAGTTAATTCTACTTTGTAGATCATACCAGTGAATAACACAAGATTATACTGAGAGGGGGGGGTGAACAGTATAAGACCACTTTTAACTTTATCTTTCAAAATAGCTTTCAAATCAATAACATGCAGAATAAAGATAGCAATAATAACAACAGTAAAACAATGCACAAAATATAATCCACAAAGTGACACAACAATTTACGTGGTTCACCCAAGGTGGGCTACTCCACGGATAAAAATTTTCTTCTAAAATTTGTATCAAAGTCCTCTGGGAATCCTTCTCGATTACAATGTTTATGAGCCTCAGCTCAAAGGAGACACCTTCCCCTAATTCTGCTTTGGCTGGTGACCCTCTAGAAGACCTCTACCTCCTATGCCCTTAGCAAGTGGAACTCTTTCCACAGAAGACACCTATCTTCTCTGCTCTGGCTGGAGATCTCTGTCCTCAACTCTGTCATCGCAAAGTTGGTCCTCGAATTTGCACTAAACGTAGTCCTTCGGTCTAGCACAAATGTCCTCTTCTGCCTCGATCTCTGTCCTCAATCTGGTCCTCAAAACTGGTTAAAGAAAAATGGTTCACAAGCTTTCAAATGCTTGCTCAATGCTGTCCCCAAGTCTTCACCAACTTTCACACAGACTGCGCAACACAGCAGCACACAGCACTTCGGCTATCGAACTTCTCACTTTTGTGCGTTGTCTCCGAATGTCGCAACACCAATAGCTTCTGCTCCTTTGTGCATCCACCGCAGTATAGTCTTCGCACACTTTGCACAACCACAACAGCATAGACTTTGCACACTCTGCTTCTCGATGATCGAACTTCTCCCCTACACTATAATTGCTCAGATCGCACTTCAAACGCACACTTCGATCGATGCCAAACTCTTCAAGCATCCCTCCTTTTATACTCATAATCTCAAGATTAGAACCTTGATCTTAGTCGACTGTTTAACCTTCAATCACATCGACTGTAAAACCCTGCGCTGCGTCGGCCTAGATTTAACTCTGTCGGCTTCACTGCCTCCCTAAGTTTCTGGCATGAAACTTCAACATGTTGCGATATCGTGACACCTTTTCCTGTCGTACACCTTCTATAGCTTGTTGTAGCGATATCATGACACTTTTGCTTTTGTCTGCTTCCTTTACTCTTCTATTGCGAAATCATGACACCTTTGCCTCTTGCTGACGTCATCTCACTTCTGTCATGAAATCGTGACGCTTTAGACTTCAAAGCCTTCTTCTTCGCTTTTGTCGTGAAATCGTGACACCTTTGCCTCTTTTTGACGTCATCTGCAATTCTGTCATGAAATCGTGATGCTTTAGACTTCAAAGCCTTCTTCTCCGCTTCTATTGCAAAATCATGACACCTTTGCCTCTTGCTGACGTCATCTGTAATTCTGTCGCAAAATCATGACACTTCTTGCTTCTTCAACCTTTTCTCGGTTTGCACCAATGAAAATGGAACATGTCGCGAAATCATGACGCTTTCGCTGCCTTAAGCTCTTTTCTGCCAAATGCTCGTGAAACTGGAACATGTCGCAAAATCGTGACGCTTTCGCCAACTACAAGCTGCCAACTCAACCTGTCATGAAATCATGACACTTTTTGCATCCGTACAACTTCATTGAAACCTATCGCAAAATCACGACGCTTTCAGCTTTCGAAAGCTTTCTCTACTGCCTATCGCGAAATCGCGACACTTCCTGCAACTCAACACTGCCAACTCAACTTGTCACGAAATCGTGATAGTTTTGCCTCAACTTTCTCTCTCCTCAAACATGTCATGAAATCATGACAGTTTTATCTGCTTCGTCTTTGCCTTCCAGCATGTCGCGAAATCATGATAGTTTTGCCAGAACTTTCTCTCTCCTCAAACATGTCACGAAATTGCGACAGTTTTTCCAGCACTTTCTCTCTCCTCAAACATGTCGTGAAATCATGATAGTTTTGCCAACACTTTCTCTCTCCTCAAACATGTCACGAAATCGTGACAGTTTTGCCAACATTTTCTCTCTCCTAAAACATGTCGCGAAATCGCGACAGTTTTTCCAGCCACCTGCAAACTTTTTCTAACTTATCTTTTTCTTGATCTTTTGCAACTGGGCTACTCTGATTTTCTTGGAGACTTACTGACCAGCTGAAACCTTCAACAAAAACACATTCTTTGACATAGAAACAAATTGCTTCAAGAACTCCTTGATATCAAAGACAACAACTACCAAGAGCTCCTTGACATCAATGACAACAACTACACTTAAGCAAAGGCAATGTACTCAAGGTACCAGCTCCTTGACATTAATGACAACAACTACACTTAATCAAAGGCAATGTACTCAAGGTACCCAAAATTGCCAACAATCTCCCCCTTTGTCATTGATGGCAAACCTTTACTAAAAACACATCTTCAAGAGCCAAAACTGAAATCAATCTCTTTGAAGTTTTGCTCCCCCTGACTTGAAGCTTTCCTCTTCACTTGAAGCTCTCCCCCTTACTCATATCTCTCCCCCTTACTCAAATCTCTCCCCCTTTGTCATCAATGGCAAAGGGTCACCTTTGGGGCTTGGGACTAAGAATGAGTCTCTTAGCTTAGTCCCTCCCCCTCCTCCTATTGAGGTGATTTAAAATAGGGTTGGGAGTGAAACTCCCATTAGACACTCATCATCATCAGTGTCTACAATTTCTTTGCCAAGCCTTTTCTTGAGCTCTTTGTCAATGTTTCTATTCTTGGCACTTTTCTTGTTCTTGTTCTCATCTCTTTTCTTGTCCACACCTTGATCCTTGGACCTGTTTATACCACTATTCCTATTCCTGTACCTTGGAAGATCAGCTCTGCATTGTCTGGCTATGTGACCTGTATTGTTGCACTTGTAACAAACAACAACATTATTTCTTTCAGGCATAGCTATTCTTTGAATCCGCCTGTTCTGACTAACCCAGTTCCTGTTATTTGCATTGCAAAAAATTGCCTTGTGCCCGAACTGATTACAAGAGTAGCAATACCCTTGAAATAAATTACGACTTCTAAAATTATTGTTAACCTTCTTCATTTGAGACATGCAATTTGCAGCCATGTGTCCAAACCTGTAACACGCAAAACATCTGCCGTGAAATATTCTTTTAATCGATCTCTTGGGTCCCGAAAATTTTTGTTTCACATTCAAAAATTTGTTTTCTGTTTCTACGCATTCATCACTCATGGACTCATGATCTGAAGTACTTTCTTCATCAGAACTTTCTTCCTTTTGAAATCTCTTGCTAGATTCCCCAACCTGTTTCTTGTGCGGCTCAACAAAATCGAGACCTATTTTATCTATTGGATTTCTTTGACTTTTGATGAGAGACTTAACCTTCTTGGAGCTATCCTGAAATCTGTAGAGCTTATCCTTGTATTATTTATTTTCTTCTTTCAAAGAAGCCATTTTCTGCTCTAACTCATTATACTCAAGAATCTTAGACTCTAACTCATCCTTGAGTTCCTATGTTTTGGCTATAGAGAAGTCAAGACTTTCTATAAGATCGTCTCTCTCTATACAGCATTCATCTAACTTAATCTTGAGTCTATCATTCTTCTTTCTTTCCTTTTTCAAAACACTAAGAGCATTATTGAGTTCACATTCTAGATCCTCTATTTGATTGCACTTTGAGTTATCAAGGCCTTTTTCAGATTTCTTATCACTAGAGGTGCTACCCTTTTCAAAAACCATACATGCATCTTCCTTATCATTTTCTGAAGCATCCTCATACATACTAGCAACCAATTCATTATTTGTGCAATCATCCTCAAGGTGCCCAAAATTTCCACATCTAAAACATTTCATGACAGTGAATTTATGTTTCGGTTCTTCCTCTTTTTTTGAAATGAACAACATCTCATTTTCATTATCACTGGAAGAGCTTTCACTATCATCGCTAGAACACTTACTTGCTTTGTCCAGGATAGAAGCTCTTCTTGTTCTTGTGTGAATACCTCTTTCCTTGATTGTTGTGCTCATCTTTGTTCTTTCTGTAATACCTATGCTTTTCAGAATCCTTGCTCTTAACATCCTGTATATCTTCATCACTTTCATTTTTGGATACAGTGTCAGTAGCATAATGACCATACTTTCCACAGTTGAAACATCTTATATTTTTCTTGCTTTTGTGCTTTCTAGAGAACTTGCCTTTCTTGTTGTAATATGCTTCTTCCTCACTAGAAGACTCATCACTCTCTTGAATCTGTTTGCCTTTTGATTTCTTGGTAGCTTTGAAACCTGCCTCTTTCTTTATATCAACATTCACTTGAGTTCTCAGCTCAAATGCTGCAAGAATACTATGGAGCTCATCCTTTTTCAACTTATCTAAATCTTTGGCTTCCTCAATAGCAAAAATCTTTTCACTAAATCTATTAGGAAGAGATCTTAAAATCTTATCACACACATCATTTTCAGCAAGTTCAAGACCTAAGTCTTTCATAGAATTAACAACTTCATCCATACGAAGCATGTAGTCACTAATATTTTCATCATAATTCATCTTGAGTTGTTCAAATATACCTTTGAAGTGTCTCAACTTGGCCTTTCGGACATTTGCATCACCTGTATGAACAACCTGCAATTGTTTCCACATTTCACTAGTTGTCTTGTAGTGAATAACTTTGGTAAGATCAGCTTTCTGTAAACCCTTCAGGATTGCATTCATGGCTTTTGAGTTGTTGTGATGTAGGAGCCTGTCTTCTTTAGTATAAGGACCATTTGCAGGAATGGTGTACCCATCTTCAATAACTTCCCATACCTCATTACCAAGAGCCATTAGATAGACTTTCATTCTTGCACTCCACGGACCGAAATCTGATCCATCAAGAATAGGTGCTGCATTGCCACCTAAGAAATCCATAGTGTTCTTAACCAGTTCTTCCTTCCGGATGTAAAACCTTTTCGAAGGAACCTTCTCTGATACCAATTGAAGAACATAAGCTTATACTGAGAGGGGGGGTGAACAGTATAAGACCACTTTTAACTTTATCTTTCAAAGCAGCTTTCAAATCAATAACATGCAAAATAAAGATAGCAGTAAAACAATGCACAAAATATAATCCACAAAGTGACACAACAATTTACGTGGTTCACCCAAGGTGGGCTACTCCACGGATAAAAATTTTCTTCTAAAAGTTGTATCAAAGTCCTCTGGGAATCCTTCTCGATTATAATTTTTATGAGCCTCAGCTCAAAGGAGACACCTTCCCGTAATTCTGCTTTGTCTGGTGACCCTCTAGAAGACCTCTACCTCCTATGCCCTTAGCAAGTGGAACTCTTTCCATAGAAGACACCTGTCTTCTCTCCTCTGGCTGGAGATCTCTGTCCTCAACTCTGTCATCGCAAAGCTGGTCCTCGAATTTGCACTAAATGCAATCCTTCGGTCTAGCACAAATGTCCTCTTCTGCCTCGATCTCTATCCTCAATCTGGTCCTCAAAATTGGTTAAAGAAAAATGGTTCACAATCTTTCAAATGCTTGCTCAATGTTGTCCCCAAGTCTTCACCAACTTCAACACAAACTACGCAACACAGCAGCACAACTACACAACACTTCGGCTATCGAACTTCTCACTTTTGCACGTTGTCTTCGAATGTCGCAACACCAACAGCTTCTGCTCCTTTGTGCATCCACCGCAGTACAGTCTTCGCACACTTTGTGCAACCACAGTAGCACAGACTTTGCACACTCTGCTTCTCGACGATCAAACTTCTCCCTTGCACTATAATTGCTTTAGATCGCACTTCGAACGCACACTTCGATCGATGCCAAACTCTTCAAGCATCCCTCCTTTTATACTCATAATCTCAAGATTAGAACCTTGATCTTAGTCGACTGTTTAACCTTTAATCACGTCGACTGTAAAACCCTGCACTGCATCGGCCTAGATTTAACTCTGTCGGCTTCACTGCCTCCCTAAAGTTTCTGGTGTGAAACTTCAACATGTCACGATATCGCGACACCTTTTCCTGTCGTACACCTTCTATGGCTTGTTGTCGCGATATCGCGACACTTTTGCTTTTGTTTGCTTCCTTTGCTCTTCTGTCATGAAATCGTGACACCTTTGCCTCTTGCTGACGTCATCTCACTTCTGTCACGAAATCATGACGCTTTAGACTTCAAAGCCTTCTTCTCCGCTTTTGTCGTGAAATCATGACACCTTTGCCTCTTGCTGACGTCATCTACAATTCTGTCATGAAATCATGACGCTTTAGACTTCAAAGCCTTCTTCTCTACTTTTGTCACGAAATCGTGACACCTTTGCCTCTTGCTGACATCATCTGCAATTTTGTCGTGAAATCGTGACACTTCTTGCTTCTTCAACATTTTCTCGGTTTGCACCAACGAAAATGGAACATGTCACGAAATCACGATGCTTTCGCTGCCTTAAGCTCTTTTCTGCCAAATGCTCATGAAACTAGAACATGTCACGAAATCGTGACGCTTTCACCAACTGCAAGCTGCCAACACAACCTGTCACAAAATCATGACACTTTCTGCATCCGTACAACTTCATTGAAACCTGTCGTGAAATCACGACGCTTTCAGCTTCCGAAAGCTTTCTCTACTGCCTGTCGTGAAATTGTGACACTTCCTACAACTCAACATGGTATCAGATCTCCTTGACATCAATGACAACAACTACACTTAATCAAAGTCAATGTACTCAAGGTACCCAAAATTGCCAACAACCAGTGTACTTCCTTTCTCTCTTCTAGATTCTAAAAAATATTCTTTGGAAAATTGAATAAATTTAGTGATACTTTATTTGGTATGTTTTTGAGGAGAAGAATAAGTTCTCACTTGTGACATGAGTTGGGAGATCTAGGTTTAAGAAGAATGAAAATATTAAACAGAGGACTAATAGCTAAATATGGTTGGAGATTAGTTCAAAAATATAATGTTAATTAGGTTAAAATATTGGCAACAAAATATTTAGGTAACACTGGTAATTTTCTCACAGACCAAGTCTTACCCTTGGCTCAGCATTATGGCGTAGCATTGTTAATAACTTCTCTGATATCATAAAGGGTGGAATATGGGTGTTAGGTAATGGGTAGAGCAATATTTTTTGGAAATATACATGGGAAAATGATAGACCTTTAGAATCATATTCTCACCTGATTCTAGTGGAACCAATCACAAGCCGAGATTTCAGGTTGAAGGTATGTGACTTCATTATCTCTGTTAATGATAGAAAATGTTGGAAACAATTTATTTTTCTAGATATTTTACAGGAATAATAAAATGTGTTAAAATATCTTATGGACATCCTAAAGTGGATGGTTATTCCTAACCAAGATAGACCAAACAGATTGGTGTGGGGGGCTGAGAAGGACAATTGTTTTTTTGTTAAGTCAGTCTACCTACTATTAGATGTTTCCTTTGATCCCTAGTTTCTCATTAGTAATATTTGGTTGAAGGATATCCCTTTATATCTTCGCATCTTAGGTATTTTTTGTTCTTTGGTTTACATCATGTTTGGTGGTATATTTGGAAGGAGAGGAATTCTAGAGCCTTTAAAAATACCTTCCATCTAGCTGATTTCGTGGTACTTCATTTTGTTGCTACCATTGTTGAGAATGTGGATGTAATTTCTTTAGATAAGGTCACTTTCATTGGGGAGTTGGCGGTGGATTCGACTCTTGGATTTAGAGATTATTCTCCCAAACATCATCCTAAAGCTCCTATTAGACATACTACTATTTGGGAACCTCCTCCTTCTAGATGGTTGAAGCTAATTTTTTATGGAGCTTCTAAAGGGAATCTAGGACCAGTCAGTATGGGGGAATTGGTTAGAGACTCTGACGGGAGGATTTTGTTGGCTTTCACTAAAAATTTAGATAATCAAATCAATCATTTTGTGGAGGCATGAGCTCTCTTTCAAGAAATTTCTCAACTAGAAATTTTGAATGGAAGGTAATTATTGAAGAGGATTCCCTCAATATCATTAATATGCTCAAAGGTGTTCAGGTCCCTTCTTGGACAATTACAAACAAACTTGCTAAAACCCAAATATGGATTTTAACCCTTGAAGCAATTGAGATTAAGCATGTTTATAGGGATGTAGGAAAGTTGCACAATTTGGTAGGATGATTTCCTAGATGGATTAAATCAAATAGAAAATGAAATCTTGAGGAGATAATTATGTTTTCAAATGGCTCTGATTTGTGATAGTAGGGATCCCCTGGGGAAATTTATTGTTTGTTCTGCTCGACTATTATGTAGCTTTGTTGTTTGTCTATTTTGTGGATCCTTTTTGGTTTGCTATGTTGATATTTTTATTCCTTATTTCCAAATGGTTGGTTGATCCATTCTTGTAAAAGTTTTGGGGTACTTTTCAAAACACCTTTATCCATATTATAAAAAAAATATGTACCTTATGGAATCATGATATTCTAACATTTCATGGATCACTCCACAAAGGAAATGGATGCAAAATTATTTAAAAAAATTATTTAGCCACAAATTTAATTAATATATTGTCTTTAACCATTTTGAAAATTTCCACATTTAAATTCCTCATAGTAAACTTTATCTTTTTATCATTGAAGTATATCTTTTAATCAAAGCTAAAGCTATTTATTTTTATTTTGAAGTAGATATATTAACATAATATTATAGATTCTAATGATTAAATATTTAATTAGATACCATGAGCAAAGGAGGGGATTCATTTTTATGACATTGTAAACACCATGTAACTAAACAAAAGTGGAATTTCAAATTTAAAATTTTCAAGCCATTATAGTTTAAAAGGGAGTCATAAAAATGAGGAGTGATGGTAGTAACTATAAATAAATAGTGGTAAATATTTGTAACCATATGAATGTAGTTTTTTTAAGTTTTACTAAATTCTCAATGAATACCATGTCTTATCTATTTTTACATTCTCAATTTATAGTTTGTTCTGAAACAACCACTTAACTAATATTGAAGAGACATATTTTATTTTAATAATTTTTATAGTTAATAATTAAAGTATTCAATTTTTTTTATTATTCCTCAAATCTAGCTTTGGTTATTGACTCAATGAGTAGTAGGGTTTTAAACCTAACTAAACCACTTTAATTGATTAGGATTGCAAAGTACTTAAACAAACTAACAAAAAATGATATTTCATACCCTTTTAATTTTATATTATAAAAAATAATAAAATGGATATGTTGCTACATTTTTTAGCCATTGATAAGCCAAAAAATGAGGATATTTCCATGTAATTTAGGTTGCTTGTGCTCTCATTTATCTAGATAAAGTTTTTTTAAAGTTCATGTATATTGTAATATCATTTACATTTCAATGATAAAAGTTATAATAAGGGTTTTACCCATATATAATTGTGTTCCTAATAGTTTTGATGCAAGAGCATACAAATGGTTATAGATAAGTACCAACTATATGTGACTATCATTACCACATATAAAAATCCTTTGTGTAGGAAGAGGAATACAAATTGAAAAGAGAAAGAGCAATAGGTAGGGAGATAAAAGAAAATAAAAAGGAAGGGCTATGAGTCTTAATGCAATAAGATGATGATGTGGCTAAATATAAAGTACTAAAAAATGTGTGTAGCCCAAACTGAAATACTACAGATGAATATAAAAACTAATATCTCCAACAGACAATGTGCAGGTCAATATCTCCAACACTAGATTACACAACTGAATACCAAAGTGTGGGATGTGCAAAACTAGTAACCTCAATCTTATGACAACAAGTAGGTGAGGTGTTGAAAGTTGAAGAGGTATAATGATATTATCTCAAATTAAGGCCTTCACCTAGATGCCCATATACAGATGCTCAATGATGAAATCAAGGTCATGATGGAGTCTAAGTCCTACCAGTCCTCACTCAGTTTACTGTGGTCAGTGATATACTCTCTAAAGCGAAGTATGTGCTCTATTCCATAGCTATGATGGATATTGCACCAGCTTAATTTTAATCCTAATTAAGAGTTTTCAATTTTTCAAGCATAGGAGAAATATGATCCCTTTACTAAGGTTCATGAGTATGGCTAACCCATTAATTGTGTATTATTGTTAAGTCAAATCCAGTTTTGACTCACAAAGCCTTTAATACAAATTTCCCACCACCAAGGAAGTGGTACCTTATCACGAGATTAGGCTATGGAATGAGTTATCAGATGTGTTCCTTTTAGAGATGATGCAAATATGTGAATTGATTTGCAATGAAAGAAAGCAAATGAAAATTGAAAATACTGCATATGGAGTGCTACTACAATACTAATGTGGTAGTATGTATGTTAGGTGTGATCCACTAGATCTTGCTCACCATCTAAGTGGAATCACTTTTACAAATGAGGGCTATAAGTTAGCCAAAAGCAATATGAAAAATTCTATAAGCCACTTATATAAGTACAATGGAGAGGCTATAAGCTTGTTGTACTATAAAAAAAAACATGATCAGTTTACACAGAGATTGGTCTGACTATATGAAATAAACACAGTTAGTTTACACAGAGGCCGCTGAACTTTGCCAAATCTAGATTTTGGATACTATGTGGATGTGTAAAAAAAATGAACACGATCAGTTTACACAAAGGCCATCAAATTCGATCATATCTAGATTTTGGATATTGTATGGCTATGTAAAAATGAATGCGATCATTTTACACAGAGGCCACCGAACTTGTTCAAATCTAGATTTTGGATACCTTCAAATAGAGATACAAGCTAATATCCACAATAAAAAAGAAATCTATGGATATTTTATGAAACCTCATGCATAATCCTCATTCTCTCCTTCAACTCAACACATAAATTTATGGAGGAGGAGAGGATGAGAATGCAATGCTTATCCAAGATTGGTTTTGGTAGGGGCAAGCATCCAAACTTTGATACCACTCATAGCAAGGATCAATGATGCGTGTCCAATCTCAACCACATGAAATAAGAAAAATATGAGGAGAAGATTTTTGACAATGGAGAAAATGAAAAATCACACCTCTCCCTTTGTGTTATGGAATTATATATTGAGAAAAATGAGATTAGAGTTAGGGTTTCCAAATTCAAATTACATGAAATTCAAATGAACATGAAATGACATTACACATTAAAATAACCTATTCTAATGAGGTCTTATTAAAGCCTCATAACAATTAATTAGGAATCTAACTAATAAACATGACCTTGTAGCGTTAACATGTCTTTAATTTTCAAAATGTTTGATTTTGATCAAGGTTGGTATCATTGGATTAAATATTAGTATAGCACTAGAATATTCTACTTTTATCAATGGTTCTCTCATTGGTTGCTTTAATTTATCTTGTAGAATCTAAGTTGTCTTATCTATTTATTATTCTTGCAAATGCATTAGAGAAATATTTCTCAAAGGTAAAAATGGAAAGAAAAATAAAAGGTATTTAGATAGCAATAAAATGTCCCTTCAAATATCATGTTTAATTTCTTGATGATACTTTTATTTTGGGTCATCTCCTAGTCATTAAGTCCATGGAGTTTAAATCAATATTATCATGCTATGAGAATGTTGCTAGATAATTTTTTTTATTAGTGTAAAATAAAATTTTCAAAGGGCCAAAACTCTTTTACAACACAAAGTCAACCCATCAACTACACAACTACCAAGGGCAAGTAGCCAAAAATCCCTTGGATGCAAGATAAATAGTATCCATCTTGGACCCCAATTAGTTGCAGTCCTCCCTCGTAAACTTTTCTAAGTCCTCATGGACCAACCCTTAGGGGATCCATCTGCTATCCTCTTCTTTAATGGTACCAAAGTTCACCAGCTAGTCTGTTGGTTTGTTACCTTCTAGATAATTGGTTACTACTATAAAATCCAATATTTTCATTAACACTGTCATAAATTACAATAATTTATTGTGGATATTTTATGGTATAAAATTAAAACTTTCCATCAACCCACTTGGATATTCCTTTTTCTCATAAAGAAAATAAAAATAATATTGGTTACCAATTAAAAATTAAAATAAAAAGAATATTTAATTCTCTTGTTTGGATAGAATGAAAGATTATTTAGTATGTTAGAAAGGTAATTCTTAAACCATGGTGAAAAGGCTACATCTCTTAAAGACTATATTGCAATTTATCCCTAAATATATGATGTTACTTTCAAAATTGTCAGTATGTATAGCATCAAAATTAATAAAATTAAAAGATAATTTCATTGGAAAGGATGTAACAAAAAAATTAGGTTTCCTCTTTGTAAGTAGTATAGGGTTTACAAAGTAACTAATATTGGAGGGGCAGCCTTGTGCAATAACAAATTTATTGAGACTAGAATTAGAGATAAAATTTAGGTGGGTATTATTTAGCGATCAAGCAAAGAGTTGGGAAAAGTATTACTTCAAATATATATAGGTTAATGAAATTACTTATAAACATAACCCCACCCAAAGGATTGCAACATGGAATTCCATATCAAACAGTTTACAATTTATCAAGAAACATATTAGGTGGTCAGTGATAGAAACTATGCAAATTTTTGGTTTGATGCTTGGTTGAAGCCTTATTTTCTTTATCTCTAATTCAAAATATCAACATTAGCTTGGGCATGTCTATCTTGTAAAGGTCAAATATTATATTAATGTAAGAAACAACTCCAAATATTGGATTTCTATTGATAACCTAGTTGAAGGAGAGAAACCCAAACAAATTGTAGATGAGATTTAAAAAATACTTCAATAATTGTATGCCTATTTTTATATAAAATGATGAGTTGGTTTGGAATCTAATAAAAATATTATGGGCACTCGATAAATTTAGGATATGAGAATTTAGAGCAATCAAAATTTCCTACTCCCAAACATTTCCTTGGAAGAATGTTTGGTCATTTGAGGATCTCCTCAAGGCCTCAACATTCCTTTGGATAACAATTCAATGTAATATTCTTATAGGAGAGATTTCACAAAGAAGAGGACACCATGGACCTTTCAAATGTGCCTTGTGCAAGAAGGATTTAGAAACATCATACCATTTACTTCCTTACTATCCCTTTGCTCACACCATTTGAGGCTACTAATTCAAAAATATGAGAATATATTGGGTAGCTCCAACAACATTGAAAGAGTTGATAAAATATTGGATCAATTATTTCAAAGACAAATAATTTTGTATTCTATTGTGATTGCTCCTAATATTATTTCATGGAATTTATGGCTTGAAAGAAAAAATATTATTTAAATAATAAATTTCCAAATCATGGAGTTTGAAGTTGTATTATTGCTTTTCTTGTAGAATATTTACAAATATGGTCCTCACTAGGGGAAGTCTCAAATATGAAAAAGAGGTGTTAACCACTTGGTTACAATATTTGAATATACATGGAAGAATATTCTATTACAATGACATCAAAACAAAGGATCTACTTTGATCTATGGTAAAACGGAAATATCTGAAAATTAGGAGTATCAAAATTAAGTTTGATGGTGCTTGCAATGGAAATCTAGGAAAATTTGAGGGATGTGGTGTATTTAAAAATAATGAAGTCAAAATTCTCCACTTCCTCAAAAAAATATGAAACTTCAACTAACAACTATGTAGATGCTAGGGTATTTCTAATACAGACTAAAATTACAATTGAAAAGGATGAAAATGTATTTCAATAAGGAGGGATTCATAAATTATCAATAACGCTATAAAATAAATGGATGTGGGGACTAGATAAATTTAAAAAAAATTATACGTATACTAGAAGAATAGGTAACTCGTAACATTTTATCGTCACCACATCGTGAGTTTGAATCATGCTCCTTGTTGCCACTATAACATAGTTGCGACGAGTAAAATTTTTAATGTAGCCAACAACATTGGAGTGATACGCCATCCAATACTACAAGACCCGAGGATTCAAACCAGATAAAAATTAATAGTATTATTGATGTTTGTTATCTATTATTGGAGGAAATATCTAGGAAATTTGAGCATATCTATAGAGAAGAAAATTGGGTATCAAATAATTTAGCCAATCATAATGTTGACTTTTGTCTTAGTGAAATTTAAATATTAGAAGGCAACTAGCTGAGTGAGATTTTATTTCTTAATGAAAATGATGTAAGGAAGTAATTGTGGAAACATAACATTTTTAGGAAGATGAACAATATCTTTTATAGAAATGGAAATGAAAAATATCTTTGATAAAATGGCAAGAGAGAAATGGTTTAAATAACATAACAATAAATATAATATTTTGGTATTTTAATGGGAGTGGCCCCCAATAGAAGACACATATATATTATTAAAATAAATTTTAAAAATAATAGTGATTTTACCCCTGACTCCTTAGGATTTCTAAGGTTACATTATATAGTGTATATGTGTTCAATATTGCTTGTTTCACTTAAAATTATTATAGAAATTATAAGGCTATAGAAATAAGTCAAATTTAAACAATCTAAAAAATTGAAAAATATTTACAAGGATGGAATCAATGGTGGGAATGGAAAATGTAGAGTAAACATCTCAAAGTAAAAATAAAAAAGAAAAAAAAAATATCATTCCCCCTTCGGGTGGGTTAAGTTGAACTTTGATGGGGCGTCCAAAGGGAATCCTGACCCCTCGGATGTGGGCGGCATCATCTGGGACCACTCAGGTCACTTGATCCTTTCTTATGGGGAGCCCCTGGGCACCCAAACCAATACCTTCATGAAATATTTTGCCCTCCTCTATAGGCTCAGATTTCTCTAAGAGTCCCCCTAAAGGGTGATCATAGAGGGTGACTCCCTCAACACCATCAACACAGTGACCAAGCAAAGAGAGTTGTCGTGGAGTATTTCCAACATCTTCTAAGAAGCTTAGGCCATCCTCTAGGGGCTCCCTCAGTCATCCATCTACCATGTCTTCTAAGAATACAACAAGCTCGCTGACCTAATGGCCAACATAGCAATGACATCAGCAGATCTTTGTATCTGGCGTGATGATTTCCTAGATACCCTTTAAGAGGTAATGTCCCAAGACTGATCCCTAAACTATGATGTTAGCACAAAGGTCTAGCTTGCTCGGTTGTAGTGCCACACTGGCATGGAATCCTCCAACTAATGCAGATATTCTAACGGGCATTGACTTGTGCTCGTGGCTTCCCAATGCCACCATCCCTAGTAGTCCTCTCCGTAGTAGCCACCTCAGCGCCAAGGCAGGCCCTCCCCAACCCCACTGCCTCTCCGTTGGCATCCCCAACCCCATTGATTCTGATCATGTGCCACATCAGCTCATTGATTCTACCACCCTTCTCTTTATGACACCTGATACCAAAGCTGGTACCCCATGCTAATCGTCCACCTGGCCCTATCTCGTTGCATCGTCTCTCCCTCCACACCCTGTCAGTTGCCATGTCTACCTTTACATTTCTCTTATTTGCCACCTTTCATGTGTGTTTCCTATCTTTTTCATCGTAGTTTCCCTTTTCTTGCGATAGCTTCATGACCCTTCAGCTCCCCCTTCGACTATTTCATCACCTCCCAATGTACATGACTTTTCCCTCTCTTGTCCCTTTCTCAATGTTTGCCTTCTACTAGCTTGCTCTTAAATGTCTTCTTTCCTTTGCCTCTCCCCTTCGCTACTAGCTTTTGTCTCCATGGCTGCCTCCAAACCCCCCTACATTGAGCCATCCTCCCTCGTCCTCTTCGAATCTGCCAAATTTTTCATGGATACCAGGTCCCTCACTCCTTTCCTCCATAAGTTTGATGGTCTAGATGATAGTATTATGTAGGCATTCCTTGACACCTAGGATGGTGGTGAGGTGGTCATGAAAGGTGTCCACTTCAAAGTGACCAAGGAGCTCCTGTTCGATGTCACTGAGCTCCACCATGAAGATAAGGGGAAATACATCCACCGTGATAGACACAACTGGGAGGAGGAGCTAGCCCATTTCCTAGAGCATAGTTGGTACAAGACCGCCCTGTACAGGAAGCAAATGCCTAAGCCCTATGACGAAGCCCTCGTACCCATCATGCAATTTGTGACATGTGATGATCTAGAGTAGAAGATCTATAGCTTCCATCTTAGTTTTGTTAACCACCTCTGAGGGGCAATCCTCCTGTACATCCCCCGCTACCTGCTTTACTCTCTCATCATCTCAGTCAAGAAGGCCCAGAAAGCCCATTCCTGCCCTCCCCATCAAGGCCTCATGGTTTTCCTTTACCGACACACCCTTGCCAACCAGCCCCCCACTCAGTGCATCCCTCCCCTCTCTGCCAACCCCCCCACCAGGTCTTCGACCTCTTCCAACTCTGAGCTTAAGGCCAAAGAGGATAGCCCAAGCAAAGCTGACATATCTCTCCCCAAGAATCACAAGCCCACATCAAAGCGATGGGCATCAGCTCATGCCCCTAGCAGTAGTAGTGCCCCTCCTGGGTCCCCCTGGCCTCGATCCTTAGGACCCATATCCCTGGTGGGCTCGACAACCCAATGGGATCAGATCTTCCAACCGTCTCAAGAAGATGAATATCGAGCCCAAAGGCACCCTCGAGATCATCTTAGACTCTAAGGATGATTTGGGGTATTTCTCCTTTGCATTCTTCTATACATGACGACCAATTCCCTCACGTCGGTTGCCAACGCAGTGTCGATATCAGTTCACATCTTCAAGGTAATCTAATGTAGGCTCAAGGTCGGGTCTGATGGTGATTACTAGCCCTCCCTACCCCATCCTAGTGGGGTTCCCCTCCCTAGGGAAGTGGGGGTGGTGGTGTTCTGGTGGCATGGTGTCTAGTCTGTGTAGCAGGTTTATAGTTGCGAATTTTCCCAGTTTTTTTGCCATGTGACAAGGTTTCTCGGTTTGTTCTCATTTATCATCTTCGTTGGGCCTATCCTATCCTTGAGATAGGTTTTTTGGTGTGCTCCCTTGAGGATCCCAGATCCCTCTGACTTTTGTAATGTTCACCCCTGGTCTACTTTAATAGGGTTTTTGGTTTACTATCCTCTTAGGTTCTTACTGTAATAAGGTTTTGGGACCCTTTAAAAACCCCCCTGTATATAAAATGCTACTTATCAAAAAAAAAAAGACTAGGAGTTTGATTTGAAATAATTTTGATACTCTAAAATATACAATTGCTTTTTAAGATAGGTATTGTAGGATCTACTTTTATTCATGTCAAATTCAACATGATTCACAATTGTGATATTAATATTATTACTATGAATTATTTTTGGTTGGTCTATATCAATGGAGAATTTTGCTTCCTTTATCGATTTGCATGGCCCTTGGGATGTTATAAATTTAATATTTTAATATATGTATAGGAATAATGTGCTTATAGAGAGAGACTTCATGTGGTAAAAACATTGGATAGGATTTTTTTAAATCTAATAATTAGTGATAAAATAAACTATACTATCTCTTCAAAAATTCTATTACTGAAAGGGTTAGATCATAAACCAGTTTTACCATTTTAATTTTTTCCTGTGTGAATTTAAGACCCTATTTTTTTCTGTAATTATTTAAATTTGGAATGAAGCATTAGCTTTAATGGCATGTATGTATAAATTTATTCAAAAGATAAAATATCTAAAGGGTCAGTTAAGGTACATACTATCAAATTATTTGATAACATATTTAAGAGGATAAAATTAAATTCAAGCTTAAGGACTTACAACAAATAGTAAAAATCAATAGAATAAACCATCATAGATATGTATAGAAAAATAATTATTTATCAATTATCATAATATACTTCAAAAAGAAGAATCATGTTCATCCCAAAAATATTAGAAGACATGGCTTCAAAAATGTGACATAAATACTAAAGAAATTTATACTATTACCAAAATGTGTTTATTCTTTTAGAGTATCAAAATTATTTCAACTCTAGGTGGAAGAATGATTTAGAGATAAGAAGAAAAAATTGTAATCAATTATTTTATATATATATATATATATATATATATATATATATATATATATATATATATATATAGATCGAAGTTAAGAATGAAAATGAAAATCATGATCAAGTCTATATTTTCAAAACACTCCATAAATTTGCATCAAGACATAATGAAAGCTTGATGAGAAATATTATCATGGAGGAGCTATTAGAGGTGTTTTTATCCTCATATAGCTTTCAAAAAAAATGAAAGATGTTGAAAACCAATTTATGTTGGATATAGTTTTAAAGGCTATGATAAGTAACATAAATATCACCTTCATTGCATTTGTTGGCAATAAAGTTAAAATAAAATATTTTGATAATTTTCAATCAATAATACATTTTAATATGATTGTAAGATATTTTTTAAAATTATGATAATAATATTGAAATATGTTCTAGATTGTATCATCGCAAAAGAAAAGGAAAATTTTATGTGTAGTGAAAAATTCATTGATGACATAATCAATGCATAGAAGACTTTAAAATATCTTAAAAAAATAAAAAATAAACCTCCTATGAGGAAGTGTTGATAGGTATTGCTAGATATGGTTGGTATTCTAGTTGTGATCAATCCTACAACATTAGCAAAGTCAAGGTTGGTGTATGTAAGGATATGTGTGAATGTCAACTTGGACAAGGAACTCCCCAAATCCATAGAACTCATGTCTAAAAATGGAAGTTGGATGCAGGCTATTGAATATGAGAATAGTCCCTCAAGATGCAATTCTTACAGGAAACTAGAGCATTTAAGAAAGTTATGCCCTAATAAGAAAGAGAGAAACCCTCAAAAAGTTTGGAAAATGAAAGAGGCTTCAAATTTGAGATCCAAATAGGTGGGAGACCTAGCCATTCCAATGGAGAAGAAAATGAATAAGGCTGAGGTCCAAGAAATCCCCATTGAAGACTCAAAGATCCAGACGACAAAGGAAGGGAAAATTTTGGAAGAAATGATTCAGGGAAACCTCATAGATCAAAACCTCTCTTTCATAGAGAAAAAAAAAATCAAACCCAAGAACCCTATTATGATAAAGTTGAATTCATAAACAATAAATTATTTGTAATTCTTTAGAATCCAATGGTTAAAGTAGATTATGACATCCAAAATAAGGAAACTAATCAAGAAAGCATGGTCAGGCATCAAAAGGAGAAACTGGTAACAAGGACGAGAGTTTTCTAGGGGAAAAGCCTCACCAAGAGGGGAAAAATCAAAATGGAGAGAGATTTAAGAATATATTAGAAGAAGAAATGGATATAGAGGAGTGGGAGTCTTCAGAGGATACATATATAGAAAAATATAAAGATAATTTGAAGTTATTGACTCTTTTAAAGCATGCCAAGAAAAAAGTGGATGTGGGATCTTTTGTGTCTAGAGGAAGAAAAAATAGAGTGGTTAGATCCAGAGAGGCATCAAAATAAGTTGCAGATGATACTCAAAAGGTTTTATATCTGGGTGGGGGGAAGAACCCACAAAAATCTAAGAATGGATTTTTTTGTCTTGGAACATCATGGGTATGAATTCCCCTACAAAACACCAGGTACTTTGGGAGATAAGAAAAGGATATAAACTCAGTATCTTCTTAATTTAGGAGACTAAGGTTGATGAGCAAAATTTTCAATAGATTAAAAATACGGAAGGAAGTGAATATGGTGGGAATTTTAGTGGTGGGATCCTCTAGAGGTGTATGGACTCTATGGGACCCTAGAATATTTTATGGTCAATGTATTCAAATAAATGAAAGGTGTGTGATTGTAAAATTACAAACTTTTCTAGGGTTTTTTCCAATGTGTATGCCTAAAACACTATGGAAGGAAGAAAAATGGTTTGGGAGCTCCTTAGTAATCTTCATGAGGTGTCTCAGTGGCTATGGATAGTTTTGGGGGATTTAAACACACACTTGTATCCTAGTTACAAGAAGGGAGGTGGTTTGGGTTATTCTAATAGTATGGAGGAATTTAATGATATTATATTTAAATATGAATTTATGGATTTGGATCTCAAAGGGTCTAAATTCACCTGGTCTAATAGGAGGTTAGGAAGCAATTGCATTCAAATTAGATTAGATAAATTATTAGCATCCTAGTCTTGGTTCTCTCAAATTCCTCCTAAATATTTCCTTTGATCATTCACCACTACTTTTGGAAGTGTTAAAGAGGAGAAGAGTTAAAGGTAGACCCTTCAGCTTTGAGTTAATGTGGATGTCACATCCTTTAGCTCAAAAAATTTATAATGGTGGAACATTGATATTAGGGGATCAGAAGTTGAAAATTGTTAAGAAAAATATAAAGGTTTAGAACAAGGAGGTTTTTGGTCATTTAAAAGAGAGAAAAAGTAATCTAAATGCTAGCTTGGAAGAGGTGGAAGAGCAAATTCAGAATTGGGGGTACACAAAGGAATTAGATAGAAAATAAAAGGTGCTTCTGTCTAATCTCCACACTTTATTAGCCTAGGAAGACGTCCATTAGAGATAAAAATCTAGGACTTTATGGCTCAAATAAGGAGATCGAAACATCCAATTTTTCATCTCACAACTATTATACATACGGAGTATAATAGAATAAGAATATTGAAGATAAAAAAAGGGCAAGGAAATAAAAGAGAAATAGGATATTAAAAAGGAAGTAGTTTTTTTTTTTTAATATCCTTAGCATGGAAGATGTAATAAATGTTGAATCAGTTAAAAAAAATTTGAAGAATATTCTCCAAGTGGTGAATAATAAAATAATTTTTTTTTTGGATAGTCCTTTATCATAGGAGAAGGTGGAAAGGGCAGTTTTTAGCATGTAGAAGGATAAAATACCAAGTTCATATGTTAGAGGCTTTGCTAGAATTTTAGTGAGAAAAAATAATTCTCAAGCTTAGTTTTGAATTTGAAAAAGCAAGGAGTAAACATGCTAAAATATTTTTACCCAATCAACCTATGCAATTCTATTTATAAAATTTTGACAAAGGTTCTATCCAATAGACTGAAGAGTATTTTACCTAAGATTATATCCCTCCAGTAGAGTGGTTTTATTAAACAAAGACATATCTTGGATGGGATAGTCATTGTTCATTAGGTTCTATACTCTATGAGGATGAGAGGATTAGAAGGCATGTTATCAAGGCTGAATATGAATAAATACTACAACAAAGACTCTTGGTTTTTTCTGGATAAAGTGTTGTAGTATTTTGGTTTTGGGATAAATTGAAGGCTTTGGATCATGGTTTGCATCTCCACTCCTTGGTATTCAATGATAGTAAATGGAGAACTAGTAGGTTTCTTTTTAGGTAAAAGAGGGTTGAGACAAGGTGATCATATATCGCCTTATCTGTTCATAATAGAACCTCAAGAAGAAGCTTCATTGCAACAAAAGATGCAACCTTGATTAAAGAAATTTAGCCAACATCATCTTCAAATATAATTACTCCAATTCATTGATGATACCATAATATTATTAGCAGGGTTATGCATAGTGGTGAATATTCACCAATTGGGCTAATATTAGGATTTCCAAAATTTGAAATTGGCAAATATGAGGACCCTCAACGTCAGCCCATTCGCCTAAAATTTTCAGGATCAAGTTTTTCTTAGGGTCAATTATTCATAATATATATCCAAACATAGGCATATTTGTACTCATTGGAAAGCTCTTTTCAAGACTGATCTAATGGTGGTGTTTTTATGAAGTTATAAGATGATTTAATAGGTAAAAAGTGGTCCCAAATATGACCTTACATTTTAGGGCTTCAAATGCCCCAAATTTTTGTGTGAAGATGCTCGATTTGATTTGCTTAGAATTCTCCATGATTCACCTTGATTTTTATTTGGATTCACCATTTTTTTACAAGTACATTTTGAGTCTAATCCCTTACGCATAGCCCTAATTATTAGATTCATCAGCTATGAAAGCTAATAATATCAAGCAAATTCTTAAAACCTATGAAACAAATTTTGATCAAAAAATTAAATTTTTAAAAGTAGGTTCTTATTTGTTAACACTCCCCAAATTAGAATAAAATTATAAGAAATTTTGGTTGCAGAGTGGACAACATTCCCATTGTATATTTTGAAATGTTCCTTTTTGTAGGTAGAATGAAAGGAGAATACAAGAATTCAGTGTTTAAGAGATTCAATAGAAATGTTGCAATATGGAAATGCTTTTCACTTACTCAAGTGGGGAAATTACAGCTATTGGCACCCTCTAAAACCTACTCATTTTCATGATGTCTTTATTTAAAATTCCATCATCGATGGTTGAGAAATTGGAGTGAGTGTAGAGGAACTTTCTTTGGACTGGTGCAAAAGATAAATAGAACATTAGTTTGGTTGCATGGGAGAAAGTTTGTAGGCCTAAGAGAGAAGGTGATTTGGACATCAAAAAAGTGAAACAGATGAATAGGGCTTTAATGACCAAAGTCGGGTGGTAGTAAATGATTGAACATGATTAATTTTGGGCTCATATCCTCTCTACAAAATATCTATAGAATAGAATTCCCTTTGCTTATAGCTTAAATCCACCTTTAGGTTTATCTTTATAGAATGAGTTGATCAAAACAAGAAATCTCTTATGGAAAGGTCTAAGATGGAAGGTTTAAGAGGTGATAAGATACACTTTAGGGGGGATGCATGGGTCATGGAGAGGCCTTTAATTTTAATTATTACTATAAGTGCATCATTTGGCCTTTAAAGCAAAAATATAGAAATATGGTTCAAGAGTATATTAAGGAAAAAAATAATTGCATAGTGTGGCACATGCTTCAATTGGAAGGAGCTTATGAAATTATGTAAAGTAGGATTAATTCTCTCAATCTCAGCTTACTATTTATAGCACAATATAGGAGAGGATAGGTTCTTTTGAGGTCCTAACCCTAAATAAATATTTATTATTAACTCATATTTTGCCTTTGATAGCAATAAGGAGAATCAAAATTTTCCCTCACATTGAGTTTGGATTAAAGATCTCCAACCAAAGTGTCTTTCTTTCTTTGACTGACATTGTAAAATTGAATATTGATGGTGGACAATCTTAGAAGAGGGTTGATCATTCCTAATACGTGTTATTTATGTTGTGGGGAGGAGGAGATAATTGATCATATTTTTATTCATTGCTTCCTTTCTTTGGAGGTTTGGTATACGCTTATTCAATCACTTAAAATCAATGGGTAACCGTAAATTCTTTGGAGGTATTATGGGATTGATGGGTTAACCCTTACCATATCCCCCTATTGAAAAAAATTTGGATATGTATCTTACCCTATTTCATTTGGAATATATGAAGGGAGAGGAATAAATGAGTGTTCCAAAATAAGACTAATAGTATAGAGGTAACTATCAGGAGTATCAAAGTTATTGTTTTTGATAATGTGGTTGTTAATATGGACAGCCAAATCTATGAAAATGAGTTGGAGAAAGAAATAACAGTGGATTGGGGACTGTTGAAAGCTACAGGTAATCATATTAGTTGGTCAAAGAGAAATGTGATATGGAATCCTCCCCTAGAGTGCATAAAACTATTTTTTTATGAAGCCTCTAAAGGAAATCCAAGGAAGGGGGAGGGGTTCTAAGATCTAGCTTAGGGGTAGTGATATCTTGTTATAGGGTGAACTTTATCCATACATCAAATCAAGTAGCAGAGGTGAGATCCATGATTACAAGAGTAAGGCTTGCAAAAAATATGAATGTTAAGAAGCTTATAGTGGAAAGAGATTCTATGAATATCATTAAAAGTTTGAATGCTAAGCAAACTTCTAGCTAAAGTATTAGAAGTATTATTTAGGATGCAATGAATATACTATCATTCATGGAGATATTTGTGATCTGACACATCTATAAGAAGGTAATACTATGGTTAATGTTATGGCAAACATGGGAGTTCAAATGGATGGATTCAAGGTATGAAATGATGTTTCCTAGAGGTTTTGATGATTATAAATCTGAAAGAGAAAAATACTTATGATTTTGTTGAGTTAAAATTTTTAAAGCCTCATGGGATATGATCACTACAAAATATCTATTAGCTTGGGGTAATTTTTCAAGGAAACTAAACTAAACTAAGATTTAGGAGCTGATTAAAAAATACTATAGTTTGAATGAAGACTAGGTAGAAGCTTTCAAAGTTCTTAAGAAAGGTAGAATTGGAGATCCAATCTAAAGCTAATATATAATTGATTAAATCTCCTAAATATTCTAAATAAACCATATGGATTGAATTTAAGAAATATTGAATTCCCATGAGTTAGAGTTAAATCAAGATTGTTGTACCTAAATATGTAGTATGCTCCTTTTTAGTCCAAATTTTGCAATATGTAGGTGTTCGAAGTGATTTTTCTATGCTACAATTGTAAAAGGTTTAGGGGTCTTTGCAAACTCCTTCATTTACCATAATTAAAAAAAAAAACTAGTCAAAGATTATCTAAAATATCAAGGAAAGAGTTGAGAAAAATATTGCCTTTGAATGTATTAAATTTGTTAAAAAACCAAACCCTACCTACTTCGTATCAGTAAAAAAAATATTTTAGGTGGAAACAAATAATAAGAATTTTACAAATAATAAGAATTTGATGCTTAGTTGAGAACTTATAATCTTATTTTCAATTCAAATAACAAGCATTGACATAAATATATGTGTATTTAGAAATTTAAAAGTTAAAATTATATTGATGTGAGTAAAAACTCCATATATTAAATTTATAATAGATATTGGTTTAAAAATAGAACTTTAAAGAAGCAATGATGGATCCCCAAAATATGAATAAAAAGTTGTGTTTTCTTGTTTTCCATGGAATAGTGATTTAGTTTAAAATTTATAAAGAACATCGGGTAAGTGATTAAACTGGAATATAATACTTTGAAGCAATCAAAAATTCCTACTCAAGCCTTTCTCTTGGAGGAATATATGGTCACTTAAATACCTCTTAGGATTTAAAATCAAAATGGTTAGTATTCTAAAAAAAATCTTATGATTAATAGTTTATTAAAAAAAAAGACATCATAGACCTTTTTGATATGTTGTGTGTAAAAAAGAGCCTAAAAATATAAGATCGTTTGTTTTTTTTTATCCATATTCACCTACCATCTTGGATAAGTTTTTTTTTGATAAAATACATATCTATTGGGTTACTCAATTAACATTATATGAGGATATCAAATGTTATCAACTCAACCAATTAAATTCCTTAACTTTCAAGGAGGAAACCTAAGCTCAAATCATACTAAAAGGTACATTCATAATAAGTAAGTTATTGTTATACCACTATGTGGTCATGATTTAATACATGTAGATTTTTTTCTATGTTATATAACCAATTCAAAATAAAAATAAAAATAATATTATAAGAGTTGATAAAATATCAAATTAATTGTATTTCCTTGTAATTAGCTCATCTACAAAAATAACTAACAATAACTAGAACAAATTCATGCTCAAGCCCTCCTCTTATGGGAGAGTAAGTTAGAATAATATTATATTACATTCAAGATAAGAAATACAACATAAAAAAATTCAAATTAGTAGAACACAATATTGAAATCCGAACTTGACTATAAAATAAATAAATTATGAGCCACTACTAAAAACTAGATACATAAAGACCACTAACCTAACATACACTTCTCACCAAGACCAAAGCTTTGTTATCTAAAGCTTTCACCATCTATTCAATGCATTAAATTATAAACATATTATAACCTAGGATGACCATAAATAGAACACACCATAGGTAAGTAGGTTGAGGTGAATAATGGTTGTTTTGAAGATGGATAGAATAAACCATGAGATAACAAAGCGTGTTAATATTCAACATGGTCAAAGCTTGAAAAATCCTCTCATCTCATCCACTACCCAAAATAAAGTCAATTTAACCAAACACAACCATGCAAAGATTTTACAACACAAGAACAAATAAAAAGTGGGCATCAAACACTATCTACACCATTCACATGAACCAACTAAACCAATAGTCGCTCCCCTATGGGTAAACAAACTAAAATATTTCTTTATAAATGAGCTCAACATTCCCAAATTAAATCCCTTGACCAATGTGTATAAAGAATCCAATTTAAAAAATACATACAAAAACCTTTTAACTTCTAAGATCTCCATCAAAACCAAGCTCTATTACCACAACCTCCATACTATAGAACAACCAACAAAGTAATATCCATGACTTGAAACTTGGGAATTTACACCGCATGTCAAACATGTGACCACTAAAACATGTTATCCCAATCTTCATACATGAAGTAGGTGGTGGCCATGGAAAAAAACGCAACCCCTTATTGATTACACTAATGACAAAACCCCTTGTGAACAAGAGGCACGGCAAGGGTGTCCCTATTTGGTGGTGTCACCATATCCCTCCCCCAATACATCCTCCTCCGCAATACAACCCCATTGTCGCCTTACCATCATCACGTGTCCTCTACATCAATATTAATATACCTCCATAAATATTGTTCCATCATTCTCCATAAAAAAATATTTTATAACCCTCTACTCATCCCAAAATCCTATTTATCATGAAAATTGATTCACCTCTCATTGTTGAAAGTGCCATGGCAATTATGCCAAGCTCTTGGAACCCTAAATGTTATTGTCTGCTCAAAATTTTGTAAAAAAAACCATGACCTCAATCAGAAATAGAATCGAGTACTTTTATAATTTTTAGTTGTTGGTTAAAAATAGGTTATTTTATTATTTTTGGTTTGTTGGTTAAAAATCGATTATTTTTATAATCTTTAATTTGTTGGTTAAAAATAAAGTAATCAAAAAATAGAACCAAATAACTTTTGGCATACAACTTCTACAATCTTTAATTTATTGAGTAAAAGATAAAATAAACCAAAAAAATCACACCAAATCAATCTATAAACAAACACTCTACCTGAAAGTTAACTTATTCTATTCCCTAGTTTTTCTAAAGGAAATTTTGATTATATAATAGTACAAAATGAGAGGGATGATAACAAAGAAGCAAGAAAAAAAAAAAAAGAGGCAAATACCTATTTTTCGAATCTCTTCCAAGGACGTTTGGATGGACGTGGCCTTCATAGAAATGGGCAAATACAGCAACTCTGGCTTCCAATCCTTTTCAAAAGTAAGAATGTCCTCCAATATTCGCAAGGTCTTTATCCTTATATTCCCAAGGTGACCTGCAGCACTTTCAAGTCTCTTCATTCCCCTCAATATCATCTTATTCCGACTTCTCTCTTCTTCCTCTTTTTTCTTTAATCTCTCCTTCTCTTCACGACATGGATTGGATATTTCGTCTGCACTCGGATTCGAAGGAAAATCGTGTAGGTCTTCTTCTTCTTCTTCTGATGCAGCGACCATTTCGACGTCCTCCTCCGTCGCTGGATTCGATCGTTGCTGGACTTCTTCAGATGGGACGATGGGAGGAATATCAGAATCTGCGTATCCTTCTGTTTCGTTTTCTTGTCGTTCCATGTCAAATCAAACCAGACCGGACTCCAGGCTCTCAATTTTTTCGTGCAGTTGAAATGTGAAAGCTTGAAAAATCCAAATAAAAGATCTTATTAACTGTTAAAAACCAGTTTCTGCATTCGACGGAAGGAGATAACTAACGAAAGTCGTTACTTGCAACGAACGAAAATTTTCGATGAATCGCAATAGATTAGGTGAACAAGGTAGTAATTGTTATTTTTGTGTTTAGTAGATATAGATGATTGCACAGATTTTTTTGGTTGTGAAAGTGTATAACAAAGGTTACCATGTACCGAGACGGTGGAAGTCCTGGGAGCCTTTGCAGATAGTTTGAACCCTACCAGCTGTGCTGGTAGTTACTAAAAATCGTGATTGTAACCATTGCTTCTATATATCCAAAAAAAAAAAAAACAAAGGTTTTTATTTATTTATTTATGTTATTGTTTTAAGATAATACGAATAAAGAAAGAGATTTTGGAATTTTGAATAAAGGTTTAAGCTTTTAATGTTATAGAGTGTAGAATTATATAATATGCTTCAGAGTATGGTTAAATAACCATATATTGAGTAAAGAACAAAAACATCCTTTATGAGGGTCCTTTGGTGTGTGACTTTAAAAATTGTTTTACTTTTCTTCAATAGATTTTTGAGATAAAATTTTATTCAACTACTTGTCTTTTAAAATTTGATTTTTGCTAAGACAAAGACCAACACTATGATTACTAAATTATCTATTATATGGTTTCCTTCTCTATAGATAAGCTCATTTTTTTTTTAGAAATTTTCTCCAACAATAGTTGATATAATGGTATTTTTAATGTCATCTCCTTATCCATCTTTGTTGATAGTATTAATGATATTTTGTGAATCCCTCTTAATTAAAATATATTTTCATTAGGAACAATGAAGGAGAGCGAAGGAGGATCCAGCGAGAGGATCCGCATGGCGAAATGCGGGAAAGGATCCGTCCCGTCGACAGGAGGCAGGAATACCAGCGAGGCGGACGGAGGTCGGAGGGGATCCAGCGGGGATGAATCAGTGCACCCGACAGCAGAAGGTCAACAGGACGGATCGGAGAAGAAAGACAAGGACCCCCCGGACAAAGGAGGCCAAAGGGGGGCCCCCAACCCTAATGCGAGAGGATCCTATGCCCACATGGTGGCGAGCCATGCAACCCCAGACAACTGCTTTACCCAGGAACTATTTCCATCTGGCGAGGATTTGGACATCCCCGACGAGGTCCTGAATAGTTTTTTGGAATTCGAAAAGTTTACCCTAATTGGCAAGTTCATAGGAGGACGCCCAGACATGGAATCCATCCGCAAATGGGCTCTCTCCAAGTGGCGAATCTCTGGAAACATGGAGATTGCGGCACTAACCCGGGGTTTCTTTGCCATCATCCTGAACAACCGGGAGGATTACTGCAAAATCTTGGCGGGAGGACCATGGTTCCTGGGGCGCAGGAGCCTCTTTCTTCGGAAGTGGGGAAACGACTTCAACCCGGATACCCAAAACATCAACATTGCTCCGATTTGGGTAAGGCTTCCCAACCTTCCTCTTCACTGCTGGCATGAAAATGTTATCAGAGGGATAGCACGGTCCATTGGAGAATTGGTCTCCATTGATCCCCCCACTAAAGCCCGGTCCAGACTGACCCAGGCTCGGTTCTGTGTGCTAGCGGACCTGGACTCCGAGCTCCCCTCCTTCATCAACCTGCGGTCAGGATCAACCTTCATCAAGAGACAGGCCATCGAGTATGAGAACAGACCCACCTTTTGTTCTCACTACCGCACTCAGGGGCACCTCCAGACTCAGTGTCCAGCTGCCAGGGGCCAACGAGCGGAGGAGCTGACCAAAGGATCCACATACCCTCGAGACTCGTAGCTGGCGATGGGGGAGAAACATAAGAGGAATCCTCCTCCCATTGACCAACTCCCGGCGAAGCCCAAACCTGACTCGGGCAGACAGCAAGCTCAAGAGGAGGAACAAGACGGGTCTGTCAAGCAGCCGAAGCAAGGTTCGCAGCAAGGAGGAAACTCCCTTCAGGAAAAGGAGCACCGAGAGGCGGGTTCAAGCCTTCCACCCCAAGATGAAGCAGAGGAACCGAATTCCCAGGTACAAATCTCTCCCGTCACTAACTCCCCGCAATCCCTCATGGAAGATTATTTGCTAGGCAATAAGAAAACCTCACCCCATCCGAAAAAGGGGGAGTTTCCTTCTCATCATCATGAAAAAATGGGATCCTCCCTATCAGGAAGGGTCAGCCCTAGGAACACCAGAAGCAGGAAACAATCGATGGATTTTGGCAATGAGAGGAAAAGAGGAAGACCTCCTGGCAAAGATCAGAGAGACAAAGAAACAACGGAGGATGTGGCGAATGGGACCCAACTGTTGTTGTTTTTGGATGATTCGGACACTCAGTGGGACGAAGCACAAGGAACCAAACCCCCCTTCCAGATGGTGAAGGGAGGCAAGAAAACCTCCAAATCATCAAGATGAAGGTTCTCTCATGGAATGTGAGAGGACTGACCGGAGCAGCCAAGCAGAGGATGGCTACGGACCTCCAAAAATGATCAAATCCCTCTATCCTTATCCTCCAAGAGACCAAGGTTGATGTGGTCTCTACTAAAAAAGCAGCGAAAGCTATCTGGGCCAAAGCAGAGCTCCTGTTCAGTCCAGCTCAAGGATCTTCAGGTGGGCTCATGGTCTTATGGGACCCGACCCTTGTAGAAGGAAGTCTGCTTTCTTCATCCAGCAGGATTCTCAATATCCTCTTTCATTCTAAGACAGGCAATCGGTCGTGGATCCTGTCCAACATCTACGCCCCCAACTCGGTCATTGAGAGGGCTGAGATGTGGAAGACCATCACCCAGATGCGAAGGAATTTCAATGCCCTCCCCTGGATAATAGGGGGGACTTCAACTGCCCTTTACATCCTTCCAAAAAAAGGAGGATCTGATATTGGTTCCAGAAGCATAGAAGACTTCAGATATTTTGTCGACACCAACGAGCTAGTTGACATAGAGCTCAAAGGTTCCTCTTTTACCTGGAGCAACAGGAGAATAGGGAGTGGGCTTATCCAAGGTCAAGCTAGACAGGTTCCTTATCTCCCAGGAGGCTATTCCCTTCTTGGGGGATGCGACCCTCCTAGCTCTTCCCAGGATCGGATCAGACCACAACCCCATCCTTCTTGAATCGGGCGAAGGGCCTAGTTTCAAAACACCCTTTAGGTTCGAATCCATGTGGACCCATCATAAATATTTCAGAGCGCAGGTAGCGGGATGGTGGAAGCAGGAGGCAAAAGGATCCACCTCAAAATGCCTAGCCCTGAAGCTTAAATCTGTCAAAGAAAACCTCAAGATCTGGAATAAGGAGGTCTTCGACAACATCTTCGAATCCAAGAAAGCCATATCCGAAAGCCTCAAAAACTTGGAAAGAAGGTTGGAGGCAGGTGTCTTCAGCGAATCTGACAGAAACGAAGAGAGAATCCTCCTGGCAGACTTTCACACTATCCTGGCCAGGGAAGAGACCTTCTGGAGACAGAAATCTAGAGATCTATGGCTGAAGGAAGGAGACTCCAACACCGGGTTTTTTCATGCTTCTACCCTCCGGCATAGAGGTTCCAACAAAATCAGGGAAATTTGGCGAAGTGATGGTACGGCTACCAAGGACATTGCTGAGATAAGAACTGAAGCGGTGGGCTTCTTTCAGGATTTGTTGGGATCCTCCCCCGAAAGTGACTTACAGGCCCAAAGAGATCTTTTGGCGAAAATCCCCTCTCTGGTACCCCAGGAGGCTAGCCTCAGGCTCCTGGATCCTTTTTCTTCTTTCGAGATCAAGGAGGCCTTGTTTTCTATGCAACCTGACAAAACCCCGGGTCCAGATGGGTTTCCTCCTCGCTTTTTCCAGACCATGTGGGAGGTTGTGGGGAATGATGTTTGTGATGCCATTCATGAGATCCAAGCCTCTGGATCCATCCACCCCAGTCTGAACGCCACCTTCTTAGCTCTTATTCCAAAAACCTCTGCCTACAGGACCTTCTCGGACTATAGACCCATCAGCCTTTGCAATGTTTTCTACAAGATCCTGACCAAAGTCTTAGCTAACAGGCTGAAGCCCATCTTGCCCTTGCTCATTGACCCTTGCCAAGGCAGCTCTGTGAAAGGCAGAAACATCCTTGATGGTGTCATTTCTATCCATGAGACTCTCCACTCTACGTCCTTGTCTAATAAGGTTGCCCTCTTTCTCAAGCTTGACATGAACAAAGCCTTCGACAGGGTGGATAGGGGTTTCCTCTGCGTTGTTCTCCTGAAGTTTGGTTTCCCTCCCTCTTGGATCGACCTCGTCCAAAGCTGCATATCCACCCCTTACTTCTCTATCCTAATCAATGGGTCCCCCGCAGGCTACTTCCAGAGTGCCAGAGGGCTCAGGCAAGGAGACCCCCTGTCCCCCATTCTCTTCATCATCCTGGCAGAGGTTCTGGGCAGAACCCTCAAGGAGAGCCTCCAAAGATAGAGGATTTCGGGCATCATCCCCACCTCTGGAGTGGAAGCAGTCACCCACCAACAGTTTGTGGATGACACCCTCTTGTCTACTATCACCTCTGTGGCCCAGGCCAGACACATCAAGAGGATCCTCTCCCTTTACGAGCGAGCTGCGGGCCAGAAAGTAAACTACACCAAGAGCAAGCTTTTCTTCCTGAATACTCCCCAGGGGCGGCAGATCCGCATTGCCAGAATCCTGGGATGCACGATCGAATCCCTCCCTACCACCTACCTCGGGCTCCCCCTCTTCTGCAGCGGCAGGGCCAAGGACAACATGTGGAATATGGTGGTGGAGCGAATTCATAGGAAGTTGGCCTCTTGGAAAGGCAAGTTTCTGTCCCAGGTAGGCAAGGCTACCCTCACCAAAGCTTGCCTCCAAGGGATCCCGACCTACTTCATGTCAGTCTTCAGCCTCCCAATGTCTGTCCACCGCAAGATCGAACAGATTCAGAGGAACTTTCTGTGGTCTGGGAACGAAGATAAATCTAGGATCCCTTTGGTGGCATGGGACAAGGTGTGTAAAAGCAAAGACCAAGGTGGGCTTGGGCTAAGGAGAACTAGTCTGATGAACCTGGCCCTCGTGGCCAAGCATGCTTGGAGGATCCTGACCAACGAGCCTGTGGAGTGGGTCAAAATCATCAAGAAGAAATACCTCACCAACTGCTCCTTCCTGGATGCTGAGGCCCCCTCCGACGGATCCACTTTCTAGAAAGCAGTCCTCCAAGCCAGGTAGCTACTCAGCAAGGGAGTCCGATGGATTTTAGGAGATGGGCAGACAATCAACTTCTGGAAGGATAGATGGGCCGAAGAAGATCCTCTATCTCAGAAGGCTGAACTTTCCCTCCTCAAATCCTTGGTGGACCCAAACTCCCAGCAGAAGGTAGAAGACTACATTGTGAGGAAGGATGGCAGCCCTCAGTGGAACATCCCGACCCTCACCGATCATGAAGTTGAAGTCTCCTCTCTAGATAAGATCCTCCAGGGCATTACCATCCCGACTGCCAGAAGACCCGACAAGATGATCTGGATGGGCACTGACACTGGCGTCTTCTCGGTTAGGACAGCCTACGAGATCCTTTCCAAGGAGGCTGAGGGGGATTTCCCGTGGCAGATAGTCTGGCGAAAAGGAGTGATCCCGAAGGTAAATTTCTTTGCTTGGATTGTTTTTTAGAATAAAGCTCTAACCATGGACAACCTCCACAAAAGAGGGTTTGCCTTCCCCAGTAGGTGTTATTTGTGCATGGCAGATTGTGAATCCGTAGATCATCTCTTCCTTCACTGCCCGTTCACCACCACGGTGTTCGGCGTGATCCTCTCCTCCTTTCAGGTCCCCTGGAGCCCTCCCAGGACAATCAAGGAAGCCTTTGCTCAATGGCCAAACCCGTTCAGAAATCCTAAGCTCCGGTTCCTTTTCGATGCGTCCTTCCATCACATCCTTTGGCAGATTTGGCTGGAGAGGAACGGAAGAGTCTTCGGTAATCCTCCAAGAGACCCCCCTTCCACAGCCTTCAGAGCTCTTGCCTTTGCAGTAGAAAATTCAAAATTCACTCCTAGTCCCCTCCCCAGGATCCGGTCGGAGGAAACTGTGTTCAAAAGGATGAACCTCAAGGAGGATCCAGACCACCCTAACATCTTTTCGCCCAGGCTCAAGGTCAAATGGAGAAACCCCCGGAGGGTTGGCTTAAGTTGAACTTTGATGGCGCTGCTCGTGGCAACCCGGGGCCAGCAACTGCAGGAGGGGTGGTCAGAGATCACAGGGGGAGGATTGTCCTCACCTTCTACGAGAACCTGGGTATCCAATCTAATCACAGTGCGGAGGCCAAGGGTGTCCTCAGAGGGCTTCAGCTCCTCTCAGAGGATCCTCGCCCTTTGGTCATCGAAGGTGACTCTCTGAATATCATAAGGTATCTGTCGAATGGCAAAGATCCTTCATGGAAAGTTTTCAATATTGTCTCTGAGGCAAGGATCCTCCTATCTAGATGGACCGATGCCCAAATCAATCACATCTACCAGGAGGGTAACAGGCTGGCATATTACATGGCTAATAAAGGTCTTTTGACCTCTGTGTTGGTAGTATGGAGGTCGTCCTTTCCGGATGAGGTGGAGAAGATGGCCAGATCAGAGTTTCCTCATGAAGACACATAAGCATAAAGGGAAGGCGCTCGGAGGTGGCGCATCCTCTCGACCACCAATTCTCTGATCAAGATGCTGACCAGGATCAAGGAGCAGAACGTTAAGGATGACCAGGAGGATCCGGAGTAGCGGAGGATCCGGGGCTGCCTTCCTTGTGGTTTTTTCTTGTTTTTCCCATGGTTTTCTGTTGCTTCCATTTTAGTTTGCTTCAGATTGGTTTTTGTCTGCCGATCCTCTCACGGAGAGGCCCCTTTGTAAGCCCTGTGGGCAATTTTGAATCAGGTTTAGTTAGATTTTGCAAGTCTGTTTGATCCTAGCCCTTGAGGCCTGTAAGGACGAGAATGGGCTCAGCCCTATTTTTGTACATAAGGTTTTGGGATCCTCTATAAAAACCCACTGTTAATACAATCAATCTACCAAAAAAAATATTTTCATTATTTTTTAAATACGTTTTTTATCCTTGTAATAAGTGCCCTAACCTTTGTTCAACAAGGACAACATAGTGGTCAAGGCTTTGGCTTCTCTTTGAGAAGGGTCAAGGTTCAAACCATGGATTACCTAGATAGGGATAGATTGGATGGTAGTGGTCAAGTGTTTACCAGTTGTTGTCCTAGTTTGATGCCCCTGAGGGTTGGGGATCACATTGACTTCATCTAACCCAATAGGCTAGGGTTTATAGTGGTAGCACCCGATGGTGTTATTGATTTCCCTATGTATTAAAAAAAAGTACCGTAACCTTTGCATAGTTGTTTGTTGAATTTCCCTATGATTTTGAGATAATGTGGAGATCTTTGCCTTCATTGTTTCAAAAAACACTAACTTAACTAACTTTTCATCAATTTCCTTTAAAAGCACCATGAAAAAGTAATTTCAATAAACTTAATTTTTAAACATTTCTATTTTACCATGGATTGAAGTAAAGCCTTTATGCTAACTATGTTGTTGCAAATGATCCTTCCATATATATTCAAATTTTGTAATACAGAGGCTAACACCTCTTTTTCTACACTTGATACTTCCCATGATGAGCACAATGTTTGTAAACATTCCACAAGAGAGGTAAAGTTGGGCATGATTTTGAGATTTATTTTTAAAAATTCTATTATTCCTTTCAAGTGATAAATTTCAACAAATAATGATAGGACAAATCCTCCATAGAATTCATAATATTTTAGCTTTAAAATAATTAATCCAATATTTCATTAGCTCCTTAAATATTGATGATTCTACTCAATATATTCTCATGTTTTTAAAAAGCAACCTCAAATGATGTAAGCAAAGGGGCAATGAAGAAGTAAATGATCAAGGTTTCTAGATAATATTCATACAAGGCACACCTAAAAGGTCCTTGATATCCTCTTGTTTATAAACTATATCCTATAAGAATCTTGCTTTGGATTGTTGACCAAATAAATGTTGAGGCCTTAGGGGGGATTTTAGTGACCAAACATTCTTCTAAGGGAAATCATTAGAAGTAAGAAGTTTTGATTTCTCTAAATTTTCATATCCCAACTTGATCGAGTATCCACCATATTTTGATAAATTTTAAACCAACTCATCCTTCCATATAAAAGTAGGCAAATAGAACTCTTGAAGCATATTTTGAAGTCCATTCACTATTTATTTGAGTTCCTCTCATTCAATTAGGTTATTAATAGAAATCAATGGTCTAAGAGTTATTGCTCACATTAATATAATTGTTTACCTTTGAAACTTTCCAAGCCACATATGTCCATCCCAATGATTTCCATTTTGGATTAGAAATAAAAGGATAAGGCTTCAACCAAGCATGAAGCCAAAAATTTATAAAATCCCCCTCATTGACTGACCATATAATATATTTCTTGATCAACTGTAAACTATCTAATATGGAGTGTCATGTTAACATTCCTCCAGGTAGGGTTCATTTCCTAAATAATTTCATTGCATCAAGAGCACATATATAGTTTTGAAGTAACATTTTTTCCCAACTCTTTCTTTGATCTTTGAATAATCTTCAACCAAGTTTACCCCTAATGCCAAAGTTGTAAATCCATAATTAGATAAGCCTACCCCTCCAATATTCATTACTTATAAGGAGGAAACTGAAATGTTTCCTCACATCTATTCCAAAGAAAATATCATTGAAATTTATCAATTTTTGATGTTACGCCTATTGATAAGCCTGAAAGTGACATCATATATAGGTATTAATTGGAATGTAGTCTCTATGAGTTGTGGCCTTCCAACCATGGTTAAGAACTTACCTTTATAACTTGCCAAAATTAATTCCAAAAGCTCCTTTTTCCTTTATTAAACAAAGGAATACCCAATTATATTAATGCAAACTTTCCAACTTCAAACCCTTAAATATCCATGATAATCCATTGTAAAGCTAGGGTAGTGTTAATGAAAAATATCCTAGATTGTATAGTGTTACCAACTAACCAACACCCTTCTCATAGCATGGAAATATTTATTTAAACTCCATGGGCTCATTTATTGATGGATGGCCCAAAAGAAAAGTATCATCAACAAATTTGAGATGATATTTTGAGGAACCACTTGTTACAAATAAATGCTTTTGATTTTTTTTCTATTTTTTCCTTTTTGAAAGCTCTCCCCAACGCCTCAATAAGAATAATAAATAGACAAGGAGATAGTGAGTCACCTTGGCAAAGTCCATAGGATGATTTAAAATATTCAATAAGTTATTCAGTAATCAAAATAGAATATTTTGGAGTATTATAGCATCTTATCCATTCACATTAACCTTGATAAAAACCAATTATTTTAACAATATCATATATAAAAAACTATTTTTTTAAGAATATCATATATAAAACTCCAACAAATTTGTAATTAAATAACTTCCAATAACAACAATAGAAGTAATAAAACTTAAAAAAATAAAAATAAAAAAGCATTCACTAGAATATAATTTAAATTTCACAATAGTAATTCAATCATAGCTAGTCAGATCAAGATTATAAGTCACCAACAGATCCTAGCCACTTAGAGTGGATGAAGTCTTATATCCACTTGGAGAGGGAGAATTCTCATATGCACACCAAAGGTAACTTAATATTACAAGTATAAATAATGATCCCAACAACAACATAACTCATCTATTTATAAATTAAAATAACTAAAAACCTTAACCTTAACACTTAAGGGTTGACTAGCCTAACCTAGAGCCCAAACTAATAATAATAAAGATAGTTTATATGGCTATACTATAATTGTTATATGGTTTGTCCCTTAGAAATATTTGTCTCCAAATCTAGAAAAGACAAGAGAATGCTCATTTTCTCCCAAATAATATCTTCATCTAATAGATCGTTCCACTTGATGAGGAACTCTTACACCTAGTGAAAATGCAGATTATAGACTCAAGACTACAAAATTATTGTATGTTGGAGGTCGATCTATCCTTCATATTGGACTAGAATCTCTACCTAGGGATACACCTCCTAACCAATAACATATTTAAGACAATAAACATGAAATATTGGAAGGATATTGAAAGTAGGAGGAAGCTCCAATTGATATATCACTTTCTCAATTTGTCAAACCATATTGTAAGGACCATAGAATTGAGGTGCCAACTTTTGACTATAATTGATCTTTAGGAAAAAAAATTATAATATTAGAGCCACAAAAATAACATATCACCTATCATAAATTACTACTCTGAATGATCAACATTTTGTATTGCTTCATACAATTTTATGCCCAAGAAAAATTATTCTTGAGGAGTTAGGGAATAATCTAATGCTACTAAAGTAAATCATCAGCATAGGCCACCTTGGACAATAATTTAAGCCATTGATATTATTTATCTTGGGCAAAACATCTAATGTAAGTACCCAAAATTTTGTTCATAGTCTCTATTTGACCATCCAATTGAGGATGATAAGAAGAGATCATATTCAACTAACTACCACTAAGAGTGCACAAATCCTTCCAAAATTAAATGGTGAAAACTAGATCACAATCACTAATAATGGACTTAGGTATACCATGTAATTTGAAAATAGAGCCAAGAGATACATTGGCTACCTTGCTAGTAATGAAAAAGTGTTATAAGGCATAGAAATGAGCATACTTAAAAAGGCAATCCACCACAGCAAAAATCATGTTTTTCCTTTGATTTGGGAATCCCCTTGATAAAATCCATGGATATGTTCTCCCATTGGTGATTGAGTATAGGTAGGGGTTCCAATAAGCTAGGATATTTGACTAGTTTCTCCTTATTTCTCTAGCATACATCACATTTAGCCATAAATTACTTAACATCAGCTTTCATTCCTTTCCAATAAAATCATCGCTTCTCTCGTTAATAAGTTTTTAGAAACCAAATATGTCCTATTAATGGTGAAGTATGTAATTCTTATAAAATGGTATTCTTGACCTTGAAATACTGAGGGATATAAATATAATAATACTTCCTAAGGATCTTGTCAACATAAGAGAATAAGGAAGTGAGTGAGAAACCTACCTCCACATCATAAATCATGTGACTCAACTTTTTCAAATGTCATTTCTCACAAAGTTGGAAAAGCCACTAAGGAACAGGACTGAATACAACATTGTCCACAATCACATACTCATATTTACAAGAATAAGAATTGAACGCCACATTCTCCTTTCCTTTCTTGTACTTAATGGTAAAGTCGTAACCTAATAGCTTGGTCGACCATTTTTTTTGTTCTAGATATGAGATGCATTGTTCTAGAAATTAATTGAGGCTACTATGGTTAATTTTGATAATAAAACAATAATTCAAAAAATAATACTTCCATTTCTCTATCGTATGCAAAATGGATAGCATCTCCTTCTTATAAGTAGATCAATCTAGATTATTTTTGAAGAGTTTTTTACTTTCAAAGGCTAGAGGGTGTTCATATTATATAAAAATAGCCCCAATACCTATTCCTAAAGCATCACACTAAATGGTAAACCAATTATTTAAGTCAGGTGTTAGGGTACCTATGAATAGATATTTGGGAAAATATTATTATAATGTATAAGGGTTGGCATGGACCACACATAACCCAAGCCTGATTGTATTATAATATTATATTATATTATAATATAATATTATATTAGTAGTTGGCTCCCCAAAGTAGAATTAGAATATGGATATATAAAGAAGAGATATTTTTCATTGTAATCATCATGGAGATCAATCATATGTAATCGTCTTTGCCCACGAAAAAGCTTATGGGACTTTGCCCTCCTTAAGTGGCACTCTCATATTGGGAGATCTTGTGGAGTTATTCCTTTCTTAAGGAGTATTATTGGTGTTTCCATACCTCAGAGGTATTATCTATCTCTCTCTCATTTGTGGATGAATGATTTGATATTTTTGCATATTGGTGAATTAATTCTAATTATGATAATAAATTTTTGTAACAAGTGGTATCAAAGCAACAATTTTGGCAAAGTGAGGATTTTTTTGTGGAATTGCAGAATTAGGGCAGATTTTTTTTTGGAAAACATCTCATCTTTTAGGAGCCATGTCTTTGCAAAAGTTTATCCGATTTAGGTGATTCTTGTATTAGTTTGTGCATAATTTGAAGAGATTTAAAATGAGTGGTCATACGAAGGAGTCTAAGCAGTAATGAGGCAGATGCAATATTTTGAAGTCAATCATTTGGAACAAGGACAATGACAAATTTTGCATATTTTTTTTGGAAAAACATCTCATCTTTCAGGAGCCATATCTTTGCAAAATTTTATTCGAATTAGACGATTCTTCGATCAATTTGTGCAGAATTTGAATAGCTTTAAAATGAGTGATAATATAAAGTAATTTGAGTAGTATTTAGGGAGATACGACATTCTAAAGTAATCCATCTATAAAAATGGTAGTGATAAATTTTCAATTTGCAAGTTTTTCAAAAGATAAAATTTGTTTAGTTCGGGTAAGAAAATCAGTTGCTATTTATTTTGTTTGGAAGAAAATTTGTAGATCTAGTTGTTTATGTGGAATTTTAGCTTCAATTCATTATGGAGTTATATATTTTTATAAAGCCCTAGTTTGCATTGGGGTATGCTATATATTTTCATGAAACCCTATATTTGCATTATCTTGAGGTTTGAACTTATGGAGCTACAAAAAAAAATTGGAGAAGATGATATTAATGATAGGGATTGGTGGAAAATTTTTAAATGGTTGTATCAACCTCTTTGGATAATTATGTTTCCTCACTATCTTGGCGGAGAAGCTCTCTCCTGGTGTTATAGTTTTAATAGTACCTTCATTTGGGATGAAATGGAGCATGCATTCTTGAGTAAATGGGACCCATATAAAAAGATAGCTAGTTTAAAGGTCACCATCAAGAGATATGAAGAAGAAATAAATATGCTTAAAAATAAATAAAAGGAAATAAAAAGAGAGCTAGAAAAATTCAAAGAAGTGGTAGAAGATAAAAAATATGTCGGTATGCAGATAAAGGAAACCATACCTTTGGTAGAAGATAAATTAAAATATGGACAAAGGGATTTGTTTGAATCTAAAAAAAATCTATTTTGCAGGTTCATTGAAGCATTCAAAAGGAATGGGTTATTATTTCCTTTGACCCTAGTAGCATATATAATTTTATAAATATTGATTTGGATAAGAGGTTGCAAGTTCAAGCAAAAAAATTAAGGACATACAGTTGGATGGTGAAAATATTCAGATTTTTGAATATTTGAAGATCACCATGGATAAATATGTTTTACATTCATATTTTTATGCTATTGAGATGGATGATGTGGATATTGTTCTTGGTTATCCTTGGTTAGATTCTTTGGGTACTATTAACATTAATGTGCAAAAGAATTTTATGATGTTATAGTACAAGAAAAGAAGACAACATTACAGGATATTTCTCAGCTTAAGGAGCAAAGATCCAAGGAAAAACAAGAAGTGCTTGTAGAGAAACATATTGAATAACAAATAGAAGAACCTAAATTAGAATATAAGAAGGTAGTAACAAAAATAGATTCCATGGAAGAAGTAGCAGTAGCAGAGTCCAAGGAAGCTTTGATAGAAGAGCACAAAGACATACCAAACAAAGAGAACATGAAAGAACAATGTGTACAAGAATTTAAAACAATGGAGCCAAATATTTAGGAGTCAAAGGTGGTAGAACATTAAGTTAAGGTTACACCATATCATCATCCACACCACCATGAGCAACAACAATCTTGGAGGCATGGCTCAAGGTAGCAATATTATGGTTCTACATGGAATCAAAAGGGCACCAAGTATGGCAGTGTTTGGAAGAGAAGTATAGTGATTTTGGTTTTCAAATGGGTTCATCAACATCAAGGAAAAAGTGGATCCATCATTCAAATTATAAAAATAAAGCAGCAAAAGTGTGGAGCGAACAAAGTAGATTTGGTTACTCAAGTGGTAAAATGGCATACCAACATCAACAACGACCACCAACAATCAATGTTTCACTAGGATGGATGGATTATCGATATTGGTACCAGTTGCTAACATTTCTTAGCAAATCATATTATCTTATTTCTTCATATGTTTCGAGGATGAAACATTTGTAAGGAGGGTGGTATGTTAGGGTACCTAGGAATAGATATTTGGGGAAATATTATTATATTGTATAAGGATATGCATGGGCCACACATAACCCAAGGTTGATTGTATTATAATATTATATTATATTAGTAGTCGGCTCCCCAAAGTAGAATTAGAATATGGATATATAAAGAAGAGATATTTGTCATTGTAATAATCATGGATATCAATCATATGTAATCGTCTTTGCCCATGAAGTGGCTTATGGGACTTTGCCCTCCTTAAGTGGAAATATCATCTTGGGAGATCTTGTGGAGTTATTCCTTCATTAAGGAGTATTATTAGTGTTTCCCTACCTTAAGGGTATTATATACCTCTCTCATTTATGGATTGTTATTGTGGATGATTATATGTGGATGAATGATTTGATATTTCTGCATATTGGTGAATGATTTCTAATTATGATAATAAAGTCCTTTAACATCAAGAGTAGCTAAAACAAGGGTGGTGCACATAGCCTCCTTTAAGGCATTGAAGGCTCAGGTAGCTACATTTGACTAGACAAAGACATCCTTACTATTGATGGCAGTAAGGGGAACTATAATCTTCCCATAGTTGTAGATAACTTTCCTATGATATTTCATAAGACCAAAAATTCTTAACATTGCTTTAGATATTTAGGTTAGGGCTAATATTACGTATATTTAATCTTGTTGGGTTCCATATTGAGTCTTTCATGAGATACAGTATAGCCTAAGTATTCAACCATAGATACCCTAAAAGAACATTTGGATCTCTTGAAAAATAATTGTTCCTCCTATAATAGGTGGAGGAGTTTTTTAGCATGAATTAAACGACCTTCCTAGAACTCACTATAAACTAAAATATCATCAAAGAAGACTAACACAAACTTGGAAATAAAAGGATAAAATATAGAGTTCATTAGGCTTTGAAAGGTGGAAGAAGCATTATTAAAACTGAAAGGCATGACCAAGAAATCATAATGAACCTCATATATGAAAGGAGTCTTGGGAATATTTATTATCTAATCCTAATTTGATGAAATCCTTGATGCAAGTGAATCTTGGTAAAATATTTAGCACCATGCATTTTATACAAAAAAATCAATAATAGGGGTAGAAAACTTATATTTTATGGTATTATTGTTGAGAAGCTAAAAATAGAGATAGATATGCCAAGAATTATCCTTACATCACACAATGATCACCAAGGAGGAATAAGAACTAGTGCTCAAATGGATAATACCCTACTCTAATATCTCTTGAATGAACTTCTTTATTTTTTACTTTTGGGGTTAGGGATAGTGGTAAGGATGAACATTGGTTGACTAAATTTTGGGTATGATGTGGATGGCATGATCATGCATCCACTTAAGTGGAATACCTATGGATTCATCAAAGAATATTACATTACAATCAACAATATTTTTTATATCAAAATAATGAGTTAGAGTGGATTGCTTGGAAAACTTCATTTGCACACAATTAATTTTAGAAAAGAAGCCTCTACCACCTTTCTTCATGATATTTTATATTTGGTGGGATCTAACAATACTAGATTATGGAGATTTGATACTTTGGATGTGAATGACCTTGTCATCCTTCATTTATTGTACATACAACTATTATAGATTAACAATAACATCCTCTTACTAAAACAACCATTTATCCCCAAAATGATATATTTAATACATAGTTCCATTGCATAAATATGGTTAGACTAGGTATAGGATCCCATCTAGATAATGATATTTATAATGCATCCCATACACTTAACCTTATCCCTATTGGTAATTAGAACCTGGATTTTATCTTGGGTTGTATTATTGGTATACAATCCTAAGATTTTAGCTATCTTACTTTCACAAAATTATGAGTACTACCTAATCCAAGCAACACATTAAATCATTAGCATTTGATGAAGCCTTGTACCTTGATGGTCTTATGATCCTACAACCCATGATGGAAAATGTTGAAAGTTCCATATTATTTGTCTTGCTCATGATCCTCTACTTTAGTTGGTGACTCTATGTAGAGACTAGCTCTTTATCCTCTAAAACTACTTTCTCCTCCACTTACAATTAGAATTTACATAACTCAACATAAACCTATTATTGAGGATGGCATGATTATCATTTTTAATAGATGAATCCTAGTGGATGCTCATCATTGCAATTATTAAAATTGGTTATCTATGATTGAAATTATATTGTGGCTAGGGAGGAGGCAACTGGATAATTTTTTCATATACATGAGTTAAATGCTCAATATCATGAATGGTATATGAATTATTCATACCTATATCCTACCTGGTGTCATCCTCAAGGCCATAATGAAAGGTTGATACCACCACCACTAGATACAAATGATAGGTAGATGAGATTAAGGCCATGAACTTAGTGCAATATTCCTCTATTGATCATGTTTGTCTAGTGTGCATCAAATAAACTTCATAAGAGGTAGAGGGACCCTTTGTTGGACATTTTGAGTCCCTAAGCTATAAGTTGTCATTGATGTCAAAAGGACCTATGTAAGTAAGCACTATGATTTTGCTCCACAATGAGCTTCATGAGAAGCAAAGGTTTTGATCAAAGGTTCTAGAAGGGATGCATTGCATTTGGTTCCAAAAGGAGCTTCAAGGGAAGCTTAGCAAAAGGTTAACCAAGGAAGGCAATAAAAGGTCTTATTTAAAACTAATGAATGGCATATTTGAAATGGGTTTTTCTTAAAAATCAAGTTGGCTTTTTGTTTCATCAAAAAAGGTGCCCCGGTGATGGAGAAATTTAATTTTAAAGGTTTCGTTTAAATTTTAATTTATTTCAAATTTAAATTTTAAAATTAAATAAAAGGTTTTTTTCCTCTTTTTTAATGGCTTCGTTGATGTCATGAGGGCAATGTTAAAATGGCCGACATATTCGCATTAAAGGATGGCTTATAAATAAGCCAAAGGTTTTCCTTTTAATAAACCTGAGGAGTGTCGCATGATTTTTGAAAACCCAAAGTATTTCTACATCCGAATATTGTGCAGTGAATTTTGTGGAGTGTGACATGGGCAATCAAGTCATGGATGATCAAGGTTTTGGCACCTTGTGAGGAAAGCGCATGTAGTTTAAGTAAGATAGTGCCCAAGGCACTCACATGGGGAGTGTTAGCTCACACGACTTAGTTGTTGCTTGGCAGCACGGTGGGCAGAGGTTTGAAATGCCAAGGCCCTTTGAGGTTTCCTTTGAGGTATGCGCTCCAACTCCGATATTTGTGGGGTTTAATATTTTAATTAAAATAATTGCTTGGTAAGGTTTGCTTATAATTTTTGTGGGAGATATAAGGTTGAGCAAACTTTAATATTTTAATAAGGTTTGATATTTGATCAATGTGAGATATTGCCTAAGAAAACTTTGTGATTATTTTTTAGTGCAAAAGTGTTGAAAGGAAGGACATAAAATATTTGATTTATTTTATGGTATAAGTGGTTTTTGGAGTGACAAGATTATGCAATGTTTTGATTTATTTTATTTTATGATACAAGTGGTTTTAGGAGTGATAAGGAAGTTGTGCATTAATTCTTAGGAAGGTTTTCTAATTAAAAGCCTTGGTGAATATAATTGTGAAGTGGAGTAATGTTGATTATTTTGTGATCTTCTAACCCTTGTGAATATTGGCAAAAGAATATTGTGATTATGGCAGATTTCCAAAGAGGCTTCTTCATCTTCATAAAAGGTATGGGCACATTCTCCTATTGATTATGGTGGTTGATTTCTGAAAATATCTTTGGAGTGAAAAGGATTGATTCTGGTTTACTTTTTGAAAGTGATTGGTTTAATGCTTCAAAGTTTTCTAGATTGAGAGTTATGATTAAACCTTTTTTTATAAGCATTTTTGTTGGAGCCCATTTGTTGTGCAAATAACTTTAACTTGAGATAGAAGATAACATGAGTATCATTGTTATGTGAGATTTTTTGTTGAGCATTGTTGGAAACATTTTGAGTTGATTGATACATGATTGGACTAGGGTTTGTGAGAAAGGGTTGTTCATTGAGGTGATTGGTTGAGTTGAGTTGATTGAGCCTAGTCAAATGGATGCATGTGGTTGTTCAAGTTCCATAAAAAAACTATTCTATATTCTTGATTTGATTTGATATTGAGATTTGAGAATATAACATATAGAGTCTCTAACAATTCTCTTTATGCTTCTATGAGATTGATTTGAGTTGAGATTGGGATTTGAGTATAGAACATATAGAGTCTCTAAAAATTCTCTTTATGCTTCTATGAGATTGATTTGAGTTGAGATTGGGATTTGAGTATAGAACATATTGAGTCTCTAACAATTCTCTTTATGCTTCTATGATATTGAGTTGAGATATTGATTGAGCATTAAGTATAGAACATATTGAGTCTCTAACAATTCTCTTTATGATTCTATGAGATTGGACAAGTTATGTGTAAGCTTGTTAAGAAGATTTGAGCAAGTCCTAGAGAGGAATTATTGAGTAGATTTGAGAAAGTCCTAGAGAGGACTTATTGAGCAGATTTGAGTAGATTCTGTATTGACCTGTTGAGCAGATTTAGACAAGTTCTGTGTGGACCTGTTGAGCAGATTTGGATAGGTTCTATGTGGACCTGTTGAGCATATTTAAGCAAGTACTAGAGAGGAACTGTTGAGAAAATTTGGACAGGTTCTGTGTGGACCTATTGAGCAAATTTGAGCAAGTTTTGTGTGGACCTGTTGAGCATATTTAGACATGTTCTAAGTTAGCTTGTTGAGCATATTTGGACAAGTTCTGAGTGAGCTTGTTGAGCAGATTTGAGAAGGCTCTGAGTGAACCTATTGAGACAGAGCTTTGGAGGTGACAGAGTATAGAGGACAAAGTCTCGATGGATAGAGATCCAGTTGCCAAGACAATTTAAGACAAATCTGAGTGAGGAGTATTCAAGTGGAGAGAGATCCACCATTCAGTGTAGCAGAGAGACAGAGTCTTCTAGAATATCACTAGCCATAGCAGAAGGAGAAATATTTCTCTTGTGGAAGATATCCATGAACTTGAGATTAGGGGATCAGCATCTCCTTTGGACAAAGGTCCATAAATATTGTAATTGGGAAGGATTCCCAAAGAGATTGATTGAGAAAATTTTAGTAAAATATTTTCTCCATGGAGTAGCCCACATTGGGTGAACCACATAAATTGTGGTGTCTCTATTGTGTATGGTGTTTTGTGCATTAATTTGATTACTGTTATTGATACTGCTATCTATACACTTCATAATATTGAATTGAAAGAAAAAGTAAAAAGGGGTCTTATACTGTTCACCCTCCCTCTCAGTATAAGTTTATGTTCTTCAATTGGTATCAGAGCGGGTTCCTTCATAAGAGTTTGACAGCTTGAAGAAAAAGTGGTCTAAGAACATAATGTATCAAAAGGATCAAAGATACGGACCCTTCAATAATACAGTACCAATATTTGATGGAAGTGACTTCTTATATTGGTGTATGCTAATGAGATTTTACTTGAAGGCACTTGGAAATGAAGTTTGGGATGTAGTGGAACTTAGATATGATTCAACAACCAATCCTCCTACAGATATGGAAGGTAAGATTCTAATGCATGCAAATTCAAGAGCTATAAATGCAATTATAAAAGGACTACATAGATCAAAATCTATGAAGGTTATGGAATGTAAAACAAAAAAAGAAATGTGGGAACTTCTGCATGAAATATATGAAGGAGATAAAGGAGTCAGAAAGGCTAAGATCAAAAATATCAAAGGATAATTTGAGAACCTAAGAATGAGGGATGATGAAAACATTCATGACTATCTCAACAAGGTTGATGAACTTGTACATGAGACGAAAGGTCTTGGAATGAAGGTTGATGAATCTGATGTTTGTGATAAGATCTTGAGGACTCTTCCAAAAAGGTATAGTGAAAATGTTTTTGCTATAGAAACATCAATTGATAGTGATTCTTTGACAAGGAATTCTTTGCTTGGAATGCTTACTACTTTTGAGATAAGAACAAAAGATCATATTCCTCTGAAATAAGTTTCTTTCAAAGTAGACAAAAAGAAAAATGGAAAGAAGATAGAATCAAGTAGTGAGTCATCTAGTGATGAAGAATCAAATTATGGCAGAAGAGATAGAGGTTCCAGAAGACCCATAGATCTAATATTTATCAAATATTTCAATTATGGACGGTATGGATAGTATGCAACAGAATGCAAAGAGCCAAAGAACAACAATGATGAAGAAAAATAGGATCACATATATAGGGAATCAAAAAGACACAGGTACTAGAAGAAAAGCAAGGATGGACAAAGCAGAAAAGGAAAGAAGTACTTCCAGAGACAAAAGAGAAACTACTATGCATAAAATGCAAGTAAGTACTTGTTGGCATTTTTGCCACATTGTTTTGATTGTTGATTATTCATGCATAAATGTAAAATGCTCACTTATCTATGTTTCTACAAGTTTTGGTGCCAAAACAGCTAAGTTCGAAGACTATTGTGATATCACGACCAAAAATAGCATGGAGAGCACGGGTTCAAAACTATCGCGATATCGCGACATGTCACGTTATCATGGGTCTTTTGAGGAGAGAGAAGCAAAGTCGGAGAATGTCGTGATATCACGACGTGTTCCAAAATCATGGTCAAAGTGGTCAATGGAGGCAGAGCAGTGAAATTGTCATGATATCGCGACATGTCGCATTTTCATGACTTGCGATGGCCATGGAGTAGAGTGATAGAAAATGTCACAAAATCATGACATAATTGAGCAAAGGGCAATGACAATGAACCTCGTTGCGATATCGCGATAGAAAAGTGAACATGGAGCAAAATGTAAAAACGTCACGATATTGCAACATGACGCATTATCAAGATCAAGTTGAAGAAAAAGCATAAGGCATGAAAGGTGTCGCAATTTTGTGACATTTTTGAAGATGAGACCAAGCAAGAGCAAGACGTCACGATTTCACAACAGAAAGCGACAATAGTAGAGAAAGCAAGGAAACGTCACGATTTCGTGACATATTATGGAGAAAAATCTAAATAGACGAGAAGTGTCACGATTTTGTGACATGTCTTGTTTTCGTGATGTGAAAGCGCAAAAAGAACAAAATGGTACGGAATGTCGCGATTTCGTGACATGTTCCATTTTCGCTGCTGGTAAGAGGATGAAGGCCAAGGAAGAGAAAACTATCATGATTTCATGACATGTTGCAGTTTCGTGGGTAGACAGAAGAGAAAGGCACAGAAATTAGAATATGTCACGATTTCACGACATGTATTTTCGTGACAAGAAACAGTGATGAAGCCAAAAGAGAGAAAGATGTAGCGAAATCGTGACATGTCGCATTTTTGCGGTTTGAAACAGTGAAAGGACAACATGGGGAAATAATGTTGTGATTTCGTGACAGGTCATAGTTTCGTGATAACAAAGCAAAAAAGGAGCAGAATGGTACGGAACGTCACGATTTCACGATGCATCGCGTTTTCGCAACCTAAGGTGACGAAGGAGAATAGAGAGCCAAATACGTCATGATTTTGCGACATGGTTGGTTTTCACGATCCAAAATAGAAAAAGCGTATGGAAAAGAAAAATAACATGATTTCGTGACATGTCGCGTTTTCGCGACCCATCATAGTTTTGTGCCAGAAAGCAGTTCAATGGCCCAATGAAATATTGTGATTTCCAAGGATTAAAAGCACTCCATAATTGAATGTTTTGCTGCTTTTCGATGTGTGCAAGATAGAAGAACATGCTTAGGCCTGTAGCGAAGCACCAGAATTGAAGACACCTCCATTATTAAAAGCTTATGTTCATGATTTTCTAACGGTCCAAGCATGCTTCGAGGATGACCATTTAATGAAGACGATCGGTTCCTTGTTTCATTTAATTTTTGGTTTCTCCGAGGCTGGTTTAAGGGGATCATTTCCTTATTTTTGCTGCACATTTTGTAGATCTCGAGGAGGTTCATTTCATATTTTAAATGCTACAAAGAGGCAAGACCTCTATAAATATCAATGTATATCTCAGAAAGAGGGATCGAGAGAGAGACTTTTGCTGAGAAGCTTTTCAAGTTCTTTGCATGAATGAAAGATATTTGGACTCTGGTTTTGCAAGCAATGTTCTATGTGTTTTTCCTTATATCTTATGCATTCCTCATTTACGCTTGTATTTCTTATCTATTGCTAAATTTGAATTATGTGTATGAGTTTAGAGTTCTGGAATGTGATTTTGGAGGTTATCTGCGCAAGGTTGTAAGTGAATTATGTCATTATATTTTGTTATATGCGTTAGTGTGCTTGAAGTTATCTGCTGCTAATCTTTCCCGATTTGACAAATTTGGCCTGTGGCTACATTTCCCATCTCTTTTCGTAATTTCCCGTTTCTTTCTACATATTTCCCATTTCTTTCCTGCAACTCTAGTCTTCATCAATCTTATATTTAGTAAGGGAACCAGCCCTCTCTGGAGATTGGTCTAAGAGACATTTCTTTCTCCCAGCCTTTCAATGTTGGCCGGGTCTAGGGTGCATTTATGTTAAAATCCTTTCCTATGGCAGATTCGTGACCAACAAGACTCTATTGAAAGAGATGCAATTTTTTTAGACAATGATAGAGATGAAGTCCTATTTATGGTTAAAGAGAAAGATCCAGTTAAGAAAAGGACTCCAGTTATTCTCAAGTGTTTTAGATGTGGTAAATTTGGACATCTTGAAGATGATTGCACTAGGGATGGTTATAGTTTCAATGATGATGATTTTGAAGATGCACTTGAAAGACCAGATGAGAATATTCTAATGGCTTTGGAAGATAAAGAAAGTGATCCTATAGAAGACAAGTCAAAAGGAAGTAATGATAAGGACAAAGGCAAACAAATAGAAGATTATTTAGTAGAGAATGGTTATGATCTCAAGGGAGAACTTATCTATGCCCTTGACACAGTAAAGAAGGTTAGAAAGCAACACTCCAAGCTTGAAAGTCAGTTTCAAGAATGTGATGAAGAAAGGTTATTGCTCATAGAGGATTTAGAGAAGTCAAAGGCTAAGGCAAGCAAGTTCAAGGATAAGTTAGAAGCAAATATTTTGGAATGTGAGAAGTTAGCACAAGAAGTGGCTACTCTAAAAGAAGACTTAAAGGACTCCAAGATCAAGATGAAGAGTTTCACAAATAGCTCTAAGAACTTGGATAAGTTCATATGTGGACAACAACGAACATCATGTTCAATAGGTCTTGGCTTTGGAAAGGTTCAAAAGAAATAGGAAAAAGAATCTACTTCAAGTCTTGATGAAGAAGAAACTCCATAAGAAGATACATCAGAAGAAGATAGTTTAAGTGAAAGTGGGACATCATAGGATGAGTTGGACAACAAAGAGTTCAACAAAGAGAGGAACAATGCACAAAGAAGATACAGATGGAACAACAATCAGGACAGGAGACCAATGAGGTCAAGACAAGGAGGCTTCAATGGAAGATGCTTTTCATGTCACAGGTTTGGACACATGGCTTCACAATGCAGGACTCATGAAAGACAGGTATATGGAAAAGAACAACTTTTCCAAGGTTATTGCTACTCATGCAATGGTTTTGGTCACAAGGCAATGAATTGCAGGTATTATGATAGAAGAAGATATGGCTTCACTAGGAGAAATCCTAAGACAATTGCACATCCAAGGAATAATAACATTAAGTGTTATAAGTGCAATAATGATGGTCACATAGCAAGATGGTGTAGAGCAAATATTCCAAAAATAGTCATGAATAGGAACATGAACAGTAACATGAACAGGAACATGAACAGAGGAATATGAATAGGAATAGGAATATGAACAGAAATAGGAATATGAACAAAAACAAGAAGATGAATAGGAATAGAGACTCAGAAAATAATAAGAATAGGAACAAGGATGAGAACCAGAATAGGAACATGGATGAGAACAAGAACAGGAACAGGAACATAAGTGACGATAGGAATAGGGATGATGACTTGGAAAGAAATAGTGAGAGGATTCAGAAGACTCATAAAAGAAGAGAGAAAGATAAAGGCATAGATATGTGCTTTCAGGGAGTAGAAATACTCCCACCCCAGAATTAACCACCTCATGTGGAGGTGGGGGAGGGGCTAAGCTAAGAGGCTCATTCTTAGCCCCGAGCCCCAAAGGTGACCCTTTGCCATTGATGTCAAAGGGGGAGATATTTGTGTATTGGGGAGAGATTTGATATGAGGATTTGATATTTGAGAGAGCATTGAGCCAGGGGGAGCAAAAAGAAGGTCAGGTTTCAGTAAAATGAATATGGGTTGCCATCAATGACAAAGGGGGAGATTGTTGGACATTTTGAGTCCCTAAGCTAAAAGTTGTCATTGATGTCAAAAGGACCTATGTAAGTAAGCACTATGATTTTGCTCCACAAAGAGCTTCATGAGAAGCAAAGGTTTTGATCAAAGGTTCTAGAAGGGATGCATGGCATTTGGTTCCAAAAGGAGCTTCAAGGGAAGCTTAGCAAAAGGTTTTTATGAAAACCAAGGAAGGCAAGGAAAGGTTTTATTTAAAACCAATGGATGGCAGATTTGAAATGGGTTTTTCTTAAAACCCAAGTTGGCTTTTTGTTTCATCGAAAAATGTGCCCCGGTGATGGAGAAATTTAATTTTAAAGGTTTAGTTTAAATTTTAATTTATTTAAAATTTAAATTTTAATTTTAAAATTAAATAAAAGGTTTTTCCCTCCTTTCTTATTGGCGCCACCGACGTCATGAGGGCAATGTTAAAAGGGCCGATGTATTCGCATTGAAGGATGGCTTATATAAATAAGCCAAAGGTTTTCCATTTAATAAACCTAAGGAGTGTCACATGATTTTTGAAAACCCAAAGTATTTCTGCATCCGAATATTGCACAGTGAATTTCGTGGAGTGTGACATGGGCAGTCAAGTCATGGACGGTCAAATTTTTGGTGCCTTGTGAGGAAAGCACACGCAGTTTAAGGAAGAGAGTGCCCAAGGCACTCACGTGGGCAGTGTTAGCTCACGCGGCTTAGCTGTCGCTTGGCAGCACGGTGGGTAGAGGTTCAAAATGCCAAGGCCCTTCGAGGGCTCCTTTGAGGTATGCACTCCGACTCCGATATTTGCGGGGGTAAATATTTTAATTAAAATATTTGCTTGCTAAGGTTTGATTATGATTTTTGTGGGAGATATAAGGTTGAGCAAGCTTTAATATTTTAATAAGGTTTGATATTTGATTAATGTGAGATATTGCCTAAGAAAGCTTTGTGATTATTTTTTAGTGCAAAAGTGTTGAAAGGAAGGATATAAAATATTTGATTTATTTTATGGTATAAGTGGTTTTTGGAGTGACAAGGTTATGCAATGTTTTGATTTATTTTATTTTATGGTACAAGTGGTTTTAGGAGTGATAAGGAAGTTGTGCATTAATTCTTAAGAAGGTTTTCTAATTAAAAGCCTTGGTGAATATAATTGTGAAGTGGAGTAATGTTGATTATTTTGTGATCTTCTAACCCTTGTGAAGATTGGCAAAAGAATATTGTGATTGTGGCAGATTTCCAAAGAGGCTTCTTCATCTTCATAAAAGGTATGGGCACATTCTCCTATTGATTGATTATGGTGGTTGATTTCTGAAAATATCTTTGGAGTGAAAAGGATTGATTGTGGTTTCCTTTTTGAAAGTGATTGGTTTAATGCTTCAAGGTTTTCTGGATTGAGAGTTGTGATTAAACCTTGTTTTATAAGCATTGTTGTTGGAGCCCATTGGTTGTGCAAAGAACTTGAACTTGAGTTAGAAGAGAACATGAGTATCATTGTTATGTGAGATTTGTTGTTGAGCATTGTTGGAAATATTTTGAGTTGATTGATACATGCTTGGACTAGGGTTTGTGAGAAAGGGTTGTTCATTGAGGTGATTGGTTGAGTTGAGTTGATTGAGCCTAGTCAAGTGGATGCATGTGGTTGTTCAAGTTCCATAAAACAAACTATTCTATATTCTTGATTTGAGTTGAGATTGAGATTTGAGAATAGAACATATAGAGTCTCTAACAATTCTCTTTATGCTTCTATGAGATTGATTTGAGTTGAGATTGGGATTTGAGTATAGAACATATAGAGTCTCTAACAATTCTCTTTATGCTTCTATGAGATTGATTTGAGTTGAGATTGGGATTTGAGTATAGAACATATTGAGTCTCTAACAATTCTCTTTATGCTTCTATGAGATTGAGTTGAGATATTGATTGAGCATTAAGTATAGAACATATTGAGTCTCTAACAATTCTCTTTATGATTCTATGAGATTGGACAAGTTCTGTGTGAGCTTGTTAAGCAGATTTGAGACTAAGTCTTTGAGAGGAATTATTGAGTAGATTTGAGCAAGTCCTAGAGAGGACTTATTGAGCAGATTTGAGTAGGTTTTGTATTGACTTGTTGAGCATATTTAGACAAGTTCTGTGTGGACCTATTGAGCAGATTTGGATAGGTTCTATGTGGACCTATTGAGCATATTTGAGCAAGTTCTGTGTGGACCTATTGAGCAGATTTGGACAGGTTCTGTGTGGACCTATTGAGCATATTTGAGCAAGTTTTGTGTGGACCTATTGAGCATATTTGGGCAAGTTCTATGTGGGCTTGTTGAGCATATTTGGACAAGTTCTGAGTGAGCTTGTTGAGCAGATTTGAGAAGGTTCTGAGTGAACCTATTGAGATAGAGCTTTGGAGGTGACAGAGTATAGAGGATAGAGTCTCAATGGATAGAGATCCAACAGCCAGGACAATTGAAGATAGATCTGAGTGAGGAGTCTTCAAGTGGAGAGAGATCCACCAGTCAGTGTAGTAGAGAGATAGAGTCTTCTAGAAGATCACTAGCTAGAGCAGAAGGGGAAAGAGTTCTCCTATGGAAGAGATCCATGAACTTGAGATTAGGGGATCAGCATCTCCTTTGGATAGAGGTCCATAAATATTGTAATTGGGAAGGATTCCCAAAGATATTGATTGAGAAAATTTTAGTAAAATATTTTCTCCGTGGAGTAGCCCACATTGGGTGAACCACGTAAATTGTGGTGTCTCTATTGTGTATGGTGTTTTGTGCATTGCTTTGATTACTGCTATTGATACTGCTATCTATACACTTCATAATATTGAATTGAAAGAAAAAGTAAAAAGGGGTCTTATACTGTTCACCCTCCCTCTCAGTATAAGCTTGTGTTCTTCAATTGGTATCAGAGTGGGTTCCTTCAGAAGAGTTTGACAGCTTGAAGGAAAAGTGGTCTAAGAACACAATGGATCAAAAGGATCAAAGAGATGGACCCTTCAATAATGCAGTACCAATATTTGATGGAAGTGACTTCTTATATTGGTGTATGCTGATGAGATTTTACTTGATGGCACTTGGCAATGAAGTTTGGGATGCAGTGGAACTTGGATATGATTCAACAACCAATCCTCCTACAGATAAGGAAGGTAAGCTTCTAATGCATGCAAATTCAAGAGCTATGAATGCAATTATAAAAGGGCTGCATAGATCAGAATCTATGAAGGTTATGGAATGTAAAACAACAAAAGAAATGTGGGAACTTCTGCATGAAATATATGAAGGAGATAAAGGAGTCAGAATGGCTAAGATCAGAAATCTCAAAGGAGAATTTGAGAACCTAAGAATGAGGGATGATGAAAACATTCATGACTATCTCAACAAGGTTGATGAACTTGTACATGAGATGAAAGGTCTTGGAATGAAGGTTGATGAATCTGATGCTTGTGATAAGATCTTGAGGACTCTTCCAAAAAGGTATAGTGAAAAGGTTTCTGCTATAGAAACATCAATTGATAGTGATTCTTTGACAAGGAATTCTTTGCTTGGCATGCTTACTACTTTTGAGATAAGAACAAAAGATCCTATTCCTCCGAAAGAAGCTGCTTTCAAAGTAGATAAAAATAAAAATGGAAAGAAGATAGAATCAAGCAGTGAGTCATCCAGTGATGAAGAAGCAAATTATGGCAGAAGAGATAGAGGTTCCAGAAGACCCATAGATCTAAGATCTATCAAATGTTTCAATTGTGGATGGTATGGACACTATGCAACAGAATGCAAAGAGCCAAAGAAGAAAAGCAAGGATGGACAAAGCAGACAAGGAAAGAAGTTCTTCCAGAGACAAAAGAGAAGCTACTATGCGGAAAATGCAAGTAAGTACTCAATTGATAGTGATGCTAGTTTTTTAGACAATGATAGAGATGAAGTCCTATTTATGGTTAAAGAGAAAGATCCAGTTAAGAAAAGGACTCCAGTTATTCTCAAGTGTTTTAGATGTGGTAAATTTGGACATCTTGAAGATGATTGCACTAGGGATGGTTATAGTTTCAGTGATGATGATTTTGAAGATGCACTTGAAAGACCAGATGAGAATCTTCTAATGGCTTTGGAAGATAAAGAAAGTGATCCTATAGAAGACAAGTCAAAAGGAAGTAATGATAAGGACAAAGGCAAACAAATAGAAGATTATTTAGTAGAGAATGGTTATGATCTCAAGGGAGAACTTATCTATGCCCTTGACACGAGTAAAGAAGGTTAGAAAGCAACACTCCAAGCTTGAAAGTCAGTTTCAAGAATGTGATGAAGAAAGGTTATTGCTCATAGAGGATTTAGAGAAGTCAAAGGCTAAGGCAAGCAAGTTCAAGGATAAGTTAGAAGCAAATATTTTGGAATGTGAGAAGTTAGCACAAGAAGTGGCTACTCTAAAAGAAGACTTAAAGGACTCCAAGATCAAGATGAAGAGTTTCACAAATAGCTCTAAGAACTTGGATAAGTTCATCTGTGGACAACAACGAACATCATGTTCAACAGGTCTTGGCTTTGGAAAGGTTCAAAAGAAATAGGAAAAAGAATCTACTTCAAGTCTTGATGAAGAAGAAACTTCAGAAGAAGATACATCAGAAGAAGATAGTTTAAGTGAAAGTGGGACATCAGAGGATGAGTTGGACAACAAAGAGTTCAACAAAGAGAGGAACAATGCACAAAGAAGATACAGATGGAACAACAATCAGAACAGGAGACCAATGAGGTCAAGACAAGGAGGCTTCAATGGAAGATGCTTTTCATGTCACAGGTTTGGACACATGGCTTCACAGTGCAGGACTCATGAAAGATAGGTATATGGAAAAGAACAACTTTTCCAAGGTTATTGCTACTCATGCAATGGTTTTGGTCACAAGGCAATGAATTGCAGGGTTCATGATAGAAGAGGATATGGCTTCACTAGGAGAAATCCTAAGACAATTGCACATCCAAGGAATAATAACATTAAGTGTTATAAGTGCAATAATGATGGTCACATAGCAAGATGGTGTAGAGCAAATATTCTAGAAATAGGCATGAACAGGAACATGAACATGAACAGGAACATGAACAGGGACAAGAATATGAACAGGAATAGGAATATGAACAGAAACAGGAATATGAATAGAAACAAGAAGATGAACAGGAATAGAGACTCATAAAAGAATAAGAATAGGAACAAGGATGAGAACCATAATAGGAACATGGATGAGAACAAGAACAGGAACAAGAACATAAGTGACGACAGGAACAGGGATGATGACTTGGAAAGAAATAGTGAGAGGATTCAGAAGACTCACAAAAGAAGAGAGAAAGATAAAGGCATAGATATGTGCTTTCAGGGAGTAGAAATACTCCCACCCCAGAATTAACCACCTCATGTGGAGGTGGGGGAGGGGCTAAGCTAAGAGGCTCATTCTTAGCCCCGAGCCCCAAAGGTGACCCTTTGCCATTGATGTCAAAGGGGGAGAGATTTGTGTATTGGGGAGAGATTTGATATGAGATTTGATATTTGAGAGAGCATTGAGCCAAGGGGAGCAAAGTCCTAGGGGGAGCAAAAAAGAAGGTCAGGTTTCAGTAAAATGAATATGGGTTGCCATCAATGACAAAGGGGGAGATTGTTGGACATTTTGAGTCCCTAAGCTAAAAGTTGTCATTGATGTCAAAAGGACCTATGTAAGTAAGCACTATGATTTTGCTCCACAAAGAGCTTCATGAGAAGCCAAGGTTTTGATCAAAGGTTCTAGAAGGGATGCATGGCATTTGGTTCCAAAAGGAGCTTCAAGGGAAGCTTAGCAAAAGGTTTTTATGAAAACCAAGGAAGGCAAGGAAAGGTTTTATTTAAAACCAATGGATGGCAGATTTGAAATGGGTTTTTCTTAAAACCCAAGTTGGCTTTTCGTTTCATCAAAAAATGTGCCCCGATGATGGAGAAATTTAATTTTAAAGGTTTAGTTTAAATTTTAATTTATTTAAAATTTTAATTTTAATTTTAAAATTAAATAAAAGGTTTTTCCCTCCTTTCTTATTGGCACCACCGACGTCATGAGGGCAATGTTAAAAGGGCCGATGTATTCGCATTGAAGGATGGCTTATATAAATAAGCCAAAGGTTTTCCATTTAATAAACCTAAGGAGTGTCGCATGATTTTCGAAAACCCAAAGTATTTCTGCATCCGAATATTGCACAGTGAATTTCGTGGAGTGTGACGTGGGCAGTCAAGTCATGGACGGTCAAATTTTTGGTGCCTTGTGAGGAAAGCACACGTAGTTTAAGGAAGAGAGTGCCCAAGGCACTCACGTGGGCAATGTTAGCTCACGCGGCTTAGCTGCCGCTTGGTAGCATGGTGGGCAGAGGTTCGAAACACCAAGGCCCTTCGAGGGCTCCTTTGAGGTATGCACTCCGACTCTGATATTTGTGGGGGTCAATATTTTAATTAAAATATTTGCTTGCTAAGGTTTGATTATGATTTTTGTGGGAGATATAAGGTTGAGCAAGCTTTAATATTTTAATAAGGTTTGATATTTGATTAATGTGAGATATTGCCTAAGAAAGCTTTGTGATTATTTTTGAGTGCAAAAGTGTTGAAAGGAAGGATATAAAATATTTGATTTATTTTATGGTATAAGTGGTTTGTGGAGTGACAAGGTTATGCAATGATTTGATTTATTTTATTTTATGGTACAAGTGGTTTTAGGAGTGATAAGGAAGTTGTGCATTAATTCTTAAGAAGGTTTTCTAATTAAAAGCCTTGGTGAATATAATTGTGAAGTGGAGTAATGTTGATTATTTTGTGATCTTCTAACCCTTGTGAAGATTGGCAAAAGAATATTGTGATTGTGGCAGATTTCCAAAGAGGCTTCTTCATCTTCATAAAAGGTATGGGCACATTCTCCTATTGATTATGGTGGTTGATTTCTGAAAATATCTTTGGAGTGAAAAGGATTGATTGTGGTTTCCTTTTCGAAAGTGATTGGTTTAATGCTTCAAGGTTTTCTGGATTGAGAGTTGTGATTAAACCTTGTTTTATAAGCATTGTTGTTGGAGCCCATTGGTTGTGCAAAGAACTTGAACTTGAGTTAGAAGAGAACATGAGTATCATTGTTATGTGAGATTTGTTGTTGAGCATTGTTGGAAATATTTTGAGTTGATTGATACATGCTTGGACTAGGGTTTGTGAGAAAGGGTTGTTCATTGAGGTGATTGGTTGAGTTGAGTTGATTGAGCCTAGTCAAGTGGATGCATGTGGTTGTTCAAGTTCCATAAAACAAACTATTCTATATTCTTGATTTGAGTTGAGATTGAGATTTGAGAATAGAACATATAGAGTCTCTAACAATTCTCTTTATGCTTCTATGATATTGATTTGAGTTGAGATTGAGATTTGATTATAGAACATATATAGTCTCTAAAAATTCTCTTTATGCTTCTATGAGATTGATTTGAGTTGAGATTGGGATTTGAGTATAGAACATATTGAGTCTCTAACAATTCTCTTTATGCTTCTATGAGATTGATTTGAGTTGAGATTGGGATTTGAGTATAGAAAATATTGAGTCTCTAACAATTCTCTTTATGCTTCTATGAGATTGAGTTGAGATATTGATTGAGCATTAAGTATAGAACATATTGAGTCTCTAACAATTCTCTTTATGATTCTATGAGATTGGACAAGTTCTGTGTGAGCTTGTTAAGCAGATTTGAGACAAGTCCTAGAGAGGACTTATTGATCAGATTTGAGCAAGTCCTAGAGAGGACTTATTGAGCAGATTTGAGCAAGTCCTAGAGAGGACTTGTTGAGCAGATTTGGACAAGTTTTGTGTGGACTTGTTGAGCATATTTGGACAGGTTCTGTGTGGACCTGTTGAGCAGATTTGAGCAAGTTCTATGTGGACCTGTTGAGCAGATTTGGACAGGTTCTGTGTGGACCTGTTGAGCATATTTGAGCAGGTTCTGTGTGGACCTGTTGAGCATATTTGGACAAGTTCTGAGTGAGCTTGTTGAGCAGATTTGGACAAGTTCTGAGTGAGCTTGTTGAGCAGATTTGAGAAGGTTCTGAGTGAACCTATTGAGACAGAGCTTTGGAGGTGATAGAGTATAGAGGACAGAGTCTCAGTGGATAGAGATCCAAAAGCTAGGACAATTGAAGATAGATCTGAGTGAGGAGTCTTCAAGTGGAGAGAGATCCACCAGTCAGTATAGCAGAGAGACAGATTCTTCTAGAAGATCACTAGCCAGAGCAGAAGGGGAAAGAGTTCTCCTGTGGAAGAGATCCATGAACTTGAGATTAGGGGATCAACATCTCCTTTGGACAGAGGTCCATAAACATTGTAATTGGGAAGGATTCCCAAAGAGATTGATTGAGAAAATTTTAGTAAAATATTTTCTCCGTGGAGTAGCCCACATTGGGTGAACCACGTAAATTGTGGTGTCTCTATTGTGTATGGTGTTTTGTGCATTGCTTTGATTACTACTATTGATACTGCTATCTATACACTACATAATATTGAATTGAAAGAAAAAGTAAAAAGGGGTCTTATACTGTTCAGCTCCCCTCTCAGTATAAGCTTGTGTTCTTCACCCTTATCAAACTTGAGTAGGAATATTTTCTTGAAATTCAACCACAAAAATGATAATGATGCTTGCATTACCAAAGAAGCTATTCATAGGCATGGATACCTAGCTTAGAAGTGACAAAGGTGATAAGGCTTGACTAAATAATATGGTAAAAGTGCATGATTCAATCTACCTTGGATATCCAGCTATATTAATTTGTGACCTCAAAGATCAAAATATTGATGGGAGTGACAAGAACATTATGATACCATTGAAATAAAATAATAGAATATCTTGTAAAGGGACTAAGATCAATAGTGTATTCTAAATTAAGCACACCCATACCTAGAAGATCATCCATAGCAACATGGGAATCACAGTGACCCAAGCAAGATTCATTTATATTATGCTCGAACTATTATTGCTAGATAGATGTAGTTTGTAGATGATTAAAGGATCTCAAATCATACCCCTAAAGTGTCTACTAAATTTTTTTGGGATCCTCAAATTGCAAATTCTTGATAGGAGGGTCATTTGTCTAGAATTCAAACCCCTAGTTATTTTTCTACTATGACATAGAAATTTATTATCTAGTGACCATATGATATAGGGAGGAATGAAAAGGTGTTGTTTTCCAAGTAGTCAGCCTAATTGTTCTATATTGAGTCAAGCTACACTTACATCCTTATCTATTGGGTACTTATATTATGTATCGTTCTCTCCATCCTTATATGCTCATGAGACATATAATCATAAATATCAAATAAAATGATCAATGAAAGGGTATGAGAACTAGTGAAAGGAGTGGGAGGGGTACTCATTATGTCTAAAGTAGCAAGAGTCTGTATTTCAAAGCTATTGATGCACTATGAGATATTATTGTGCCTACTTAGAATTTTTTTGTCATTTGTTTAGACACAAAAAATTGACCCACTCAAGTGAGTCATTTTCATTAGTTTCTCAAGGAGAACCTCTAAGATTACCCAAAGTAAGTTTAGGTATCCCTTTTCTCCCTTTTTTTGTTGTTTTTTCCCTCTTCCAATGAAATCATAGTCACCTCTGATGGGGTACGATTTCACTTAGTTTTGTTTTGTTTTCCTCCTTTGGAAAAATCACAATCAATCCCAACGGGGTGTAATTTCACCTAGTTAGGGTTTTTTTCTCAAAGAACCCTAATTTTTAGGTTGGCGTGTTATTGGCATCGACCATCCTCATTTTTCCTTCCCATTCCTTTTTTAAATCCACTATAAAAAGAGGGTTTGAAGTCTTCTTTAGATCTATCTAAGCAAGCATCCAAGTGACCAAGTGATTTTTGTTACACCGAATATTTTTGAGATCAAAGTTCTAATTTTTGACTTCTTTCACAAGCAAGCTAACTCACAAGTGTGAAATATAGTCTGTTGAAGCTCTATTTTCTTCTACATTAGATTGTGTGTTGTTGTTTTGGTGGACAAGCATTGAAACCCTAAGGAGAGATCAACTATTTGGGGATCTTAACCCTTTTGCCTACTTTCATGCTATCTTCCAGGTGTTTTTGTTTATCTACATTTGTATTTTAATTTTCTTAATTATGTATCTATTAATTTACATATTTTTGGATTTTTTCTTCTTACTTCTGCAAAATCTCACTTGATCATTTTGAGATGCGATCTCATCGGTTTGTAAAATCACAGTCGCTCTGTGTAGGGTATGATTTCACATAAACCATGTTTAGGAGCATCCTGCTATCCCCAACCCTATATATATGTTATATGCTATATTTAGATCATATTATTTCATTATGTGCTCTATTTTATCATTTTGTTTTGTTGCATTTCATTGTGTATGTTCATCTTCCAAAGGTCAACTTTCTCTTTTATTTTCAAAAGTTAGCTAAAAGGACCTAGGGAGATTGAATATTGTGCCTCCAAGCATTTCTATACAACATCCTAAGCATAACCCCTAATGCTAATCACATGTTTCAAGTGTTTGTAAAGTTATCTTGCAAGAATTACAAAAAATTGGATTAAAAGGATATCATTGGATGAAAGATAAAGCTAGGATAAAACACTAGATGATATAAGTGCAATACTAATTATTCAGGTTGTTTGTTGTGTGATCTCTATTTCTGTCATAAAATTAGATCATAAATAAAAAGGGTAAATATTTCTTTTATACTTATAGGCATTGAAAGGACAAAAGCATATAGCACTTAGGATTTTAAAATTATTTGTGCATCTTCTCTTGAACCCTTGCTCAAAGGATTTTACTTTGCAATCCTAGGTTAGAAATCATTCAAATCAATGAATCATTTTATGGTTAGCTCTTATCTTCTTGCATTATGTATTTTTGCATTGTCCTTTATCTGTCATAGCTTAAATCTAGAAAGGCAAAAACATAATTGATTATCTTGAACTGAATACATTAAACATTCTTAAACCCCCAGACTTGGAGAGAGTACTAAAACCATTATTGGTGAACCCTTACGCCCTTTCTTTTACATTGAGGTATATATAACAACATACCCCCATGGTCACCTTGGCTTCCTTGTGGATCTGGCCAAGAATCCTATACAGTAGGGCAATTTTCCCCTTTTATTTGGTGAACTTGATGTGAACACCTGTTTTTCTTTTGAAAACTTTAAATAAGACCATTAATTTGCTTGTTTGGTTTCAAAACATTAATAACACCTCAAAAACTTTTCCTGTGTGTTTTTTGATAGTTTTCTCCTTTATCCTCTCGCTTCTTCTAATGGCTCCTTTTCTTAGAATTCAACGAAGGCATCTGGAATCTGCTTATGTTCCTTTGAAAGATGATCTGATTGATAGAGAGGATACTAACATAGATTTGGAAGAACAAGACAATGTTGATATTGAAACAAAATTTTATCCCTTTGAAGGTCCCGATGGTGGGTTCCTTTTTACATAATTTAAGTATATTTGGGGTTTTATGTGTTAGGAAACGAACAGTTTGTTTATTGAATTGTGCAGTTTAAATAAGACTGCAATAACAATATTGCCGGAGGTTGCCAAACCAACCAGCGTACAATAGCATATTGTTATAACAAAATAACAAATGCATAAATAAGACAAATAATGAAATAACAGACAGTATAACTACGCTAACATCCCCCCTTATTACATTATTTGGGTAATAGGAGAACTACTAGCTATACTAACATCCCCCCTAATTACATCATTTTGCAATACAAAGAGAGCTGCGAAACAATTCAAATTTGACACGTGCAAGTGCCTTAGTGAAAATGTCTGCAACTTGAGCATCGATGGGAATGTGCTGAAGCTGAATTCGATGCTTTGGAACTTCATCTCGAATGAAATGACATTGTGTGTCAATGTGCTTTGTTCTTTCATGATGGACTGGATTCTTGACGAGGTTCGTAACACCCTGATTATCGCAAAACAAGTGTATTGGAGATTTGGATGGATGGCCCATACTTGTCAGAATGCGACGTAACCATATCACTTCGCACACAGCTTCACGTGCGGCGTGATACTCTGCCTTTGTTGATGAAATAGCAACCACCTGTTGCTTCTTGTTGTGCCAAGAGACAGGACCGGATCCCAGATGAAAAATGTATCTAGAAGTTGACTTGCGATAATCAAATGATCCGGCATAGTCGGAGTTCATGTATCCTTGCAAGAAGAATTTGTTGTTCCTCTTGTATTCTAGGCCATATTCTATTGTGCCATGGACATAGTGAAGAACATGTTTTGCTGCTTTCCAATGAGTGGTCTTAGGCTCCTACATGAACCTCGAAAGATAGTTGACAACAAATACGAGATCTGGCCTAGTATTGGTCAGATATATGAGACTCCCAATCAACCGTCGATAGAGAGTACCATCTACCCGAGGTGAATCATCATATCGCGATAATCGAAGTCCAGTCTCCATCGAAGTTGCCATTGGCTTGCAATCGAGTCATGCGATATTTTTCTAGCAATGTCTTGGCATATTTTTTCTGAGACACTTTGATGGAGTGCTCCTTCTGGCTGAATTCCAGACCAATACAGTAATGGAGAAGTCTAAGATCTGTCATCTCAAAATATTTACACAAGTTTCTTTTGATAGTAGAGATCATAGTTTTTGAACTCCCTATAATGAGCAGATCATCAACATAGAGTACAAGCAACACTATATCAGAACCCTATTTCTTGAAATAGAGGTTTGCATCTGACGGACATCTCTTAAATCCATGCTGCATAAGGTGATTGTCCATTTTTATATACCAAGCTCGAGGAGCTTGTTTTAGACCATATAAGGATTTGACCAATTTGCAAACCTTCTGCTCTTGGCCTTCCACTTCAAATCCTTATGGCTGAGTCATGTAGACTTCTTCTTGGAGATCACCATTTAGAAAGGCACTTTTGACATCCATCTGGTGAACTTTCCACCCATATTGTGCTGCCATAGCACACATAACTCGAATTGTGGTCATCCGAGCAGTAGGTGCAAAAGTTTCCTCGTAGTCAATGCCTTCCTTTTGAGCATAGCCCTTTGCAATAAGACGGGCCTTATGCTTATCAATTGTTCCATCTACCTTGTACTTGACTTTATATACCCATTTGCAGCCAATGGGTTTCTTTCCATGCGACAGATCAATAAGCTTCCAAGTTTTATTTTTCATCAAAGACTCATACTCTGTATCCATAGTGGCCTTCCACTGAGGTTCACTAAGAGCATCTTGCACTGATGCAGGTTCAAGATCATCTATGGTAGACATGAACGCCCTGTCATCATCAATATCCATATCCTCTACTTCGTACGTGGAGTTACGTGAAAGTTCCTCAAAATATTGACAAAGATCATCAACCTCACCAGTTTCTTTGGCTTCTTTTTCCTTTTGAGCCATACTGCGTGTACGAGGTCTATCCAAGTTCAAATTGGGAGGAGTGGATAAATTTGCATCTCTGATTGTATTTGTACACCATTTTGGATTCTTCTTCGGTGGTGTTAAAGAAGATGTAGAAGGACCTCCTGTCTGTGTTGACAAAGGAATCTTCTCTTCCTTAGATTCCACAAGATCTAGGTGTACTTTAGATGTGCTCTGTGATGTGAAAGCTTCATCAAAGACAACATCTCTGCTAACATGAATTTCTTGGTCAAAGGATCTATCAAACGATATCCTTTAGAGTGCTCATCATAACCAAGAAAAATACATCTCAGTGTTTTCTCATCTAGCTTCTTCCTTTTCTCTTTTGGTATGTGCATGAAAGCGTAACATCCAAAAATACGTAGATGAGATATGGAGGGTTTTTGACCACTCCATGCTTCCTATGGAGTCATTCCTTTTAGGGCCTTTGTGGGTGCCCTATTCAACAGATATACTACAGTGGTGACGACTTACTGCCTCAATATTGTTGCCCAAGAGTAGCTCTTGTGAGCATACAACGAACCATTTCCATGATAGAACGGTTCCTTCTCTCAGCAACTCCATTTTGCTGAGGAGTATAGGCAGTTGTTAACTGTCTCTTGATTCCATGCTTATCTAAGAATGCAAAAAATTCTTTAGAGGTAAACTCCCCCCCTCGATCTGAGCGAAGGGTATTAATAGAAGCTCCTGACTCATTCTCAACGGATTTCTTGAACTGATGGAAGAATGCGAAAGCTTCGAATTTCAGTTGGAGAAAGAAAACCCACATCTTTCATGAGTAGTCATCTACGAATAACTAAAAGTACCTCTTCCCTCCATAATTGTTGGGTGTGAAAGGACCACACAGATCGGTGTGAATTAACTCCAAAGGTTTTTGTGCTCTTATTGAGCTCTTCTCAAATGGTACTCTATGCTGCTTTCTCGCTAGCGATCAGAGCACACCGGCAATGTGGCGAAAGGGAAGGAAGACCCTTTACCATCTCATACTTACCGAGCTCAAGTAAGTAGCCAGAACTAAGATGCCCATATCTCTTGTGCCATAGGGAAGTTGCCACCTTGGTAGAGACAGTCATGGCAACATGTGGAGTAGAGATAGCATCTAGGGCAAATAAGCCATGCTTATATGAAGCTGTTGCAATATGCCTACCCTTCCTGGTAATAGTACAACACTTCTTGCCATTCTCAACATGAAAGTTGACAACCATATTTCTATCCAGGATTTGTGTGACTGACAACAAATTGTTAGCCAATCCTGAAACATAGAGGACTTTGTCAATCTGACACTTGCCATCAGGAAGAGTGACTGAAACTGTACCCTCTCCTTGAACCTTGTAGGTTTTATCATCAGCAATGGTGACAGGTTTGCCCTCTTTGGCCACGAATGATTCAAACCACGATCTGTCACCAGTCATGTGTTTGCTAGCTCCAGAATCGACATACCAAACAGGATCCCTCTGTGTGGAATATGTGGTAGTCATGAGCACCTTGTGTGCCCATTCAGAATCTGAGTCAAATTCTTCAACAGCAACATTCACCTGGGGTTGCTTGTTTTTATTTTGTGGTTTGTTTTGGCCTTTCTACTTGTTCTTATGCCAACACCTGTTGGTGTCATGGTTGTCTTTCTTACAGATCTTGCACCACCTCTTCTTCTGTTGAGGTTGTTTTCCTTTTCCTTTCGTATCCTATTGAGAATTTCCTCCTTTCTGAAAGTTGCCTCCTTTTTGCCCATTACCTTTCTTCCTATAACCCTACCTATTGGTGTATAAGGCTGTATTGGAAGAATCATCCTTGTGAAGTTGGCGTGCCTCCTGTTGTTGAAGCAGATTGACCAACTCGATGTAGGTAATTTGTCGTTGAGACACCTGGATGGAGGTGATCAACATATCAAATGAAGAAGGTAAAGCTCTCATCACAATTGAAACGAGAAGCTTTTCGTCCATAGAATCTCCCAAAGAATTCAATTTCTCTTTCAATTCAGACACTCTGCATAGAAAGAGTTCAACTGTTTCACCTCGTCTCAAACTCAGATTATGAAGTTGTTGTTGAAGATGAAGAATGGTGGAATCATTCTTTCTCTCATAGATGGTTTTAAGGGCATCCCATGCCTCTTTACCACTTGCTTTGTCAGCTATATGAGGTTGCACTTCATCTGAAACAGCAAAAAAAATGAGCACCTTTGCTCGATCGTATTTCTTGTCAAAAGCTATCCGATCGCAGTAGGAGCTCGTGGATCCCGATGCTTGGTGAAGGCCTAGGTGTTACTCCAGTAACAATATCCCATAAATCTTCCATTTGGAGAGTTGCCTTCATCTTATGTTTCCATGGTGTATAATTTGGACCTTTCAATAACTGATGAGGATCAGTCATCAATTTTGCAATAGCGGCCATAGTGAAGGTTCCTTATATCACCAATTGGTCCCCCTTTCGATATACCTTTTGCTAGGCCGTTATACCGTACAAAATACCCGCCCTTACGTGAGGGAAACTATAGGTATTTAGAAATATCAACAAAAATCACCCGCCCTTACGTGAGGGAGACTATAGGTGAGTTTTAGAGATGATGGCACCTACCATAGAAGATTCTTCTCATGCGTGGGGCGTAACTTCCCCTAAACACTATGAAGAATACTTTGTCAGGATTTACGCCTAAACACAAGAGCGATTAAGGGTAGTGGATGGAGTAAAAAAATGCAAAAAAATGGCAAACTTATCTCTCCCCGACGATTTATAGAGAACAAGCTCAGACGTCATTTTAGCAGCTATATTAGGTGGCGGATACAGTAGCGCAATCACGACGACTTTACCTGTAAGTGCTGGCCAAAGGTATCACAAATACCGAACGTTGCAGTGCAATAAATTGCACGGATGGGTTTTAATTATTCCAGGGACTTAGGGAGTGAATTTGCTTTTAATTTTTAATGTTATAGTGTAAAAATAAAATATGCAACATACAACATAAAAAACTGCCCACAAGAATTAACCCTCCAGGTGTCGAACACAGCCGAAAATTCACCTTTACAATAATGCCAAAAATTTGCTTTTTTTCAAAAAATTACTCACATTGCCCCTTTGATTTTTTGAAAAAAAAATATCCCCTCTTTCTTCAGAAATTTGCCCCCCTTTTTTTTTTAATATTTTTACCGCTAAGGTTAATAAAAAATTAATTTTCACTATAGTAATTTTTTTTTTTTTTTTTTTTTTTACTATAGTAAAAATAATTAAAAAAATTTAATATTAACCTTAGGTAAAAAAAATTAAAAAAAAATTATTAAATTTTACCTTAGGGGAGTGGAAGGGATTTGAACTCCTGACTGCTGGGTTCTCGGAACCCACCACGCAGCTCACTTGCCAGTGAGCCCATGGGCTGATCTGGGAGGAGAAAGCCGGATCAAGCTAAAAAACACCTCCGACAGCTGCACCCCGTCTGTCAACTTCCCGCTGCTGCTTGGTCGCGGCTCCACAGTCGCGCACACATCCACAGTCGCGCGGCGCGTGACGGGGTTTTTTTTTTTTTTTTTTTTAATAAAAAAAAAATTCCCCGAGGGGGGGGCGCGCGGCGCGCGCATTTCCCACTACGTCTGCGTGTCAGCTGGGGGGGTTGGACGCGCGCTGCGTCTACGCATCAGGGGGGGCGCGCGCGCGTGCAGTCCGCGACGCGCTGTGCTCCTCTAGCGCGGGGGGCGGGGGCGAGCGTGCGGCACGTCCGCGTGCTGCGCAGCCTCCAACGAAGGGGGGGGCGGGCTGGACGCGCCTGCGCGTGTTCCAATGATGTCCACTATCCGCGGGGGGGCCTCCCCTCCCTTCGTCGCGCGTGGATGCGCGATGACTGTCGCGCGTCTACGCGCGATAATTTTTTTTTTTTTTTATGTTTAAAAAAAAATTGGCTGCAAATACAAATCGCGCAGCAAAAAAAATTTTGCCTCCCCAGCACAGCAGAAAAAAATGCGTCCTCTCCCCAGCACAGCAAAAAAAAATGCGTCCTATCCCCAGCACAGCAGAAAAAAATTGCGTCCTCTCCCCAGCACAGCAAAAAAAAAATGCGTCCTCTCCCCAGCACAGCTTCTCACGCTTCACTGCAAAAAATTGCCATAGCAATCTGGCTCTGATACCATGTTAGGAAACGAACAGTTTGTTTATTGAATTGTGCAGTTTAAATAAGACTGCAATAACAATATTGCCGGAGGTTGCCAAACCAACCAGCGTACAATAGCATATTGTTATAACAAAATAACAAATGCATAAATAAGACAAATAATGAAATAACAGACAGTATAACTACGCTAACATTATGAAAGTTAATAGTGACAAAATACTGAAGGGTATGGAGCGGGAGGCTCGACTTGAAAGAGGTGAGACTCCTCCTCCTCCTCCTCTAGTAGATTCTCCTAAGCTTGTTCAAAACAACCCCTTGTCTGAATCTTTGCATCATGGTAATCTGAGACACCAACCAACTTGTGCCACTACTATAACCACCAACGTTGAAAGGAATCCACAAGTCCTTCCAACTAGTAGTGTCACTCAAAATTATGTTCAATTTCCTCCTCAATCTACTAATCTCAACACTCTTGCTTCTATTCCACCAAATGTCAGTTGTCCTCTCTCATGGGGTATCACATATAACACTAATATCCATGCTTCCAACACAAGCCAAGCACTTGTTCATCGACCTCCTTTGGGGAATTCAGGAATATCGAATAATAGTAATCCAGAGGTTCAAAATTTGACAAATATGGTAAAACAATTAGTTTCAAAAGTGGAGATGATTCAGCCTTCCAGTTTCACTTACAATTATAAAGAGATGTGCAATCAACCATTGGATCCCATTGTTGTTGCTAGACCTTATCCTAAGCACTTTCCTATGCCAGTTTTACCTATATATAAGGGAACAGAAGATCCAATAGAGCATTTAAGAAGATTTAGAACAACATGCCATGATCTCATATATGATGACATGTTGTTACTAAAAACATTCCCTAAAAGTCTTGGTGGCATGGCATTGGAGTGGTACTATCGGTTACCTAATTATTCCTTGAGGAATTTTGAAGAAACAACAGAATTATTTGTTCAACAGTTTGGTGCCTACATTGAAAAGGATGTGACCATGAAAGATGTCTATGATTTAAAACAAGGTAAAGAAGAAAGTTTTTCAGAATTTCTATCTCATTGGAGAAGTCTAGTTGGACGCTTAAGATATACTTTACCTCCTCGAGATATGCTTGAGATATTTATTGGAAATTTGCAAGAACATTTATCTTATGCATTAGAGATGACAACTATTACATATTTTGAGCAAGCAATTGAATTAGCAAGAAAAGTGGAACAAGCTCTCATTAGAAGAGGCCAACTCAAAATAAAAGAAGAAAAATCTACCAAGTCACAACATAAGAATAAGCATACAGGAGGTGATGGTGCAATGGATAGTAGGCCTATTAATAATGTTATTAACAACCTACAAAAGATGATACTTCAAAGACCTCCACAAAGGAATTTCACAAAGCTTAACATGTCTATGGAAGCAGTTTTGAAACAACTTTTGGAAGCTAATATGATTGAGTTACCTCCCATAAGGTAACCAGATACTACAACTAATTGGTACAAGGCAGGTCAACATTGTGCATATCATAGAGTGGAAGGACATTGGACAAATTCTTGTAAGAAATTGAAACATGTGGTACAAGATTTGATTGATGTAGGACGTATTGATATAGGGAATTCTCAATCATCAAATAATCAAGCTTCTACTCAGTAGACACCAACAACAAATCAAGATATGGGAATATTCAAGGATCCATTACCAAAGCATGGTCAACATGTAGCTAATCAGGTATCCTATCAAAATGAGCCTCCTCCCTATGGTAATATGGTTGGCATGGTTGGGGTAACTACAAGAAGACAAGCTCAGGTTCAGCCGACTCAACATTCTCAACAAGAAAAGAGTTCTACATCACAACCTACTTTGGTTTTGAGGAATAATCAGAGAAATAATACAGAAATAGGAACCCCACCTTTGATATTGAGACCCCAACCTAAAGTTTCCTTTGATCTCCAATAATATCTAGCTGGTACTCCAGCTAAGATCTCTATCTTAGAACTTTTACAAACTTCTCCTACCCATCGAGAAGCTTTGTTGGAATTTCTAAAGCAGCAATCTGTTCCTCCAAATATTTCCCTAGTGTTGTAGTTAATATCGTAGGATCTCTTGGGATACATCATATCTCATTCTTATATGATGATAAGCCTTCCTCAGAATTACAAGAAGATTCTTCTCTTTACATTACAACACTTATTGGGGATACTTTTATCAAATGAATCTTGATTGATAATGGTTCTTCCCTCAATTTGTGCACTTATCAATTTTTTCAAAAATTTGGGTTAAAAGAGGAAGACTTGACTAAATCTGATATCATCATCAAAGCTTTCAACAATGAGTCCCAAGAAGCCTGTGGTGTTATATCCCTTCCCCTTAAGGTTGGACCTAAGATCTTGGATACTTTGTTTTATGTGGTACATTGCCCTACATATTTTAATCTTCTTCTTGGACATCCTTGGATCCATGCAATGAAGGTCATCCCTTCTACTCTTCATCAGTGTTTGAAGTTTGAATTTAAGGAACAAGTTATCACCATTCTGGGTGACCCTCGACCATTTGAATATTGTTCAATGGTTGAGTGAGCTCAATCTAATTTTGACCTTTGTCCTTCTATTTCATCAATTGTTTCTCCACGTTCCTCATCTCAAATATCAAAGCAATTGGAAAATTTAAAAATGAGTGAGGAACCTCGAATCAATGTTTCATCAAGGGATCAAGATAATCAGTTTCTTCAAGAGCCTCTTCTGGATCTAGCCAAGCTACCACCATCACCAAGGACTATGGGTTTGCCCTATAAGAAAGGTGATGTTGTACACATTGGCACATGTACCTTTATCTTCATAGGAACTACCTTCAAAGAAAATATACATGGTAGCAACCCCTCTCCCATTGAGCATTCTTTCGCTCATTGTTACCTTTCTAGTGACTACCCACTTCCTAAATAGATCCTATCTAGTATGGGATATGTAGGTAAAGGTCTAGGGCCACAATAGAGAGGTATTCAAGAGCCCTTGGATGTTGAGATCTGGCTTGGGAGATGTGGCATAGGTTTCATACCTAACAAAAACCAACCTTTACCATTTGATGATGATGATCATGTTATGACTTATGTTGAATATTTGGATCATCAAAAGTTGAAAATGGGTGATGAGGATGATGGTCCCCCTTATTCTTCTGAGATCTTATTTTGTAATATGATTAGTTCTATGTGTTCAAGAGATAAGCTTTTTATTTCTAGAAAAGACCCTACTTCACTATCCTATAGGGATCTTGCAAAATTAGGGATTGCTCCTCCTTATGTTAAGAATGATGGTTTTGTTTGAGAATGCATTGATTATCATGCTATGGCTATCAAAGCAAAAGCTACAAAGGAGCCTATTCATGATTCTAATCATCGAGATGGCTTGCCTTCTAGATATTTCTTTGATGAAGTAGTTCATGGTACACCTATTCTCTTTTTCAAGATAGGAGGCACATTCAGAATGTGTGTTGACTATCACTCTGTTTGCTTAAATTAATCAACTAATAATTAATCATCAGTTAGGCATGCATTTTAATTTTGTTGCATCCATCTACTTGCTCATAATTGCACTATTGCCTATCATATTCTGCATGGTTTGCCTAACATTTAATTCAACTTGCATGCTTGATTGACATATTTTGCATGACTACTTGATCATATAGATTTTTAGGGATTTCATGATAATGGCATGTGATGATACCTAGTTAGGTCATAGCTCACATGCATTGCACTTTCACTAGGGTTCTGATGCCTAGAAAAACCCCCACCCTAGGGATTTTCTTCTTCTTTTTCTTTCTTCTTCTTCTTCTTCTTCTTTGTTGTTTTCTCATCCTCCTTGGCCTTGAAAGTATTATTCATGCTCATCATTTTCCCTTAGGTCAAGGATGACAACTTTTTGTGAATATGTCCTTGTCACTTTTTCATGATATTTTCTTTTCTTTTGTTTTACCTAGACAAGGATATATGTCTTCTTGCCTTCTTATGGTTGTTCTCTACTTCTTCTAAGCACTTGCACACACTCACAAAAGATCTTTTTTAGCTTTTCTCTCACATATTGCACACATCACACCCCTATCGGGGGTAGCACTCATTCATTGTTTTCATCTACATATTACACCCCACATAGGATAGTATACATCCTAGTGGGTATCTTTCATCCATTGGACATGTTCCCCTATCGGGTTATACTCCTCTTGACTCAATGGGCTCAACACCCCATTATAGGATAAGCTTCATGGCCATTTCAGTAGGTCATGACATACATCCTAGTGGGTAATCACCCCATAGCAATCACTAGCGAGCAACCACCCATAGCGGGTCATGCTCTAGCATTTGATCATCTTCAGTGAGTGCTACACCCATAGCAGGTTTAACTCCATATTTGTGTTTGATTCATGATGTTTGGTCACACTGGTCTACCATGATCTACGTTGATTCAAACACCATGCTTTGATCACCCCTTTTCATTCCTGATTGTTGACCTTTGTTTCTTCTTATTCTTCTTCTTCTTCTTCTTCTTCTTCCTTGTGCTTCTTCTATCTTGCATCCATCTCATTTTCACTCATATAGTTCATGCATTGCATAGTTAGTTTCATGCATAAAGCTTCATAATCATAAAAATCATAAAAAATTAAATAAATAAGCACACACAAATCAATGAATCATAATAAAAGTAGCTTAGTATTACTCAAAAAGAGAGATACATAGATGTCTGGTCGATGTACCATAGTCCAACCTTGGTACACTCGACCAATCCCTAGGGATGCATGCCATAATAAAAAATTGGTAAGTCATCTTGATCCCTAGCCCTAGCTCTAGGAGCCTATCTCCTCAACTCCACCCATTGGAGGTGGCCTCGGTAGAGAGCATATTCCCATGGATTGAGATATTTCCATGATTGATATTGTGTCCTACTCACTATAGAGATGGAGGGAGTCTCACCTATTGTCCCTCTAGTACCACTTAGTAGTACATGGTCTCATAGAAGGTAGCCCTCTAAATGGCCACCTCTAACCTCTCCCCTACCCTCTATAGCTCTGCCTATAGTAGGTGGATCTCATCGCTAGCTTAGCTGCTCCCAATAATAGCCATCCCCTCTACCCAATCCCTCTGATGCTTTGCATCTATATGGCTCACCTCCCCTTGGATATGATTAACCTCTACTCGGGTTACATCCCTCTCTATCTCTGTAGTGCCTAAGGCACTCTATAGCCCTTGATCCTCTTGGACCTATCCTCTTGAAGTAGGTCCATCTCCCTCTAAAGAGTCACTACCTATGCTCATAGCACCTCTATCTCCCTCCTCGGGTCCCCCTGACCTGAGGCCTCACCTAGGCTAGTTATTATTGATGTGGAGGTCTCTCCCACTCCTCTACTTGGTAGTACCCAACCATTATGGGGGTAACTCCAGCTGTCCCTACCTCCCTGGTCCCTATGGTAGTGGTGACCTCCATCACTATCTCCACTTGAACCCATGCTTATCTCTACCTCGAGGCTACCTGACCCTATTGTGCCCTCTTTGTGGCTCTATGAGCAACCTCTCAAAAATCTCATTGCATGCCTAGGCTCATCACTTAGCACCTCTATATCGATACTAGAGGGGAGACCCTCTAGGGCATGACTCCTCTATACCACCTTTGGTATTCAAAGGCTACTCCTACATCATCCATCCCTAGGATCCATGTAAGGTGGATCATCTAGGTCCTCCTCTACCCACCTAGCTAGATCAAGGTCTCCTCTGACTCCTATTGGGTCTCGGTACACCCTCTTGTACTAGTAGTCTCCTAAGTCTAGGATCCCCTACAAGATCTTGAACTACCATAGGACTCTATCAAATTGGAAGACCTTTAGCTCCCCTCTCTCTATGGTCATCCATCTGATCCTCCTCACCTTGGCTAGCTCCTCTCTATCCTCATCCCATCCTAGGTGTAGATGCTAGGGTCACCATATAATCTTGGCCTCCCTCAGCTCATCTATTACCCACCTCGCTAGTGGTAGGTTCCTAGCATAGGTCCTCTAGACCCGCTCAAGTGATTTGGACCACCTATATATTGTTGGTCACTCTAGGCTGGGTAATGGTCCTAGTAGTGCATCTGATCTCTACACCACTATGTGCTCCCAGCTCCATACCTGGAGCAATATCATATAGACTATCCCTGTATACCACTTGTACATGATATTGTACAACATCTTGTAAGCAAACCAACATATATGGGCCCCATGCAAATTACACTCTCTGGTCTCGCATGTCTACCACTACACCTACCATCATCCATGGTAGATGTTCACCTAATAGTGTGGCATCGCAAGCCTACCACCACCCCATAGAGCATGATCATTAATGGGTCAGCTCCATATCGCCCCACCAAGTCATCTACGATCATCATGCTCTCTCGCACCTAGTGGGTCCATCCCTTGATAGTCATTGCAATGTAATGCCCTCAAGCTTCTATAAACTACCCCTCCCCCTGATGGGGATGCGCAAGATGTGCCACACATCCTCTAGTGTGATGATCATCTCTCCTATTGGTAATCATAATGTCGATGACTCTAGGAATACCACCTCATCTCTAGCACTATTAGCAATGCTCTATCTGCCTCCACTCGAGGTATCCTCACTAGGTGGTCTAGCCCCATCACCCCTAGTGTGTCTCTCTCTACCTACCTAAGTTCATGAAGCTCCACCTCCAAGGATCCAGGTCACCACTCATGGCTCTCAAGTACACAAAGTTGCATCCATAAACAATATAAAATTTAATCAGTATATTTGCATAATAATAAAAAATAAATTTGTATTACTTGCTTGCATCTCTCTCTCCTCTTTTCTTCTTTTTCTCTTTTTTTTTCTTTTTTTCTTTTTTTCCTCTCATTAAATTTCGTTTTTAGATTTTTTATGAAATCATCCCATCTTCATAGGAATTTTGTGAAATCACGATTTTCTGGTGCTATGAAATCATACCCATTTCATATGTGGAAAACCCATCGAATTTGGTAGAAAACCCTCAAAACTTGACAAAATTTTTAAAATTTGATTAACAAGATGGGTTTTTGATCTTACCTCTCTTGCTCTATTTTCGTGATGGCCTCACCCCTTTGATTTTTGAATGATGCACTAGTAATACCATCTCTAGTTTTTCTCTAGAGCTCCTTTTCTCCTCCTTCATAGTAAAAATGAATTAGGGTTTTACCCCTTTTTCCTTTTTATGCATGTTTGCTTTTTCTCTTTCCTCTTTTTTCTTTTTTCTTTCTTCTGAGTCTATCATTTTGAGTTTCATTAGAAATTTGGCATTCCTTATGAAACTTGAGGGGGCACCCTAGCCTAAGAGGTATTAATGTCCCTAATGCCTTGATTTGCATGTAAAACAAGAAAGTGTCTGGATTGACACCATTTTTGCACCACCCCTTTCTTCTAAACTAACCACTCCCTTTTTCTTGTTGTTTTCTACTTGTAGGTGTTTACATTTTTCTTTGATGCATTTATTAGGCCATAAATGCATCAAAGAGGGGGAAAAATGTAGACACAAAAAATTGACCCACTTGAGTGAGTCATTTTTCCTAGGTCCTCAAGGAGACCCTCTAAGCTTACCCAAAGTAAGTTTAGGTCTCCCTTTCCCCTTTTTTTTCTTTTTTTCCTCTTTCAATGAAATTGTGGTTGCCTCTGATGGGGTATAATTTTGCTAAGTTTTAGAAATCATGATCGGTCCTGATGGGGCATGATTTCATCTAATTAGGGTTATTTCTTAGAAAACCCTAATTTTTTAAGTTGGCATGTTTTTGGCATCGACTTGTCTTGGTTTTCCCACCCATTCTTCTTTTCAAATCCACTATAAAATGAGGGTTTGAAGTCTTATTTTAACAAAGCAAGATTTAATTGACAAGTGATTGTTTGTTCAAATAATTTTAAGATCAAAGTTTTAATTCTTCTTCTTCTACAAGCAAGCTAACTTGCAAGTGTGAAATATAGTCTGTTGAAGCTCTATTTTCTGCTGCATTGGATTGTGTGTTGTTGATCTTGGTGGACAAGTGTTGAAGCCCTAAGGAGAGATCGACTATTTGGAGGTCTCAACCCTTCTGCCTACTTTTGTGCTATCTACCAGGTGTTTTCACTATATTTACATTTTAATTATCTTTATTATGTATATTCACATGTTTTTGGAGTTTTTCTCCTCGCTTCTACGAAATCATGCTCGATCATTTTGGGGCACGATTTCATCGGTCTACGAAATCGTGATCACTCCTTGCGGGGCACGATTTCACGTAGACCATATTTGGGGGTAATTTGCTACCCCCAAACCCTAGATCTATGTTATATGTTGTATTTAGACCATATTAGTGCATTCTGTGCTCTATTTTATCATTTTGTTCTATTGCATTTCATTGTGCATGTTCATCTTCCAAAGGTCAACTTTCGCTTCTATTTTCAAAGGTTAGCTAAAAGGACCTAGGGGGCTTGACTGTTGCACCTCCAAGCATTGCTATATAGTGGCCTAAGTAGGCCCCCTAATGCTAATCATATTTTTCAAGTGTTTGCCAAGTTATTTTGTAGGAACAAGAATTGTTGGATATCGTTGGATAAAAGATAAAAGCTAGGATCAACCACCAGATGAGATAAGTGCCCTAATAATTCTTTAGGTTATTTGTTGTGTGATTTCTATTTCTGTTAAAACCCTAGATCTGATATAAAAGGAAGATATTTAATCGATTTCTAGGCATTTGAAAGGATAAATAGCATATAGTGTGCACTTAGGGTTTAAAAATTGTTTGTGCATCTTCTCTTGAACCCTTGCTCAAAGGATTTCATTTTGCAACCCTAGGTTAGAAGATCATTCAAAGCAAAGAATCATTCTAGGGTTAGCTCTTGTCTTCTTGCATTCTATATTTCTGCATTGTCCTTTATCTTTCATAGCTTAGATCTAGAAAGGCCAAACATAGGTGATTGTCTTGAAACTGAATACATCAAACATTCTTAAACCCCCAGACTTGGAGCGAGTCCTAAAACCATTCCTGGTGAACCCTTCCCCCCTCTCTTTTACACCGAGGTGTAGAGAACAACATACCCCCATGGTCACCTTGGCTTCCTTGTGGATCCAACCGAGAATCGTACATGGTAGGGCAGTTTTCCCCCTCTACAATTTGTTTTTATTCATGCACTTATTATTAGGTAAATGTATGCACTACAAATTCTCATTGACTCGTTCCAAAATAGTAGAGTCCAAGGGTTTCTCATACACTCCAAACCAATGGTGAAAACCCCAATGATATGAAATATCATTAAAAATGCGTTATCAAAGTTATATCTTATTTCAATCAACCTGATGATACAATCAAAATGAAACAGGTATCTCACAAGGGTAGAAATACATTTGATACTTTTTTAAAAATTTGAGTTCAAGAAACACAAAGGATAATGCATAATTCAAAATATTATTTAAAAATTACACTAAAATATAGAAATAGAAAAATTAGACATAATTTACATGAAGGACAAGATGTACATCTGGATAGAAGATGTTTTTAAATAGCTTGCATGCCATCCTATTATTTTAAACACCATCATAAGGATCTAATATTGAATTTCTAATATCACTTGTATTGAAACAACTTTCAAAAATAACAACGGCAATAAAACTCATAAATAAATTCATTGGAATAGAACTCAAATTCCAAAATAGTAATTCAACTATAATAAGTCATAGATCCATATTCTAACTCATTAACAAATCCTAGCCACTCAGAGAGGGTGAAGTCTCATATGCACACAAAGGGTGAATTAAGATTACAAGTATGAATTATGATCCCAACTATAATTTAACTCATTTATCTATAGACTAAAACAACTAAAAACCCTAACCCTAATACTAAAGGGTTGACTAACCTACCCTAGGTTTTGAGCTAATAATAATAAAGATAGTCAACATGGATATATTGAAATCATTACAAAACCCTATCATAGACTTTTTCATATCTAATTTTATATGCATACTTGGATTTTTCATGGAATACACACACACATATAAGAAAAACTATTTAAAACTTTTTCATTGTGAAAATTAATATATCTCATTCATATCATTATTATAAAAATAAATTTTTTAAATAGATAAGATATATCCACTAGATATTAATCAAAACATAAAATAACCTTCATAAAATATATGACCATTGGGTTAAACAATCCTACTACTATTACTAACTAAAGCTAGAGGTGGACAACACTATCTTAGACCAATAGAGATCAAGCAATAAGAAGGAAAGATGCCTAAAAATCTCCACAATTTTCTTCATGCTCTAAAGCTACAACAAGGATCAAGTGCCAACATACAACAAGCAAAAATCCTAACTACTCAATTCATTAGAGTATAGAAAATCCCAAAGGTTCTTCAACTAAAACATAACCCAAAAACAACTAGGGTGACAATGGATGCAAGCCAACCTCAAACAAAACAAAGCAAAATAGCAAGGCCCAAGGTGCAACTATACTAGCTAGTAGCATAAGAAAGCATTAGAAAGCACAACAACAATAAAGCATTCAACTGCAACTTCCTAGAAGTTCATTACCTCTATAATACACTAACTAGGTAGAGATTCTTTTTGGGCATGTGCTCTTAAATCCTCTTCTTCCTGATCCAATTATCTCATCCAACCTCCCATAATACTTCTTCCTCCAAAACATAATGGAATCACCTTCCTCTTGCATATTGTTATGTTATGCAAGAGTGTAATGTTCAATATTACATTACAAGTTGCCTAACAATGACACCCACTAAAGTAACATTAATGAAGATTAAAAAACTACTAAGTTTATTTAATTCATGTATTTTCCATAAAGTTCTTAATTAAATCTAATGTTGCTCAAGCTATTATATTTCTTCTAATATCAATGTCTCTTACTAGCATTAATATTAACTCAAAATATTGAATGTTAGTATTTATTACTAACATTGGTATTCATTATCAACACCTGCCTTGGTGAAAAGACTATAAATCCAATGATCTCCATAATCCATTATATGCATCAATATATTGTAAAATAACCAAAATACCTACTGATAATATGCACAAACCATGTTATTTCTTAAGCAGATGGTTTTATGATAACTTAACATGTTATCCCTGCCTACTAAGGATGGCTCTTTTGCTAATAGCAACCTCCTTACCTGATGGTTTATTTTAATCAAACACACACAAACATATGCAATGCATCTATATGAGGGTATCCTTTTACCCTTGAGTTGTCAATAAGAATGTCATCCATCATTTCCCAATTTTCTCTCAATTTTTGTGGTTATCCCACACCAATCCACAAGTGAGAGTACCTAGTCCTGCAACCATAAATTCATCAATAATACCATATTCCAAGTATAATCAAAGCATAAAGTACAACTACCAATACATTTTGGTAACATAAATAAGATTATGCATTAGATATCCACACATCAATACATGAATCAAATTTCAATAATAAGTCCTACCAAGGAGGGCCTTTATACTAGTATACTTGATCTTGTTTAAAAATCCAAAAATGTTCATAGAGCTCAACTTACAATGGAGATATGGAAAAGGAAATAATACACAAGTTTAAACCTAGGTGAGAGACTTAATTAAAGGTCCATATTACTATATTTTTGTAGAATATTTCTCTACCTTGGCTATTGCATTAATCAAATAAATCCAAGTAAAATGATCTCACAAGATTGTATATCCTTCTTGAGGGAAACAATCCCTAAGAACTAGTTTTATGCCAAAGAAGGAACAATGATCAGAATGTACGGTTTTACTTTTCCTAATTTACTTCTACCAAAATATGATCTTAATCGAGTCTTGGCTCTAGAAACCTTTATACAAATTGACATATTATATTTTAAATCAATTTAAAAAGCACCATACTACAAGCAACCATTTAGCCTAGGAGGAGTTACTTTACATAATAAGAGAGGGGATTCTATTGCAGAAAATAAATTGAAGGAGTTGGGGCTAAATCAAGTTCAAGAACGATGGAATAATGACCCAAAAAAGAAATTTGTTGTATACTTGAATAAGATTAAAGGTCTAAAAATCACTCATGAATAGAGACTAGATATTGAAAGGTTTAGAAATATTGATGATGAAGCAGCAACACACCCCCTCAACAAGCTTACCAGAGTGACATTAGTCCTTAAATCGTATGAATCCTTATATAAAGTAAAGGATGTTTTTAACCCAAGAGATAAAGTGAGCTAAGAAAATGTGAAGGAGATGAGAGAAAAACATTGGAAAATACCTACAATAAAATCATGGTGGAGAATGAGGTAGTTGATCGAAAATAGGGAGGAACTTGATACAATACAAGAAGATGCAACATTCAGTGAATTATACAATGAGGAGCATCCAAATGCAAAAATTTCAAAAACGTATCAACTCAATGAAGAGGAAGAAGCCATCATGGAATCTTTGTATAGGAGTAGGATGGTCAAGCCAAAATAGGAAGCAAGAGAATAACTAATCCCTGGAGTCCTAGAAAAAAATACAAATGTTCCCACCTCTTCAAAAAATATTCCCCCTTATTTGGCCAACACAACAACCATTTGAATAATATTTTCCAAGGTAAAAGATCAAAAGAGGAGAAAAGTGAAAAGCAAATTCTATAATTAGACCTAGTGACTAAAATAAATTAAAGAAAAAATCCAAAAATCAAGAGACTCCCTATTAGGAGAGGTCAAATATTCCCCTATCAATAATATTATATCATCCCTAGCTGATTCAGTTGCCTCCCCTAATCAAGAAGAGATGCAATTACTAAAACCCTCTAAGGTAGCTCCCTTACCCTCAACTCTAGCTTCCTCATTTTCTAGTACCACCATACCTTCATTATTCAAACCATTATCAACCTTATCACCACTCTTAGCTCAGTAAAAGAAAACACAAGATAACAAGGAAACTTTGACACTCTACCAAAAATTCTAGAAGACTCAACAACAAATGACAAAATATAATCGAGAAACATAGGCTCAATTATTAAAGCAAACAACCACCACTCATATAGATTGTCATTTGCTCATAAGAAAAAAACCTTACTATTTAAAAAAAAAAAATCCCACTGGTACCAAAACTTGAAAAGGACATGATAGAGCAAGATTGGCTAGTGACAACGAGTGGGATAGATTTAAGGGATGCACATTCTCAAGATGTAATAAATCTCCCTAGAGAGGGTTGAAAAGATAGTAGATCATGATTTCAGGATAACCAACAAGAAAATAAGTTGGAACAAACCTGGAAATAATTAAAGGACTCTCAAGTAGAGGTGAAAGGCTTCAAGGACCAAATAAATATGTTAGCTAAACAATTGAAGGAGCAAATATATGAGGAAATCTTGTAAGAAAAGGATAATCAGCTCAAGATTCTTTTAGATAGACTTGCCAACAAATAAATTTCGTTCAAATAGGAAAAGGACATCTTGCTAAGGGGGTTAAAGGATTTAAAGCAAAGAGATGAATATGAGAAATGGCATGAGATAAAAGGCCTTATCAAGCAAACTGTGAATACTTATTAGAATGAAACTGGTAAGACTATGCCTATACTACTCCCACTATTCATCTTTATAGATTCAATTGCACTCCTAGGTGCTTGGATAAAAAAGGGAAGTTATGAGGGAGCTTGACAAAATTGGTACAAAATTGAATGAAGCCAAAACCTATTGAACTAAACTAGCTAAAATGCCTAACATCAAGATCATGGTTGCAGGTATACATAATAGGGAAGCCATGACACAAAAATTGATCAGTTTCTCTTGTAAACAGTAGCTAGAAAAATAGTGCATCAGTCAAATTTATACCCTGGGCATGACCATCAAGAAACTTAGAATAGAGGTTGATTCTCTAATACAAATGAGTCTTCCTTCACCATGGAATTAAACAATTTGGTCAACTCAATTTAATGGAAGAATATTTAGAGTTTTTCAAGCATTTTAAGGGACTTACCCTCATTTTTGAAGGAAAAATGAGCTCCACTTGTGCACAATAAAAAATTCAATCAATTGGATCATTGGTAGAACTAACAATGCAAATACATGAAGTAATAAACCAAACATTTTGTTTCCCAAGATGACAAACATGAGGTACTTGCCCCATATAGTGAATTTGAACAAGCCAAATGTCCATCAAATGAAGAGTGGGAAGAGATCAAGTTGATGCTAGAGAAACTCTCTACCTTGAAATATTTTCTTTAACATCTCTTTTATTTTTTTATGTTTTCTTTTTGCAAGAATTATAAAAAAATTGACTCTAAGTCCAAGGATAAAGGTAATTTTAAGTTCTCCTTCAAGCAGGCTAGAAGACCCTTGTAAGATGCTGAAGCTGTAGTGATTCCTCACTATTCATTCACACCTAAGACAAAGACCCAATCACAAGCAATTGAAACTTTTTATCATGAAGAAGAAGAAGAAGCTGGGATAAGCCCCAACAATCATACTTGTGCAAAAATTTTCTTAAAGAAAAATTTTTGATAAAAGAAGTGATAAGGAGATAATTCCAAGGAGTCTTTTTTCAAATTAATATCAACACCAAAAGTTTAGCAATCCCCGATGAAGTTCCAATAATGGAATTCTTTACCTATCTATAACATGAACTTGGATTATGAAAAACTAAGGATACACCAAAAAGTTAAGCAAACACCAATGCCTAGGTCAAGTCAAAGGCACGTTTAGCTATGATAGAGGTAGGTGAGTTAAGTTAATGTTTTCCAACCAAGAAGATAAAGACCACCTACCAAAATACATCTTGATTAAATGACTCAAATATTTATTCAAGTATGGTGATGGCAGTCTCAACCCTAACAACTATTATGATAAAACGGTATTTCATTCAATGTCCAAGATCCTTAGGAAAAGTAGTCGAGATTGACAAATCCACTAATAGATAATTTTGGATGGAAATGTTTCCTATTATAATCTATAAATAGCAGTAGCATAGACTGTAGATAGGATCATCAAGTTTATATTTGTATCCTCTCGTAAACTTTCATTTCATTTTATTTTGTAAGGGAAATTGGCTCTTGAGTGGCTTGTGGGTAAATTTTGAACCCTCACTTCCATAATTTTTATAAAACTTTGCTTGCATATATATATGTGTGTGTGTGTGTGTGTGTGTGTGTGTGTGTGTGTGTGTGTGTGTGTGTCGTGTGTATATATACATACATAAGAAATCCTGCATCAATTTGTGTTTTAGCCATTTGTGGCGCCCTGTGGACCTATTTTTGTGTGTATGTGGGTGCTTGTAACATTTTACCTACTTTGGGTTTTATTGATGTATGTGTGTGTGAGGGGCCTGTATCTATTTTCAAACTAGCCATCTATGACTCTCTTGTGGAACCTACCTATTTATGCATGCCTATGTTGATGACTCTCATCTATGCTTGATTGTGTCAAGAGAAGAAGCGTTCACTGTTGGCACATAGCGTTTAGGCCTATTTTTATAGGAAGAACTTAGTGAATCTTTTGGATCATTACCATTCTTTTCTTTTCTTTTTTTTTATTTCCCTTTTATCTCTCACATCTCTTTTCTCTATAGACTTTTAAGTGTGCTTGAAATATCGCATCTTAACAAAGAGTTGGACTTGTAAAAACTCCTATAGGCTCCTAATTGAGCCAAACCTTGTGCTCTCGATTGTAACCCTGCTATGTTGCTCCCCACAAGGTACAATTACCCCATAGGGAAAATAAAAAACGACAACATTACCTTTGAGATATAAGCATAAAATTTTAAAAAATAGGTGAAATCTTCAGTAAAATTGGGTTTAGATCTAAAAAATCAAGTGGAAAACTCAATTTTTATCCCTTTTGGAACTTCAAACAAAAAAAATCAATTTGCTCGTTGTGTCAAGCGAATCGCTTGATTTTGCAAAAAATCTAAATTGTGCTTAAAATCAAGTGAATCACTTCTTGAGATAGACTTAATGAAAACTTTACCCGATTTTAAGCTAGTTGTTTTATCCATGAATTATGCATTGAAAATCAAGAAAATGGCTTGAAAATGGGGTTTATCCCACTAGGCATGCTAGAAACTAAATTGATTTGAGGAATTGGAATAACTTCTACTTTAGTTATTACACCCCCAAATCCGAATTTCAATAAGGTTGGACAGGTTTGCCATAGGCTTCCCTTGACCTCCTAATTAAGGCAAGCTTGTTGTTTTTCTCATTTCAGATCTAATCTAAACTATCTATGAAATTAAATGCACACACAAAATTAATTATGGAAATTAAAGTATGAAATTAAAATATGTAAATTACAAAAAGTAAATACATGAAGTTTAGAGTGCAAGAAATGAAAGCTAATACAATAATTACACTATAGCGAGGATAACATGAAATCAATCAACACATAAAATCTTGAATAACATCAATATCCACCCATTTTTTTGATGATAAAATCAATAAACAAATGACAAGATGGGCTAGAAGGGTGGTACCCAACCACCACTCATTTGAAAAATCACGAGGTGGTGCCTATAATGAGATGCATAAGGACTTGTCAATATCTTACAACCTTATGAGCACAAAGCATAATGAGGGTTTCATAAAGTGTAGCTCTAACTTCTCATGGCCAAAATATGAGTATAATGAGGGATCTAGGCCTTTATTTATAGTAAGAGTTTACCCATGAGTTACTTAGGGTGAGATAAAATTACTCCTATTAAAAGAAAATATTTTAGGGCAAATTTATCAAAATTTTGCACCTCCAAATGTCACATGCCTCTAATTATGCCTCTAAAAAGCTTAAAATGCTTCAAATATGCTTAAAGCACCACAAAATGACAAAAATATCACTTTTTAGAATATTTTCCTCAAAATTTGTGTGGATTTTTACTTTGGCACCCTGAATGAGTGATTCACTCATATTAGTAAGTGAAGTGAATCGGTTTTTGATCAAATTGACACCTTTATTGAGCTAATTTATCCTTTGAACCGATCAACAAAGTTTTTCAATGAATCACATCTCTAAAAACTTAATAAATTTTATAATTTGAAATGATTTTCTACCATATGATCCCATCTACTACTCCTTGCTTCAGAATATGCAAAAATTTGTAAAAGTTAGTTCCAAGGTACTATAGTTATTTAGCTTCCCACCTATTAAGTATAAGCAAGTGTACATATACATGTATACACATGATCTTAGGAAGAAAGGCCTAGAAAATATATACACATGGTAGATTCATAACATGTTGATAAATTATGAATATATTAAAATTGATGTCAAGAAACCCACAAAAATATTTTTTGTTGTTAGTATAATTGATAGTATCTTGTTGTTAGACCAAGGAAACAAAGTTCTATATATTACAATAAAAAATAATTATATTTAGATTTACTTAAATAGTTTTTTTATAACCTTCATTGTGTTAAAACTCCCATAAATAATGATAAAAATACAATCATCTTTGAATAATAAGATAATTTAAATTATCCCCTAGAAGAGTTGCATTATGTAACCAATTCACAACAAATATGCATTAAATAATTGGTTTTAAACGGTTATATAGAGACACCTCATACCAAGGTTACACATATTGTTACTTATTTATTAAACTATTGTGCTTATAGACATGGAGATTTGATAGTGCACATGCATTTGTTTGTCTGCACTAGTTTTTGGAACCAATTTTTAAAACACACAAAATGTTAAAGCACATTGGTGTTTTGACATTAACCAAGTATATTTATAAGAATGGTAATTTAATCAACTAAAAAAATAAAATTTGATGGAACAAAGGTTTTGACCAAAATATATTAAGCCTCCTTCTATTTCTAAGTGGAAATCATTAAGTCATTCAAACCATTTTGGGGCAAATACGTGCATCTGGCATCATGCCTTATCTTCAACCCTTTTTTTCAAAATATTTTTTTCATAATTTGGATGCCCTAATAATGGTTGCAAAAATACTATTTTAGGTTATAATTTTTTAACTACTTAGATCTCTTTGTTTCGATTTCAAAAAGATAATGTAACATTCTTAAGTATTTTTAATACTTTTATGTTTCAATTATGATTTTTGAAAACAAACCTCTTTAGATTAAAAAATTTAAGAAAAATAATAAAAAAATTCATGATGCATATGGCATGGTATGGTCAGCCATGCCATAAAAAAATTGCAAGTATCCAAATTTTCATATTAAAATAATGTTGATAGAACCAATAGTACTTCAAAAATATATAGGTTCTTTAGTGCAATAAAATTGTTCAGAAATGAACCCTACCTACAACATGGAACCTCATATCAAGTAGTTTGTAATTAGCCAAGAAACATATTAGATGGCCATTCAATAAGTAGGATTCTACAAGTTTTTATTTGAAGTTGTATCCTCTATTTATAATTTAAAATGGCAATTGCTAACTCAAAAAATGTTTACCTTGTAAAGTTTACAAAGGTAAAAAATTATTTAATTTATGCAATAACTCCAAATCATGGATTCTATTAGAAACCTACTTGAGGGAGAGGACCTCAAATAAATAGAAAATGAACTTCAAAGGATGCTTCAAGAGTTCTATTTGCCTATTTTTATGTGAAAGTACGAGTAGGTTTAAAATCTTTAAAAAGATGTTGGATACTCGATCAAGTTAGGATATAAGGATTTAGAGCAATCAAGTTTCTTACTCCAAATGTTTCTCTTTAAAAAAAAATGGTCACTAAAGGCCCTCCTTAAGGCCTCAACATTCCTTTTATTAGTAGTTTAAAGCAATATTATTACATGTAAGAGCTTGAAAAGAAGAGGATATAATAGAACTTTCAAGTGTGCCTTGTATGAGAAGGATCTAGAAATGTCAAATCATGTAGTTCTTAATTGTCCCTTTGCTCACACCATCTGGGGTCACTTTTTAAAAATATTAGATATTGGGTAGCTCTATCAACATTAAAAGAGTTGACGAAATGTTGGTTTAATTGTTTCAAATCTTAAACATTATGTATTCTATGGCGGATTGGTCTTACCATTGTTGGAATTTATGTCTTAAAAGGAATAATAAAAAATTTAAAAGCACATCTCAAAATTAAGCCCAAGTTTGGAATTGTAGTGCCTCTCTTGTAGATTATTTACAGACATGTTGCTCATCATGGGAAGTATCATATGTGAAAAAAGAGGTGCTAGCCCCTTGGCTACAAAATATGGAAGGGTCATCTACAACAATGGAATTAGCATAAAGGATATGCTTTGATCAGTGGTAAAATGAAAATGTCCAATGTCAAATTAATTTTTATGGTGTGGAGATGGTGTTTTTCAAAACAATGGAGGCAAAGTTCTCCTCACTTATAATCATATGAAACTTCAACTAAAAACCATGAAGAGGCTACGACACTTATTAGATGGATCAAAATTGTCATTGGAAAAGGAGAGAAATATTTTCTAATTGAAGGGGATTCACAAATCATTATTAATGTTATCAATAAAAATAAATGTAGAGATGAGATTAAAAATAACATTATTTTTAATGTCCATCAATTATTGTTGGAAATAATATCTTTAAAGTGTCATCTTATCTATAGAGAAAGAAAAAAGGTAACAAATAACTTAGCCAGATGTCATATTGATATTTGCCTTAGACAAAATTTAAAAGTCAATTGGCCAAGTGACATTTTATATCTTAATGGAAAAGATACTGATAAATTGATTATGGAAGCATTATTGTCTGAGGAAAATGAAGAATATCCTTGGTAGAATGACATAAATGAAATTCGATATTGATTAATGTTTTTTTAATAATTTGAAAAAATTATATTAAAATAAGATTATTTACAGGTTGGAACAAGACTCCTCCCAGTCGTAGCCAGCAAGAGCACATGTTTCCACCTTTTAAATTTCCAACAAACTTCTATAACTCTAAAACCCAAGATCCTAAGAACTAACCACTTTTGGTTGCAACACTAAAAGGAGATTTGCATTGGAGCCAAATCTCCTAAACCATATGTTTGCAATGATTGTCCAAATTAGCCAAACACTAGATTTGCTCACCAACCTACTTAATCCTCTCATCATCAATAGTAATGCCATTGTGTCATTGAACCCCAACCTCCTTCTTGGTACTTGTCTTAGCTAGGAATTCTACCACTTTATTTAGAGCTCTACCTGCATAAAATAGAATCACATCATCCAATTCCCTCCACAACTCCTTAATTTGGGTGAGATATTGCTTAATTTTTTAAAAACTAGTTATATGGGATTGAAATGAGCCCAAGTGCAATATATCATAACACATAGTAGTGTTACAGCAACTTAGCTATTATGCATGTATTGTTTAACAAGATTCGAGTCTCTTCCTTGGAATTCAAGGAATTAAATCGATTAAACTAATGTCATTTTGATTATGATGATGATGTTTTCTATCTAAAACATACAGGATATCAATTCCCAATGATAAAGTTATTAAGAAATTAACATATTGCATTGTCTTGCATTTACTTTAATATAATTAAATATTGTTTAGTTGAACTGATAAAAATGTAATATTTTTCTAATTATGATGGGATTCCCTAATAGATCATGGGTCTCTTCCTTGAAATTTAAGGAATTAAATCAATTAAACTAATGTTGTTTTGATTATGATGATGATGTTTTCTATTTTAAAAGATCCAAGGTACAATTGCCAATGATAGAGTTGTTAATAAATCAATAGATTGCAATGTCTTGAATTTACTTTGATACAATTAAACATTTTTTAGTTGACTTAACAAAAAATGTAATATTTTGTTAATATAATGGGTTCCCCTAATAAAAACCATGTATAGCTTACTAATAATAATAATAAACTAATTTTTTTTGTTATTTACTTGGAACAATTCTATGTGGGTGGATGAAGGAGTGAGCAACGATGGTAGTAGAGGAGGAATTTGAATTATGGAAGGCAGGAAGGAACCTCGTGAACTAGGACACCAGGATACGATGGGTGAGGATCCAAGGGTAGGTAAGTCATCGGATGAGACAGAGGATGAATAGGATTTTGTCCCTAATCAAGTTAGAAAAGCTTGAAGAATCAAACCCCTTGATAAAGATCCTGACAAGGGGTCCCATTTGGGAGCTGCAAGCCCAGAAAAAGTCCTTTCCTTTGCAGAGACTCTCAAAGGCAAAAGGAGCGGTATCTTTGATTCCATCCCACCCCTCATTCCTGAGAATAACAGAGTAATAACTCCTTTGACAAGGGGTCCCATTTGGGAGCTGCGAGCCCTGAAAAAATCCTTTCCTTTGTAGAGACTGTCAAATGCAAAAGGAGCGGTATATTTGATTCCATCCCATCCCTCATTCCTGATAATAATAGAGTAATCACTCCTTCAAACATCATGGATGGGTTTTTATCTCAGGAGACATATTCCCTGGTGGGGAAGTTCATAGGAGGGAGGCCAGATATTGGAACCATAAGGTCATGGGCATTTTCCAAGTGGAGGACAGTTGGAAACATGGAGATAGTAGTGTTGTCTAGAGGCTTCTTCATCATTCGTCTCAATAACAAAGAAGATGTCAACTGCATCCTAACGTGAGGGCCATGGTTTCTAGGAAGGTGAAGCCTCTTCCTCATACCGTGGGAGAGGATTTTGATCTTGAAATGTAGACCATTAATACTGCACCCATCTAGGTTCGTTTACCAAATCCCCTATAATGACCCATTTTTCGAATTCTCCTTGTACATAGGTGTGGTGTGGTGTGCATTATAAATAATTATATTTTTATTAAAGTTTGGTATGGTATGAGTGAAAAATAAATAAAAAATAATAAAAAGGAGGAATAAGGGGTGAACGTGGCATTAAGAGTAATAATATAATTTTATTATATTATTATTATTAGATAAATTAAAAAAGAGCTCCTCAACAAAGAATTAGGGTTTTGGATTATATAAGGAGACTTGGGCTTCATTTTACACGTCCATTGTTATAGAATTTGATCTCACTCTCTTGTATGTGGCTGAAAGGTCATCTGCAATTCTTCTGTGGACGAAACCCTGCAGAAGTTGAACTCTTGTGGACGAAAACCCGCAAGAGAATTCCTCAGAGGACGAAAACCCTCTAGGAGTTGAGGCAGAGGACGAAAACCCTTTTGTCTCTAAGGGGCAAATCCATCCAGGGTTTGCTAAGGAGCTTCATTGATCAGTATTTTCAGAGCAGGAATTGAGGATATCAGCTATTGAGCAGATTGCAGCAGAATTTGACATCAGATTTGGCTTTTGAGACCTTCAGGAGAGGGACGTCCCATTCTGGGAGTCTCAGATTGTTGATTCGACTTCAGGAACAGATAGAGAATTTCGTGGCATTTGTTTTGACAGGTTACACGATAGGGTTTCGTTAAGAAACGAAGGAGTTATGGCATTTTGAAGTTCGCCTGTCGAGCCAGATTTCCAATATCGCGCACACGGGATTCCGTAATTCTACTCCAATTTTGGCATGCTTGAAGAAATTTCTGTTTTGCAGTAGTCTTAGAGTTATCTTTGGTGACTGGCAGCTGGGCTATATCAGATCAGAATTAATACTATTCATTCCATGTTGGGCACATCTACTATTTGATGTTTTGTGAGTTGTTTCTGGAGTCATTTTCAGTATTGTCTATGTAATTGTCATTATATTCAGAATTAATGCAAAGTTGTTGTTGTTGGGTGTTGTCTGGAGGAATTTTATGTAATCTTGTGATTTGACATATATAAATCAGAATTTCATTTGAATAGATTTTATTTTGTTTGGAAAGAAATTTTGCATTTTGCTAGGGTTTGTCAAATCTTCAGAATTAGGTCATTACAATGGTATCAGAGCTAAGATCTTGCCAGCCTGTGCGGAGATTTAGCCAGAAATAAATTTTGAGTCAGGATTTGTGGAGAGAATTTTTTGGGTATTACAGATTTTGTGATTTCAGCTTCTGGGTATCTCAAATTCAGAAATTTCAGCTCTTGGGTATTGCAAAAATTAGGGTTTTCAGATCTTCAGGTTTTCAGATTTTGGGTGTGGCAGATTTTCAGTAGATCTGGTTTTCAGAAGAGGCTTTTGTAGCAATGGGTGACAGGAGAAATAAAGTGGAAAGAACATTTGGTGAAATGCTGGAATTACTAAGGGAGGTAGCAGCAAACACCTCTCCCCAAAATCGCAAAAATTCATCTTACAAGGGAACTACACATGATCATGGGTATGCAAATTCACCAGCAAAACAGAATGAAAAGTCTTCACTACAAACACATCAGAAAGGAAACTCAATTTCTCAAACATTCCAAAATGAAAACCAAAGGCCAGAGGAGCAATTTCAGCCCTTGAATAGTGGGATTCCAGAAATTGATGCCTTGTATGACAGGTACCAAAGAAAATCTATGGAATTCAGAAAGGCTCTCTCTTTCAGAAGCTATTTGGAATTACATGGCAAAGTAAGTAAAGGAGGCTCCCCACCAAAATCTAGATCTCCACCAAAGTCTAGATCTCATGAAGTCACAAGAAATGAAGGTAATAAAGGTGCAAATAAAAATGAGATTGTGAAAGAAACACCTATTGTTCAGAGGAAGGATAAAAGGAACACACAACAAAAAGTTACTAAAGAATTACAGATTTCAGAACATCAACACAAGAGCAAGAACCAGTTGAGAAAGGAGCAACGTTGTTTCAAGTGTGAAGAATCTTGGAGTATGGAGCATGTATGTAGGAAAAATAAGGAAGGTAAGAAATTTGAGGATTATGATGATATTATAGTTACAGAAATGATAGGTGATGGAAATTGCTTATTCAGGGCCATTGCTTTTGGACTTTGTTTGCAAAGAAATGAACCATATCCAAATAACAATACTTTGAGGGATCTTGCTCAAGATTTAAGAGAAAGGGTTGCAGATGAGTTCTTAAAAAGAAAAGCAGTCATGAAATGGTTTGTAGAGGGCAATTTTGACATTTATGTTCAGAATATTAGACAGCCAGGTGTATGGGGAGGAGAACCTGAGATACTCATGGCCACTCATGTGATTCAAATGCCCATAGCAGTTTATTTAAAATATGACAAAAATGATACACTTTCAGTCGTTACAGAATATGGGAAAGAGTATGGACAGGAAAACATTGTTAGAATTTTGTATGATGGAAGTAGACATTATGATGCCGTGTCTTTACTCCATGAATTTGAATCATTTGCAAACACTTCAGAGGAGAATGTGCTACCAAACAAAGGGGACAAAACAGAAATTGATAAAGATAAATTGGTATCTAACGATCATGATCAAAGGCATTGCATTGAGGATGAGGTGAGTTTTGGAAGTGAAGCTGAAATAAATGAGGTAAACTTTGACTTACATGGTAATCATGAACCAACACCATCTAGTTTTAGCATTCATATGGAAAGTGAAAGTAGTGACATCACATATGACAAAGAAGTTGAGAGGAAAGATGATAACACTTTGCTACCTGAGTGCCTTGATGAAGAAACTTCCTTGCCTAAAGAAGAAGAATTCCAATCAGCAATTGTTGACTTGTCTCATAAAAAGGTATGCAATGATTTGTATTGTGTTGTGGAAAATCCTTTATTTGAAATGGATGTCACATTGAATATTGATAATCCTGTCTTTGAATTGGACACCATTGAAGATAGTGAAGATAAAGGTTTATCATTATGTGAGTTGGTAAATAATGTTGTCAATCCCCAAAATAATCAAGGACAACAGTATGAAATAATTAAACAGCAGTATTTGAGTTCATGGATCAGCTGTGAGATCTTTTTCATGAAGTATATGTTTTATGACAGCAGTTTGGTTTTTGGCATTGCTAACTTCTTCATTTTGAAAGGTATGGTTCATATTCACCCTAGTGTTGTGAATTTAGCAAGTAAATTTTCAGTTTTGGGTGAGTTTAGCAATGCATTTTCAGCCATTGAGAATTTAAGCACTATATGTTCTAAGCATGAACATAGGAATAAACTTCAGCCCTTGATGATTGTATTTAGTTCAGTCATTGGACAGCAGTATAAGAAGGCTTGTGAATTGGCATTATGTGAGGAAATTGCACTTGATGAGAATCTTGGATTCCCCCCTTACTTGGTAGAATTACCTGGGATAGTAGACCTCACATGTGGCTCTAGAAAGATGGATAGTACACTTGCTGTATATTATAATTTCCATCTTGATTTTGTTGATGCACCCACTGCTATTATCTCCTTAATCACATTGATGCTTGATATGATAAAGAGGGATGAGGAGGAGACATGCTTGATTGATTTTCTCACTGCTGTATTGGAAAAATCAGACCTGTTGCACTTTTCCATGAACTCATCCATCTCCTTTGCTGATTTATTCAATCACATGCATAGCACAGCAGTAGGAAAGGTAGAAGCACTCAGTTTTGATGATTTTTGGAAGATTGGGAAGGATATTACACTTTCAGTCTTGAATGACTTTGGGGATGCTCTTTCAGCCCATGGAAATTTGAGTGGTAGTTGTCTTGAAATTGAACATGGCAAGATAAATAGGTTTCAGCCCTTGATGCATACACTCAGTTCAACCATAGAACAGCAGTATAAAAGGATATATAAAAAGGCATTAATGGGAGGAAGTACACTTGATGAAGCTTTTGATTTCCTTCCTTACTTGGGTAAGATACATGGACTAATGGATTTCATCTATAGCATTGGAAATGAGAGTAAGACAATTGCTGTGCATTCGATTTCCAGTCTTGATTTTTTGGATGCATTCGCCATTATTGATGAGTTGGTTATATTTATGCTTGAGATGGCTAAAGGAATTGATGAGGGCACAAGATTAGATGATTTTCTCACTGCTGTATTGAAGGAATCAGACTTGACGTACTCACATTTCAGTCACTTTTTTATGGATTCATTCATCACCCTTGATAATTCAATTCAACCCTTGTATAGTGCAGCCATTGGAGAAAAGATAGCACTCGGTTTTTACACTCTTGGGCAGTTTGGACGGACCTTTTTCATTGCTGTTTTGGGTAGATCAGATTTATTCTACACTCAGTTGGAATTGAGCAGCAAAGAATCAGTTGGTTTCTCACTTGACTTGGATGAATGTTCACATTTGGGAAAGTTTCTATACGGGCTTGGTGAAGAATTATTGGAGCAGCATACAAGTTTTGCATTCTTCTTTGGCAAGAGACCAAGTTTGGGACAGTTTTGGAGAACAATTTTGATGTTATCTTTTGCACTCACCCTTGGACCAATACCGTGGCAGAATGGTAAGATTTTCTTGAGGTTAATTTGGGATCCTGGAATCATTCTTGATCATGACCATGGATTGGCTTAATGAAGTTTGTGTTCGATTGCTTGAGGACAAGCAATCTCAAGAGGGGATGTATTGTAATGACCCATTTTTTGAATTCTCCTTGTACATAGGTGTGGTGTGGTGTGCATTATAAATAATTATATTTTTATTAAAGTTTGGTATGGTATGAGTGAAAAATAAATAAAAAATAATAAAAAGGAGGAATAAGGGGTGAACGTGGCATTAAGAGTAATAATATAATTTTATTATATTATTATTATTAGATAAATTAAAAAAAGCTCCTCAACAAAGAATTAGGGTTTTGGATTATATAAGGAGACTTGGGCTTCATTTTACACGTCCATTGTTATAGAATTTGATCTCACTCTCTTGTATGTGGCTGAAAGGTCATCTGCAATTCTTCTGTGGATGAAACCCTGCAGAAGTTGAACTCTTGTGGATGAAAACCCGCAAGAGAATTCCTCAGAGGACGAAAACCCTCTAGGAGTTGAGGCAGAGGACGAAAACCCTTTTGTCTCTAAGGGGCAAATCCATCCAGGGTTTGCTAAGGAGCTTCATTGATCAGTATTTTCAGAGCAGGAATTGAGGATATCAGCTATTGAGCAGATTGCAGCAGAATTTGACATCAGATTTGGCTTTTGAGACCTTCAGGAGAGGGACGTCCCATTCTGGGAGTCTCAGATTGTTGATTCGACTTCAGGAACAGATAGAGAATTTCGTGGCATTTGTTTTGACAGGTTACACGATAGGGTTTCGTTAAGAAACGAAGGAGTTATGGCATTTTGAAGTTCGCCTGTCGAGCCAGATTTCCAATATCGCACGCGCGGGATTCCGTAATTCTACTCCAATTTTGGCATGCTTGAAGAAATTTCTGTTTTGCAGTAGTCTTAGGGTTATCTTTGGTGACTGGCAGCTAGGCTACATCAGAGCAAAATTAATACTATTCATTCCATGTTGGGCACATCTACTATTTGATGTTTTGTGAGTTGTTTCTGGAGTCATTTTCAGTATTGTCTATGTAATTGTCATTATATTCAGAATTAATGCAAAGTTGTTGTTGTTGGGTGTTGTCTGGAGGAATTTTATGTAATCTTGTGATTTGACATATATAAATCAGAATTTCATTTGAATAGATTTTATTTTGTTTGGAAAGAAATTTTGCATTTTGCTAGGGTTTGTCAAATCTTCAGAATTAGGTCATTACATCTCCTAGTCCAGTTTTTCCATGAATATTTCCTAAAAGGGATTGCAAGGACAATTGGTGAACTAATAGTGATTGACCACTCCACCCTGTCCATATCGTGAATGACCCATGCAAAGATATGCGTGAACGCTAACCTAGATTCTGAGCTCCCCACCTTTGTGGAACTCGAATATGGCAAGTACTTGAGGAAACAGACCATTGAATACGAGAACAAGACAACTTTCTATGTGGAGTGTTGAATTCAGGGCCACCTCAAAAATCAATGTCCCAATCTGGTTGTTCCAAAATAATCTTCGAAGAAACCCAATCAAAGAGGTCTTAATGGCAAAGGGTACATAAGGAACCAAGGATACCAGTTTCCACCAAACAAAGGAGTCTACAGGCAAGCAAGGAGCGACCAACACAACAAGGATCTATGATTCCAAATCCAAAAACCAAAAAAATAAAAGTAAAAGGTTTTAAATCAAGTAGACCCAGAGGAACAGGTAAGCCCTTCATTTTCCCATCACAAAAAAAATGAAATTCTAGCTAAGGTTGAGGATGAGCTTATTAATGAGGGAACGAAGGAGATCACCTTAAACCTCCTGATAATCCTAGAGTCCTTGTCAAGATCAGGGCCCTCAAATACCCCCTCAATGTGTCCTCACCCAACCCCTACGACATGCCACAAAACCTAGAAGATTTTAGTCAGAGCGTGGATGAAGATATTTCTAGGATTGAAACCATCGAAAGGATGGTGAGCAAGGGTTGTGTCAGCCCATTTCTTTAGCAGATCATTCCTCCCAATTTCAGCCCCAAACAAACTAGGAGCTCAATGAAACCACGCATTGATTATGGCAGTGATAAAAAGTGAGGTAGTATCTTAGCAGCCAAACAATTCATAATAGGGCTTGAAAATGATATCGCCAATGGGATTCAGAAGACACATTTTTCTCCAGTTATCATCGGCCTTAAAGATGATAACAAATCCAACAAATTTCCTCCACCTCAATTTAGGAGGAGAGGGAAGAACTCCAAATAGTTTAAATGAAGTTCCTCTCATGGAATGTGAGAGGCCTCAATGGCCCAACCAAACATAGGGTGGTGAATTCATTAAGGAGAGAAGTTAATCCTACAATTTTAATTTTACAAGAAACAAAAACAGATGCAATGTTGTCAAAGGAAAATACCTCTAAAATTTGGAAACAAGGGGAAGTTACCTTCAGTCAGGCTAGACTTACCTCAGGAGGACTAATGTGTTTTAGGGACTCAAGAAATGTGGAAGGCAGAGTTATTCAGGTAAACGATAGGGTTCTAAGTGTTCTATTCCATGACATGGACAATTAATTCTCATGGATATTGTAAAATATTTATGCGCCTAATTCTCTTCAAGGGAGAGCTGCCTTGTGGGAATCTCATAGCAACTTGAAAGATACGTTCAAAAATATTCCTTAGGTGGTAGCAGGGGATTTCAACATTCCACTCTATTCGTTAGATAAAATATGAGGGCCAAACCTACCCATCAAAAGCATGGATGATTTCAACGAGTTCATAAATTCCAATGACCTCATGGATGTTAAGCTCAAATATTCCAAGTTCACCGAGAGCAACAGACGATTAGGGAATCAGCTCATTCAAGAAATATTAGATAGATTTTTATTGTCCTAGCAACCATCATATTTTTTGGAGATGCAACCCTTCAAGCATTACCCAAGAATATATCGGACCATGACCCTATCTTGTTAGATCTATAGAAGGTCCATCCTTTTAGAAAACCCTTCTGGTTCAAAGCAATGTGGATAAAACACCATGATTCGAGAGACCGCATCAACCAATGGTGGCAACATTCCTCTCAAGGAAGCCAATCCTTCAAACTCTCCTAGAAACTCGGGATAGTCAAAGACAACATCGAAGTATGGAATAGGGAGGTCTTTGGGAACCTTTTTGAGAATAAGAAAGTAGTGTCCAAAAGACTAACCTGCATTGAAAAGAAAATTCAAAATGTAACATGTGATGAAGCAACCAGGATAGAGGAAAGAAACACTCTAGTTGAATACCACAACATCTTGGCCTGTGAGGAAGTCTTTTGGAGGCAAAATTCTAGATCATTGTGGCTCAAAGATGGTTATTCAAATTCCAAATTCTTCCATGTCACTACTATGAGGAACAAAAGCAATAATAGGATTAGGGAGTTGGTCAAAAGGGATGGATCATTAACCCATGACATCCATGATATTAGACATAAATCAGTCTCTTAGTTCAATTCCCTCCTTGGAGAAGAGACTCCTTGCCTGGCCATAGCTAAAGAGGCCATGCTAAAATTTATCCCTTAGTCTATAACTAATGACATCAATGCCAGACTCAATGCGGATTTCACGGATGAGGAAATCAAAAAATCCCTATTCTCCATGGACCCTAATAAGGCCCCAGGCACAAATAGATTCCCACCATGATTATTTCAAACCTTTTGGGATGTAGTAAGGCCAGATGTGTGTTTAGCCATCAAATAATTCTAATCTTCCAAGCACATTCTTTGAAGCTATAATTCAACCTTCATTGCTCTCATTCCCAAAGGGCCCATCCCCAAATCAATGGTGGATTTTAGACCAGTCAGCCTTTGCAACGTTGTTTATAAAATCCTCACCAAATCGATCATGAACCGCATGAAATATGTGTTGCCTTTAATTATTGACCCTTGCCAAGGAAGTTCAGTCCAAGGAAGGTCAATTATAGATGGAGTTATCACTATCCACGAGGCTCTCCACTCAGTTTCTCAATCCAAGAATTATGCTTTCACCCTCAAACTGGACATGAATAAAGCATATGACTGCATCAACTAGGATTTTTTTAATGCTATTTTGCTAAAATTTGAGTTTCATCTAGATTGGGTCAGGCTAATTAAAGTCTGCATTTGCAAACCTTGGTTTTCGGTCCTCATAAATGGGTCCACGGTAGGGTACTTTTAGAGCCACAAAGTCCTTAGACAAAGGGATCCTCTATCCCCTATGTTGTTCATAATTGTTGTAGAAGCCCTTGGAAGGACAATAACAGCCACCTGCAATGCTAGCCTCATCTCTGAGATTAAAGCAACGTCCTTAACCAATCTGATAACCCACCAACAATTTGTTTATGATACATTGTATCTCATCTTGGCTTCTGTGGGGGATGCCAAGACTATCAAACACATCCTAATTTTTTACAAGGATGCTACGGGCTAGAAGGTAACTTCAACAAGAGCAAAATTTATTTCCTCAATACCCCTAGCCCCAGGCAGGCCAAGATAGCTTATATTCTAGAGTGTTATATATCCACCCTCCCTACATCTTACCTGGACCTTCTGCTATTCATTGGTGCTCCAACTGAGTCAATGTGGAATAATGTGTTGGAAAGAATTCAAAAGAAACTCACAGGATGGAAAGGTTACCTCTTATCCCAGGTTAGAAAAGTAACTCTAACCATGGCCTCGCTCCAAAGTATTCCAATGTACTTTTTATTAGTGTTTAGGGCCCCAACCAGGGTGTACCATAAAATAGAATAGTATTAGAAAAACTTCCTTTGGCCAGGCTCAGAATACAAGCAGTGCATACACCTAGTTGGTTGGAACAAGGTTTGTCGATCGAAGGAGAACTGAGGATTAGGCCTTAGAAGATTAATCCACCTCAATACGACCTTATTGGCCAAACAAGCCTAATGTTTGATTACCAATGTGGAGAATGAGTGGACCATGATTATGAAAAGGAAGTATCTTCAAGGGATAAAGTTTTTGAGCAGCACAATCCCAAGCAGAGGATCGGCCTTCTGGAAAGCCATACTGACAAGCAAAGACACAATAAATAAAGGTTTGAGGTGGATCTTAGGGAATGGATGAAACATCAATTTCTAGGAGGACAAGTGACCTAGACGTAAATTCCTCATCCAAAATCCTCACCTAGCCAGGTTAAAAGCCCATACTAAAATAGGCCAGGATAGAAATAGGCCCAAGTGGATACCTATAAAAATTCAAGGTCTAAAGGTTGAATCTGAGGCTCTAGATAATATCTTGAAGTAGCAATTCATTCTTTAGGAGGATGGAAATAAGACTATATCCATTGGGCTATAATAGAGAATGGTGACTTCTCTGTCAAGTCGGCCTATAAGCTATTGTTAAGTCCTGAGGACCCTCCATTCCAAATCCAGCTAGTGTGGACAATGAAGTCGATCCCCAAGATATCCTTTTTTTTGGCTTGTCATACAAGACAAAATTCTAACCATAGACAACATGATTAAGAGAGGTATTATTGTTCTTAATAGATGTTGTCTTTGTAGGGTGAATTGGGAGTCATTTCAGCATTTATTCCTTGAATGCCTGATTTCCACTTTCATACTGAATGGGTTGTTTCAATTTTTCCAAATTTCCTAGGCTAAACCAGTTTCCATATAAGAGTTATTCTAGCAATGGCCCAACCCCTTTGTTAAAATTAGGCTTAGATTCCTGTGGAAAATATGCTTTCATCACTTCCTGTGGCAATTTGGTTGGAGAGAAACCACCAGGCTTTCTCTGAGTCCAGAAGGTCTCCTACGTCCATTACTAACAAAATCCTTGCCTTCGCTAGAGAGAATGTCATTTTACATCATTTATCCTTCTAGCCATTTTTTGCTAGTGCAAAGTCCTTAGGAAAATTCTTGAGCATCCCGTTAGAGGACACAACCCCTCCTCGTCAATCTAACCTGAGATCATAAACAAAGTGGATTCCTCCCCTGATGGACTGGCTCAAGTTGAACTTCGATGAAGCTGCCAAGGGCAACCCTAGCAAGGCTAGGGTGGGAGGAGTGATGAGGAATCACTAGGGTCACATTGTGTTTGACTTTGTAGAGCAAATAGGAATTCAGACCAACAATGAAGCAGAATCCAGAGCTTTTATGGAAACGAGTGGCGTTGGAAAAGAAGGTCCAGGGCAGATTTATATTGGAAGGTGATTCACTCAACATCATAAACCTACTTAGGAATAATAGAAACCCCCATTTGAGTATTGAGCCCTACATCAAAGAAGCGAGGATCCTGCTAGAGTCCATAAGTGACACAGTGGTCCAACACGCCTTCAGAGAATCCAACAAGGTGGCAAACAAGCTAGCAAATTTTGGACTTAGGGAGTGTCGTGACATGGAAGTTCTTATTCAAAAAAATTAGATATGATGTGAATGACATGGATAATGAGCACCAGGTTAAATATCATGTTTTCAAAACTTATCCAATTTGGTCCTCGTAATCAGGTCCCAAGGAGGAAATCCATTTTTTGGCCACTTCAGCTTGTCAGGTTTTTGGGAGTGAACAACGTTGAAAAACGTAGAATCAGGTATGTCTCTTATGGGTATGTTGACATAGTGGTTTTCATTTACCCTCAGAGTGCCAATCAATGTTGGACATGGTTTTGAGGAGAGTGGTCGAAGGCTCTCTTCCACATGCTTAGCAAAGTTACCCATTTTGGAGGCTCAAATTTTCCCACCAGGTCTACCATTTTAAACATGTCCATGATTACTAAGTTTAGGGATCTAAACAGTTACGTTGTCTTGCACGCTAGCATGAGCTTTTTGTTGACTAAGGGAGCTAGGTGGATCATCATCCAGGTGGACTCTAGATCGGCACACATCCCCATGTAGGGCACCATCCTCCATGATTATTCATATCCAAGCCATGAGTGCATCTAGAAACTTCACCACTCATCTATTAAAAGTAAGTTATGTATTTTTTCAAAGGCTATTTTACCTATTACAGATTCTGAGAGGCGAGGCCCAATGAATTTTCTCGGAGTCGATAGGAATTGTGAGTGTGAGGATACCATAACTTTTGTAGAGTCGATTTGTGTGGAGATGGAGTCCTTGGCAAAAGCCATTCTCATCGAGAGGGGTTTCACCCCTTTTTTAACGTGAGTTGAGGATGATATCACTATGGTGGTGTTGGAGTCATGGGATGGTGGCAGAGTGGTGGTCCAGGGGTAGGAATTCGCCATTGATGTTCACTTGTTGGTAACTATCATGGGGTAGGAGGTCAAAGGCAGGTCGATACATAGGGAAAATCATAATTGGGAGGTGGAGTTACAATAATTCAAATACAACTCTATGATATACAAGGAAGCCAAAAATGGCCTATTGAGGACCGACCTCCCCACCCCTTGGAACTTCGTTATGAAGAATGTGATGGAATTTATCACTTTTGAGGACCCTAGCAAGATCCTCATCAGTTTTCATTATGCCTTCGTGAATTTATGCCATGACGTAAACCCCATAAGCATTTCCTATTTCTTGTTTAACTCAATCAATTACACCATAAACTCATGTAGGAAGAAGAAAGGTTTAGACCTGCCTATCCACCAGGGCTTGTACAAGATTATGTATAGCCATGTCTTGGCCAATTCCCCCCATAATGAACCCCCTACCATTCACCAAGTTGAATGTTCCAGAGGTAGGGATAGCCTTGGGCTTCCTAAGCCTTATACAACATCCCTGGAAAAGAGAAAGGTGATGGAGCTCCTCGACAAAAGGAGGTACCATGAGGAAAAGGCTAAAGACTGAGGACATCGAAGGTCCCACTAGATCTTTGCAGTGCTTGAAAAACAAGTAGATCTAGGGGAGCTCTAAAATCCTCGAGGTGGACTCTAAGGATGAATATCTTGACCATACCAATCCTGTCCTCAAGCGCTATGTCATTTTGACATAGCACTACCATTATCCAGTAGATGAAGGGGCTCTGTGATGCGCTGAATGCTTTATTCTTCAACGAAGGCTACCAGGGCCCAGGGGAGTCTAATACTGTGGAGGCCAATTTCAAGGTGGATGCAAAGGAGGAAGACAAGGATGATGAGAAGGATGAGGATGATGACGAAGACCTCAAGGAGACCTAAACTATTGTGTTCAGCTACATCATTCTGGCTACCCTACGTGGAGCCATTTTTAGTTTTAAGGATCTAAGTTTTGTTGTCCTGTTGACTGTTCGATTGGAAGTTTGGGTGTCTTATTTTTGTTGCCTTGTTGGCTATTCTATTGGTTGTCCAAATGTATGGATGTCTTGTTTTGCTACCTCGATGGTTATCTGTTAGGTTGTCCTAATTTATGGGTATTTTCCTAAGTATGGTTAGTAGTGATGTAGGTGTATCGTTCCAAATTTTTCACACCCTTACCTTCAGGCTATAGGATCCACGCCCGAAAGGGGGATGCGAAAAGGATGGGACAATACCTCGGACTGAGAGGCCTTGCGAAGGTCCCTCCTCTTGAAGGAGGTGTATTAAGGTGATTTTTTGACGGATGGTGGGGTTCACCAGGAAACTTTTGAATGGCAGTTTCCACGCCTAGGTTGGGAATGTGTTTTATGTGTTCAATTTTATCTTTAAACATTCAAATCCTAGGTTTGGCCAAATGAATCTAAGTTGTTCTATATGAAATGCAGATTTAAATACAAAAAATAGATTTAACAGAAAACACAGAGAATAAATTAAGTGAAGAAATCCATACCTGGTTCCGGATGTCTGATGGAGGTTCTAATTTTTGAAGCAGTCCAGATCGTCTGGAATTTGACAGGATCGTCTCCTATCTGACAGGATCGTCTGAGATCTGACGAATTCGTCAGAGACCTACAAACAGAGAAATAGATACAAAATACCAAAATTGCAACTATTCTGATAAAGGAAAATGATATGAAATAATAATAAGGATGTTAATAAGATAATCCCGAATGGAAATACAAGTAAATTATGATACTTTAATAGCTAATCATGATCTTATTATGCAATTAAACTACATGGGTGAACTCCAAGATGCAAGATAATAGGAAATAATAATAAAACTGACTAAATGCAGAATAAAATAATAGCAAAGTATAGAAAAAGCGCAAACTCTAGGCACTGATTGCCCCAATGCAGACTGTAGTCGAAATCGTCTCGGATTGGTACGAAATCGTCTCGAATTGGACAGGATCGTCTGCGATGATCTGAGCTTGCTCCGGCTGAAGAATGACAAGGTTCCTGCAACAAAATTTGGAAAGTACAAATGCAGATGGTAATCCAGGGTATTCTAATGCATGTAAAGGTCAAGTTACAGGAAATTTCAGCCAGGGGAAAGTCAAGGGGGGTCCTAAGGTTTAAATAGGCTTAGGAGGGAAGTTGGGAGGTTGGAGATCATCCTAATTTGGAAGATCTCCAATAGGGGAGGTCTCTAGCGGTGCAGACACGCTTCTGCCCAACTTAGAGACGCCGTTGAAACAGAAGCTAATTATGAAAAATCAGTTTTGGGACAAGATCGTCTGGACGTCCTAGTCCAGACGAAATCGTCCGATCTGAGGCGATATCGTCTGATCGGCGACGATATCGTCAAACGGTCAAAACAAACTCTAAAAATGGCATGGGAAATGAGGAAACGGGTTAAACGACGGTTTTGGAGCGGTTTTGGGGTTGAATTTGAATTTGAATTATTACTAAGGTAATTTTAATTATTGCTAAGGTTTTACTGCGCCAATTTTAGGGTGCTACATTTTGCCCCCTCTTTAGCGAATTTTTTGAAGAAAATGCGTTAAATATGAGTTCTTCTCGATCTACGAGAAAGCAAAAATTATTCCCATTTTTAGGCGACGATTCTAGGTCGAATCGTACGACAACTTACTATGGTGCCCCCTCCGTGTTTTTACCCAAATCGACGTTTGAGGTAAAAATGCGAAAAAGCAAAATTTTAAAAATGTGTGTTAATTGTTTTTGAATAAAATTAAGAAAAATAGGGAAAAACCCTAATTCATTTTTATTGTTCATTTTTATTATTTTTTAGAGCTCTGCAGACAAGATGGTCGAGACAGCGCACAGATCGACAGAGGTCCAGCGCGGGCTACGGGTAAGGGTCTAAACTTAATTTAGAGTGCTTTAATTTAGAATTTCATGCTTTTTAGATTATATTTGATTGATTTTTGAGCATCATGGCCGATTTTGGGCCGTCGACGTCGTCGGGACGAAATCGTCTCGATTTCATCGAAATCGTCTCGATATCGCCGATTTCGTCCAAGGCGAAATCGATGATATGGGGACGATTTCGTCCAATAAGGGACGATTCCCTCATGCAAAATCGGAGACGAATTTGCTCAAATTTGGGATGATATCGTCCAATAGTGGATGATATCATCATTTGTGAAAGTGAACTTATTTTACTTGCATTTTGATTAATGATTTAATGATTTTTATTGTTTTGTTGTTTATGTTGCAGAGAGGATTACTAAAGAGCCGAGAATAGAAATACGATGGACTAAGGGATGACTTGGCCGCTCTATCTCAGGCAGAGCGAGATCAGTTGGCTCAGGTCGGCTTGCAGCACGTGGCAGATATGCCACAAGTGTCTATAGACATGGGGCTATTGACAGCCCTAGCAGAGAGGTGGTATCCGGGTTCTTCTTGTTTTTGGTTATCGATAGGGGAGATGACTCCCACACTAGAGGATGTATGGAGGATTTTGAGGATCCCCATACAAGGATGGCTAATCACTCCTATGGCCAATCAGGGCCACGCTATGATGAGACTATGCGGAGATCCGAGCTTCGCCCTGGAGAAGGGCGGAGTGAACATCGAGTCTCTACGCCAGATGCCTGGGGCATCTAGGCTGACATAGGTTTTGGCTGGGGTGGTAGGTGGTCTGCTGCTATGCCATCAGAGTGGATGCAGGCTACCATGGCTACTGATAGATGTGGTCTACGACATGAGAGACCATGGATACAGGTTTGCTTGGGGGAGCTTTGTACTATGCCGATTGTATAGGATCTTGTATGGGGTCGTATACAAGGGCGGCCGATGTCTGGTCATGACATCACTACTACAGGTTTGGTGTTGGGAGCACATCATGGTGCGGAGGCCGATAGGGCTCCCACTAATAGGGATTGATGGGGAGAGGCCCTGAGTTTTCTACTGGTGGCTCCGAAGAGGGTCACAGCGGCGAGTAGATCTTCCAGTGTCCCGAAGACTACTTGACGACCTTGTCTCCGACCAGATCACCTAGAGGCCTTGGAGAGATCATCCAGGGTGGGCCGAGGATGGACAGGAGCTAGCTCACGTCAGGCGAGTCTACTGGCTGAGGATGGAGAGGGGAGAGGTGGAGCTCCATCGGTACGACCGAGTTTTGAGGCAGTTCGGTCTACAGCAGGGGATCCCATCTCTCAGAGACTACGAGTTTTCTCGGACCATCCGGGATAACACTACAGTTAGCGGGGCTCTAGATATGCAACGATTCTGGAGTCAAGACGTAGATGATGCCCCCATCCAGCCAGTGGATGGGGACGACATAGGGGTAGCCGACGGCTATGATGCCTGGTACATAGGCATCCGCCCTCCTCGGATGACGAGGGCTCAGGGTCCGATTCATGTAGTTGTGCATCGGATAGGGAGGCGGTGCCAGGCGGCCATTGAGGCAGCACAGGGTCACGGCGGGAGAGAGCAGAGGAGGCCACAGGCTCAGTAGAGGCCATGACAGTGGGAGAGGAGGGAGGAGAGACCCCCTTCTCCATAGAGAGAGAGGCCACCATCGCCCGATAAGGGCAAGGGTGTCGAGGTAGGAGAGAGTAGCGAGATGGCTACTCTTCGGGCGAAGACTGTTCATCTCTAGGCTCAGGTGTAGACTTTACAGGATGAGGCTACACGTCATCGAGAGGAGGCTACTAGAGATGAGGTTGCACCTAGAGCATGGAGCGGAGGAGCGAGCACTCAGGAGTTGGCATGATCTATTGCTCGGATCATGTTCTATCGGGTATCTACTTCAGTGGTGCCAGAGGGCGAGAGGGTATGCTACCGCTCGGATTGCGGAGCCGATCGTGTTGGGTCATCGAGGACTTCATCTCGATCGACAACTAGGACTCATAGTACCACACATACTACGATGGGGCCACCTCCTCCACCTCAGGGTGGGGGAGGAGATGAGGCTGAGAGCTCGAGGGGTTCTCGAGGCTAGGCTACTACATTGCATAGACTGGATATATGATTGAGAGGATTGAGTATGCCAAGATGTAGATTGTGGCATACCAATCTAGTTTTGATATGATGTACATACATTGTTGAGATATATATATATATATATATATATGATATTTTTGATCATATGACTTGTCTTATGTATGATGCTTTAATGTTTTTGATGTGATTGATTTGATGATTCATGTAATTATGTTGTTTGAAAATATTATAGTTTGAATGTCATGCTTTTAAAATTTAAATGAAATAATCTGATGTAAACAAATTGGTTGTTGAGATGATAATTTGATAAAAAATAAAAGGGACTTTTAACAATAATTTCAAAGGATATTGTCGCTATTATAGACCATTTCATGGAGTCGCTTGCTCACTCGGTCGTCAAGCTAATCCCAGTATAGAAATATTGTTAAAAGTAAAAAGAGTGCTTAAGAGACTTGTCTTAAGACTTTGTTGTGATGATGCAAATGATGATGGTTTGATGGTGATTTGTTTTCAGATTTTCATAAAAATGTTATGCATGAAATATTTTAAAATGATTTTTGCTAGGCATAAATTCCTAAGTGTGATAAAATTTTGAATAATTCCTTAGAAATTATACCATGGTTGCAAAATTAAATTTGAACATAATGACATGAAAATAGAATAAGTATTCAGTCTGTTTGTAAAGCATAATTGTGTAACATAATGATTTAAGTCATATGTTTTTATGATTTGGAATAAATGGGAAATAAAATTAGAACGATGGTTTGCGCTAGGCATAGAATATTTAGGTATAGACTTATACCATCATCGCGAAATCCAAAAGAAGAAAATAAATAGTTTTATTGCATGGTTGATTTTTAATTTTTGAAAATAAACAGAAAATATGAAGATGAGGACTTGTGCTAGGCATAAAATTCCACTTTTGGTTTTGGAACTATACCATCGTCGCGAAAGTCAAAAGTTATATGTAACTTTATTGCATGTTTTTGAAAATGATTTTGATTTTTTGGTAATGCATGTGGTTGTCTTTATACTAAACAACTGTTCTCGAGAGAAGAAAATGAAATTATTCCGGACAATTTGCAAAAATATTTCAAAGTATCTTAAAGACAAAAGTTAGATTTATAAGGAATCCCATGTGCATATGTGAGTTCATTTCCAATCTTGATTTATCATAATGATACACAAAATCTCTCAAATACAAATGTGTGTGCGATTGTATTGTTCATTTACCAGGTTTGAGCAAGATACTATGATACAAGTGATTTAAATTAACCAAATAAGTGTTCATTAACCATGATTTAGATGCATATAACCATACCAGACTACTATGTAAGTCGGATTATCAAGAGCTAGCTAATCCATAAGCAGACATAGGTCTCTACAAAAGAAGGTCGCTAATGTGACAGACATATCACCACGCTAGGAGTTACCCAAGGCCAAGCGGGTTGGGCACAAACCACCTGTTATGGGGCTTACCTCACAGTTTTCGAATAATTGAGAATTCCAGGGATTCAAGCTCATCAACCCTTCTTTTCTTTTCAAGGGGTAGGGAAAGGATTTTATTGCTTTTGCTTTTGCTCATTTTGTTGTCTTTCTTTCTTTGCTTTCTCTCTTTTTTTCTTTTTTTTTTTTTTTTGTATCTTTTGCTTTGATATTTGAGATAATGCTGAAATAGTGGTAAATGATTTTGCTTGATTTTTCCTTTTCTTTTGCTTCCTATTCTAGGGATACTTGCTCGGATTAGCTGTAGAGCAAGGGATTTTTATTCCGGGTAGGGGTGAGCTTGTCCTTTTGCCAATTCTCAAAGATTCTAGACCATGTGCATGATAGGATAGCAGGGAAACTTTTCGCTCAAGAAACCACTTCTACTATGTAGGATAGCATGGACATTACAAATATAATCATTTTATTGTGAAAGGATATGCTTGGCTTAAGTAAATAACAAGATCAATTCTCTATGCTCAAACTTTATTTAATTGAATTTTGTGGACTTTGATATAAGAGAGATTAGTAATCATACCAAATAAATCAAGATATTTATTCATGTGAATGTGAAAGTGCGGGATTCCAAATAAATGCTAATTTATCCAAAATAATTTGAAAATATAACTGCAATATGTCACAATTTGAGAAGTACAAAAATAAAAGATGTTTTTGATGATTTTGAATGTTTTTTAGATTTTTAAGTTTATAAATTGAAAGAAATACAAGATAGTGATTTTTTGAAATATTTTAAACAAATATATACAATGATGAAATGACCAATTTTGTTATGCATAGTAACGTTTAAGATGTAAAATGTTCATGGGTTCTTTAAGTTCTTTACCATCTAAGGTAGATAATTTGTATGCTCTCGATTCAAATTTAGCAGTGATAATATATGGTCCAAGCCAGTTGGGCTCAAATTTACCTTTAAGGTCTTTAGTTGCATTAGTATTCTTTTGATTTTCTTTTAAAACAAGGTCATCGACCTCAAAGGATCGATGACGAACTTTCTTAGCATATGATCTTTTAAGCTTGTTTTGGTAGGCACGAAGATGCTCCAAAGCATTGATGCACTTTTCATCTAGGAGCTCCAGTTGACTGAGTCTGCCAGCTCGATATTCATCTCCTACTTCGGTATCTTGAAGTAGTAGAGCCAAAGAAGGAACTTCTAATTCAAAGGGAAAAATGGCTTCAGCACCATAAACCAAAACAAAAGGTGAAGTTCCAGTGGGGGTTCGAACACTAGTTCGATAAGCCCACAAAGCTGGATATAATTGAATGTGCCAGTCGCGGCCAGATTTATTGACCAATCTTTTGAGAATTTTGATTAAGGTTTTGTTTGAAGCTTCGCTTGGCCATTACCCCGAGGATAATAGGGAGTGGACCAGCGATGTTGAATCTTATATTTTTGGCATAATTTCTTAACATCTTTATTTTTGAAACAAGTTCCATTGTCTGAGATGAGATTTGCAGGAATTTTGAACCTACAAATGATTTGATTAAAAATAAATTTAGAGACTTGTGTTCCAGTGCGGGAAGCTAAAGGCATAGCTTCAACCCACTTCGTGAAATACTCGGTGGCGGTTATGATGAATTTGTGTCCATCAGATGACACAGGATTAATTTTGCCAATAATGTCTAAGCCCCATTTTGAAAAGGGCCAAGGAGATGAAATAGCCTACGAGTTCTTGTGCGGGGGCATGGACAAGGTCAGCATGTTTCTGGCACTTGTCGCAATGGCGCACATAATCATGTGCATCATTCTCCATGGTAGGCCAAAAGTATCCTATCCTAAGGAGCTTTTTAGCAATGACACTACCACTGAAGTGTCCTCCACAAGATCCATCGTGGGCTTCACTCAAAGCTGATCTGGATTCTTCTAAATTCAAACATCTCAATAGGATACCTTCAAAAGATCTCCTATATAAAGTATTGCCAATTATTACAAATCGACTTGCTCGTCTACGTAATAACCGATGCTGGTTTCTATTAGAATTGGCAGGGAAAGTCCCATTTTGAAGAAAATCAAATATATCCGTATACCAAGGTTCAGGAGTAGTTTCATTGATTAGAAACACATCCAAAGGTTCTAAGCATGACTTATTTGAAGCGGGTTCTTGGAGTCGACGAATAATGATGGTGGCATATTCGTCATCTAACTCCAAGGGCAGAAGAGATGCAGCTGCGGCCATAGCATCAACCGCACGGTTGCTAGTTCGAGGAATAGCTTCCAAGGTAACTTGATCAAATAGAGACATTAATTGTAAAACATAGGCTTTATATGGGGCAATTTATCATCTCTGGTCTGATAAACTTCATTAATTTGGTTTATAACAAGTTGAGAATCACCAAAAACTAGCAGATGTTTAATTTTTAGCGCCAAGGCAGCTCGTAATCCAAGGATTAGAGCTTCATACTCAACAGTATTATTAGTGCAAGCAAATGTTAATTTAAAGGACAAAGGTATAATGTGCTTTTGTGGAGATATTAAAATAATACCTACACCAACCCCACTCATGCATCGGGCTCCATCAAAGTATAAGGACCATTGTTCAACATGGTCTGCCTCTAATTGAAGGCATTCATCAGGAAACTCAATGATGAGGGGATGGGTAGACTCTAAGGGTGCAGCAACTAATTGATCTGCTATGATTTGACCCTTAACAGACTTCTGTCCTATAAACGTGAGTTCAAACTCGCTTAGAGCAAGAACCCACTTGGCTGTGCGACCCGATAAATAAGGTCGACTCATGAGATACCGCAAGGGATCATATTTAGCAATGACATACGTTTTCTGACTGAGCATATAATGGCATAATTTTTGCGTAGAAAATATGACTGCTAGACATAGTTTTTCTAATGTTGTGTAGCGGGTTTCATAACTAATTAAAGTTTGGCTAATATAATAATTAGCACGTTCTCTTTTCTCATCATCAAGTTGAGCTAACATAGCTCCTAAAGCAAAATCTGAAGCTGAAATATACAGGATAAATGGGCGGTCAGGTCTAGGCGGTGAAAGCACAGGTGGGTTAAGGAGGTATTGTTTAAGAAGTTCAAAAGCTTCCTTACATTCATCATCCCAATTAAAAGGGATATCCTTCTTAAGGAGCTTAAGAAAGGGACCGGTTTTGTCCGCCAACTTATCGATGAAGCGACGGATAGCTTGAAGTTTACCTTGTAAACTTCGTAACTCAGATATATTGGTAGGTGCGGGCATATCAGTGATAGCCACAATCTTAAGAGGGTCAATTTTGATGCCACGTAAAGAAACTATAACCCCTAATAGTTTACCGGACTTAACTCCAAATATGCATTTAGCTGGATTTAATCGAATAAGATATTCTCTTAACCGATTAAAAACTTTTCTCAAATCATCTAAATGATCATCTTCATTAATAGAGCGAGCTATAATATCATCTACATAATCATGTAGGATATCATGCATCATATCATGAAAAATATAAGTCATAGCTCGTTGATAGGTTGCACCTGCGTTCTTTAAGCCGAATGGCATCACTTTCCAACAAAAGGTACCCCAAGGGGTAATAAAGGCTGTTTTAGCCTGATCTTCAGGAGCTATCTTGATCTGATTATAGCCAGAGAATCCATCCATTAGGGACATCATCCCACTCCCAGTAGTAAAATCAATGATTTGATCCATGTTTGGAAGAGGAAAATCATCTTTAGGGCATGCAACGTTAATATCTCTAAAATCTGTGCAAACCCTAACTTTGGTAGCTTCTTTCTTGGTGACTGGAACTACATTCGAGATCCATTCAGCATAATCAATAGCTTGTATAAAAACAACATTCAGGAGTTTTTCTAACTCCCCTTTGACTAGCAAAGCCACTTTGGGATGCATTTTTCTAAGTTTTTGTTTAACAGGTTTAGCATCCGGATGGACTACTAGGTGATGCATGACTACAGAAGGGTCTAAACCTGGCATATCTTCATATGTCCAAGCGAAGACATCTTCATATTCTTTAAGGAATGCAATGTATTGCTCTTGTTTTTCTTGACTTAATTCTGACCCAATATTGATTATGTGAGGATTATCCTCAGTTCCAATGTTAACTTTAATGACGTTTTCTACTTCCATGTGTAGATCTCTTTCAAAATTAGGTGGGGCGGGTGAGACGCCCAATTCTTGTAATTCTTTTAAGGTTAACTTAGATAAGTCATCTTGAGGAGTAGTGGCCTCAAGCTGGGCTATAGTAGGTATAGAACCATCAAAATAAAACCCATTGTGTAACATCTCTTCAACGGAGACATCATGGAAAATATCTCCTTCCAACTCATCATCGGATCCAACAATCATTTCAGGATAAGCTATGGATAGCATATTGCATGTAAATGGCTGATTTTTTAGAGGCAAATCATCACGCCTATCCAAATAATCTTGATAACATATGAGTTGATCATCATCTTCAAAAGGGAAGGGTTGACCCTTACTAGGAAATAGGCCCACACCACATCGGGCGGGCCATGGTTCTACCTCGAAAGGTTCTTTCATACCATTTTGGAAAGGTCCCAAGCCTTTCCCTTTATATCCCATTTTAAGCATTATAGGTTTAGCTTTAATATACTCATTAGTAAAATAACATCGAGCATATCCCTCATGATGAGTTTTGATGTTCCTGGGTATTCTTCCCCAGTCATATCCCTTATAAATGAAGGCACAACTCCCGACTTGGTAAGTACTTCCCATAGGTTGTGGGAGGCCCAAAGTACGAGGAGATGGCGGCAAATTACTTAAGATAATGGAATTTTGCATAGAAGCATTTGTTTTTTCTGATATAAGAATTTTAGATAAATCAGGTAAGAGTTCATCGGAAAGAGCATAAGATGTAGAAGGATCATTCCCTATATCTTTAGATGTGGAAGGTATGATAGATGTAGATAATGTGGAGGTGTTAATAGATGGGTCTATAGGTTTTGAAATTATAGGGATGGAACATGAAGGATTGGTTGTGGATTGAAGATCTTTTTGAGGTTCTAGAGTGGTTTGTTTAGAAGATTGTTGATCTATATATGAGGGTGAAATTAATGGAGGAGAAATAGATGAAGTTATGGGTGTGCGTTTCACAGTTTTAGATGAAAAATAAGAATTAGGATGTGTGGATGACAGAGCAGGGCAAAATTGAACTCCAACAGGTTCTGCCAAAGCACACATATCAAAGGGTCTAGGATCACCATGGATAGTGACCAACTGATTTTTAAATTCGAATTTAACACATTGGTGTAAAGTTGATGGGACAGCCCGCATTGCATTGATCCAAGGATGACCCAAGAGTATATTGTATGATGCGGGGCAATGTACAATAAACACGGTCGTATCTAGGGTTCTAGGACCAACTTGCAATGGGATGGTAATAACTCCACACGTTTCTTGTGTTTCGTCATTGAAAGCTTTTATGATCATGTCAGTTTTCTTCATTTCATCACTTCTAAACCCAAATCTCTGGTAGAAGTCAAAAGTGCAAATATTTAGAGATGAACCATTATCAATCAAGACCCTTTTAACGGCTACATCTCCAATTAGAGCAGTAATATATAAGGGGTTATCCTTATGTAAACTATGTTGCGGTATATCTTTATCTCGAAAGTCGATACAATCAACTTCTCTAGTGATGATAGTATTGGCCATGGCTTCAGGTTGAATGTTTTGTGGTACCATCATTTGGCTTAATGTAAGCATCAATTCATCTCTATGTGTAGGAGAAGATCTTAATAAATCCAAAAGGGAAATTCTGGCTGTAGTATTGGATAATTGCTCATTAATATTGTAAGGGGGTTTAGGTTGAACATTAGGAGCATGATTCCCTTTATTGGGATTTCTCAAAACAAATGGAGTTGATCCATCGTTCTGATTTGGTTCTTGTTGAGAATTTTGAGCTTGTTGTCTGGTAACGACTCCGATGGTACCTACAATGTTATATTGAGGATGTTGAATAGGTCTTGGTCTAGCATTTATGGCTTGTTCATTAGAAAGGAACTGATTAGAAGAGGGTCGAGTAGTAACTCTTCTAGGAAATGGTTCTTCTGGAACCATAGCATCTGTGATAGGTTGAATAGGATCTGATTCATTTTTAGAACTATTCGATTGGTTTGAGGTGATGTCTATTTCACTTTCAGTATCTGATTCTACATCACTGAGATCCGAAGTTTGAATATTATGTAGGGGCCTGGTCGTGACCATGGATAAAGTTGTGTCAAATTTTTGTAAATCATGATTAGGTAAATGTCCGCTAATAGTTCCTACATATCGGGTAGGAGGAGGGACATTATGATGCTCAATTTGATTGGCCACCTCTTTACCATGTCTTGGTAAAGGATGTTGAAATATATCTAATGATTGATTAGCATTTTGATTTTGATTTTGGGGAATGTTCTTTTGAGCATTATTAGGAGCATTTTGTTTAGGTTGGAAGGCTTGCACCTCCATCTCATTATTATCAATCAGATCTTGTATTTTATGTTTTAACCTTTTACAAGAGTTGGTAGAGTGTCCAAGTCCTCTATGGAAATCACAGTGTAAGTCGGCTCTGTATCCGGGTATGGTTGGATCAGGTTCTCGGATAGCTGGTAATTGAATCAAACCTCTTTCGAGTAATTGGGGTAAAATAGTTGATAATGGTTGATTCAATCTAGTAAACTCTCGAGGAGGTTTATCAGGAGGTTTCAATATAAATTTTTTTGTTGTCTTCGTTGTATTGATATTAGCAACATTTCTGCTATCAGTGACTCCGTCACCTACAACTTGTTTGTTTTTATATTGATTTCTGGATGTTTTCTCATCATCTTTCTTCCTAAGCTGGCCTCTCCTAATGAGAGCATCTTCTACTCTTCGAGCTAAGTCTATAGCTTGATCGAAGGTAGTTAAGGTAGCGGTTGATAATTCATAAGATATTTGTTCTTGCAAATTATTAATAAAAATGTCCAACATTTCCCTATAAGGTAGCACAAAGTGCAGTTTTCCTGTCAACTGCCTCCATCTAGCTAAGAAATCAGCAAAACATTCATCTTTGTCTTGTTTTAAGTTGTACAAATCTTTAATGGTTACATGCCTCTCGATATAGGCACTAAATTGATGCACAAAAGATTCAGCAGTCTCTTCAAAATTTCTCAAAGAATGAGTGGGCAATTGATAGTACCACTCTAATGCCATTCCTCCTAAACTTTTTGGGAACATTTTTAGTAATAGCAAGTCATCATGTGATATATCATGACATGCTATCCTAAACATGCGAAGATGCTCTATGGGATCTTCGGTTCCTTTATATATAGGCAAAACGGGCATGGGAAAATGTTTAGGGTATGGTTGTGCTACAACCATAGGATCTAGAGGTTGACTACACATCTCTCGATAATTGTACGAGGGATGGTAGGGATCTATCTGGTCCATGCGGGAAGCTAACTGTTTCACCATGGCTTCCAGATTACTTGGTTTGCCCACCATATTGGTTCGGTAGGGCATTAATATGAGATTTGTGAGCATATGATGGAGGGACATGCATATTAGATGCTATATTGCTATTGTGTAAATTGTTGGTAGGAAGGGTGTTATGAAGAAGTTTTGAAGTTGTATTATGTTGTATCCCAGATTGTTGAAAATTGGTGTTTGGCTTCATTTTAGGTTTTTGTCGATTTGAAGCATATTGATTAATAGTTTGGCGAAATAAAGCAGTGAATGAAGGTCTCTTTTGTGTGGGAATGATTTTAGGCTCAATAACAGGTTCCTTAGGAGGTTGGGTAACCTGTTGTTTTTGCATATTCTGAATTATAGTGGCCATATCCATATTGGATGGTCCAGCTTTATCACTTTCTTGATCAATGAAAGACAAGGGATTAGTGTGTATGTCAAACATATGTTCCATGGCTGCTTGAGTGTCACTAATTTGTCCCCTATCAATACGAACTGCCATATTAAGAGCACCAATATTATTATTGAAGAATTTCCAGAAATGATCTAAGTTATCAAAAGCAATAGTTCCATCTGAAGCTATTCTAGGGGATGAGGATCCTTCCTCTCTAACATTTTCTTGTTGTTCATTTTCTTCAGCCAGGTCATCTTCTGGCTGTTCTAGAGTTTCTTCTTCTGGAATTGAATCCTCAGGAAGGGTATTTAATTTTTTATTTTTCTTGCCTAACCAATCTTCTTCTTCTTCTTCTTCAGTTTGTTTACCATTCCTAAGTTTAGTCATTGTGCTTAAACTTAGATTTCAGCAAATATATATATATATATATATATATATATATATATATATATATATATATATATATGCAACAAGCTTAAGAGGTATATATTTTAATTATATACCTACTATAATATTTAAAATAAAATGTTTTGGTTTTTGTTATGTTTTTTGGTTTTTCTTATTTTTTATAACAATATTATAAAGATAACAAACAACACACAAAATGCAAGAAATAATAATAATGAAAGCAATGATCTAGTTTTCTATAAACAATTTATAAATATCATTAATGGGCTCAAGTTCTTCAGGAGTCATGAAATGTTCTTCTTCAAATTGAAAATTTTCTTTCAAAAATTTGACAAAAAGTGCTATAGTGATATTATCTGTTTCAGACTCTGGTTGGTAGAAATAAATCTCATGGCAATACTCTCGATATAACATAGCTCTAGGAACTCTATTCCATATTTCTCTATCCGTAAGAACGACCTCTTGGTCTTCTACATGACCTAGGAATTGGTGTATAATGGCTGCGTTCTCGAGGTATTCCTCGAAGGTGAACAATTCTGAAGACACAAGAGCTCTCCTATAAGCTAACCACCTATGGCAAGCTCTCGAAGTTCATGATAAAAAATGAGTTGATGAGGATCCAGGATTCTATCTAGGACAAGCCTCTTGATTTGTTTAAGTTCTGTTGACCTAGATGAAATGACACCTAGTCTTCTATCAAGTTCGTCCCACAAAAGTTGGTTTCTATCTGTTTGGGCACACTAAGCACATAATTGATTTCTATGGCTGCTAATTGGTTTTCAACATTTATAATAACTGCTAGTCTTTTCTTAGGAGCTACCATCTAAACATGATATGCAACTTAGTAGTTTTCTAATGATTTTAAATGCATCTATTTTTTTGTTTTTTTTGTTTTCAAAAGGTTTTAGTTTCACGTCGGGTTCACCAAAATGTATCGTTCCAAATTTTTCGCACCCTTACCTTCAGGCTATAGGATCCACGCTCGGAAGGGGGATGCGAAAAGGATGGGACAATACCTCGGACTGAGAGGCCTTGCGAAGGTCCCGCCTCTCGAGGGAGGTGTATTAAGGTGATTTTTTGATGGATGGTGGGGTTCACCAGGAAACTTTTAGTGGCAGTTTCCACGCCTAGGTTGGGAATGTGTTTTATGTGTTCAATTTTATCTTTAAACATTCAAATCCTAGGTTTGGCCAAATGAATCTAAGTTGTTCTATATGAAATGCAGATTTAAATACAAAAAATAGATTTAACAGAAAACATAGAGAATAAATTAAGTGAAGAAATCCATACCTGGTTTCGGATGTCTGATGGAGGTTCTGATTTTTGAAGCAGTCCAGATCATCTAGAATTTGACAGGATCGTCTCCTATCTGACAGGATCATCTGAGATCTGACGAATTCATCAGATGAATTCGTTAGAGACCTACAAATAGAGAAATAGATACAAAATACCAAAATTGCAACTATTATGATAAAGGAAAATGATATGAAATAATAATAAGGATGTTAATAAGATAATCCTGAATGGAAATACAAGTAAATTATGATACTTTAATAGCTAATCATGATCTTATTATGCAATTAAACTACATGGGTGAACTCCAAGATGCAAGATAACAGGAAATAATAATAAAACTGACTAAATGCAGAATAAAATAACAGCAAAGTATAGAAAAAGTGCAAACTTTGGGCACTGATTGCCCCCAATGCATACTACAATCGAAATCATCTCGGATTGGTACGAAATCGTCTCGAATTGGACAGGATCGTCTGCGACGATCTGAGCTTGCTCCGATTGAAGAATGACAAGGTTCCTGCAACAAAATTTGGAAAGCACAAATGCAGATGGTAATCCAGGGTATTCTAATGCGTGTAAAGGTCAAGTTACAGGAAATTTCAGCCAGGGGAAAGTCAAGGGGGGTCCTAAGGTTTAAATAGGCTTAGGAGGGAAGTTGGGAGGTTGGAGATCATCCTAATTTGGAAGATCTCCAACAGGGGAGGTCTCTAGCGGCGCAGACACGCTTCTGCCCAACTTAGAGACGCCGTTGAAACAGAGGCTAATTATGAAAAATCAGTTTTGGGACAAGATCGTCTGGACGTCCTAGTCCAGACGAAATCGTCCGATCTGAGGCGATATCGTCCGATCGGCGACGATATCGTCAAACGGTCAAAACAAACTCTAAAAATGGTGCGAGAAATGAGGAAACGGGTTAAACGACGGTTTTGGAGCGGTTTTGGGGTTGAATTTGAATTTGAATTATTACTAAGGTAATTTTAATTATTGCTAAGGTTTTACTGCACCAATTTTAGGGTGCTACAGTAGGACTAAGGGTCCTTAGCTCTGCAAAGGTTATTTGGTTCAGCTTCTATGCTATCTTTTGTATAGAGGTTTTGGGTCAACCTGTTAAAACCTGTACTTAATAAAATTCTTAAATTATCAAAAATAAAAAATAAAATAAAAATTAATTTTAATTGATTATAAAGTTTAAAAAAATTCCATCATTAATATTATTATGTTATAATACATAGTCAAATCATTATGATATTTCAACTAACCATTAAAAAAAATCAACAATAAATTTTTGTCAATAAAACTTACTTAAAATAAAATAAAATAAATTTTAAAGTTTATAAATTATATAAAATAAAGTAATTAACATGATGTTTATAAACCTATAACCAAAAATAAAAACAAAATTATGAGTACCCTACCCTTTTAAACTTTGAACCCAAAACCTCTTACTTAGGGTTACTACCCATCTAGTAACAAACTTAGTAGGATCTATGGCTAATCACACTCGCATGATAGCAACCAAACGGTGGTAGGGCAGGTCAAAGCAAAGTCTCTAGAAATATGTCATACAAATAACAAGGTGGAATAAATATGTAACAAGGTGGAATAGATTTGGTGGAAGCAGCTCTTATGGTTTGAACCTTACGCTTGTTAGTAACTAAAATTAGTATGATTGGCCAACTCTCCTATGTTCCAATATATATATATATATATATATATCAAACAAATAGGCATGACTTTGTAAAACTATATCCCCTAAGGAGTTGTAAATGTCGTCTTGTTTTGGTCATCAAGATTGATACAAATTTGATTGTATTTTAAAAAAATGTCCAAATGTGTATGCTTGGGACATGCTTTGTTTATGTCACAAAAATCAGTGCAAATGTGTATCCCCCTGTTGGGCTTGTTAATGGGCACCATGTTTGAAATTCATTCTAGATAATTTATTGGTTGAATAAAGCCCACATCTAATAGTTTTTGCAATTCTTCTTTTACCATGAGGGCAATGGTAGGATGAATTTTCCTCACCTTCTATTTAACCGATTTGGCGTTGGGGTTCAAAGTGAGATTATGAACAACTAGGTTAGGATCAATGCTAGGCATGTCTTTATAGGACCATGCAAAGACTTGTTTGCATTCAATCAAGACGGTGATGAAATGTTGTTATTTAGAAGAAATAATTTTTCCAAGTTTAAGAATTTGGGGGTTGTAAGGGTCGATGGTGAGGTTTATGTTGATGGTTTCATCAACAAGCATGTGGAAGTCCTCCTCAAGCTAATGAGGGGTTGGGATCAGGTTAATGTCATCTATGGCATTGTTAGAGATGGTTGGTGTGGTGTCACTTACTTTAGCATGATAAACAAAAGAATATGAGGAATGGGGAGAATGAGAAAAATAAACATTGGGTTCTCTAAGTAATTGGTCAAAAAGAAGGAAATTAAAAATGGAAGGAGGGGATGAGATTCGCTCAAATTCAATGACATTGGTATTGATGGGGATGGGGTGTCCAAGGTCATTTGGATTACAAAGGGATGTGAATAAGTCAAAAGAGATCATGTTGACTTGGGGGAATGAATGAAGTTGTGGATTAGAGGTTAGGTTCCTGTGTACATGCTCGTGAGGTATAAGTTGGTCTAGAATGGGTGGGCGAGGATCAGGTTGAAGTGGCAATGGTGGAGGTGGGGGATGCATCGGTGCAATGGATCACTTCAATGGAATGGGTATAGGAAATATGGGAAGCAAAATGGGGAACAAACATAGGTAAAAATTACCATTGTCTAGTAAATTAGTGATGGGGACAATGGGAGATGATTCTTCTTTGGAGCTATCAAAAGCAATAGAAAGTGCTTCAAATTATTCATCGAATTCATCTCCCAAGGTGTCAGATGAAAAGGAATGAATTGTGGCAACTTGGAAAAATCCATTTGGTGATAGGTGAACATACTCAAGATGAATGTACTCATTGTCACTATCCACCTTGACACCAAGGGTGATACATTAGAGATCATATTTGAGGAGGTCGATCGAAGAATACTTATCATACCCTAGATCGAATTTATCTTTAGGGGGCTAATAATGAGGCTCTAAAATGGAGATCCCTATTCATAGAGACCAAGACTACATCCTCACCAATTAAAGCATTGAAAATACCTCAAGGTGAATGAGGGGTTAAACAAAAATTTGATGTTTTCACAAAATGGTATTTTGGTCACTTTGTTAGGTGGGTTTTTGGAAGATGAATCAACTCCCCCATACACAAAATTGGTATAATTGGAGGAGAATCCCACGACGATGATAGTGCCAATGGTTAAGGGAGTTGTTGGCATTTTTGCCACATTATGTTGATTATTGATTATTCATGCATAAGATGTTGAAGTTCTCACTCCTTTACAGGTTTTGATGCAAAAAAGGCTAAGTCCGAAGACTGTCGCGAAATCGTGACAAAAAGCAGCATGGAGAGCATAGTTTGAAAACTGTCACGATATCGCGGCATGTCGCGTTATCGCGGGTCTGTTGAGGAGATAGAAGCAAAGTCAAAATGTCACGATTTCGTGACGTGTTCCAAAATCGCGGTCAACGCAGTCAACGACAGCAAAGGGGTAAAATCGTCACGATATCACGACGTGTTGGATTTTCACGGTCAAAATGGTCAACGGGGGGCAGCGCAGTAAACTGTCGCGAAATCACGACAGGTCACGTTTTCACGACTTACAATGGCCATAGAGTATAGTAAGAGAAATGGTCGTGAAATCATGACATAACTAAGCAAAGGGCGTTGACAATAAACTTTGTAGCGATATCGTGATAGAATAGTGAGCAAGATGCAAAAGGCGAAAGACATCACGAAATCGCGACGTGTTGCATGGTCATGGCATATTTGGAAAGAAGAGCTTAAGGCATGAAAGTCATCGCGATTTCGTGACACTTTCGGAGATGAAGTCCAGCAACATAAAAACGTCATGATTTTGTGACATATTGGGGCGGAAGGACCAAGTGCAAAAAATTGTAGCGATTTCGTGACATGTCGCGTTTTCGCAAAGAGGAAGCAAAGAGGCAGCCAGATTGTGCGGAACGTCGCGATTTCGTGACATGACGAATTTTCACGGTTTAAAAGCAGTGAAGTCCAAAGAGATAAAACCTATCGTGATTTCACGACATGATGGAGATTAACGAACCACTTGAGGCAAGAGTGTCATGTTTTCGCAGGTTAGAAGCAAGACCGTATAGAATGGATGAAAATTATAGCGAAATCGTGACATGTCAGATTTTTGTGACTTAGAAGAGAAGATTGAGCAGCGGGGAGATAGTGTAGCAATTTCGTGACTTGTTTGGTTTTCACAACCCAGAGATAAAACAGAGATGCCGATGGGAGTACGTAGCAAAAGCGCGACTTGTCTTGTTTTCATGACGTAAAAGTGAGACAAAGCCAAAAGAGAGAAAGGTGTAGCGAAATCGCGCCTTGTCACATTTTCACGAAAACAGAGCAGAGAAAGAGTAGAATGGTATGGAACGTCGCGATTTCGCGACGCATCGCATTTTCACGAGCTAAGGTAGCGAAGGAGACAAAGGAGCCGAATACGTCACGATTTTACGACATGGTTGATTTTTACGGTTCCAAAGTGATGAAGTGTACAGAGCAGAGACACATCACGATTTCGCAACATGTCACGTTTTCGTGACCTGTTACAGTTTCGTGCTAGAAAGCAGTTCAAACGACTCGATGAAGTTTTACGATTTCCAACGATTAAAAGCACTCCAGAATTAAATGTTTTGCTGCTTTCCAATGCGGGCAAGGTAGAAGAATGTTTCCAAGTCACCAGAATTAAATATTTCCATTATCCAAAGCTACTATTTGTGATTTTTCTAACGGTTCAAGCATGTTTCAAGAACGACCATTTAATGAAGACGACCGACGCCTTGTTTCATTGAATTTTTGGTTTCTCCGAGGCTGGTTTAAGGGGATGATTTTCTTGTTTCTGTTGCACATGTTATAGATTTCGAGGAAGTTCATTGCAAGTTTTAAATGTTGTAAAGAAGCAAGACTTCTATATAAATCAATGTAGATCTCAGAAAAAGGGATCGGGAGTTTGAGAGACAGGTTGCATGAAATCTTTCAAGTTATTTGCATGAATGAAAGAGATTTGGCCTCTAATTTTGCAAATGTCTTTCTGTGTGATTTCCTTCTATTTCATGTATTTCTTAGTTATGCTCGTCTTTCTAATCTGCTGTTAGATTTCAATTTTGCATCTGATTTTGAATATCGCAAATGAGAAAGTGAGTTCTAGAATGCAATCCTGAAGGTTGTCTGCGCAAGGTCGTAAGTGAATTATGATGTATTCTATTATTATATGTTGTTTATGCACTTGAAGTTATATTCTTGCTGAGTTTCTTTCCTTGATCATATAAGTTCGGCCTGTGGCCATATTTCCCATCTCTTTCGTGTATTTCTCGTTTTTTCCTGCACATTTATAATTCCTTTCCAGTAACTTTAGTCTTAATCAAGCTTAGAAATAGTAAGGGAACCAGCCCTCTCTGGAGATTGGTCTGGGAGACATTTCTTTCTCCCAGCATTTCAATGTTGGCCGGGTCTAAGGTGCATAGACATAGAAAATCCTTTCCTGTGGCAGATTCGTGACCAACAGGAGTATGGATAGGGTAACCAAAATCCCTAACTGACTCTAGAATAGGAGGCATAAATGCTATACTACATATTATATACTCAACTATACTAGGATTTTCCATATGTATAGTGATATTAGTGGGTTGGGATGGGTGTGTTTGAGAGACGAATGAGGAGATTTGGCAATGTTATCAAAGGTGACAAGGGTGTGTATGAGGATATGCATGTCCCGTTAATGGTGTCAAGAATAGAAGGATTCACATTTAACAAGTTTGGATGTGGGGGTGGTTCAAGCATCGTGGAAGGGGATATGGTTTGGGAAGATTGTGTGGATGTAGGAACGGTAGAGTTAGGGATGGTAGTGGTGGTAACTTGTCCAATGGTGGAGGGAAAATGGGTAGAGACAGGGGTCACTTTTTGGTTATTAGGATTGTGTGAAGGAAGGGAAAGAAGTGGTTGGGAGGTAGTTGGCATAGGATTATGGATAATGAGGGTTGAAGAGGGACTAATGGGAGGATAAGGTAGTGTGGGTAGGAGGGGAGGGGTCGAAGATGAATGCTATGTGACTATATATGAGGATGGATTATGATAAGGAGGTGTAGAATGGAGAGTTTTTGGAGGAGGGTGAGCAGCTTCAGTGTTGGAAGAAGGGTAGAAGGCTTAGGTGTTGGAAGAAGGATGAAAGAAAGGTGGAGTAGGGTGATAGGCATGAATAGGCTAGGTGAAAGAGGAAGGAGGTTGATTATGATATGGATGGAGGGAAAGAGATGGATGGGAGGAATTTGGAGGAGAGGTATGGATTTGATTTGGGATGGCATGAATAGCATGATTAGCCCCTAATGAAAGGGAAACTAGGATCAGGTTGGGTAGAATTGAGTAGGTAGACTGCAGATTGGGTACGATCAATGCATATGAGGTAGGGTGAGATGGAATCAGTTGGGAAGATGAGGTGGGTGGAATATGGATGAGGGATAAATGTGTGGAAGGTAAGGGTAACTCATGCAAGTGAGATACCATGTGATAATATTTTAAATGTTCTTGATCAGTCAAAATGCAATGTATGTGACCCTTGTGGGTATATTTGAGGTAGTGATACAATGTTGAGGGTATGCACCACATATCTCGTATTCATGGTCTACCAAAGAGTACATTATATTGCATTTCTCCTTCTAGGACATGACACAAGGTGTGTATGGTCCTCACCTTACTTGAATAGGGAGGAAAAGCATTCCAAGCATTAAGCATAGTGCATTATTGAAGGCCCGTAGAGTGAATGTGTAATCGACTATATGGGTGGTGGAAGGTTGAGGTGTTTAAGGGAAATGGATGTGATGATGTTGATTGAAGAGCTCATGTCAACCAAAATATATTTAAAATATTTGCCATCTTAGAGGCCATGATATATAAAGGAGGGCTAGGTCCTTCAATTGGGATGGTTTTATTTTTATGATCATAGAATGTGATGGTCAGTGACATGCAATTTTGAACACTACCTACAAAATTAGCAAAGGTATTAGGGTCATGAGTTTGCAACTCTAAGGACTTAAGAATGTCCATTAGTGCCTCTTGATATGGGGGTGATTGTTGGATTAGTTCATAGATTGAAAGTTTTATCGATGTCATTTTGAGGCTATGAGTGAGTCAACTCTTAATATGGAGGACTGCTCGAGGTTGAGGGATCATGGATTGTATTGGTGGAGGTGGCAAAGTTGATAAATAAGGTGCATTAGGAGGGCCAGTTGGTGGTGGTGGTCGATCAAGACATCTTTGATTTCTAGTGACCACATGGATCATGCCAGCAAAACCTTGATAATATGGGGCATTATTAACATGATTGACTTGATTTGGTTGGGTTATGAAAGTTAAGGCTTCAGTATTTGGTTGGGTCATCCCATGCTATGGTGATGGATTCTGGTAAATACCAATATTTTTTTTAGGGGGGCAAGCATATTATCGATGGCAATAATCCCTCTTTTAATAAAATCCTGCACCAAATATTTAAATTGAATGCAATCATTGATATCATGACCCTTTTGTTGATGAAAAAAATAATAGTGATACTCCTTGTATGCTTGGAATTTGGGTTTATTGGGATCTTCTAGTTTCATTCCGAGCAAAGAGATCACTTGCACCTCATAAAGTTTTTGGAAGACGGTTGATAGGGCTCATAAAAGTGGGTGAAGTTGCAAGAGGGACTAGGAGGGTGCCTGGGACGATTAGCATATTGTGTGGGATGTTGAATTTGGGTGAGAGGTGGCATATCTTGTTATGTTGGATACTAAGGATGATATAAATGTTGTTATAGTTAATATTGAAGCTATTTATGTGGATATTGAAGTTGATATTGAGGTTGTTGATGTGGATATTGAGGTTGTTGAGGTTAAATGGTTGTGCTACTCAACAACACCTAATTGACTTGGGAAGTCCCTAGATCGATTATTATTGTTGTTACCCTTAGCATTCTTTTTTGGCCATTCTTTCTTTCTGAGATTGATCTCTCCTTGAATTTTAATGTCTTCAATGATTTTTTCTTGGTCCAAATATTCCTCGAGAGTACAATATTATTGGAGTTGTAGCAATAGATATATGGGTTTTAAACAACTCCTAGTGAACATTCAAATTAGCTCAATAAGAGAAATAGAGAATGGTAAGTCTATAAGAACGACTCTCCACCAACTGCCATAGTCCAAAATAGACTCATCATCAAACTGGTAAAGATTGATGAGATTTATTAATGTGGTTTTCCCTTGAACTTGTAGCACGAGTGGTGGTATTCCTGATGAGGGGGATGTGATGATATATTTTAGGTTGTTATTTTAGTATTTATATGCAATTTATATAATCCTAATTATACAATACTAAAAAATGTACAACAAGCAACTACACATTTACAAATGTACAAGTACGGTTACAAATGTTCAATTGTACAGTTGCAAATATTCAATTGTACGATTACAATGTTCAAATGTATAGTTCCAAATGTTCAAATGTACAGTTCCAAATGTTCAGTTGCACTTAAACTATATGGTTTCTCCAAGTATGTTGAAATTTTTAAATTGACAATCACTTTGCAATTGTTCACTTGGAAATTCATCGATCTAACTTTAAAATGCTCAATCATGCAAATTCATGCTATAATTGATCAAATGTATGGTTTGACAAACCAACTGTACGATTTGGTAATCTAGTTGTACAGTTTCAACAAACCCTTAATACTCTAGATTACTTATCCCTTCCATTTCCCAATTGCATACTAAATGCATGGATATTATTCCCAACAAGTACAATTATCAATTAATCATTTTATATCTTCATTGTACATTCCTTGCAATAGTTCATGGTTGATTGTATAGTTTCTAAATATGAATATCTACCATAGATCTGGAATCAACAATACCTACAATAACAATAAAACTATGTAGATAATATAGTTATAGAAAATACACTCCAATTCCCACATGCATATACAAATCTGACTCAATTGGCATTCTTATTCTTCATGGTTTCTTTACATAGTAATTGTATAATGCAACACCACACATAACAATACACAACTACAACATTGAACCATTATTCTCATTCCATGAATAATGCATAAGCCTTTAGCATAAGCCAGTGAACAACCATGAATGAGCACACACATGAACCACCATACACCAACTACACATTCATGAACAACCTACAAAATGAGCATGGGGGCACTTATAATGTCTGTCTAAGCCATTTTAAAATGGTTCTTGAGAAAACACAACATTTACAATTGATGCCCAAAACTTCTCAATAATAGCTTCATTAATGTTTTACTAAGGTTCTAATTTAATTTTTATCAAATTACATTTCATGCATATGTCATTACATTTCATTTCATTTCACTTTTATTTTTATCATTTATTTCCCTACATTGTACATTTAGCCAAACCCTACATTGTACAATTAGCCAAACCCTACTTAAATAGAGGTTCTCAAGATTGGAAGTTGCTTCTACTTATAGTAGTTTTCAACATTTTTTTATTTTCTATGATTGAGTTTGGGAGGTTGGACCCCTACTACCTTCCCTAGTAAAACATTAAAATGCACATTCTTGTTGTCTCATTATTGTATTCCTAAAAAATAACTTTGTATTATTTATCTTTTGCAAGCAAATGAATCTATTGTATGTCAAACAATACATTTCTAAAGTTGTACATTACTATTTATATGTATTTCTTCATGAGATGGGTTCCAAATATTAAGGGAGTAGGGCAGTGGATTTTAGTGGATATAGTAGATCACCTTTCAATGGATTTAGCTTTAAAGCTTTAATAAAAAAATTGTGTAAGCAAATAAATACTAAGACTTAAAATTAAATCATAATATTGTGGAGAGCCAGTAGATTTTTGAATTTTGAGCTACTCTAATTGTTATTAGATATTAGTTTCCATTTATTTCAATGATTAGATATTGAATACTATATGGAAGGATTTGAAAGAGATGGTTCCATTTTATTATAATAGATTTCTAGTTAATTACACTAGATTGGGAGGAGTCTATCTTATGTAGAGCCTCATTAAGTAGGGAATGAGATAACAAAAGAGGTTATTTCTATGCCCACTTTGTGTCCCATGATTTGGTTTAGTAAAGGCTGAAACCTTTAGCTGGAAAAATGTAAGTGCAAGTGGATTGCTGGGAAGAACATGTTAATGGTTGAAGCCTAAATATTGATTGATTCAATGATCTATGGTGAATTCTATTTGAAGGTGAATTTGAAGTAGTCATCTTAAAGAGTTTAGATGTTGGAATCATTTGCATTCAAGCTTTCTAGAATAAAATAGAGTGCATGAATTAGCTTTAAGTGGTATTTTATGTAACTCCTAAGAAAAAAATCCTTTGGAAAGGCCTAGTTGTGGTTTGAAGGGGATGGTGGAGGATTTGGTTGAACTCGTGGACTACACCCTAGACCTAGTGGAAGATATATCTATTTTCCCTACTAAATATTCTTTGAAATCCAAATGGAATATGGAGAGGGAGTTCATTTCATTGGTGGAAGCTCACCCTAATTAGAACACAATGGAAAAATATTTGAGGACTTAGTTTACAATTTCTGTAGAATCCCTTTTACAGAAGGAATTGCTTTCAACTAGGTCCTCTATTATAAATAGTGGTGCATATCATATTTCTAATTCAAATCCTCCTAGTGAGGACAATCCTTTGTAAGAGAGAGTTCCCATTCAAGGTGGTTTTTTCTTCTAACCTTAAGATATACTCTACCAGTATATCAACAGGTCTTATTTCACCTCCCACATATTTGTGCTTTGCAGGTGGTGATGTAGGATTCATGGAAATTTGGTCTTGGGAGGTATCTACAAAGAAAAATTTTCAAGAGTTGGTAGAAAAGGACTTAGTACTTCCTTATACAGGATATAATTTGGGCTCTCGGAGAGGGGAGATATATGAAAATAATAGGGAGATGAAGGAGACAACTATAGATATCTCATCCTACATAAAAAAGGAAAAAAATGTGGATTAAGCTCAAAGAGGGAAGAGTTAACTTGGTTTTAAGTGAAGACATTCTTCTATATAAACTCCTGGGTATGGAGGATAAAACTTTAACTATGAGGTTTTAAGGTAGATTTTACTCAAGAAAATCATTTTCTCAGTGGATGGAGAGGGTTTGGAGCCCTATTTTGATACACTCCTATTTTTCATGTACTAGTTCAAGGTTGGTTAGCCCTCTCCTTTATATCGATGGAGAATGCTTGTAGAATTATATAGAGTAGATGGTTCTAGGGCTCTTATGCACTATCTCTAAAAATATGGTCCCCTTGTTTTGACTCAAGAAAGGAGTCTAAATCCCTTCAACCCATTTGGACCAAGTTCCTAGGATTACCCTTGGAGTTGTGGTCTCCTAGGATTTAAAAAGAAATTGGTAACTATTTAGGGAAGTGGGTTGACTTGGACTAATCATGTTTGAATGGATCCTCTCACCCTATTGCTAGAATTTTGGTGGATATGGATTTGCAAGAGGGTCTTCCAGATACTATAGAAATAGATATTGGGAAATGGAATTATGTTCAAAATATTGAATATAAGAAGATACCATTTTGTTGCTTAGGGTATCATGTTTATGGCCATATGGTAGAAGAATGTGGGTTAAAATTTACAAGAAAGGAGTGGAGAAGGAAGTATGTTGAAAATCACATCCCTAGAGTGAGAGTGGATGGATTAGGTAGCAATGTGGAGGGAGTCTTTAGTATATAGGTTTTTGGGTCAGGATCTACTCTGGTTGGATATTATGAAGTGGATAAATATCAAAACAATGGTTTAGAAGATTCTCAAACACCAAAGGTTTGGGATAGTGGTGTACATAGGGAGTCAACTAGTGGATAACATGAGGAAAAGCTGAAATAAGTACACATAAGGGAGGTTTGGCTAAATGTACAATGTAGGGAAATAAATGAGCCCAACCGTAGTATATCATAACCACATAATAGTATTATAACAACTTGGCTATTACGCATGTATTGCTTAACCACATATTAGAATATTTGATCACTAAAGGCCCTCCCTAAGGCCTCAACATTCCTTTTATTAGTAGTATAAAGCAACTATTACATGTAAGAGTTTGAAAAGAAGAGGATATAATATACCTTTCAAGTGTGCCTTGTATGAGAAGGATCTAGAAATGTCAAATCATTTAGTTCTTCATTGTCCCTTTCCTAACACCATTTGGGATCACTTTTTTAAAAATATTAGAATATATTGGGTAGCTCTATCGACATTAAAAGAGTTGATGAAATGTTGGTTTAATTATTTCAAATCTTAAACATTATGTATTCTATAGCGGATTGGTATTGTCGTTATTGGAATTTATGGCTTAAAAGGAATAATAAAAAATATAAAAACACATCTCAAAATTATGCCCAAGTTTGGAATTGTAGTGCCTCTCTTGTAGATTGTTTATAGACATGTTGCTCATCATGGGAAGTATCAAGTGTGTAAAAAGAGGTGTCATCCCCTTGGCTACAAAATTTGAATATATATGGAAGGGTAATCTACAACAATGGAGTTAACATAAAGGATATGCTTTGATCAGTGGTAAAATGAAAATTTTCAATATCAACATTAATTTTGATGGTGTGGAGATGGTGTTTTTCAAAATAATGAAGGTAAAATTTTCCTCACTTAAAATCATATGAAACTTCAACTAACAACTATGAAGAGGCTAGGACACTTCTTACATGGATCAAAATTTTTATTGGAAAAGGAGAGATATCTATTCTAATCAAAAGGGATTCACAAATCATTATTAATGTTATCAAGAAAAATAAATATAGATAGGAGATAAAAAATAACATTATTTTTAATGTCCATCACTATTGTTGGTAGCAATATCTTGAAAATGTTATCATATCTATAGAGAAAGAAAAAAGGTAATAGATAACTTAGCCAAATGCCATGTTGATCTTTGCATTAGATAAAATTTAAAATTTTAAAAGTCAATTGGCCAAGTGACATTTTATTTCTTAATGAAATTGATACTAAGGAATTGATTATGTAAGCATTGTTGTTTGAGGAAAAAGAAGAATATCCTTGGTAGAATGGCATAAATGTAAGTTGGATATTGCTTAATGTTTTTTTTTTAAGAATTTGAAAATTTTATATTAAAACAAGACTATTTACAAGTTGGGACAAGACTCCTAATCGTAGCCATCAAGAGCATATATTTCCACATTTTAACTTTCCAACAAACTTCCAGAACTCTAAAATCCAAGATCCTAAGAACTAACCACTTTTGGTTACAACACTAAAAAGATATCTACATTGGAGTCAAACCTCCTAAACCACATGTCTACAATGATTATTCATATTAGCCAAACACTGGATTTGCTCACCAACCTGCTTAATCCTCTCATCATCAATAATCATGTCATTGTATCATTGAACCCCAACCTCCTTCTTGGTACTTGTCTTAGCTAGGAAGTCTATCGCTTTATTTAGAGCTCTACCCAGATAAATTAGAATCACATCATCCAATTCCCTCCACAACTCCTTAATTTGGATGAGATATTGCTCAATTTTTAAAAAACTGGTTGTATGGGATTGAAATGAGCCCAAGCGCAATATATCATAACCACATAGTAGTATTACAACAACTTAGCTATTATGCATGTATTGTTTAACAAGATTCGAGCCTCTTCCTTGGAAGTCAAGGAATTAAATCAATTAAACTAATGTCATTTTGATTATTATGACGATGTTTTCTATCTAAAATATCCAGGATATCAATTCCAAATGATAAAGTTATTAAAAAATTAACAGATTGCATTGTCTTGCATTTACTTTGATACAATTAGATATTGTTTAGTTGACTTGACAAAAATGTAATATTGTGTTAATTATGATGGGATTCCCTAATAGGTCCTGGGTCTATTCCTTGAAAGTTAAGGAATTAAATCAATTAAACTAATGTCATTTGATTATAATGATGTTTTCTATCTTAAAAGATCCAAGGCACAATTCCCAATGATAGAGTTATTAAGAAATCAATAGATTTCAATGTCTTGAATTTACTTTGATACAATTAAACATTGTTTAGTTAACTTTACTTTGATAGATAGATTTCATTTTCATGCATGTATTTGTCATATTTCAGTTTCTTTATCCCTTTCTTTGCCATTAATACGAGCCTTATCTTGAAAGGCTTTGCAATGCTCTTTTAATATTCTTATGTGCAGATTACAAGTCTTTACGAGGGAGTAATAGCATAAAGATTCACCCATCATCATCATAATACATTGTGATAGCCCCAAAAACCTATCTCTAATCAGTTTGTGGATGCTAAAAGATCCTGCATAGTATGTTTGGATTGTCTCATTTGTATTTCATTTGTATCAAAAGGAATCCCTAAGAGGGATCTTCTTGTAATCTTCTTGGAAAGAAAAAAAATTATTAATAGAAAGGGCACCATACACCATTTTCTTTATTTCGTTCTTTATCTTTATGGTTGCATCTTGATTTGCTACATTTCGATCTTGTATTTCATTTCATGGATGTCTGCTATTTTTCAGCATTTTCATTATGCTAATGGAACAAAATAAAGATGACGACAAGTCTAACCTATAGGGACAAAGCAAATGCTCAAAAGAGAAGGTAACTAGTCTAAATAACGACCCACGTGTTGTAGGTGAGTTGAAGAGGGTAGGGCAATCCTCCAAGGGAGGTCCTTGGTTCGAATATCCATCCTACCAAACGCACATTGGGTACCCAAAATCTAGTTGATTATGCTGGTGCAGTCAAGATCGGGCATGAATCTTGGGTGATTTTGACAGTGCAGAACTCCCTGGTCATGGTTTCTCAGACCAAGGCAGCCCTGCAAGGGGTTTTTTGCTAAAATTAAAAAAAACTAGTCTAGAGAATGCAAAAACAACAACTATGCTAAATCAAGAAAAGCAAACTTAATCTAATGAGTCATGAAAGAAAAAATAACTATGTTAAAGCAAGGAAAGCAAACTTAATATAATGAGTCATGAAAGCAACAACTATGCTAAAGCAAGAAAATCAAACTTTAATATAATGAGTCATGAAAATAACAACTATGCTAACAAGCCATGAAAAGCAAACTTGATCTAATGAGTCATGAAAATAAAAATTATACTAATTAGCCATGAGTCTTTGTGCCAACAATTATAAAGTAACTATGTTAAGTTATCGAAAATAAACTAAACTGAGGAAGGCAAAAACTACACTAGGAAATAAAAAGATAACTATTCTAGGGGAGTGGAAACCAAACAAATTATGACCAATGAAACAACTATTCTTAGGAAAAAAAAGAAACTTAACCTAAAACCAAACAAAGTGTAACCAATGAGACAACTATTCTTAGGAAAAAAAAGAAACTTAACCTAAAGAAAGGAGAAGAGCTTGAACTATGAAGAAGAAAGGAAAAACAAATTATCTTAAAGAAGGGAAACCTTCTAGACCAAAAAAATTTGATAAGCAACTAACCTAAAGGAGAAAAGCCTGTGGGGGTGATAAGGAAGAATGAAGAACCAAGCTAAGGAGAGGAGCACCTATGGCAAACTAAAGTATGAAAAACAATATTAACTAAGAAATGGAACATGTACACTATGCTAAAACTAAAAAGCAATTAAAGTTCAATCAATCAATAACAAGGAAACTAATGATGACATGAGCCTCTATCCTAACCTGAGTAATATGAGCCACTAACCTATGAGTTTGCACTAGTAATGAAATGAACTGAGCCTATTATGCTTTTGTGAGTATGTTTGATCACCAAGGGCAATTGTTTGTGTTGGTTGGTTACCAAGAGTGGTTGTATATGAGTTTGTTGACTGCCAGGGGTAGTTATGTTTGAGTTTGTTGAATGCCATGGGTGGTTGTGTTTGAGTGCAAGTGGGCATATGTTGACAAAGTGAGCCCTTATTTCTATGGTTTGATTCTATTTCTACTACTACTAAGTACCTGTGACACAAATAAAGAACAAAATGCTAGTAAGATGAGCAAAACAAGCAAAGAAGCATGAAAAAACTCAAGAAAAACACACAAGATATACTATGCTAGAAGCAATTCCTAGAGCCTATTCAAAACAACAAATGTCAAGTGTGTTAAGGACAAACTATCCCACCATGATCGCAAAAATCATTATTAATGTTATCAAGAAAAATAAATATAGGGATGAGATTAAAAGTAACATTATTTTCAATGTCCATCAACTATTGTTGGACGTAATATCTTGGAAATGTTATCATATCAATAGAGAAAGAAAAAAGGTAACAAATAACTTAGCCAAATGCCATATTGATCTTTGCATTAGACAAAATTCAAAATTTAAAAGGCAATTGGCCAAGTGACATTTTATCTCCTAATGGAATTGATACTGAGGAATTAATTATGGAAGCATTGTTGTTTGAGGAAAATGAAGAATATCCTTGATATAATGACATAAATGTAAGTTGGATATTGCTTAATGTTTTTATTTTTTTAAGAATTTGAAAAAATTATATTAAAATAAGATTATTTACAAATTGGGACTAGACTCCTCCCAATCGTAGACAACAAGAGCACTTGTTTCCTCATTTTAACTTTCCAACAAACTTCCATAACTCTAAAACCCAAAATCCTAATAACTAACCACTTTTGGTTACAAAATTAAAATGAGATTTTCATTGGAGCCAAATCTCCTAAACCATATGTTTGCAATGATTTTCCAAATTAGCCAAACACTAGATTTTATCACCAAATTTCTTAACCCTCATATCATCAATAGCCATGCCATTATACCATTGAACCCCTACCTCCTTCTTGGAACCTGTCTTAGCTAGGAAGTCAATCACTTTATTTAGAGCTCTACCCATATAAATTAGAATCACATCATCCAATTCCCTCCACAACTCCTTAAGTTGGGTGAGATATTGCTTAATTTTTTAAAACTGGTTGTATGGGATTGAAATGAGCCCAAGTGTAGTATATCAACAACTTGGCTATTACACATGTATTGTTTAACCACATAGTAGAATTTTTGTTCACCAAAGGCCCTCCCTAAGGCCTCAACATTCCTTTGATTAGTAGTTTAAAGCAAGACTATTACATGTAAGAGCTTGAAAATAAGAGGATATAATAAACCTTTCAAGTGCCTTGTACGAGAAGGATCTAGAAATTTCAAATCATTTAGTTCTTCATTGTCCCTTTGCTAACACCATTTGGGGTCACTTTTTAAAAATACTAGAATATATTAGGTAGCTCTATCGACATTAAAAGAGTTGATGAAATGTTGGTTTAATTATTTCAAAGCTTAAACATTATGTATTCTATAGCGGATTGGTCTCGTCATTGTTGGAATTTATGGCTTAAAAGGATTAATAAAAAATTTAAAAACACATCTCAAAATTATGCCCAAGTTTGGAATTGTAGTGCCTCTCTTGTAGATTGTTTATAGACATGTTGCTCATCATGGGAAGTATCAAGGATGAAAAAAGAGGTGTCATCCCCTTGGCTACAAAATTTGAATATATATGGAAGGGTCATCTACAACAATGAAGTTAATATAAAGGATATCCTTTGATTAGAGGTAAAATGAAAATGTCCAATATCAAAATTAATTTTGATGGTGTGGAGGTGGTAATGGAGGTAAACTTCTCCTCGCTTGAAATCATTTGAAACTTCAACTAACAACTATGAAGAGGCTAGGACACCTGTTACATGAATCAAAATTGTTATTGGAAAAGGAGAGAAATCTATTCTAATTGAAGGGGATTCACAAATCATTATTAATATTATCAAGAAAAATAAATGTAGAGATGAGATTAAAATAACATTATTTTTAATGTCCATTAACTATTGTTGGAAGCAATGTCTTGAAAATGTTATCATATATCTATAGAGAAAGAAAAAAGGTAACAAATAACTTAACCAAATGCCATATTGATCTTTGCCTTCGACAAAATTTAAAATTTAAAAGTTAATTGGCTAAATGACATTTTATCTCTTAATGGATTTGATACTAAGAAATTGATTATGGAAGCATTGTTGTTTAAGGAAAATGAAGAGTATCCTTGGTAGAATGGAATAAATGTAAGTTGCATATTGCAAAATGTTTTTTTTTTTTTTTTTAAGAATTTGAAAAAATATATTAAAATAAAATTATTTACAAGTTGGGACAAGACTCCTCCCAATCCTAGTCAACAAGAGCACATGTTTCCTCCTTTTAAATTTCCAACAAACTTCCATAACTCTAAAACCCAAGATCCTAAGAACTAATCACTTTTGATTACAACACTAAAAGGAGATCTACATTGGAGCCAAATCTCCTAAACCATATGTTTGCAATGATTATCCAAATTAGCCAGACACTTGGATTTGCTCACCAACCTGCTTAATCCTCTCATCCTCAATTGTCATGCCATTGTGCCATTGAACCCCTATCTCCTTCTTGGTACCTATCTTAGCTGGGAAGTCTACCACTTTATTTAGAGCTCTACCCACATAAATTAGAATCACATTATCCAATTCCCTCCACAACTCCTTAATTTAGGTGAGATATTGCTTAATTTTTTTAAACCAGTTGTATGAGATTGAAACGAGCCTAACCATAGTATATCATAACCACATAGTAGCATTATAATAACTTGGCTATTATGCATGCATTGTTTAACAAGATTTGAGTCTCTTCCTTGGAAGTCAAGGAATTAAATTGATTAAACTAATGTCATTTTGATTAAGATGACGATGTTCTCTATCTAAAATATCCAGGATATGAATTCCCAATGATAAAGTTATTGAGAAATTACTAGATTGCAACGTCTTGAATTTACTTTGATACAATTAAATATTGTTTAGTTGATTTGAGAGAAATGTAATATTTTGTTGATTATGACGGGACTCCCTAATAGATCGTTGGTCTCTTCCTTGGAATATAAGGAATTAAATCAATTAAAGTAATGCCATTTTGATTATGATGATGTTTCCCATCTTAAAAAATCTAAGGCACAATTCCCAATGATAGAGTTATTAAAAAATCAATAGATTGCAATGTGTTGAATTTACTTAAATACAACTAAACATTGTTTAGTTGACTTGACAAAAAAAAAATATATATATATATATATATATATATATATATATATATATATATATTTGTTAATATAATGGATTCCCCTAATAAAAACCATGTATAACTTAATAATAAAAATTTATTTTAAATTCATTATATAAGTTAAAAAAAAAAATTCACCATTAATATTATTTTGTTATAATTCATAGTCAACTCATTATAATATTTCAACTAACCATTAAAAATCAATAATAAATTTTTATCAATATACTTAATTATAATAAAATAAAATAAATTCTAAAATTTATAAATTATATAAAATAAAATAATATCTATAAACATATATAACGAAAAACAAAAACAAAATTATTACCCTGTGAAACTTTGAACCCAAAACCTCTTACAGAGTTTTTACCCATCCAATAACAAACTTAGTAGGATCCATGGGGCTAGCAACCAAACCGCGACAGGGCAGGTCAAAGCAGAGTCCGTGACAAAGGGTAGGTTAAAACAAAGTTTGAGGAGACCTAGAAAAAAATTTAAAAATATGTTATACAAATAATAAAATGGAATAAGTTGGGAGGGAACAATTTTTGTGATTTGAATCTTGTTTTTGTTAATAACTAAAAATATTATGATTGTAACCAACTTTCCTATATACCAAAAAAATAAAAATAAAAAATTTAAAATAAAAAAATAAAATTAAAAAAATAAAATAAAAATATATATATAAAAAAGACAAATAAAGAACCAAATAAGATTTTGAATTTTATTTTAATATGTTAAAAAGCTAAAGATACACTAGAGACCATTTTTTAAAGTCTCCCAAAGAACCCAGTACTTTTTACCATTGCGAAAATAAGACCTCTAACTTATGCAGTTGCCCTGCTCTTCCAGCGAGCGGCGGCCGCTGCCAGAGCCTCCTTGGAACTCCCTTCCACGGCCTTCCTTGCAGACTCCTTCAACTCCGCCGCTCTGGCCTTGACCTTGCGCCCGCCCTCACCCTCCATCAGTTCCCGCACGACCCTCTCCACCTTCTCCCTTGCCACCCACCCGTCCGCCTCCCACTCCACCTCCATGGCCACGCCAACCTCCCTCGTCAAAAAGAAGGCATTCGTCCTCTGCTCCGCCTGCAGAGGCCACGCGATTATTGGAACACCCAGCGACACGCTCTCCAGCACCGAATTCCATCCACAATGCGTCACAAAACCCCCCATCGCCCTGTGCCCAAGCACGGGTATTTGCGGCACCCAACTCGAAACCACCAGCCCGCGGTCCCTCGTCCGGCTCTCGAACCCCGGCGGCAGCAGCTCCCCCACCTCGGCGCCCGCCACGGCCGGAGGCTTCCGCAGCGCCCACAGGAAGCGGTGGCCGCTTGCCTCCAGCCCCAGCGCCAGCTCCCTCGTCTGCGGCACCGACAGAAACCCAATGCTCCCAAAACTCACGAATATGACGGACGCCTCCGGCTGCCGGTCCAGCCACTCGAGGCACCCGTCTTTCTCCGCCGCCTCCGGCGTTGCAATCAGCGGCCCAATGGGGTATATCTCGGGCATCTTGGCTTCTCCCGCCGGGAGGAGGACCCCGGACTGGAGGGCTCGGATGCTGCCGCCCTCGAAATCTTGAAAGGTGTTTATGAGAATCCCATGAGCCTTGCAGAGGCGGTGGGAGTGGCGGAGGAAGAGGCCGTAAATGGGGTCGGCCCGGTGCTGCATTGGGTCCGGGAAGTACCGGGCGGGCATCGACCGCAGGCCCGGAATGTCCACCGGCTCCTCGGTGTCGGCGAGGGATTTCGTGGTCTGGGCGTCTAGGGTCGGGTGGAAGAACATGAGGCAGCAATTGGGGGCGGAACCTGTGAAGAGAATGTAGCCCGGGATCCCTAGGGCGGCGCTGGCCTCCAGCACGGCGGTGCAGAAGAGGTCGGTGACGAAGGCACAGATGTTGCCGAGAGAACGGAGGGCCTCTTTGACGGGGCCTGTGGATTTCTCCATCACATTGAAAATGCGGATCAGGTGGTCTTTCTCTTGATCCTCCTCCGGCGGAGGCAGGTCGAGGAAGCGTATGTCGAGGCCCGAAGAAGCCAGCCGGCCCCTGTAGGCGGTTTGGGCAGGCGAAACCATCCATTGGTTCATGATGAAGGTCACGGCGAAATCGTGGTCGATTGCCATGCGCTTGGCGAATTCGAAGAAAGGGATGAGGTGCCCCATCCCCGCCGAGGGAAAGATCGCAATGTGACTCTTTTGGCTCCCCATTTTCTAAACTTCTTCTTCTTCTTCTGTTTTTCTTGCCTCCCTTTCGACTGTAATCGATGAAAATTTAAAGACCGGGGTCGGCTAGGGTTTAGTTAATGCTCTGCGTCGCTACCAACCGGTTATGGCCGTGTTCGCTGTTGACCTGCGGTGGAGCTGCCGAGGGAACGTGCATTTCCTCGCTGTATATAGACGTGGACTTCCCTCCGTCGTCCTTTCGTCAAATTTTGACATCGATAGGTTACTTACTATGATTATTTTAACTCATTGTTTCGGTATCTCTGATGCAGCGGATCGGCCATGAAAGAGATCCAAGATTGCTGATGAACAATGATGATGGCTAAAGCTACAGCCATTCTGTGTTGACAAAAAGAAAGGGAGTAATTAATCTGACAGTAAAAGCAGAAAAGGACAGAGAAGGACAGATTAGTTAGGAGCTTTGTAGCATTTGAATGGTAGGTTGAGATTGGTTGGTTGGTTGGTAGTGTTGTTGTAGTATTCGAGTGCTTGTTGGTAGGTTGTTCTGGTAAGAGGAGTGCTTGTTCATAAGTCGTTCTACGAGTGCTTGCTTGCCATTCAAATGCTTGTTGGTGGGTTGCTCTAGTAGTACGAGTGCTTTGCCATTGGCTGCTTCAAATATTTGTTGGTGGGATTCTCTGGTAGTACGAGTGCTTGCCATTGACTGCTTCAAAGTTCAAATGTTTATTGGTGCCTATCATTGAATGCTTTAAATTCTTGTAGGTGGGTTACTTTATTACTTTAATAAATGCTTGTAAGTGGATTATTTGATAATACCAGTGCTTGTCATTGGCTGCTCCGGTGCAATTCTTGCACTGGATTTCATTGATTTTTGCTTTATTCAGGAACCAGAGATTTACCCATCCAGTAAAAAATAAATCCTGTGAAAAATAATACTCTATAGAAATTCAAAAGCCTTGATATTAAAATGTTAACATTTCAATTTTAAATCTGATTAAATAATATAAAATAATCTAAATACCTAATTTTAGGTCACTGTAAAATAAAAAACTAAGACGTTTTAATAGGAAACTTTCAATTTTTTTAAATAAAGTCCGGAATACTGCCCTGAAAGTGCCCGTGTGCTTCAAATTTAATGAGCGCCCTGCACGACCGCTTTAAATTTAAAGGTGAGAGTTCTATAGTAATTGCTCTATAAATATAGAACAGGGTTTAGGTGTAGGTTTTAATGTTCACACCAACTTCGAAGCGATCGCCTTGAAGGTGTGTCTAAAATGTGTTTCTTTACCTAATTTTAAAGTGTAATTTAGATATTTGAAAAGTAAATACTTCAGTTATTAGAAATGTTTAGGATGTAAGTAGAGGAAAAAGTTCAAATAAGGGATGAATTTTATCTTCAAAGTTCAAGAAGTATTTTTATCAGTAATGGATAGGTGCGAAAAGAAAGAAAAATTCATTTAGAATGATTTAGTTGAAATTGGGAAAAATTTAATTGGAAATAAAAAAAAGTTATTCATTTAGAATGATTTAGTTGAAATTGGGAAAAATTTAATTGGAAATAAAAAAAAGTTATTAATTAAAAATAAAAGAAAGGGTAATTGCATGATAATTCTCTTTCAAAAAATAGAAATTGATTATTAAAGATGATATGATTAATTGTGATAGAATGATTCTTAATATATGTATAAGTTTAATAGATATTTGTCAAGATTTTTAGAGATTGGTTAATTGTGATAGAATGATTCTTAATATATGTAAGTTTAATAGATATTTGTCAAGATTTTTAGAGATTGGTTAGGAGCTTTGTAGCATTTGAATGCTTGTTGGTAGGTTGAAATTGGTTGGTTGGTAGCGTTGTTGTAGCATTTGAATGCTTGTTGGTAGGTTGCTCTGGTAGGACGAGTGCTTGCCATTCAAATGCTTGTTGATGGGTTGCTTTGGTAGTACTAGTGCAAATGCTTGTTGGTGGGTTGCTCTGGTAGTACTAGTGCTTTGCCATTGGCTGCTTCAAATATTTGTTGGTGGGATTCTCTGGTAGTACAAGTGCTTTGCCATTGGTTGCTTCAAATATTTGTTGGTGGGATTCTCTAGTAGTACGAGTGCTTAGGTTGCTCTGGTAGGACGAGTGCTTGTTGGTAGGTTGTTCTTGTAGAACGAGTGCTTGCCATTCAAATGCTTGTTGGTGGGTTGCTCTAGTAATACTAGGTTGCTCTGGTAGTACTAGTGCTTTGCCATTGGTTGCTTCAAATATTTGTTGGTGGGATTCTCTGGTAGTACGAGTGCTTAGGTTGCTATGGTAGGATGAGTGCTTGTTGGTAGGTTGTTCTGGTAGAACGAGTGCTTGCCATTCAAATGCTTGTTGGTGGGTTGCTCTGGTAGTACTAGGTTGCTCTGGTAGTACTAGTGCTTTGCCATTGGTTGCTTCAAATATTTGTTGGTGGGATTCTCTGGTAGTACGAGTGCTTAGGTTGCTCTGGTAGGATGAGTGCTTGTTGGTAGGTTGTTCTGGTAGAACGAGTGCTTGCCATTCAAATGCTTGTTGGTGGGTTGCTCTGGTAGTACTAGGTTGCTCTGGTAGTACTAGTGCTTTGCCATTGGCTGCTTCAAATATTTGTTGGTGGGATTCTCTGGTAGTACGAGTGCTTAGGTTGCTATGGTAGGATGAGTGCTTGTTGGTAGGTTGTTCTGGTAGAACGAGTGCTTGCCATTCAAATGCTTGTTGGTGGGTTGCTCTGGTAGTACTAGGTTGCTCTGGTAGTACTAGTGCTTTGCCATTGGCTGCTTCAAATATTTGTTGGTGGGATTCTCTGGTAGTACGAGTGCTTAGGTTGCTCTGGTAGGATGAGTGCTTGTTGGTAGGTTGTTCTGGTAGAACGAGTGCTTGCCATTCAAATGCTTGTTGGTGGGTTGCTCTGGTAGTACTAGGTTGCTCTGGTAGTACTAGTGCTTTGCCATTGGCTGCTTCAAATATTTGTTGGTGGGATTCTCTGGTAGTACGAGTGCTTGCCATTGACTGCTTCAAAGTTCAAATGTTTATTGGTGCTTATTATTGGCTGCTTTAAATGCTTGTAGGTGGATTACTTTAATAAATCCTTGTAGGTGGGTTACTTTGATAATACCAGTAATCCTGTGAAAAATAATACTCTATCGAAATTCAAAAGTCTTGATATTAAAATGTTAACATTTCAATTATAAATCTGATTAAATAATATAAAATAATCTAAATACCTCATTTTAGGTCACTATAAAATAAAAAACTAAGACGTTTTAGTAGAAAATTTTCAAATTTTTTAAATAAAGTCCGAAATACTGCCCTGAAAGTGCCCATGTGCTTCAAATTTAATGAGCGCCCTGCACGACCGCTTTAAATTTAAAGGTGAGAGTTCTATAGTATTGCTCTATAAATATAGAACAGGGTTTAGGTGTACGTTTTAATGTTCACACCAACTTCAAAGCGATCGCCTTGAAGGTGTGTCTAGATGTCTCGAAGACTTGACTTACGGTTCAAAAATGTGTGTTTTTACCTAAATTTTTAAAGTGTAATTTAGATATTTGAAAAGTAAATACTCCAGTTATTAGAAATGTTTAGGGTGTAAGTAGAGGAAAAAGTTCAAACAAGGGATGAATTTCATCTTCAAAGTTCAAGAAGTATTTTTATCAGTAATGGATAGGTGTGAAAGAAAAATTCATTTAAGAATGATTTAGTTGAAATTAGAAAAAATTTAATTAAAAAAAAAATTATTAATTAAGAATAAAAGAAAGGGTAATTGTATGATAATTTTTTTTCAAAAATTAGAAATTGATTATTAAAGATGACATGATTAATTGTGATAGAATAATTTTTTAATATATGTAAGTTTAATAGATATTGGTCAAGATTTTTAGAGATTCAAAAGTGGATTAAAATAAAGTGGGGTTGAGTCTAATATGATTCCATGACTTTCTTTTTAAAATGATATTTTCTTATCATACTCTTTAGTTCAAAATTAAAGGATAAAGTAATAGTTGATGAGCCATAGTTTTTAGGGAAGATTGGAATACATTTAAGATTATGAAGTAAAAACATTTATATAAAGATTAAAATTATGGTTTGCAATCACAAAATTTGTCTCACATTGAAGAGGTTAAGATTTTGACCCTCACCTCTCTCATGCTTTGTTGTGTCTCAGTTGTCATCTTGATGTTGATGTTGTTAATGTGGCATATGATTTGATGAAAATAATAAGTATTTTGTATTTTGACCTACATATAACTAATCAAATGTAACAATTTATCATGCTTTGATTCTATTAAAGCTTTAGATGGCATTTTGTAATTCATCAAGGGGCACACAGTTGAAGAAATTGGAACAAGCTAAATGTTATAATAAAGGGTAAAAAAAATTAAAATTTTGGTGTAATTTTGGCTATTATAAAGGGTAATCTTTTGGAGGCTAAGTGGTTCATGTATGGAAGAGAAATCAATCCATTTTTAGATTACATATGTAATTGATATCTTTTCTTTTTTAATAAGTTATGTGTGGCTTCTATTGGGGGTCACTCCCATTACAAAAACAAAACATTACATTGCTCTCATTACATTTCTAACAAGTTAATTAAAACATATCCAAATTTACCTTTTGATCAAAGATATTCTTCATTTATCTTTCTATCAATCTCCATCTTCCTTAAACTACTTAGTTTCCACAATCAACTCCTTTTTATTTTTGGTAGATAATAAGGGGTTGTACTCGGGTCCCCCACCCTTGACAAATTACAACTCTCTTCTTCAGAGCTTGAGAGTTAATAAACAAATACATTTCTCGTCTCAATTGAGATGCTATAGCTATAAACCAACATCATTTTATATAAAATGTCTAAATTCTTGATTTTTTTTTTGGTATAAGGTAGAGGTGGTTATAAGGTCCACAAACCTTTTACATAGTCAAAATGGGCTGGTTCTAGCTTCAAGCCCATATAATCAAAATACAAAATGGATCTTTCTAAGACCCACATTAAGCCATACTTAGAGTCCAGAGTCCTATACTTGTCGCTTGACTATTCAGGATAAAACAAAAACCAAACAACACCTAGCACTTACTAATACCACTAGGTCATTGTCTCTGTACACTTGTCACTTCCCAGGCCCTAGCGAATGGGATGCCTTTTGTACCTTTGCCTAATTCCATCTGTCGGATTACTCATCATCAACCCCTCTGATCTCCTGATGCTCTAACAGGTTTGATCTTAGCTCTTCTTTAGAAGCCAACACCAATAGTTCTTGAGGGAAGTTATCCTTCCAAATTTGCATCTCCCCAACGTAACCGCAATATTTGCCATTAGATCCGCCGCCTGGTTCCCTTCTCTGAAGGTGTGTTGGATTCGTGCATTAACCAAATGAAATTTATGAATCTTTGCTTCTAGGATAAGCTCCAAGATGGTCCAGCTGGGGTCTTTATCCTCCTTAATTGCCTTGATTATATTAAGCGAATCCCCTTCAAAGATAACTTCCATATAACCCTCAAGTCTGGAAATTCTCATTGCTCGCATGCGAGCTCGGGCTTCGCAAAATGATTTGTTTGAGTTCCCAAAAGCTCGCAAAGGCAAGGACCACTTTTCCTTCCTCATTTCTCAAAATTCCTCCTCGCTCCCGCAGCCCCCGCATTTCCTTTAGTCGCCCAGTCAAAATTAAACTTAACCCACTTTTGTGTGGGGGGTATCCACTTGACACCATCCCGTGGGTTGGTTGTAATGTCTAGGTCTGGAAGTTCCTCTCCCCAATTCCGCAAAATCCTCCTTTCCCTTAGAGACATGGTCTCATTTTTGAAGAGGAAAGTTTTCCAGTTTTCTTTCAAAGCTCTGATTGTTTTATTACCACATAACCTGGGATCTTTCTTACGTCCTTTAAATACTCTCTTATTTCTCTCATTCCATATCCCCCATAAAAATGGGGTAAGCTGAGCTTCCAGAGCCAAGTCAAAAGTTTCGCCGGAAGGGGGAAGCCCACTGTATGCAGAAGTCAGACATGCTATTTGGACAGACCCAATCTATATGAAATTTGGACAAGATCATTTGGAAGACTGTACAAGAAAATTCACAAGTTAGAAATATATGACTTATAGATTCTATCGCTTTCTCACACAAGATACATCGATTGATGAATTGAAAACCTCTCCTTTGCAAATTATCTGTTGTCAGAATCTTATTTTGAACTGCCAACCAAAAGAAGAAAGCTATTTTTGGGGTTAAATTATTTAACCAAATAATAGAAGTCGGAGTCCAGCCATTGAATCCTGAGTGGATTTACTTATAGGCAGTTTTACTTGAATAGATCCCACTTGTAGTTTTGCCCCAAATCGCCTTGTCTCTTCCTTCCCCAGGAATGATCGGGAACACCCTTAAAGCATCATTGAGTTTTGTTAGGGCCACCTTCTCTTGCTCTGACAGATTATGAATTGTGATTTTCTTCCAAGAGGAAGTTTCCTGTGCTACAACAATAAAATCCCCTACTTTTCCTCCCATTTCCTCTGAAATTTTATGTTGGAGGACCTGAAGGTCTAAGTTATCTTTCAGAGGGGCCTCTTCCAACCACGGGTCTTGCCAAAAGTCCACTTGTCTTCCATTACCAATTCTCCATATGATGCCTTTCCTGACTACCTCCCGAAATTCGAGCAAACAATTCCATAAATAAGATCCTCTAGGGAGATTATCAGCTTTTAGGAAGTCCTAATTATTTTTGATATATTTTGCCTTAAGAAGTTTTACCCATACCAATTGATCATTATTGATAAATCTCCATACATGTTTGCCAATCAAAGCTTGATTCATTTCTTTCATTCTCTTTAGCCCCAGGCCCCCCTGATCCTTGCTTGCACACACCTGATTCCATGCTACCAACGAAATTCTCTTTCTCTCCTCTGAACCTGACCACAAGAAGTTGTGTTGAATTTGCTCCAATGTAGCTCGGACCTTTGCAGGCATTCTAAATAGAGATATGCAGTAAATTGGAATGCTCTGTAAAGTAGTTTGAACTAATAAGGCTTTTCCTACAGAGCTGAGAAGGCTGCCCTTCCACCCTGCTAACTTTTTGGAGATCCTGTCAATGATGGAGTTCCACAATGTAGCCTTCATTCTTCCTTCGAACATAGGCATGCCTAGATAAGTTGCTGGTAGGAGCTCCTTTCCACAATTGAAGAGGTTAGTTATTCTTTCCTCCCTCCCACCAAGCGTGTTAAAGAAATAGATGCTACTCTTCTTATAGTTTATGTACTGTCCTGCTTCTGTCTCATACTTGGTTAGAATTCTCTTCAACTTCCTAGCCTGAGGCATCGAGGCTTTGGACACAATGATTGTATCATCCACAAACTATTGGTGAGACACTGGCTCTACTGTTGAGGCTAGTTTGAAACCTTCCAATCGACCATTTTCCACCGCTGCTGAAATGTTCCTACCCAATGCTTCCGCTAAAATAATAAACAAGTATGGAGACAAAGGATCTCCTTGTCGCAACCCCATTTCACTTTTAAAGTAATCGGAGGGTGACCCATTCACCATGATAGAAAATCTTGTAGTAGAGATACAACTAAAAATCAACTTAATCCACTGGGGACAGAAACCAAAATTACCCAAAATCTTGGTGAGGAACCACCATGAGACCCGATCATAGGCTTTATTCATATCAAGCTTTAGTAACATACCTGCTTCCTTACTAGCCACCATTGAATGAATAACCTCATGAATTGTGATGATACCATCCAATATTTGTTGCCCTTTCACAAAGCCTCCTTGGTTCATATCAATGATGAAAGGAAGGATAACCTTCAGCCTATTGGCGATTGTTTTTGTGAGAATATTCATTAGAGTGTTACATAAACTGATAGGGAGAAAACTGGAAAATTCCATTGCTCCCACTAGTTTAGGGATGAGGACTAAAAATGTAGCATTAACTCCTGGGATTTCCATGTCCTTTTGAGCCTCAATTATAGATTCCACTACATCATTGCCTAGGATATCCCAAAAATTCTGGAAGAAAGCTACGGGGAAGCCATCCGGTCTTGGGGAGCTGTTACCATCCATGTCAAAAACCACCTTCTTGATTTCCTCCTTTGTGAAAGGACTAAGTAAGAATCCATTAATATTCTCAGTTACGAGGGGTGGAATGGCTGCCAACAGAGAGTCATCTTCTTCAATAGTCATATTTACATCTTCTAGCAACAATTTAAAGTACTCAACCACTTCCCTCCTTATGTCTTCCATATCTTTGGTGTTAGACCCATCGGCCATCTTGATCTCCTTAATTTTGTTAGTACTCCTGTGGCGAAGAGTAGAGACATGGAAGAACTTTGTATTTCTGTCACCCTCCTCTAACCAACGCAGTCTGGATTTCTGCCTCCAAAAGGTTTCTTCAAATCCTAGCATCGTGTGGTATTCGGCTAATAGCTCCCTCTCCTGGTTTCTCAGATCCTCTGTAAGCTGCTCTGACTTCGACTTCTCCTGTAGTTCATTGATCTTGTCTTTTAGTTCTGCCTTTTTAACAAAAATATTGCCAAAGGAAGTTTTGTTCCACTCTCTAATGTTAGCCTTCACATTCCTTAGTTTACATGCCACTTGGGCTAGTTTCGAACCATTATACTTTTTGTCCCACCATTGGGCAACCAGATCCTTGAGATCCTGATGTTGGAACCACATAAGTTCGAATCGAAAGGGTCTGATGTATCTTTTCTTAGAGTCCTCCCCTGTTTCCCACAAAATTGGGTTGTGATCAGACCCGATTCTTGGGATTTTCGTTAATGAAGAGTCCCCAAACCTCTCCAGGCATTCTTGAGAAAGAAGAAACCTATCTAATCTGATCTGAATTTGGTTTTCCTTCAATCTTTTGTTGGACCATGTATGGGAGAATCTACGCAGGTCCACATCCATCAGCTCATGTTGCTCAACAAAATCTCTAAACTCGTAGATATCAGCAGTTATTCTTTGAGAGCCTCCCAATTTATCTGTAGGATTAAGGTAGCAATTGAAATCCCCCACCACAATCCAAGGGTAGTTGGGGACCGTCTCCCTCAATTCAGCTAGCTGACTCCAAAGAACCCTTCTCAGTCCTTGTCTAACCGGAGCATATACATTCGTTAAGATCCACTCTTTCTGCGTTGTTTTATCCACACATAAGAGACAAATAAACCAACTAGACATCATAATCACTCTACTATCAATCACATTATTGTTCCACATAACCAGCAACCCTCCTGCTGTTCCATTGGCCTCTTGGCCTACTACTTCAGCTTCTCACCAAGTCCTATTCTTAAAAGGAATAACTCCACTCTCCTCCATTTTAGTTTCTTACAGTAAAATCATATCCGGTTTGTGTTCTTGTCTAAGAGCATACAAAGCTCTTATTTTTGCAGGATTACTCCCATGAATATTCCATGAAAGAATCTTCATTTATGGGCTTTGGATCCTCGAGCCTTCGCCCCAAAGAGCAATACTGCTTGAGTGCCATTAGCCACTCCTCGCTCTGCTTCTTTCTGCCTTAAGGCAACATTGCTAGGTTTCCCTCTTCCTACTGAACCATATCCCCATACATTCGCTCTAGGCTGGGGTTCCTTGAGATTCACTTGGCTTCTAGTAACCATCTTGGATAGGTCAGACTTGGTCTTTGGGGTAACAATCTAGATTTCCAGGTTAACTGGTCTTTCTGACAGTGGAGATGATTCCATGCTCTTAGCTTCTTGATTAGTAGATTCTTTTTTCCCTGCTTTGGGGTTACACTGATCTTGGTGGTTCACCTCTTCCTCTTGAGTATCCTTGCCTGTATTATTAGTTTCTTTCTCCTTCCTCTGATTTTTCTCCTCTAAATCCTTCTCTTGAGTCTCCTTTACCTCAGATTCCACTTCTTTGCTATCCATCTGATCTCCTGTCAGATGATTTAATGCATCAAAATTGTTCTCCATTGGGATGTTGATCTTCTTCCCATAAATTCCTTTGTAGTACATGGGACCACTTCCATCGAGCCTCCATAGGCCTCCCGTATTACCCAATCAAACTTACTTGCCCCAGGACGTTGATCTATGGGGTTATTTCCTTTGATATTTGGCTCTGAGGCTTGCTATATCATCTTAGGAGCAGGTTGAGCTTGAGGGTTCCAATCAAAGGGACCAGCTCCCTTGTGAGAGGGTTTCGGGGCATAGGTATTTTTGGGAGGAGGGTTATAACATTGCCTCTTGCTTACAATAGGGCGAACAGGGTCTCTGATATTCAGATTTCGAGCTCCACATCCTTGAGGCCCATGTTGGGTAGGAATGGAGATCTGCGGGGGAGGGATATTATTCTGGGTTTGAGGAGCAATATTTTGGAGTGGGGGCTGGTTCTTGGAAATGCAGTGGATACCCTGGTGCCCTACCTTCCTGCAAACACTACACTTAAAAGACATATTTTCATATTCAAATACCTGAGTATGAAGGCCAAACATAGACGACAATATAATGGATTTAGGGAGCTCTTTACTTAGGTCCGCCAACACACACATGCGAGCGGAAAGGAGTCTTGTTTTGCTCAAGGTTGCGGGATCAATAGCTATTACTTCTCCAATCTCTGTAGCTATCCCAGCCAAGATTTGTTCATTCCAGAAAAGCAGAGGTAATCCCGGCATCTTAACCCAAATAGGAGCCAAATCTAGCACCTGAGTCTGGGGGTTGAAATTAGGGGACCAATGCTTCAGATACAAGCCCCTTTTCCCAAAAAACCAAGGACCTCCTTGGAGAGTCCTTTCCATGTCCTGTTCACATTGAAATTTCACCAAAAGAAAACTCTTGGGTAAAGCCTTAATCATCATACCGACCCTTGGCTACCATTTTTAGATGGCCCATCTCCTTATGACTTCCAAGTTTGACCTCACCCCCATAAATTTTTCCACCAAAGATGTTCTGCCCTCCATAGCCACATGCTGAGCTAAGGTATTCGGGACGTGCAACCTACTATTGACAGATTTTAGATTAAAACAAGAGTCAGATAATTTTTGCTTATCGCGAAGAGCATTAATATATGAAGGTCTCCAGTTGTCAGGTTTCTCTTTGTCTCCTTCCTGGGTCTTCCTTTGATCCTGACGCACAGAGTCCTAGTCCCCCTCAGAGATATCTTCAGTCGCATCCGCCCAACGCCCTTGGACCGGTTCCAATAGAACTTCCTTGTCCACATCCTCCGCCTGGGGGCCTGCTATCTCACCAGAGCCCCCACCTTCTGCGTCTACTGATCTGCCCTCCGAAGCCCCACACCTAGGGTTTTTTGCCCCTAGACCTCCCACTCCTCCTCCTTGCTGCTCCATTCGTCACAAATTACTGCCTCCAAAATTTGCCATTTTTTTTTATTAGGGCCAAAATTTTTGCGGCCGCTACAGTGCACAGGCTGCTACAGTGGTGGCTGCTACAGTTTACAGGCTTCTACCAAGACAAGTACTAATTTGCTCCACTAAGCGTTGTTGCCATAGAATCCATATTATAGAATAACATGAGACAACTTAAACAACCAGATAGAAATAGTCATTCACCCATCTACCTCTTTACTTTATCATTTATTTTTATTGTTATTATCCTTTCAGTATACATAAATATTTGAAATCTTAGGTTTCTTAAGCTTAAGAAATTGGATCATGTTACACTTACCACTAGGCATTCTCCTAAATATATTTACTTTTGCATTTATTATTATCTTACATGGTTTATTTTAAAGTGCATTGGTTAGAGCTTTGTAGTTTTTCTAATCTTTGCTTGAGGTCTATAATCCATCTATAGTGTTGTCTAAACATTTGGTCTATGAAGTTACTAAACATTAATAGGTTGCTAAATCATAAAATTTATATACCTAAAATTGTATCACCTATTTTACATTAATATTTGAAGCAAACTAATAAAACAATTAGGTTAACCATAACAGTTAACCCAACCCTAAGAACAATAAAAAAAAATCTAGCAGTGGTGAATCCACCAACTCAAAGAAAATCTTTCCTAAAGTGAATATACTTTTAGATTTACATATCCATAAAAAATTATCTTTCCTTTGCCCACCACCAGATCTGATCTCTAACAGTTAGGTGCAGGAATATGCCTAATTATGAATATGCTAAAAAATATATTCATTTAGGTGATGTATTCATACCCAAAAAATGAAACTTTAAGTTGCAACTATAGATGCCTATTAGGGCACAAATATTGCTTGAATGCGCCTCTAAAAAAGGATCACTAGATATAGAAGGAAGGAGGTGGATTCCCTTCCACCACCAAAACTTACCCAAAATAGATGCATAATAAAGGTAGTTGATTACAAGTTGCAATCACTAACCAATACATATTGCAAAGCCAATAAGACTATCTTGCATGCTAGCCAACTCACCCCTCCCACTTGGGAAACCCCAAGAGGACCATTTTTTATAAATTGGACCCTTGGGGTAGCATTCAAGGATCGAAATTTTCTCACAACAAATTTCTATCAAAATCACAATCAAACTAAACAAGTAACGAAGTGTTGTCAAAATTTCATCGTGGAGTCATCAAATGATTTGGCCTCGAAGGAAGGAAAGGAATAATTCATGATCGAAAGCTCAATGATATTCTCCTATTGCTTGTTCACAATTTTAATTCTAACTAAAATTTATGCTTTAGGATTAGATTCTATAGAATGTATGCCTATGCTCTCTAAATTCAAATCTAATCATTGTTGCTTTTGTTAAGAATTTTCTTATGTTGATTCCATAGGTGTCTTAGGAAGATCTTCTAGGACAAAACGATCACCAAAAACCTTATCACACAAAAAAAAAACATTTGTAGCTACCCCATGGTCATATTTATCATTCCATTTATGGATTGAGTGAATCCTTCGATGAAACTAATTTTAGGCAGTGTATGCCCATTGCATGGTTGTGTCCTCATTCTATTAAGATAATAATCACCATCTATTTCAATCCCTAGGGTGAATATACTAGTTGTAACTATTACAGGTGGCGTATTAACCATGTATTTAAGAATCCTTATATTTCTAGTCATCCCAACATCCAGTTCAACCAAAATCATCCTTGTGCATCATTTTGCTAACATGGAAATATTTGTATTTCAATATATCTGTCTTCACTTTAGTTCGGTTATAATTATAAATTTGCTAACTACAAAATTTCTAGCTAGCGTATTCACCATAGATCTCTCTACATTCATATCCAAGGCAATGCACCTCAATTTTTGTATAAACAAAGAGCCTAACTATACCAATAGGGAAGAAATAATATTTTTGCTATTTGGCAGACCCTTGAATCATAATCTTCATATTTTTTATCCATTTTGTAGGTTCACACAAGTCCTCTAGTTAAAATAATTTTTATCAACATATTCATATAGGAAGCGTATTCAATTTAAGATGACGTATTCATGGCAGGCATCAAATAGGTAAGTACAGTGATCCTTTGACATTTCAACTCATAGCATAGATTTTTCTTGTCTATTCTATTTTTTTGTTCCTCCATTTAGTATAATAAAAAAAATTAAAATAATCTTTAGTTTAGATAACACTTTATATTGCTTTCTTAGGAATTCAAAAAATATACCGCATGTAGCCTTGCATTAGTTTAATTTGTGTGATTTCATTCATTTTTTACCTTTTCTATTAACAAAAGAAAAAGAAAAAAAATTATATTTTGTAATTTGTATCCCAATTAATAGTTATTGAATCAAAATTACATATAGAATAATAACTATGTTTGTTGCATCACTATTTTTATATTGCATCACATTGAACTCTCATCTTGCACATTAGATCTTAGGATAAATTACCAAACCTACGTACTTGTTAAAATAAAATAGATTAAACTAGATTAGATAATCTATAAATCCTTTGGCAAACTCGAATCTCTTCCACCAAATATAGCACTCCATGTAGTCCTCCAAAATGATAGGTTAGCAGCAATGATCTCCCACTTGAGTGTAAACAAATCTGAAAGGAAATGCACCCAATGCTAATGGATGAATTTGAAATGAACACATCACTTAGGTCCCTTATCCAAAAACCTTGTTGCTCAACATCTTATCCTTAAATTAAGATAAAAGCTATTAAACTGTAATCAATATCAATTAATCTTGTTTTCTTAGATAAATAAAATTAAATCAAGGTAATAAGAACATAACCAATTGTTAGTCCTACCGGGGAAGGTGAAAGGTCCCTTGATCAAACCAATGTACAAACCTTGGGGAGAAATCCTTCATGGCTAGTATATTACAAAGGACTAGCAAAAGTCATAAAGAGGGCTATTTTTCAAGATGACATAAGGATATCAAACATCTTCTTCTTATTTGGTATTAAAAATCTCAAAAAAAAAAAATTGAACTCCTTCTTTACCATGTTTGAACTCCCCTATATCACTCCAGAATGTTGTGTGAAAAATGGCACAAAATCTAAGCATTTTATCTAAAATTCCAGTTTGACTGAAAACCCTATCTATGAGGAAGAAGCTCCTCCTTCCAAAATTCTCTCTCCTATTCACAATGAACAATGAGAGGTAGTTTTCAAATCCATGAATCATCTTGATGCTTTCCTATGAGGAAACAAATAAACCATGGAATCTACCATTAAAGTAGAAGAAAGGCTCCACTCTATCATGGAAGAACCTTTTGTAGAACTTTCGCACCAACCAAGATCAAACCTCATGAGTGCTCAACAATGAGACTCGATTGTTACCACAACTTTGGGAGGTATATCACCAAGTATCCAATCCTCCTCAAAGAATTTAGGACCTATACCCCCTAACAAAGAGCCACTCAGGTTAAACCCTCTAGTCTTTCCACACCTAAGCTATCCACAAGTCCAACATGTGGATGATCTTCCTAGTATACCTCATGTTTCAAATGTGGTTGCTTCTAACCCATTCTATAGCATGCCTATGTTAGCTAGCATCCTCTTTACTAACATTACTTCTATTATCATGTCTTTATAAGGTAATCATAGAGTTATTAACACAACAATCCCTTTTGGATCATCCCATCCAAGTGCTTAGTATTACCTTTCATCAACCCTCAGTCTTAATCTATAGTACCCTCAACACCTTATCTTGAATTCTAGGATTTAAACGATATATTAGAATAGTTAGAAAAAGAAAAATTCTATTCAAGGAGGTATTCTTAAAAACTACTCTTACAAAGATTATTGTAATGATATTTTGGATCCCAATTTAACAAATAGGCCTTATCCTTGACCTTTGTGTTACTAATTTTTTGGTTATATAATGGAGAAGGTGACCCTATAAAACACCATTTAAATTTTTAGAGTAGCAATCAGTGGTTATGCATAAGGGGTCGGACCCAAAATGTACTTGTAAAAAAATGGTGAATCCGTTTTGAAACCCTGGTGAATCTTGGAAAACTTCATGTAGGAAGACATGGCGAGTTACCTTATTTTTTCAAAAAAATATAAAATATTGGTAAATTTGAAAGTTTTGGCCAAACTGAGTGGAAAACGAGATCTGATCATGGGCTTATGCCAAAAATTGTTTGATATCGAACCAGGTGTAGAAAAAGGTCTGATCGAGGATCGAGTACAAAACATGGTATTTGTTATAAAGCCTGATTCTCTCTCTAATTTGGAGGTCTTATTTTCAGTCGCACTTGGACCCACTCTGCGAAGGGGGTGTGTATGGGGGTAATGCCCCCCCTACTACGTTGCCAAGGGGTCCAAGGGGGTAGTGAAATTTATGGAGCCCCCTGGTGAGGGTTTGGGGGTAGTGCCTCCAAATCCAAAAATAGATGTATTTTTTCCTTTGTAAAATAGGGTTTGGTAGTCCATCCGGATACAAAATAGGGTTCATTTGGTGTAGAACAAGGTCCAGTAGTCCATTCAAAAGTAGAATAGGGTTAAAAATAGGCTTGGTACATAATAGGGTTCATATATCGACCTTGTGTAGAACTAGATCTAGTAGTTTGTTCAAAATAAGAACAGGGTCTAAAAATAAGCCTATTGCATAACAGGATCTGAATATCAGCCTTGTGAAGAATAGGGTCTAGTAGTCCATTCAAAAGCAGAACAGGGTTTGGATATCAACCTTGTGTAGAAAAGGGTTTAGATATTAGCCTTGTGCAGAATGGGGTTCGATAGTCCATTCAAAAATAGAACAGGGTCCAAAAATTGGCCTTGTGCAGAACATGGTTCAGTAGTCCGTCCAAAATTAGAACAGGGTTTGAAAATCAGCCTGATGCTAAATAGGGTCCAGATATCGACCTTGTGCAGAATAGGATCCGAAAGTAGATAGGGTCCAAAAAATGACTTGGTGCAAAAAAGGTTCAAAAATCGATCTAGTGTAGAACATGATTCAAAAATCGACCTAGTGCAAAAAAAGGTTCAAAAATTGGCCTAGTGTAGAACAAGATTCGGTCTTGTGTAGAACAAGGTTCGATATTATTTGGTGTTGAATAGGGTCCAATCTTGTGGAAAATAGGGTCCGATCTGGTGCAGAAATGAGTCCAGTAAACCATATAAAGAGGTTTGGTCTGGTGCATAATAGGGTTTGGTCTTGTCTGGTGTTGAACAGGGTTCAATCTAGTGCAAAAATAGGTCTGATTTGGTGCAGAAATGGGTCCTATATTTTTTGGTGTAGAAATGTGTTCGTTCTAGTGTAGAATTGGGTCGGGATATCCGTCTAGTGTAGAACAAGGTTCAAAAATGAAAAAGTATCGTTGGGGTGTTAATTATATATAGTGGTATACTTGGTGAATTGGGCAGGATAATTTAGAAATTTTAAAATTTTATGGCAAAAAGGGTCCTCTATTTAGGCAGGATTGCTGGCGAATTTCTACAAATATTTGTGATACTATTATCAACACACGGTGAACTGACACCTAAAATTTTTTGTCTTGAAAATTTTTGGCAAAATGGTTGACGTCCAAAGTCCCCCAATTCACCAATTTGCATTTTTGAAAATGCTAATATTCGCCCAATTGATGAATATTCACTGTTGTGCATAACCTTGTTAGCAAGCCACAATATCAAGTATGATGAAATATTGTTGTTAAATCAATTTCCCATGAGTCTTGGTGGTGAGGCCTTGGAATGGTTTTATCAACTACCCCATCACTCAATCAAGAACTTTTCTAATCTAGCCAAAATTTTCATTCAATATTTTATCACTTAGATCACTAAAAATTATATAGTTGATGATCTATATTGACTTAAGCAATGAAAAGACAAATTTATCAATGAATTCTTTCCTTGATGGTGAAAGCTAGTTAGAAAACTACCTTTTTCTCCATCACCTAGGGATTTATTATATTTTTTTATATGTAATTTACAAGAACATTTGTCATATCATTTTGATATGACTCATGTTGTGTCCTTTGACAATATGATTAATCTCGTAAAACAAATGGAATTTGCCATTTAATGAATACAACAACTAAAAATAAACAATAAAGAGGAGAAACCATCTCCTCCTAACACTAAAGGAAAATATAAAAATAAACATGTTATAGGTGATGGTGTAACTGACTCTTTATCCAACACAAACCTAAAATTAGGTAATGTCAGCACTACCATAGTATTAAGCAAATTAATCTTAGCTAGAACTTAGGAAAAATCTCCTAATAAGTTTACTAAGTTGAATTAGTCTCTAACTTCTATGCTAACACATCTACTATGCTAAGATGATAGAGCTACCCCTATAAGATAACATAACCTCGAAAGGGAAAATATTTCTTGGTTCAAGGCTAACCAACAATGTGCTTTCCATCACACTAATGGTCACAACATGAACAAGTATATCACCCTAAAAAATATAATACAAGACCTTGTTTATCAAGGTCATCTAGTGATAGACGATCTTGAACAAGTGACATCTTCCAACCAATATTTGGGGATATTCCAAGACCCCCTACCTAAACATGGATAAAACATTGTCAACCAAGTACAATATAAGAATGTCCCTCCACCATATTGGAATATGATAGGGATGATTCACATTTGTACTATGACTAGATAATAGGCTAAATAAAAGGGTCAAACCTCTAAATCACCTCCTAAACCTCCCCTAGTTTTGTGGTTGAGATAGGCAAATTCTCCTAAAGAACCACCTTTGGTTATAAAGCCACAAGAAAAAAAAAACCATTTTAACCTTCAACAATAATTAGAGGACACACCAACTAAGATCTCCATACTAGATTTGTTGCAAGCTTCTCCAACTCATATAGAGAATCTATTCAAGTTTTTAAGTGGATAAATAGTACCTAAAAATGCTATGCCTAACAATTTGGCTAACATGGTGGGGTTACTTAGCATGAACCATGCAACTAAATATTTCTTTAGGGATGACATTATACTTACCTCTATTTTAAGGGAGATACCCTTGTATATCACTTGAAATATTGGTGAGAAATCCATAAAAAGGGTTCTCATTGATAATGGGTCATAAAATAATGTTTGTAGCCTTAGATTTATTCATAAAATAGGACTCAATAGGCAATATTTAGAAAAAATAGATAATATCATAAAAGATTATGGAAATGAAGAGTGGGAAGCTATAGAAACTATATTTTTGCTAGCAAAAGTAGGACCTCACATTGTAAACATATAATTTTATGTGTTACTATGTGAGCTAAATTGTAACCTTATTTTAGGGTGATCGTGGCTATCCCCTCAACTTATCATCAATGTGTCAAGTTCGAATATTAAGGTAAGTTGTACAGCATAGTAGTTTACCATAATCCTTTCACCTATTTCCATAATATTTATCAAAAAACCAAAAATATTGGCTTTGTTCCTCATTGAATACTTCTTGTCCCTTCATTAATGATACCTTAAAGTTTGATTCACCTAAGGAAATAAGCATCCATTTGGAAGAATGAGCCAATAGTCAGGTTATAGAAAAAGGTAAAGAAAATATATGAGATATACACAATATAAACTTTAGTAACCAATACCATGAGTTATTAGCCTTAGATTTGGTTAGGTTGCATTCATTACCTCATGCTTTTGGATTACCTTATAGATGAGGAACAATCATACAAATAGGAACTTTAACTTTCATATTTTACAGTAATGATAGATGAGGGAATAATACATGGAGCTAACCCATGGTCAATAGAGCAGATATACCTCGTGTTTACTTTTTTATCTTTACCCTATCCCCAAACAAATCCTTTGTAACTTTGGCTACAAAGGAAAAGTCCTAGGATTTTGAGGATGAGAAATCAAAGAGCCTTGTGTTGTGGATTAGGATATTTTCACAACGATAATAGAATCATGTATGCTTCTTATTTTGAAAGTGATGATGAAGATGCTTGGTTGTCCTCATTTGAACCTCCAATAGAAGCAACTTCAAAAATAGGTCTAGACTGGGATAAATATGAGGAAGTTAAACCTCTCCCTTTTATCTATTTTGATCTCTTTTCACAATATGCATACATTAATACTATCAGTATTAGGCCTATTAAAAAGATAATACAAGACTCCTATGATAACCTCAACAATAAGCATAGACCATCTACAATGCATGAAGATAAAGATATTACATCTCACTCAATGGCTAATCTTGTATCAATATTGCACATCAATGATTGTGAGGTAAAAATTTTACCTTACTCTCCTCTTAGGGATAACAACAATGGCATATCTCCTTTTTGTGATATTCCTATTGAAGGAACTATTTATTTAGACACACATCCATCATAATCATTTAGACACATGGGCTTACGAGCTAAAAATTCTAGGGGTTATACCCATTCCTCAACACTATGAAGATGAATCCAACATCCTAATAGAAGAAACCATAGATGTAAACATAGGGTCGAGTGATAATCCATGAATGATAAAATTAGGAAAGATCCTAACTTTGGAAGAAAGAGAAGAGTATACAAAGCTCTTAACTAAATACTGTGATATCTTTGCATGGTCTTATGTAGGTATACCTAGATTAGATCCATATTTAGTAGTTCATCACTTAGTATTCAAGCATGATGCTAAGCCAGTGAAATAAAATTTTTGAAAGATGCACTCAAAATTCTCTCTACTAGTCAAAGAGGAACTCCTAACGCTCTTAGAAGTCAAGTTTATTGAAGCTATCAACTATTTTTATTGGATCTCATACATAGTCCCAGTTTTTAAGAAAGAAGGTACTATGCGAGTATGCACAAAATTTTGAGACATCAACAAAACCTATGCTAAGGATGATTTTCCTTTGCCAAACATAGACATGATAGTCAATTTCTTTATTTGGTGCCAAATGTTATCCTTGATGGATGGATTTTTTTGTTACAATCAAATTCGCATAGCACTTGAAGATCAAGCCAAAACAACATTCACTACTCCTTGGGAAAACTTTTGTTACAAAGTTATGCCCTTTGGGTTGAAAATTTATAGTGCAAATTATCAACATGCCATGACATATATGTTTCATGATATGATACACAATATATTTGAATATTATGTCTATGATCTCAAACAATCAATGAAAAGAAATCATGTCAAGGACTTGAGACAAATCTTTGAATGGCTTTGAGAGTACAAAATTTATTTAAAACCCTCCAAATGTATATTTGGGGTAACACCTAGCAATTTATTAGGATTTATGGTGTCTATATGAGGCATTGAGGTAGATATCAATAAGATATTTACAATAACCAACATTTAACCTCCTCAAAACTTAAAAGATCTTAAAAGCTTGCAAGGCAAGCTCCAAGGAATTCAGATATTTATATCCCAATTGGGAGATAAATGCCAACCCTTTTTGAATATATTATAAAAAGGTATTGAATTCAACTGGAATGAGGAATGTCAAAAAGTTATTAATTTTTTAAAAATGTACCTACAATCTCCCCCAATCCTCATTCCATCCAATTCCCTCAAGACACTATTATTGTATATTGTGGCAACAGTTCATGCTTTAGGTGCCATGTTGGCACAATATGATGAGCAAAATACATAATAAGTTGTCTACTATATTAGTAAAACTCTCATCAGCTATGAAACTAGGTATACCCCTTTATAAAATATGTACTTAGCAATGGTCTTTGCTTCTCAAAAGTTGATACATTACATGCTAAGTCATAAAACATATGTTATAACCAAGGTAGATCCACTATGATACCTTATGTCTAAACTCTACCTTTCGGGTAGGATAGTAAAATGGGTTATGACACTTAATGAATTAGTCTCAAATTTATTAGTGAAAAAATGGTTAAGGAACAAGTGATAAATTATCAACTAGAAATAACCCCTTTACCAACCAATCATCCCCTAAAGATTGAGTACCTTAATGAGATGGTGTGTACTCTTGAGGTATCAAAATTCCTAAACTATTTTCTTTAGTGGTGTGAGATGTGTCAAGGTAGTAGGGGTAGGAATTGTCCTAGTATAACCATTAAAAAACATAATTCCCTTATCTTTTAAGCTACAATTCTCATGTACTAATAACATGGCTGAATATAAAACTCTTATTCTTGGGATATGAGAAAATTGGCCCTAAAATTCATTAGCCTCTTCATTTTTGGAGATTCCTAATTACTATTTAACCAAATCAATGAACTTTATCAAATTAAAGATGATAAACTAAAACTATACAAAGGCATTGTGGATAATTTTATGGCTTCTTTTGATAAAGTAACAATCGATATGGTTTTACGCTCTAGTAACTGTCAATAAAATGCAATGGTTTCCACTATATCACTTATACCCTTAGAATTGGAAGGTGAACAAACAACAATGATCATCTGCTAGATTAAAAAACCAACAACCTTGCAATCCAGTTAAGAATTGTTGGTTATTTTTTTCATTGAACAAATGTCGATCCTCAACTCTTGGTATAGGAAAATATATAATTTTCTTAAGAGTAGTGTTTAACTAAGGGATTAAACTGTAATGAATAAAATAATATCAAGCAATGCACTTGTTGATTTATCATAATGATATATATCTCTATAAGCAAACATTTGATGGTATTCTCTTAAAATACCTCAATGCAAACAAAGCCAAAATAGTCATTCAAGACACCCATAAGAGGGCATGTGGTGGAAAATTCAATAGAAGTTCAATTTCTAAGAAGCTCATTCATATGGGTTATTATTGGTTGACTATGGAAAGAGATGCTCGTAATCATGTGTGAAAATGTGAGAAATGTCAAAAGTATGATAACCTAATTCATACACTATCTCAAGAGCTTCAATTGATCACATCCCCCTGAATCTTCTCTACTTGGGGGCTAGATATTATCTAAAATAAAATCTAGTGTCTTTTGATGGACATAAGTTCATCATTATGACAACTGAATACTTTACCAAGAAGGTAGAGGTCATGCCCTTAACCTCTTGTACTAGTGTTCAAATCTAAAAAATTATTTTGAATCAAATCTTGTCATGATACAACATTTCTAGCACACTTATATATGATAATGGTATTCCTTTTAAAAATAAGGATGTTGTGATAACCCACCAAACTCAACCTAAGGAGAAAGAGAGTTTTTTTTATATATATAACACAAGCAAGGTTCTTAGAAGTCCCAATATTTTCTTTTCAACATTCAAGGTTTCACCACATTTGAGTTCAATGTCACTATAGATGACACTCAGTGAATAGAAGTGGCCAATATTGCATAGTATTTTGGGGTTCACCTTGCTAAAAAACATCATTTAGAAGGATTCCAAAATGGACCCCCACATTTTATATACCCTTAATGACATAGGACAACATGACCATAGCGTAGGGATTATCCTTTAAGGCCCATAACACTTAAAGGGGAATGCTTATTCCCTAACCTTAACCTAAGTCCATTTAGGTAGGTTATTCAGATGTAAATACTTGGTTCTTTGTTACCACACCTCTGTAGAAATGCATTTAACAAGAGACATTTATAAAAATCCAAATCTCAATGCATGTCTACACCTTGCATTCACATTTTATTACATTAAAGTAAAATTTATAAGTCCTTTATGGAGTGCAAATAAAAAAATACATATAATAAGAGATGTTTACAAACATAAATGCATGTTTGCACCACTCACCCTACACTTTCTTGTGTTAGACCCTTTATAGAGATTTTTTTATTTTAATGAAAGTTCAAGCTTAGTCATCCCCAACCTAGGGCAAGAAATATGTCATGTGGGTTAGTTTAAATTTGCATATTACTTTTTTGTACATATTTTATTTTTTTACCCTACGTCTATGTAACTACTACTAGGGACCTATCTAAACGCATAAGTGATTTCTCTTATTCTATAGAATGGAAAAATATCAAAAACCAAAATGAATTTGTGAAAATAAAATAGTGAGAAACAAAAACATACTAAGAAAACATGAAAGTGAATGTACATCTAGTCATCGTAGTACCACATGCATGGAACTAAGCAATAGGAAATTAAATATTGTTCCAAACTTATTGTTAACTAATATTAATGCAATCAAATTAATTAATCCATGTTAATACATCAAAATAATAGTCATAGGGGATTCCCAAACCAAGATCTTCATAGTGGGCCCTTTCTCAAAGGATTGATGTAAACCTCCAAGCTAAAGAGAATATAGATCAAAGAATCAATGAACTTGCTACTAGTTTATTTTATAGCTTTAGAAATTATAGAGTGCTCTATTTTATTACACTTAGCGCTTAGATCCTTAATGTTTCTATCTTCTATTCTAATTGTTAACCTCTGACTAATATAATCTACAAATTTTATTCTATATGTGTGTTCTATAACCTATAAAGTTGTGCAACTCATAGGTGGTTGTAGCTACTCACTACCTATGCTCAAGAACAAGAGCACTTGACTAGAGCAACCATCCTCTATCAATGGATTTGTAGTTACAAGATCTCTTTCATTGGTTAATACTTCCAAGGTTAAAATAAATGCTTGGTTCAATTTCTAACTTTCTTCCAATTTCTTATGATCATTCTAGAATAGAACATCCAAGATCTGGTCAATAGGCTTGACCATTTTAAACTTGGCACAATAACAATTAACTATTTTATCTATCGACTTAGAGATTATATTTTATTTTGGCTTGAGATCACATTGACTATAGATAAAGGAAGACTAGAATTCCATTTAGCTATATATCCCACGTGTTAGGTCATTATCAAGATAAATTTATTAAGTGGTTTATGACATTAACACCTATAGGTTTTGGTAGATAGGATGTTGACTTCTTTTTCATATTTAAGCTACAACACATACAAAGGCTCTAAAAACCAAAGAATAGATACTCAAACTCATGAGAGTGAGGGATAAATAAATCAACCATACTAAAGTTATGTTAAAAACTTAGATAAGATGTTCAATTTAACCATGAATATTACTAATTCATATACAATTTTCAAATCTATATAAACAGGTCAAAAAACATTGTATTAGCACAACTTTTATACGAAGGAGATTCAATTAGGAATATATAGTCATAAAAAAGAGGTTTACATCAATATGATAAACTCATCATCCATACTTTTGACTATGCAAGTTGGTGTCCTATTGATGATGCAAGTTGCATTAGGTATTGCTTTGCCTTAAAACTTGAGCTCCTTTTTTGCATGAATCATGTAATGAAAAATTTATATATTTTCCCCATTCTTCCATTTTTCTACCTAATTTTATTGATGGGTAAATTGAATGGTTTATTTCTAAATGGTGCCAAGAAAATAATAAAATCCTTAGAAATATTGTTAATCTCCATAATGATTGATCTAGATGCACTTAATTATATTTTCCACTTTGTTTTTCTCATAACTTTGAATTTCTTGAACTTTGTAACTAGATAACTCTTATATATAATGGTGTAGGTATAAAAAACTTTAAAATAAATTGATAAAGGTGAGAAAGTAATTATTACCTCTAGGGGAGTAGCCTGCCATAAAATGAACCACAAATACTATTGTTAACAATCTATAAAGGTTTTCAGTATGAGGGGATCAAGATCCCTTATAGAAGCTTGTGTAAACTTGTTGAAAAAATAATCTATAAAGGTTGAAAGGCACTTAGACCTTTACCCTTAGGAAATAAATATCCACCATACTTCCTCAATACACATGCCTAACATATTCTACTAGATATATCAATCGATGGAAGATCACAAAATATATACAAACAACTCATATACCTTGAGGATCTAAACTTTTATGTCTAAAATATTAATGTCATAGATCATTAGTATCATTGGTCTTTCCCACCATAGCAATATACCCTTTCCAAATAGAAAAAATGGGCCTCACCAAGATTATGAATTTGGTATTTCTTGTTACAATATTGTTAAACAACTATCTTGAAATTATAATTTATGTATTTGACCATCCATCAATTTCTTCAAAATTTCACCTTTTTTTGTTGTGGGTGATGAGATGAATGAAAAGGAGATTGGGTTCTACTCCTAAGATTTGAAGGACTTCTTAAAAAATTGAAGATCTAATAGTCAAATCTAAATAACTATAAGGTTAAATCATCACTAGTGACAACTCTATTTACTACATTGTTGATTTTAGTAAAAAATAATACAACAATGCTTAGTCATAGCTCTAGAATTAGAAATCCACCTTTGATAAGGAGGAGGAAGACCAATATGATGAATGGATGAAAAATATACATTATGCAAAGTGTCACAATATTTGGCTTCAACTACTAAGAGTGTTGCATCACATTCATATTATTACGATGATTTCTTCAAGCTTCTCAATATTTTCTACCATAAAATTTGGTTTATTACCTTCATGAAACACATACAAATTAGTCTCTTTGAGTTATTCTTGAAGTTCTTCTACACTATGTTTTGGACTCTCTAAATCATTTAAAGGAGCTTTTGAATTATCTTTTGGATGTGCCATTTATATGTTTTTAATTGGTTATATGGTATTGAAATGGGCCCCACATATATTATTCATGACCACATAGTTGTATTACAACAACTTGGCTATGATTTATGCATCATTTGGCAAGACTCAAACTTGGGTCTCCTCCTTGAAAGTTGAGAAATTTAACTAGTTGATCTAATGCTATTTGATGGATGTGCCTAAATATTGGGTGGAAGCTTCCTAATATTATTTTGACCTCACCTAATGTTGGACAATATTAGTTAATACTTTTTCAAGATGTGGGTTGGGTTGATTTCTAAAATAACATATAGATCATGTGATAGAAGATTGTAAAATATTCAAATTTTAAGGAGATATTATTAAGGACAATGTTCACATACTCAAATTATCCATTGATTTTTCTCTTCAATAGGTAATACTATATTTTTATTAATTGAACCAATTTATATACTCAATGTAATCAAATACTACTAGCTTCAAAGTGGTGAGTTCAATCTCCAATATTCTCACCTATGTGGAGTTATTTTTCCCAAAGCATGTCAAACCTCTTCTAAAATTTATTAAGTTCTTTGTACTATCTATGTAAAGGCTTAACTCTGGATCCACATACCATAAAATTAAACAAAGAGGTTCACCCTTATTTATCCATAAACTACTTTGTTGTTCAACGATTTCATATAGAATGGATCCTTCTCATCCATATAAATCCCTATCTCTTTACTTTGGAGAAATTATCATATCTAATTGGACCAAATGAAATATTTTGCTCTATGTGATACAAATATATATCAAGTTCCTATACATTTATCTTTTAAACAATGAAAAACAAATGCAAAAATATCATCATTACAAATAGATCAATTACATAGGGCTTTAGCTCTTCCTAGTTTTGTTTATTACTTGAAGACTAAAATGTAAAGTCATAGATATTTAACTATGATAAAACACTTAGAGTGTAGCATGAGCTAAGAGGGAGTGCAATAACGATCACAAGTTGGGAGGGAGTGAACCAATAAGTGTAAGTGTGAGCTGGGAGTGAGTGCAACATTGAGTGCAGCTAAAAGTGAGTGCAAGCATGGGCTAGGAATGAGTGTAGCCAGAAGCGAGTGTGAACACCAACCAAGAGTGAGGAGGAAGTGTGAGCAAGGAAAGTGTGATCTAGTTGAAGAAAATCCAGTGCAACCTGGGATGAAGTACAATCTATGAGGGAGTGCAAGCCAATATTCAATCATGGCAAAAGAGCAACGGGTTCATCTAGAGTGCATCAATGCTTCAAACCCTTACCATGAATGTGTGGAACATTATTTTCAAAAAAATATTAAAGTAAAGGAATACTGAGAAAAAGAAGAGACAAGGGCTATTATGAGCCAAGAGGGAGTGTAGGTTGAGTGCAAGGCAAGAGAGTGCAAGCTGAGAGTGAGTGCAAGCTAAGAGGGAAGGTGAGACAATATGGAGTGCAAGCCAAGAGTAAGCCCCATTAGCTAGTATGGAAGGAAAGTCATATTTGAAAGCCCTAATGGGAATTCAAGATGCCCTAGTTGGAAGTATGGAGGCCCAAGTTAGAGATAAGCAAAAGAGCAAATACATGACAAGTTTGATCTAGGTAGCAGATGTTACACCAAAAGTGAGTATCAAGGATGATATGATTGAGCATGATATAATGGTTCTTAAAAGTAGAGGGTTAATATGTAAGTTCCATAGATCATGGCCAGGGTTTTTGGAAATTCAAAACTGGATCAAGTAGAAGTGGGGATTAATTTTAAATTACTATGTGGCTTTTTTTCCTAAATATTTTTTTCTCATCATATTTTCTAGTTCAAAAATTAGGGATAAAATAATAGCTTGTGGTCCATGGTTTAGGGGAAGAGATGCATTTTATTTGAGACCATGGAATAAATTTTTTTTTGTTGAGATAGAAACTATTAAGAAGCTTCCAATATGGGTTAGGCTTTTTGGACTTCCATATCAGCTTATAAATAAGGATGTTCTAAAGAATATTGGAAATACCCTAGGGAAATTCATCAAGGAAGTACTAACTACTAAGGAGCAAAATCATGCTATATATACTTAAATATATGTTGCTATGGATATTTTAAAACCTTTGCCACAATCCATTAAGATAAAATTTGAATCAATAGAATGGGATCAACAAGTAGATTATGAAAATATCGTATTTTGTTGTCACAATTATTATGAGATTGCACATATGGCAAGATTTTGTGAAGTGAAAACTATGAAGAAAGAGAAAAAATCTAACCATGAGATAAACTTCAAGACAAAGCAAGGAAATCATACAATAATAATAGCTAGATCATATAAAGGATATTCCACTCCAAAAGAAGATGCAAAGAAAGCCTATCTACAGTATCATTTGGCAAGTTCAAAATTAATTAAAGGTGCAAAATAAAATGTGGAGAGAAATCCTAAAATAAAGACAATAAAAGAGGTCAAGTTTATTCTAGGTAAATCTTCTTCATTTTTCTCAAGTAGTATAGAATTATCTCCAAGTAATAAGAGTGAAAGGGATGAAGATGTTATCCCTTGCACTTCAATATTTCAAGAGCAATATAATAAAGAAATAAGGATGGAGGAAACCCATAACAATTTAGATTTTTTAGAGTAGAATAAGAAGGTAATTGCTATAGAAGATTGTGTTTTTGAGGTTATTCCTTGCACTTCAGATCCTTTAGAATAAGGTAAACCTAAATATGATAAGTCTTACTATGAGAAGTGTGATAATATTGATAAAGATGAAAGTATTGTTGGGAATGAAAAAAAATAGGAAGACCCAAGAAGCAAAAACAAAGAGAAAAAGAAACCTAGAGGGATATTTATATGGGAAAGCAAAAAAAAATATCACAAGTGCTAACAAGAAGTCGGGCTAAACCCACAAATAAAATAAAAATAATAATAATGAAAATAATATCTTGGAATATTAGGGGAATGGATAAGAACCCTAAAAAATGTATTAAGAAATTGTGAAGTTGTTATAGACAAGATATTTATAGATATAGAAGTTGGGCAGCAAATATTTTAGCCATTAGTGGTGTGAATTTCATCTTGGAAAATTTTAAATTTTAAAAGGCATCTGATATAAAATGAGTTGATTGTGGAGGCTGAAGGAGCATGGAAGGTTGGAGGCTGAAGGAGCATGGAAGGTTGGAGGCTAAAGGAGCGTGGAAGGTTGAATGATGAGATGATATTTGGAGTATCAATACTGAAGAAGCATGGAAGGCTAGGTTGGCTGAAGGAGCGTGAAAGGTTGGGTTGGCTGAAGGAGCCACAATGGAAGGTTGGGATGTTGGGTGAAAGGCTAGGATGGTTGAAGTAACACAAAAGGTTTATAAGGTTGAAGGAGCATGGAAGGTTGATAATACTGAAGTAGCATGGAAGGCTAGGTCAACTGAAGGAGCTACAATGGAAGGTTGGGATGCTAAGTGGAAGGTTGGAAAGGCTAAAGGAGCATGGAAGGATGCTTAGGCCGAAGGAGCATGGAAGGTTGGTATTTGTTATGTGGAAAGCTTGTTTGAGATTAGATCAATTCAGGGAACCACAACAACAGGTTGGGTGTTAGAAAATATGGATATTACATCATTTGGTTATTTCCTAACGTGCATTCATGGGTACATATTTAGATTAGAATTATATTAGGATATAAATAGTTTATTAGAGTTATTTAATAAATGCACAAGTGTTAGAATGTGCAATGATGTAAATGTGCATGTAGTACACATGTACATGAGTCTCATGATTGAGTGAGAGGTAAGTAATCTATATTTATATATAAAGACCTCATTGTGATTAATTGTGTGAGTTTTGAGTGCGCAAAGGTGAGAGTAGTAGTAGTCACAATGTAGCTCTATTTTGCTATCATGGAGGAGTTGCAAACTCCATGAGAGGAGCATTGTAATTTTTGTGAGCTTTCTTATATGAGTATTTCTAGAGCATTGTATCAAGTTTTCTATCATATTTTCATGCATGTTAAGTTGTCATTATCATAGTTATAATATTGTATGCTTATTTCAATACTTGTGAATGCACTTCCTTTATGTTTAAGTCTCCAAAAGCTAACAGTGGTATCAGATACACGATGGATCAAAGGAAAGCCACAAGTGATCACCATTACTATTATTGAGTATTTGCAAACTGGATCAGCCATAGTGCATCGCTACATGCAAATACCATTACAATATATTTTTTATAGAAGTAGCTCTATATAGAAGAATAGAAAATAGAGAAAGACACATGATAGATTTTGCTAGAGTTTTTCCACAAGAGTTGTAATGCTTGTGAAGACTGCCACATGATATATTTGGCTAGATTTTTTTGACAAGATTTTTAATGCTTATGAAGACTAGAACTCAGCATTGTATCCACTAGATTGGCAATCCAACTAGTGAAGATTATTTTTCATAGAGTCATAGGATTTTTTATTATCTCTAATATTTCAATGCAAGAGAGAAAAAGAAGTTTTCAGGAGAACCATTGGGTTACTATCATCTAAGTTTTTCTTATTGCAGAAAATTAACTCTTAGAAGGTGAGAAGCTTCCTACAATAGATAGAGAAGAACTTCATCTTTATTGTTTGAAATTCAAATTTACTTTCCTCATGTAGAGACTAATTATTTGTTGCAAAAAAATAAGGATTGAATATTTGGAGGCCTAAGGAGAAAGGTCCATCCTAGTTGAAATATTGAGGAGAGATTTAGTGGCCAAAGGAAGTACATTTAATATTGTAAATCTAGGAATGAGGTCCTAGAAAGAAGATCCTATTGAAGATCAAAGGAACTCAAGGAGAAGAGTCCTAGCAAAATATTAGAGATTGGTGATCTCCATTGAAGACTAAAAACTTCCTATTGAAGAAGAGGTCCATTGAAGGCCCTATTGATGAAGAGGTCCATTGAAGGCCCTATTGAAGTACTTCCATAGTGGAAGATTGAGCATTGAGAAGAAATAACAAAATGGTCCATTGCAGATTTCAGTAGCAACAGGTTCAGGATATCCTAGAAGAAGATCTCATTTCCATAGTTGAAAATTGAAGAGACCAAGGAAGGTCTCATTGAAGTTTTTGAAGTTGCAAGATTGAGAACCTTGGAGAGGTCTCAAGGAGAAACAATAAGAAGGCTTTTTGAGCCTCATTGAAGGAGTTCCTAGAAGGACTCATTGGAGAAATTACTACCAAAGAAGAAGCTAAGGAATTGGGACAATTGTCACCATCCGAAAACAAGCCCAAAGGAGAAGATTTGTCAAGAAGATTATCAAATCAAAAGGTTGTATTGAATAGATCTCAATATTGATAAATTGTTTGAGGAGGAGATCTACTTTGAAGTCAAATTTTAGAAAGAGAAAAGAGATAGAAGAACCACCAAATCTAAGATATTTGGGGGCCATAATTGAAGGGTTCTTGAGCAATCATCTCAGTTGCGATTTGGGAAGAATCCTAAAAAAAATTTGGGATTCAAGGACAAATTTTCAGTGACGATATTGACTACCTTCAATCTGGAAATTTTTCACATTTAAAGACAAAGAAAATGCAACACATTGAAAACACTTAGAGCTGCAAAATACAGAGTTCATGGACAGCGAAAAGGTAGCAAATCGAAAAGATTTAGAAGCAAAATTTAATATTGCATTTAGTATTAAAAGTTTCAAAAAAATAGGTAGCATCAGTGACTGCTAAAAATTAGATTTCAAAAGTACATTCTGAAGGAGTTTTCGAGCCATCAAATCAGAGTTTTGAGCAACAAATTGGTAAGGTATTGGAGCTGCAAAAATGTGAACAATGAGCTATTTTTGGATAGCATAGAAGAGCTACAAAATCATCCACAAAAGGTAACCATTGAGGTGAGTTGAATCACCATCATCTTCATCATCTACAATATTGAAAAGGTATGCAATAGAAAGGTGCAAAATTTTGTTAGTTGAGCTTTCATATTTGGTTTCTTATTAAGGTTTATTAAGCACCGATTTCAAGGTTCAAAGAGTTGCATAGAAAAATTCATTTCAAGTCTTCCAAATAGTACAGAAGTTATAGTTTACAAGTATCAAACCTGCACATAGAAGAAAATAGAAGTTAGATATATTTCAAGAGAAAGAAACGTATCAATATTCTATTACTCATTCTAAAGAAAAGAAGACTATACTTGCATAAGATAGAGTGCAAAATATTACATTGAGTAGCTTGGATAGCCAAGCAAGGGAGGAATTACCAAGAGTTAAAGGTAACAATCTATTTTAGCCAAATTAATGATCAAAGGAAGATTTATTAAGAGCTCTTTTGGAGAATTTAAAGGCAAAATTTTGTGGCAAGAAATAGTCACCAAAAAGGTAACATTACGTCCAAAAGTTGGAGAAGAAAGCCAACATATTATAGCAAGAAAAAGAGCTTGAAAGGAAGAAGGAATTCCAATTTTAAGGTACAAGTAAAGGCCACATCTCCAAACAGATTTTGAGGACAGTTTTGGAGAGGATTAAAAACAAGTTTTGGAAGCAGGGTTGGGCCATACAAATAAAGATCCAAATCAACAAATTGAAGCCCACACTTCGAGCAAAGTAAAGGATAGGTTTCCAAGCATAGGGGGCAGTCATAATCTACATTTGAGAGTCATTCAAAGGACTCCATAAGTGCTAGAAAAATATAGGTTTTATAAGAAGAAAGAGACCTATTAGAAACTCCACAAAGGGCATTCTACAAAGCCCTAAAAGATAAAGCAAAATAAATGCCCATTCAAAGAGGTCTAAATTCTAGTTATTTGAGGTATCAAAAGAACACCCAACAGAGTGCCATACCTATCGAAGTTGTCCCATACATAGAGGATAAAACCAGACCTACAAAAGAGAGAATACAAGTGAAAATAGAAGGGTAAAAGTTGATGTCATAGTGCAAGTCATCTGTTATCACAAAGGAGGCACCATCACCATTGAAGCTAGCTGGAAAATAACAAATTTGCATGTCCAAAAGTGCCATAAAATATAGTCAAAGCATTCTACGAAGGAAAGAAGTAGATAGCAAGTGAAATTATGAGAGTTGAGCATTGGAAAAGAGCTAGAAAGATCCGAGGACGTTGAAAATGGAGTTAGAAACCTATTACCACGTGGAAGAAGTTGTTCCATGCATCCAAAGTGAAGAGTGCCATGTTGAAGAGGAAGGTTAAGCACCCAACAACATAGTGTAACGTCCATATTCGAAACTCCAACAAAGACAAGACAACGAAGCACCCAACATCATAGTGTAACGTCCATATTCAAAACTCCAGCAAAGACAAGACAAAAAAACACCTAGCATCATAGTGTAACATCCCATATTCGAAACTCCATCTAGAACAAGACAAAGGAGTGTTGAGAGCTCTCCATATACAAGTGCCTAGCATGGAGGAAGAAGGTAAAAGAAATTATAATAGTCATCAACGACCAAGAAGTAAGAAAGAGAGCGCCACTCGTCATACGTGCTGAAAGGAGCTACAACAAATTTTTCCAAGAAGTGAGAAGAAGACAAGCACCACATGTCATAGGCGCTACAAGGAAGTGTAAGAATGAATGTTTTCAATAAGGTTGAAAAGGACAAGTGCCACTTGGCACTCTCATCTCACATTGCATCAAGTTAAGAATACACCCACGTACGTAAACATAAAGGAGGAGAGCTAAAGAAACATTGAAGGTAAAGTTAAAGGCTGCTAATTTAAAGAGTACATAAAAACCAACAATAGAGAGATGGCTACATACAAGACCATATTTGAAGAGATTTCAAGCCTTAAACAGTGCACATAATAGCCAGGGATAAAATGTGAAGAGTAGAGCACATATTCATGTTGGCAATTTTGGGTACATTGGGTACATTGCCTTTGCTCAAGTGTTGATGTTGTCATTGATGTCAAGAAGCGGAAGGGTTTTTGTGAAAACCAAGGTAGACAAAATAAAAGGTTTTATTTAAAACCATGGACAACAGATTTGAAATGGGTTTTTCTTAAAACCCAAGTTGGCTCTTCGTTTCGTTGAAAAAGGTGCCCCGGTGATGAAGATATTTAATTTTAAATATTTAGTTTAAATTTTATTTAAAATTTAAATTAATATTTTAAAATTAAATTAAAGTATTTTTCGATGTGTTTGGAAATGCCGACGTGTTTGGTAATGCATCGAAGTGCATATAAAATGAGGCAATGGAATTCATTTTAGATTTAGTGGATATATTCGATATTAATCCTCGTGCAATTTCGATTTCGTCGGAGCCCCTGCGCTAGCGAAGGAAGATGTCAAGCATGGTCCGGTCGAAGGGGTGATAGGATTGGGAGCAGCGCCAAGGAGGAGGGCTCATGGTGATCAGGACAAAGGCATTTTGATTAATGCATTCGCCTTGATTTTTGTGAGAGTAAAAGAACGAAGCAATTCATGTTGAGTGCGGTGAGACGTTCTTCAAAAAATAAATAGAACCTTCGTGAACGCATGAAATTAAGGATAAAAAGTTATAGCACGAAAATCGAGAACAAGAGTAGGAAATGCACACAGGTTATGCATGACAATCGAAGACCAATGATGTGAAATATTAAGTTGCACGATAATCAAGGAACGTAGAAGAAAATCGAAGTTCGTGTTTCGTGCGACATGCGGATGTCAAGGTCTTGACGTCGGTTGGAGAGTGAAATCGGAGTACGTGCTCCCTTAGAGTCAAGTGGGGTGCTAGCCCACGTGGTTGACCCTCTCAAGATAGGGTGCAGGCTAGCATAAGATGCAGGTTCAATTTCCTGCGGTGACGGCAGCGAACTTAGGTAAGTCATTTTGTTGAAGTTTAAATTAAAAACACTTTGGTCTAAGTTTTTGAGGAGCTATAAGGTTGTCCATAAAATTGGTTGGGCTCTATACTAAAGTGTGGGAGTTATAAGGTTATGCAATGTTGTGATTTATTTTATTTTATGGTACAAGTGGTTTTAGGAGAGATAAGGAAGTTGTGCAATTAAAGGCCTTGGTGATGATTATTGAAAAGTGGAGTAATGTTGATTATGTTGTGATCTACTAACCCTTGTGAAGATTGGCAAAAGAATTTTGTGATTGTGGCAGATTTCCAAAGGGGTTCCTTCACTTCAATAAGGTATGGGCACATTCTTCTTATGAGTATGATTGGTGTATGTTTTCCTGAAATAAGATTGGAGTGAAAAGGTATTCAACAAGGTTTCCTTTGGTTGGGTGTAAGTCCTAGTTTCTGGTTTGTTGAAGACTACTTATGCATTGTTATCATTGATGAGAGTTTTGGTGAATGCATAATTCTGGTTTGAGGTAGTGGAAGCATTGTGCACTAGGGTTTATGTTTGTGAGTCTTGATACTTGCTTTGAGTTGGTGAAACCCTTGGATGGCTGTTTTGAGGTTGATGGTTGAGTTGCTTCCATAGAGGTTGTTTGATCAAGTTATTGCTTTTACTTGATACATGATATTGGGCTTACTCCATTGAGTTGATTTGAACAAGTTATTCTTTGCATTTGGTGATATTGTGTGGGTGGCTGTTTTGTTCAAATATCTTTGGAGGGAAAAGGATTTCTACTTGTTTCCTTTTCTTGTGATGATTGGTTGAATGCTTCAAGGTTAATGTTGAGTTGAATGTTGTTGGTTAAACCTTGTCTATGAGCATTGTTGTTGAAGCCCTAATTGGTTGAGAAAAGATATTGGTTTTGGAAAGAACATGAGTATCATTGTTATATGAGATATTGCATGGTTGGCAATTGTTGGGTTGTGTTTCATGTTCTTGAGAAAAGCATACTACATCTATCTTATTCTTTTGAGATTTGAGATTGAGTTGAGATTGAGATTGGGAGTTAAGTATAGAACATATTGAGTCTCTAACAATTCTCTTTATGCTTCTATGAGGTTGATGAATCATATTGAGTCTCTAACAATTCTCTTTATGCTTCTATGAGGTGGATGAATCACATTGGGTCTCTAACCATTCTCTTTGTGGGTTCATGCCAAGCAAGTGTTCTTGGGGACTTGTGAGCAGGTTTTGGACAGGTTCCTGTGGGGACTTGTGAGCAGATTTGGACAGGTCTTAGCAGAGGACTTGTGAAGCTGAGGTTGATAGTTCTATCAGAGAACTTGAGGACAGAGGTGCATTGGTTCTATGAGAAGAACCCGAGGACAGATTTGTGCCGGACCAAAGGACTGTGTTTGGTGCTGATCAAAGACAGAGGACGAGGACATTTGTGCTAGACCGAAGGACTCGTGTTTAGTGCAAATTTGAGGACCAGCTTTGAGGTGATAGAGTTAAGGACAGAGGTCTCCGACGGAGCAGGGAAGACAGGTGTCTTCTGTGGATAGAGTTCCATTTGCTAAGGGCAGCGGAGGCGAGAGGTCTTCTAGAGGATCACCAACGGAGCAGAGGTAGGGGAAGGTATCTCCTTTGAGCAAGAGGCTCATAAATTCAGATTGGGGGAAGGTTTCTCCTTTGAGCCGAGGCTCATAAACATTGTAATTGGGAAGGTTTCCCAAAGAACTTTGAGATAACTTTTAGAGAAAAGTTTTGTGGATGAACCATGTAAATTGTTGTGTCACTTTGTGGATGGTTTTGTGCATTGCTTTGATATTGCTTTGGATATATTGCTTTACTGTTTTGAAGTATAAAGGAAAAAGTAAAAAGAGGTCTTATACTGTTCACCCCCCTCTTAGTATAAGCTTGTGTTCTTCAATTGGTATCGAGAGCAGGTTCCTTCGAAAAGTTTAACAGCTTGAAGGAAAAGCTAGTAAAGAACACAATGGATCATTCAAGTGGCAATGCAGCACCTATTCTTGATGGGTCAGATTTTGGTCTTTGGAGTGCAAGGATGAAGGTTCATCTAATGGCACTTGGGAATGAGGTTTGGGAAGTGATTGAAGATGAGTACACTATTCCTGAACATGGTCCTAATACTAAAGAAGAAAGGCTCCTACATCACAGCAATTCAAAAGCAATGAATGCAATCCTAAAAGGCTTACAAAAAGTAGATCTCACCAAAGTGATTCACTGCAAGACAACTAGTGAAATGTGGAAACAGTTGAAGGTGGTTCATACAGGTGATACAAATGTCAAAAAGGCCAAGTTGAGACACTTCAAAGGTATGTTTGAACAACTCAAGATGAATGATGATGAAAATATTAGTGACTACATGCTTCGTATGGATGAGGTTGTTAACTCCATGAAAGACTTAGGTCTTGAGCTTGCTGAAAATGATGTTTGTGATAAGATTTTAAGATCTCTTCCTAATAGATTCAGTGAAAATATTTCTGCTATTGAGGAAGCTAAAGATTTGGATAAGTTGAAAAAGGATGAGCTCCATAGTATACTTGCAACATTTGAGTTAAGAACTCAAGTGAAGGTTGATGTCAAGAAGGAGGCAGCTTTCAAGACTACCAAGAATTCCAAAGGTAAACAACTTCAAGAGAGTGATGAGTCTTCTGGTGATGAAGAGGCATATTACAACAAGAAAGGCAAGTTCTCTAGAAAGCACAAAAGTATGAAAAATGTAAGATGTTTCAATTGTGGAAAGTTTGGTCATTATGCTACTAACTGTACTATTGCCAAGGATGAAAGTGATGAAGATAAACAGGATTGTAAGAGCAAGGATTCTGAAAGGCATAGGCATCAAAGGAAGAACAAATATGAGCACAACAATAAAGGAAAGAGGTATTCTCACAAGCACAAGAAGAGCTTCTACCTAGACAAAGCAAGTAAGTGTTCTAGTAGTGATAGTGAAAGTTCTTCAAGTGATAATGAAAATGAGATGTTGTTCATATCGAGAAAAGAGGAAGAACCAAAACATAGATTCATTATCATGAAATGTCTTAGATGTGGAAATTTTGGTCACCTTGAGGATGATTGCACAAATGATGATTTGGTTGCTAGTATGTATGAGGATGCTTCAGAAAATGATAAGGAAGATGCATGTATGGTTTTTGAAAAGGGTAGCACCTCTAGTGATAAGAAATCTGAAAAAGGCTTTGATGATTCTAAAAGCAAACATATAGAGGAAAGTGAAGTAGATCTTAAAGGTGAACTTATTAGTGCTCTTAGTGCTTTGAAAAAGGAAAGAAAGAAGAATGCTAGACTCAAGGATAAGTTAGATGAATGTTGTATGGAGAGAGATGAACTTATAGAAAGTCTTGATGTCTCTATGGCTAATGCACAAGAACTCAAGAATGAGTTAGAATCTAAGGTGCTTGAGTATAGTGAATTAGAACAGAAAATGGCTTCGTTGAAAGAGGAAAATAAAGAGTACAAGGATAAGTTGTACAGGTTTCAAGAAAGCTCCAAAAAGGTTAAGTCTCTCATCCAAAGTCAAAGAAATCCAATAGATAAAACAGGTCTTGGTTTTGTTGAGCCTCACAAGAAACAAGTTGGAGAGTCTAGTAAGAGATTCCAAAAGGAAGAGAGTTCTAATGAGGAAAGTATTTCAGATCATGAGTCCTTGAATGATAGATGCATAGAAACAGAAAACAAATTTCAGAATGAGAAGAAGGAGAAGTTTTCGGGACCTAAGAAGTCAAATAAAGGAAAGTTTCAAGGCAGATGTTTTGCTTGTCACAGGTTTGGTCACATGGTTGTACATTGCATGGCTCAGGTGAAGAAGGTAAATAACAGTTTTAGAAGTGGTGATTTCTTTTATGGGTATTGCTACTCTTGCAATCAGTTTGGGCACAAGGCAGTTCATTGCAAGGCAAACAACAGGAACAGGTTTAGTCAGAACAGGTGGATTCAAAGAACAGGTATGCCTCAAAGAAATAACATTGTTACTTGTTACAAGTGCAACAATGAAGGTCACATAGCTAGACAGTGTAGAGCTGAAATTCTAGGATACAAGAATAGGAACAGTGGCATGATCAGGTCCAAGGATCAGAAAAATGACAGGAACAAGAATATGGAAAAAGAGTTCAAGAGAAGGCCCGACAAGGAAGTTATAGACGCTGATGATGATCAGTGCCTAATGGGAGTTTTACTCCCACTCCAGAATTAATCACCTCATCAGGAGGTGGGGGAGGGACTAAGCTAAGAGGCTCATTCTTAGTCCCGAGTCCCAAAGGTGGCCCTTTGCCATTGATGACAAAGGGGGAGAGATATGAGTAAGGGGGAGAGCTTCAAGTGAAGAGGAAAGCTTCAAGTCAGGGGGAGCAAAACTTCAAAGAGAGTGATTTCAGTTTTGGCTCTTGAAGATGTGTTTTTAGTAAAGTTTTGCCATCAATGACAAAGGGGGAGATTGTTGGCAATTTTGGGTACATTGGGTACATTGCCTTTGCTCAAGTGTTGATGTTGTCATTGATGTCAAGAAGCGGAAGGGTTTTTGTGAAAACCAAGGCAGACAAAATAAAAGGTTTTATTTAAAACCATGGACAATAGATTTGAAATGGGTTTTTCTTAAAACCCAAGTTGGCTCTTCGTTTCGTTGAAAAAGGTGCCCCGGTGATGAAGATATTTAATTTTAAATATTTAGTTTAAATTTTATTTAAAATTTAAATTAATATTTTAAAATTAAATTAAAGTATTTTTCGATGTGTTTGGAAATGCCGACGTGTTTGGTAATGCATCGAAGTGCATATATAATGAGGCTAAGAAATTCATTTTTGGATTGAGTGGATATATTCGATATTAATCCTCGTGCAATTTCGATTTCGTCGGAGCCCCTGCGCTAGCGAAGGAAGATGTCAAGCATGGTCCAATCGAAGGGGTGATAGGATTGGGAGCAGCGCCAAGGAGGAGGGCTCACGGTGATCAGGACAAAGGCATTTTTATTAATGCATTCACCTTAATTTGTGTGAGAGTAAAAGAACGAAGCAGTTCATGTTGAGTGCGGTGAGACGTTCTTCAGAAAATAAACAGAACCTTCGTGAACGCATGAAATTAAGGATAAAAAGTTATAGCACGGAAATCGAGAACAAGAGTAGGAAATGCACATAGGTTATGCATGACAATCGAAGACCAGTGATGTGAAATATTAAGTTGCATGATAATCAAGGAACGTAGAAGAAAATCGAAGTTCGTGTTTCGTGCGACACGCGGATGTCAAGGTCTTGACGTCGGTTGGAGAGTGAAATCGGAGTACGTGCTCCCTTAGAGTCAAGTGGGGTGCTAGCCCACGTGGTTGACCCTCTCAAGATAGGGTGCAGGCTAGCATAAGATGCAGGTTCAATTTCCTACGGTGACGGCAGCGAACTTAGGTAAGTCATTTTGTTGAAGTTTAAATTAAAAACACTTTGGTCTAAGTTTTTGAGGAGCTATAAGGTTGTCCATAAAATTGGTTGGGCTCTATACTAAAGTTTTGGGAGTTATAATGTTATGCAAAGTTGTGATTTATTTTATTTTATGGTACAAGTGGTTTTAGGAGAGATAAGGAAGTTGTGCAATTAAAAGACCTTGGTGATGATTATTGAAAAGTGGAGTAATGTTGATTATGTTGTGATCTACTAACCCTTGTGAAGATTGGCAAAAGAATTTTGTGATTGTGGCAGATTTCCAAAGGGGTTTCCTCACTTCAATAAGGTATGGGCACATTCTTCTTATGAGTATGATTGGTGTATGTTTTCCTGAAATAAGATTGGAGTGAAAAGGTATTCAACAAGGTTTCCTTTGGTTGGGTGTAAGTCCTAGTTTCTGGTTTGTTGAAGACTACTTATGCATTGTTATCATTGATGAGAGTTTTGGTGAATGCATAATTCTGGTTTGAGGTAGTGGAAGCATTGTGCACTAGGGTTTATGTTTGTGAGTCTTGATACTTGCTTTGAGTTGGTGAAACCCTTGGATGGCTGTGTTGAGGTTGATGGTTGAGTTGCTTCCATAGAGGTTGGTTGATCAAGTTATTGCTTTTACTTGATACATGATATTGGGCTTACTCCATTGAGTTGATTTGAACAAGTTATTCTTTGCATTTGGTGATATTGTGTGGGTGGCTGTTTTGTTCAAATATCTTTGGAGGGAAAAGGATTTCTACTTGTTTCCTTTTCTTGTGATGATTGGTTGAATGCTTCAAGGTTAATGTTGAGTTGAATGTTGTTGGTTAAACCTTGTCTATGAGCATTGTTGTTGAAGCCCTAATTGGTTGAGAAAAGATATTGGTTTTGGAAAGAACATGAGTATCATTGTTATATGAGATATTGCATGGTTGGCAATTGTTGGGTTGTGTTTCATGTTCTTGAGAAAAGCATACTACATCTATCTTATTCTTTTGAGATTTGAGATTGAGTTGAGATTGAGATTGGGAGTTAAGTATAGAACATATTGAGTCTCTAACAATTCTCTTTATGCTTCTATGAGGTTGATGAATCATATTGAGTCTCTAACAATTCTCTTTATGCTTCTATGAGGTGGATGAATCACATTGGGTCTCTAACCATTCTCTTTGTGGGTTCATGCCAAGCAAGTGTTCTTGATGAACTTGTGAGCAGGTTTTGGACAGGTTCCATTGGGGACTTGTGAGCAGATTTGGACAGGTCTTAGCAGAGGACTTGTGAAGCTGAGGTTGATAGTTCTATCAGAGAACTTGAGGACAAAGGTGCATTGGTTCTATGAGAAGAACCTGAGGACAGATTTGTGCCAGACCGAAGGACTGTGTTTGGTGTTGATCAAAGACAGAGGACGAGGACATTTGTGCTAGACCGAAGGACTATGTTTAGTGCAAATTCGAGGACCAGCTTTGAGGTGATAGAGTTGAGGACAGAGGTCTCCAGCCAGAGCGGGGAAGACAGGTGTCTTCTATGGATAGAGTTCCATTTGCTAAGGGCAGCGGAGGCGAAGGTCTTCTAGAGGATCACCGACCGGAGCAGAGGTAGGGGAAGGTATCTCCTTTGAGCAGAGGCTCATAAATTCAGATTGGGGGAAGGTTTCTCCTTTGAGCCGAGGCTCATAAACATTGTAATTGGGAAGGTTTCCCAAAGAACTTTGAGATAACTTTTAGAGAAAAGTTTTGTGGATGAACCATGTAAATTGTTGTGTCACTTTGTGGATGGTTTTGTGCATTGCTTTGATATTGCTTTGGATATATTGCTTTACTTGTTTTGAAGTATAAAGGAAAATTAAAAAGAGGTCTTATACTGTTCACCCCCCCCTCTCAGTATAAGCTTGTGTTCTTCAATTCAACCAACATTCGATTTAAGAAAGGAATATAAACCAATCTACCTACAAGAAGGAGAAAGTGGATAAGCAAGGTGAAGAGAAACAAGTGAAATTAGCCCTTGCAAACAACATACATTCCAAACAACTTGTAAATCAGAATCAAGGTTCAAGAAGGTGAGAAATATTCATTATTATATTGCAAGTTTGATATCAAAGTTTATTACATATTCTAGAGATATTAGTAGGAATCATAAGGTGTTGAAAGGTTCTCTATAAAAGATATTGGTTATATAAAAGAAAGAGTTAAAACTAGAAGCATTTATACCAATTCCATTGCTTCAAAAGAATATTTGCAAACCTTAAACATAAGGAGATATAAGGACTAGAAAAATGTAGTTTGCAAATACTTAGTATTTCTAAAAATTCTAATTAGGGAGATATAAGGAATCCTACTTCAATTGAATTTCTAGAAGTTTAGAAACCAACTATTGCACTAAATCATTGTTATTAAAATATTGAGTGCATAAAAAATTATAGTTGGACTATCTCTAAAAATTATAGTTGGACTATTTTTAGACCCTGTTCTACTTTTGAACAAACTACCAGATCTAGTTCTACACAAGGTCAATATCTAAACCCTATTATGTACCAAGCCTATTTTTGAACCCTATTCTACTTTCGAATAGACTACTAGATCTTGTTCTACACTAGATGAACCTTGTTTTATATCCGGATGGACTACCAAACCCTATTTTACAAAGGAAAAATACATCTATTTTTGGCTTTGGAGGCACTACCCCCAAACCCTCACCAGGGGGCTCCATAAATGTCACTGCCCCCTTGTACCCCTTGGAAACGTAGTAGGGGGGCATTACCCCCATACACCCCCTTCGCAGAGTGGCTCCAAGTGTGACTGAAAATAAGACCTCAAAATTGGAGAGAGAATCAGGCTCTATAACAAATACCATATTTTGTACTCGATCCTATATCGAACCTTTTTCTAAACCTGGTTTGAGACCGAACCATTTTTTGCATAGGCCCATGATCGGATCTCGTTTTCCACTCGGTTTGGCCAAAACTTTCAAATTTACCAATATTTTATATTTTTTTGAAAAAATAAGGTAACTCGCCATGTCTTCCTACATGAAGTTTTCCAGGATTCGCTAGGGTTTCAAAACGGATTCACCATTTTTTTACAAGTACATTTTGGGTCCGACCCCTTATGCATAACCCTGCTTCCTACTCTAAAAATTTAAATGGTGTTCTATAGGGTCACCTTATCCCTTATATAACCAAAAAATTAGTAACACAAAGGTCAAGGATAAGGCCTATTTGTTAAATTGGGATCCAAAATATCATTACAACAATATTTGTAAGAGTAGTTTTTAAGAATGCCTCCTTGAATATAATTTTTCTTTTGCTTACTATTCTAATCTATCATTTAAATCCTAGAATTCAAGATAAGGTGCTGAGGGTACTATAGATTAAGACTGAGGGTTGATGAAAGGTAACACTAAGCACTTGGATGGGATGATTCAAAAGGGATTTTTGTGTTAATAACTCTATGATTGCCTTATAAAGGCATGATAATAGAAGTAATGTTAGTAAAGGGGATGCTAGCTAACATAGGCATGCTATAGAATGGGTTAGAAGCAACCACATTCGAAACATGAGGTATACTAGGAAGAACATCCACATGTTGAACTTGTGGATAGCTTAGGTGTGGAAATACTGGAGGGTTTAACCTGAGTGGCTCTATGTTAGGGGGTATAGGTACTAAATTATTTTATGAGGATGGTATACTTGGTTATATACCTCCAAAAGTTGTGGTAACAATCAAGTCTCATTGTTGAGCACTCATGAGGTTTGATCTTGGTTGGTGCAAAAGTTCTACAAAATGTTCTTCCATGATAGATTGGAGCCTTTCTTCTACTTTAATGGTATATTCCATGGTTTATTTGTTTTATCATAGGAAAGCATCAAGATGATTCATGGATTTAAAAACTACGTCTCCTTGTTCATTGTGAATAGGAGAGAGAATTTTGGAAGGAGGAGCTTCTTCCTCATAGATAGGGTTTTCAGTAAAACTGGAAGTTTAGATGAAACACTTAGATTTTGTGCCATTTTTCACACAACGTTCTGGAGTGATATAGGGGAGTTCAAACATGGTAAAGAAGGAGTTCAATTTATTTTTTTGAGATTTTTTATACCAAATAAGAAGAAGATGTTATGTCATATTGAAAAATAGCCCTCTTTATGACTTTTGCTAGTCCTTTGTAATATACTAACCATGAAGGATTTCTCCCCAAGGTTTGTACATTGGTTTGATCAAGGGACCGTTCACCTTCCCCAGTAGGACTAAAAATTGGTTATGTTCTTATTACCTTGATTTAATTTGATTTATCTAAGAAAACAAGATTAAGTGATATTGATTAAAGTTTAATAGCTTTTATCTTAATTTAAGGATAAGATGTTGAGCAACAAGGTTTTTGGATAAGCTACCTAAGTGATGTGTTCATTTCAAGTTCACCCATTAGCCTTGGGTGCATTTCATTTTAGATTTGTTTACACTCAAGTGGGAGATCATTACTGCTAACCTATCATTTTGGAGGACTACGTGGAGTGCTATATTTGGTGGAAGAGATTCGAGTTTGCCAGGGGATTTATAGATTCTCTAATCTAGTTTAATGTGTTTGATTTTAACAAGTACGTAGGTTTGGTAATTTATCCTAAGATCTAATGTGCAAGATGAGAGTTCAATGTGATGCAATATAAAAATAGTGATGCAACAGATATAGTTATTATTCAATATGCAATTTTGATTCAATAACTATTAACTGGGATACAAATTACAAAATATAATTTTTTTTCTTTTTCTTTTGTTAATAGAAAAGGTAAAAAATGAATGAAATCACACAAATTAAACTAATGCAAGGCTACATGCGGTATATTTTTTGAATTCCTAAGAAAACAAGATAAAGTGTTATCTAAACTAAAGATTCTTTTAATTTTTTTTATTATACTAAATGGAGGAACAAAAAAATAGAATAGACAAGAAAAATCTATGCTATGAGTTGAAATGTCAAAGGATCACTGTACTTACCTATTTGATGTCTGCCATGAATACGCCATCTTAAATTGAATACGCTTCCTAAATGAATATGCTGATCAAAATTATTTTAACTAGAGGACTTGTAAAAAATTATGAAGATTATGATTCAAGGGTTTGCCAAATAGCAAAAAGATTATTTCTTCCCTATTGGTATAGTTAGGCTCTTTGTTTATACAAAAATTGAGGTGCATTGCCTTGGATATGAAGTAGAGAGATATATGGTGAATACACTAGCTAGAAATTTTGTACCTAGAAAATTTATAATTATAACCAAACTAAAGTGAAGACAAATATATTGAAATACAAATATTTCCATGTTAGCAAAATGATGCACACGGATGCTTTTAGTTGATCTGGATGTTGGGATAACTAGAAATATAAGGATTCTTAAATACATGGTTAATACGCCACCTGTAATAGTTACAACTAGTATATTCACCCTAGGGGTTGAAACAAATGGTGATTATTATCTTAATAGAATGAGGGCACAACCATGCTATGGGTATACACTGCCTAAAATTAGTTTCATCGAAGGATTCACTCAATCCATCAATGGAATGATAAATATGACCATGGGGTAGCTACAAATGTTTTTTGTTGGTGTGATAAGGTTTTTGGTGGTCGTTTTGTCCTAGAAGAGATTCCTAAGACACCTATGGAATCAACAAAAGAAAATTCTTAACAAAAGCAACAATTATTAGATTTGAATATAGAGAGCATAAGCACATCTTCTATAGAATCTAATCCTAAAGCATAAATTTTAGTTAGAATTAAAACTGTTAACAAGAATATCATTGAGCTTTCGATCATGAATTATTCCTTTCCTTCCTTCGAGGCCAAATCATTTGATGACTCCATGATGAAATTTTGACAACACTTCGTTACTTGTTTAGTTTGATTGTGATTTTGGTAGAGATTTTTTGTGAGAAAATCTTGATCCTTGAATGCTACCCCAAGGGTCCAATTTATAAAAAATGGTCCTCTTGGGGTTTCCCAAGTGGGAGGGGTGATTTGGCTAGCATGCAAGCTAGTATGATTGGCTTTGCAATGTGTATTGGTTAGTGATTGCAACTTGCAATAAAATACCTTTATTATGCATCTATTTTAGGTAAGTTTTGGAGGTGGAGGAATCCACCTCCTTCCTTATATATCTAGCGATCCTTTACTTTTTTAGAGGTGCAGTCAAGCAAGATTTATGCCCTAATAGGCATCTATAGGTGCAACTTAAAGTTTCATTTTTTGGGTATGAATACATCACCTAAATGAATATATTTTTTAGCATATTCATAATTAGGCATATTCTTGCACCTAACTGTTAGAGAACAGATCTGGTGGTGGGCAAAGGAAAGATAATTGTTTATGGATATGTAAAGCTAAAAGTATATTCACTTTAGGAAATATTTTCTTTGATTTAGTGGATTTACCCACTGCTAGATTTTGTTTATCGTTCTTAGGGTTGGGTTAACTGTTATGGTTAATCTAATTGTTTTATTAGTTTTCTTCAAATATTAATGTAAAATAGGTGATACAATTTTAGGTATATAAATTTGATGATTTAGCAACCTCTTAATGTTTAGTAACTTCATACACCAAATGTTTGGACAACACTATAAATGGATTATAGACCTCAAACAAAGATTAGAAAAACTACAAAGATCTAACCAATGCACTTTAAAATCAACCATGTAAGATAAGAATAAATGCAAAAGTAAATATATTTAGGAGAATACCTAGTGGCAAGTGTAACATGATCCAATTTATTAAGCTTAAGAAACCTAAGATTTCAAATATTTATGTATACTGAAAGGATAATAAAAATAAAAATAAATGATAAAGTAAAGAGGTAGATGTACAATGAAGCAACTATGTCACAACCAACATAATGAAAATGATAAATTAGTAATATCTACCAACATAAAATCATATAGGAAGATTCAACAATAGAGGGCCAACTAGATCACATCAACCAAGATTAGTCAAATAGAGTAATTTAAGCAAGGGAACAATCACCTTATATAAACAACCAAAGATGAAAATTTCATGATATTATGGAAAGTAGTCAAAGGTATAGGCCATAATGATGAAATACCAAAGATTTACCTTATTGCTATGTAAACTACATTTTTTTAAATGATAATAGAAAGTAACTATTAATTTTGTATGTAGATATAACATACTAATACAATCACCAACCAAAAATATCCTATATTACAAACATGTACTAAGCATTAACATTTCCTATGCATACAATAAACTACTCTTTTCACATAAGAAAACCATAAAAAAATATGGCATGTGTATATTGCTAATAAAAATTTATAATTTCTATTTTTATTTCCATAACCTTGACCTGTCAATTATACTAGTTGTTGGTTCTCTTTTATCTAACATTACTTGGAGTTCATGAGTATGTTGAAATATGGAGTATATATAGTCTAAAGAATAATCTACTAGCAATTCTAGCATTAACATTCTAACTAAAAACTAATTAAATACGTGCACAAAAATATTTTGGGCTAACTCATGTAAAATGAAAAAATGGTCATAATTTTTTGTAACTCATAAAAAATAAAAAAAATAGAATAACCAATAATTTAAACATCCATATGTTAAATCACTCCATAAAAATAATAATTTTCTTAGATCTTGATTAATCCTAAAAGTGAAAAAATTCTATTTAAATATCTATCTCGTAAAAATGTATAGAATAAAAATTACTATTAAGAACAAATAGGGGAAAAAAAGACTCATTTCAATTCCCTTAAGTAAACCAAATTTTAATTATTCATTGAAGTCAAGTAAACCAAAAATATTTTGTTTGAGTTAAGAAATAAACTGCTTAAACAAGGAACTATCCATCATAATTCCCACAAATTAAGCTAAATAATATGATTTGAACAAGTTGTCAATTCAAAAACTATAAAAAAGAGGAAGCATATGCAAGTGAACCACGTATGCTGAAGAAAATAGGAGCACTAAACTATTTTGACATAAGTAGATCCCATTTCAAGCACATAATGTATTAAATTTAGTGCATTTACTTAAAAATGTATGAAATTGTCCTATTATCAATGTCAAATAATAAACACTAGGTTGAATTTAAGTAAAATTGAAGACATAAATATGCAATGTACATAAATCAAAAGGTGTTTTATTTAATTTTAATATAAAATAATAATTTTACATTGTAGCCATTAAAAAATAGAAAGAGTAAAATAAAGGGCATTATGTTTGATCCCTTTGTTGTCATGAAATTCAAAACCAAAGAAAAATACCATCCTATCTCTTTGTTAGTATAAAATACACACTAATAGAGATTATATTGGGAATCTACTATGTCATTGAAAGGAATATCTATCTATAGCAAAATTTCTTTCCAACATTTATAAGGTAAAAATTTGTAGTGGTGAACTTGTCAAAATTCTTTATCTCTTCTTTGGGCTTATTATTCTTGTTCTAGATTCATCATTTTTCAAAATTCTTTCATTCATAGATTTAGGAAGTAATTTAGGGATTAATATTGCTAAAGGATGGCTTATTTATCCAAGCCAAAGTCATTTGATAATAAGGTACTACAAAATATCCATTCCAACAATGAAAGAATAAGCAAAATACTAGAAGAAAGTAATCTAAAACTTTTAAAGGTGATGTCACTAGGGCACTTCAAAAAATTTGGTACAATATGAGGCTTATGGAGCAAAGGGTATTCATACTAAAATAAGGAAAGCCACAATTTTTGAAACAATGCCATCAACTTAAACAAAAAGGGTTCTCACACAATGCAAAGTATATAAAAGAGCATAAAAGGTTGCTTAAAGTGCAAGTGAGAGGGAATAGCAATCTAGAATGGAGATTCTTAGCATAGCAGATGACATAATCATCTAAAATATTTGGCATGCTTATAAAGCAACATTTCTTAAAGAAAATGAATTCTCCTAGATAAAAATGATTAATTGTCAAAAGCCTAAAAGTAATGGCCACTCCATCTAATCATAACAAATGATCATGTAAAGCATGGTTTCTTAACATAATATATGCTAAATGTGTTGAGTGGTATCAAATCATTCTAAATATTGTGTGTGATCAACTCATGATTGTACATAGAAGTTAGTTTCATTTTAGTTGAGCAAAAGCTATAAATAGGGGAATACCCTTCATTGTAAAGGGTTGGATTTTTTAGTGTTTTCCTATCATAGGATGTATATTTATGCTATTCTAATGCAATCAAGAGTTGTTTGAATTACCTCAATTGAAGTATGAAGTAGTGTTTATTTTTGTGATAATTTACACTTTCAATATTTTTGTGTATGTTTTAATCAAAGTCTTTATATTAGGCTTAGAGTTGTTTGGAATACTTCAGTAATTGGTGTGTTATATTTTAGGATTGATGTTTTTGGAATTCTTTGATTGGAGTTCTTATAATGTTGAATGATGTAGTACTTGTGCTTACTATATTTATCCATAGATTTGATTGAATAGTTTGTTAGACTTTGCTTGTATTGAATTATTGATCCTCACATAGGTGAAAGCAATGTTGTTAGCTAAAGCCTTAGTCACATTCAAATCAATATCTCTAAATTTATCTCTTCTTTTCTATCCCACATCTTCCTCTTTATTCGTACTCTTCCCTCAATTATCTCTTTTTAATTTTTAGTATTTCTACATAGTAGGATTTAGAAAAGGATTTGGACTTCTTCAAAGGTTGTTTCAAGAAAAATTTTGAGTCATCCAATTTTGACCTTAGTATAAGAAGCACATTTTATACCTAGGTGGATTGATCCATAAAGACTATCATTACTTAATAGTTGGGCACTATTGGGCTAATAGTCATCCTATCTAAGTTTCAAGCTAAGGTTCTTATGGATATTGCCTATCGCCCTGCTCATCACATGATTGAACTACCAACTAAGCAACTTAACTTACAATCAATGCACTTAATTGATCAATAAAAATCTAATCAAATCAATTAACTTCTAATTAGATCCATGCACCTACTCCTAACCACCTAGTCACCTCTTGCAACTTTGCTCAACTAGACACCTCACCTTGCAAACTTGCCACCTCTTCCTACAATCTAGATAGCTCATCCATCGTGGTGTGCACCTACAATAGATCCTCCAAAGGGATTGGGTGTTATATATAATTACCCTTGGATGAAGCCAAAAAAAAGAGGAATCACACGTGTATTCAAATGTTTCTAAAATAACAAGGGGTTTCTTTTCATCAAAATATTTTTCCAAATTTGGAAGCAACCTTCCCACATCTCAAATCCACTCTTAAGGCATCATAAAAATGGATTCAAGGGGAACTATCTAAGGCAATTAATAGTTATTTGAAAAATTAAGCAATGGACATGTTGGGTTGTGGCCTTTCCTCCTAGATCTCATCCTTTCTAGTTTATTTTTTATAGTTATTTCATCCTTGCATTGTTTAAACTTTATAAACATTTCCTTATATATGATCGAAGAATTTTTGATCCATTAGAAATAAAAAATGTGGTTTGATCCATATATCAAGAAAGATAAATATTCCTATAGAGAATTAGATAAACCCCTTTCCTATAATTGATTTATTTATTGTTTTTGGTTTTAAGTCCCCGTCTTCTATAGGTTAGTGATGAAATCATCGTATGGAATTTCATATAGTGCTACTACAGTCTCATGAAACTTTTTGTTTTTCCTAAAAAAAATCATCATGAGAAAAATAATATTACATAGTGTAGATATCCCTAGACATACAAAGAAAACCAAATACAGTGAAAAAACTACCCCCTTTAACCGAATAAAAATTTATAGACCTAGTACCATCAAGAAAAAAAACACCAAAAAAAAAGAAGAGATTAAAAACCAAATTAATGGCTCTAGCCCTTGTTCGGGATAATAATAAGAAATTTGAAATATTAAAAATAGTTCCCTCATACCCTGTACCACTATCCTTCCTATGGAAAATTCTAATATGTGTATCAAAACCTATCCAACCTATAACATGAACCATTAACAATCAACAATTTTTTATTTTTATTTTTATTTTTATTTTCAAATTTAATTAATTTATTTATTTTTTAAACTAAAAATGGGAATTGTTGCCTCATTTATAGTCCCTCCATCCTTTATTTTGAGTAGTTCCCATTGCTCCCGTGCCATTATTAGTCCTTCCTTTGATAAAACATCTGCTTGAGTATTAAGTTCTCTAAAAATATGCTTGTAGGTGGTAAGGTTGAAAAGACCATCTAGGAGATTCACTTGTTCAAATATAGGCCTTAGAAGTACGTTTTCCATTCTATACATTTCCTTCATCCAGTTGATGACCACCAGAGAATCCCCCAATACTTGAAGTTGTTGCACATTATGATCAACTATTGTTTTCAAGAACAACTTCAAAGCATTTAATTCAGCATAATTGTTTGTACCTACACCTATGAGTCATGAAAATAGAGAATACCCCCTACCCCACATAATGGAGGTTTTCCTTGACAAGCCCCATAAAAAAAAAACAAGCAACAACTTTGTATACAATAAGATCATTGATCATTCTAGGGCATTTGGGTAGACTCATTTTCATGAGTCCAACAAGTAGAGTACAAATTTGAGAAGCAAATTGAAAGGCAGAGAGAGAGGTATCTTGGAAAATATCTAAATTTATAGTAAGACACACTCCCCATACCATCACAAAGGGAAGGGCTATGAAATACTTTAGTTTTCTCTTGTCAAACCACTTCTTTAGACACTCCTCCAAAATGTCTCCTCGCAAAATACCTATAATCCCATTTAACCCCTTTATGTCCTTCCAAACAACCTTAATAAAGTGACAACCAACCAATAAATGGTTGATAGTTTCCAGTGCTTGATGACAAAGAGTACATCTCCCCAGGCCTTGAAACCCCCTCTTCAATATTGTATCGTAAGTTAAAACTCTATTAGTGAGGGCCAACAACATAAAGTTTTTTATTTTTAAAGGTATCCTAATATTCTATATAGGTTTCCACAACTAGACATTTTCCCCATACCAATCATGGAAAAACATGGCTTTATATCCTATCCTAGCAGAATAATCACCCTTTATAGGATTTCTAGTCCATATTAGAATATCCTTCTCATCCATTTTAATCCTAACATGACTAGTGATGATTTCCCTCACATATGCATACCATAAAACTCCATTCCTACCTTTAAGACCGAGTTGAAGAGTGCTATTCCAACCTTGCTACCACACAAAAGTAGAACTTGATCTGGTACCTAAGAAAGTGTATAAAAACTAGCATATTACAAAGGTAATACCAGATCCTTAAGAATTTTTTAATCATTACCAATACCAATCCAAGAATCTACTCCAATTCTTATCTCTATACCATTTCCAACTTTCAAAGCAATCCAATTACCAATAAGTGAGAAAGCTTGGGCAACTGCTTTCCAAATGATAGACCCCTTGTTGATAAACTTATCTGGTTTCCTTATCCACTCTACCATAGTAAGAGGTTCAATATATTTGGTATTAAGAACCTTACTCGATATATTTTCTTGGATAATCAATCTACATAAACTCTTTATAGCCAAAGCTTTACCAAAATGGTAGATGTTCTATAATCCCCACCCATCGTCTTCCTTAGGTTTTGCTAATAATTTCCATTTGACTAAGACAATGTCAACTTTGTCTCTTTTCCCAGTCCATACGAATTAAAAACACCTTTTCCTTATTTTTTCCAGCACCCCAGCTGGTATCAAAGCTATCCCATGCCAAAATATAGGAATAGCCTCCACTACTAACTTAAACATAGTAAGTCTACCCCAATAGTCAACCACCTATTGCACCAAAAAGATATCCTTTTGTCAATTTTCTCCATAAAACAATCCCAATCCCTAATGCCATAGTCATTAGGCTTCAACATAAAACCCATATACTTGATCCCTACTTGAAATTCAATCATGGAAAAGGAGAGCATCCTCTAAAAGAGACTTTCATATTTAGTTGTCAGACCAAAACAAGATATGATAGACTTCTCTAGATTGATTTCCATACCTATGGCATAACAATAGTTCCTTAATATGTCCTTGATATTATTTATATCCCTAAGATATCCATCACAGAATAGTAGAACATCATCCACAAATAAAATATGAGTTAAGGAGAGGGATGCCCCCATTTTGATTACTTTAATAAGCCCTATTCTTCTAGCTTCCCTGATAGCCCTACTCAACCCTTCTACCACCAGAAAATAAGATAGGAGATAAAGACTAGCCTTTTCTGATACCACATTCTAAGGAAAATAAATTGGAAGTTGAGCCATTAATAAGAATATCAAAATACACAGAGGTCACACAACCCATAATCCAATTGATAGCTTAGAGATTAAAACCAATGTGGATCAACATAATCCTTAGATACAACAAACATACTCTGTCATATGCTTTGGAAAGGTCTAATTTGACAACAACAATAGGAAGTATCCTAGTCTTAATAGTATGCATACCTTCTTAAGCCACTCCCACAACATCATGAATATACCTACCATTAAGAAACCCAAATTGCTCACTAGAAATGGAGTCTAACAAAACTTATTTTATCCTTGAAGCAATTATTTTGGCAATGATTTTGTAAAGAAAATTGCACAGAGATATAGATCTAAAATCATAAGAGGAATTAGGCTTATCCTTATTTGTAATAAATATAATAAATGTTGATTTTATATCTATTGAACTATTCCTAGTAGCTTTTGTTTCTTCCACCACTCATCACAGATCTTCCCCAATCAGATCAAAGAACCCCAAAAAGAATTCAACACCCCATACATCTGGCCCTATAATTTTATTCTTTTGAAAAGAAGAAATCATTTTTTTTAGTTAATATTTGGAAACTCCTTCTAGTAGCATCTCATTAATAGCCTCATTAGCAAATCTAGGGAATTAAGAGGTAATTTTGAGAATCTCAATTAACTTTACCCTTTTAGGATCTTTAAACAAGTTTTTAAAGTGCTTTATACCAAGAGTTGCTATGTCATTGAATGACCTAGCTTTGGATCCATCTTCATCGAGAATTTCCCAAATGGTATTAATATTTATCCTATTATTGGAAAAACTATGAAAAAAAATTGTATTTTCATCCCCTAACTCCAACCAGACTGCTTTGCTTTTAAGACTCCATTGAGCCTCTTATGCAAGCAAAATATTATGCTTTTTCTCTTCAAGAGCTCTAATGACTGCTTTGGACTCCTCTAAGAAAAATCCTTGTTTCCTTCCTCATAAAAACCCATGATTTGCCTCTCCAAAAGAGTAAGATCTTGCATTTGTTGTCTTAACTTGTTGTAAGCCCACTTAGAAACAACAATTTTTTATTTCCTCAAATGGCTAGTAAACTGAAAACAAGATGAGCTTCCCAAATTTGCATCATAAGAGCTCCATATTTATTTAACCAAGTTGGATTAAACTTAAAAGGCCATGGAGGTTGCCTATCTAAAATGTAAACTTGAAGAAATATGGGAAAATGGTCTAAGATTACCCCTTGATCCACCCTAGATATGATTCTCTCACCATCCATCATAAGGCTACCAAAGACAATAAATTTATCTAATATTTTCACCATATTCCTCACCCACCCTATTATTACACCAAGTAGGGATAATTTTGATGGGCTCCACATCCACCAGATCTGTTTCTTCAAATTTATATTTAAAATAACTTGCTTGAGGATCAAATCTAGTTGTAGTCCCCCATACCTCAAATCTATTCAAAGTGAAATTTTAATCTCCCCCTATTATTATAATCCCTTGTTGTAAGAAATAATTTGATAAGACAGTGTCCCAATACTAAATTTTATTCTCATAAGGCCCATAGATATTGATTACCACAAAATTTTTACCTAGTTCTAGCAAGAAAATCTCAACTCCTAACCTAGAGATAAAAATACCTGAATTGTCCTTTTTTTCCAACCCAAAATCAAACCTCTAGATATACCCTTAGAATCCAAAGAGATAAAATCCCACCCTTTTAAAAAGGTTCAAAGAAAACTTTGAATTTTGAACCAACTCCCATTTTTTCTTGAAGTACCATAATATTTGGATGTTGTAACTACATTAACTTATGAAGGGCAGTATTTTTGGAGTTACTACCCAAACCCCAAATATTATAGGAGAGGATTATCATTAATTTACCAAATCAGGTATCTGACATGCTTTAAGTGCCCCAATTATAGATTTTTTTCCACTTTTAACCTCCCTCAAGGCTTTATCCTTGGCAAGTTGGATATTTGATTTCCTTCCCAAGATAGGAATGATACCCACATCTAGACCAATCCCTCCTACTACTCTAGATCCGTTAAGGAAAGATAATTTTTGTGATCTAAGTTAATATTGTTTGGGTCCCTTACATATACCTTCACCCATAATAGAGGATGACCTTATAGAAGTAGATCTTGAAAGAGAGGTCATATTTGTGATGGTAGGGGGTTGGTTGATAGGTATCTTGAGGGAATCATCTAGCCAAGAAAGAGTATCCTTTGTTTGATCCTTTTGTCTTACCTATTCCATTGATGAAGAAAAAAAGGGAGAAAATATTCTCCTCCCTAAAATTTGGCTTTGGATTTGAAGAGTGATTTAAAGAACCCACATTTACATTATGTGTAAGAGAATCCTCCATTATCCCTTGCAAAATATCCACATCCCTTATGTGTACTTATTTCAGATTTCCCTCATGTTATCCACTAGTTGACTCCCTATGTACACCACTGTCCCAAACCTTTGGTGTTTGAGAATCTTCTAAACCATTGTTTTGATATTTATCCACTTCATAATATCCAACCAGAGTAGATCCTGACCCAAAAACCTATATACTAAATACTCCCTCCACATTGCTACCTAATCCATCCACTGTCACTCTAGGGATGTGATTTTCAACATACTTCCTTCTCCACTCCTTTCTTGTAAATTTTAACCCACATTCTTCTACCATATGGCCATAAACATGACACCCTAAGCAACAAAATGGTATCTTCTTATATTCAATATTTTGAACATAATTCCATTTCCCAATATCTATTTCTATAGTCTCTAGAACACCCTCTTGCAAATCCATATCCACCAAAATTCTAGCAATAGCGTGAGAGGATCCATTCAAACATGATTAGTCCAAGTCAACCCACTTCCCTAAATAGTTACCAATTTCTTTTTAAATCCTAGGAGACCACAACTCCAAGGGTAATCCTAGCAACTTGGTCCAAATGGGTTGAAGGGATTTAGACTCCTTTCTTGAGTCAAAACAAGGGGACTATATTTTTAGATATAGTGCATAAGAGCCCTAGAACCATCTACTCTATAGAATTCTACAAGCATTCTCCATCGATCTAAAGGAGAAGGCTAACCAACCTTGAACTAGAACATGAAAAATAAGAGTGTATCCCAAAATAGGGCTCCAAACCCTCTCCATCCACTGAGAAAATTATTTTCTTGAGTAAAATCTAACTTAAAACCTCATAGTTAAAGTTTTATCCTCCATACCCAGGAGTTTATGCAAAAGAATGTCTTCACCTAAAACCAAGTTAACTCTTCCCTCTTTGAGCTTAATGCACATTTTTTTTCCTTTTTTATGTAGTATGAGATATCTATAGTTGTATCCTTCATCTCCCTATTATTTTCATATATCTCCCCTCTTTGAGAGCCCAACTTATATCCTGTAGAAGGAATTCCTAAGTCCTTGTCTACCAACTCTTGAAAAAATTTCTTTGTAGATACCTCCCAAGACCAAATTTCCATGAATCCTACACCACCACCTGCAAAGCACAAATATGTAGGAGGTGAAATAAGACCTGTTGACATACTGGTAGAGTATATATTAAGGTTAGAAGAAAAAACCACCTTGAATAGGAACTCTCTCTTACAAAGGATTGTCCTCACTAGGAGGATTTGAATTAGAAATATGATATGCACCACTATTTATAATAGAGGACCTAGTTGAAAGCAATTCCTTCTATAAAAGGGATTCTAAATAAATTGTAAACTAAGTCCTCAAATATTTTTCCATTGTGTTCTGATTAGGGTGAGCTTCCACCAATGAAATGAACTCCCTCTCCATATTCCATTTGGATTTCAAAGAATATTTAGTAGAGAAAATAGATATATCTTCCACTAGGTCTAGGGTGTAGTCCACGAGTTCAACCAAATCCTCCACCATCCCCTTCAAACCACAACTAGGCCTTTCCAAAGGATATTTTTCTCAGGAGTTACATAAAATACCACTTACAAGATAATTCATGTACTCTATTTTATTCTAGAAAGCTTGAATGCAAATGATTCCAACATCTAAACTCTTTAAGATGACTACTTCAAATTCACCTTCAAATGGAATTCACCACATATCATTGAATCAATCAATATTTAGGCTTCAACCATTAACACGTTCTTCCCTGCAATCCACTTGCACTTATATTTTTCTAGCTAAAGGTTTCAACCTTTACTAAACCAAAGCATGGGGCACAAAGTGGGCATAGAAATAACCTCTTTTGTTATCTCATTCCCTACTTAATGAGGCTCTACAGAAGATAGACTCCTCCCAATATAGTGTAATTAACTAGAAATCTATTTATAATAAAATGGAACCATCTCTTTCAAATCCTTCCATATAGTATTCAATATCTAATCATTTAAAGAAATGGAAACTAATATCTAATAACAATTAGAGTAGCTCAAAATTCAAAAATCTACTAGCTCTCCACAATATTATGATTTAATTTTAAGTCTTAGTATTTATTTGCTTACACAATTTTTTTATTAAAGCTTTAAAGATAAATCCATTGAAATGTGATCTACTATATCCACTAAAATCCACTGCCCTACTCCCTTAATATTTGGAACCCATCTCATGAAGAAATACATATAAATAGTAATGTACAACTTTAGAAATGTATTGTTTGACATACAATAGAGTCATTTGCTTGCAAAAGATAAATAATACAAAGTTATTTTTCAGGAATAAAATAATGAGACAACAAGGATGTGCATTTTAATGTTGTACTAGGGAAGGTAGTAGGGGTCGAACCTCCCAAAATCAATCATAGAAAAGAAAAAAATGTTGATAACTACTATAAGTAGAAGCAACTTTAGATCTTCCAAGCCATTCTACTCCCCTGCCTTGAGAAGGATGTTATCATTTGCTTAATAAGATAGTTTATGTATGAAATTTTCCCCTATAAACAAGAGATATATGGGAACTAATCAGATTCAAATTCCCCCAGCCCAGGAAAGACTATTTCTCTTACAAAAATAGGAGGGTTTTTCATGATCTGGGTACCATATTGTCAAAATCCATAAATCTACTTCTTCCACTTCTGCTTCTGCTTCCTACTAAGGTTTACAAGACTACTCTTTAAACCTCAAGGCTTTTGTTTTAACTGATAGAAGTTGTATACCTATATAACCCTTACATATACATGAGACATAGATTAAATCCACTTAAATCCACATTACCATCTACTTGTCACTTCCTCTAAAAGCTGATTTATACAAACTAAAAAAAAGTTCATGAAGGACCAGGAGGAACAGTCATCCCTTGTATGATCTAGCACATCAGGCCTACAATCCAAAGGAAGAGTCATTGACCACCAAAAAAAATTGAAAATCTTTGTACTCACCCTACATTCCTTATGCCTCAAGGGTAGATGATGTAACAATATTGCATAAAACCCTAATCATCACAAAAAAATTAAACAAAAAAAAACCAATGGACAACATATTGAGTGATAAGAAATAAAGGAGAGGAGGGAATAGAGAGAATCGGGTATTCCTCTTCTAGCTAATTCCCCTAAGTCTATGAGAAACCCTAATCACTAAAAAAACCACACTTTGTTATAGGACTGACAATTTTATCAATCACTTGCTATTATTTCAATCCTCTGGTCTAAAGCACGATAGTGACAAGACTAATCGGAATTCCTTCCACATATAGATTTAAAAGCAAGAGCCAAAAAAATAATTTTTTTGGGGGTTGTGACTACCAACAAGGGATATTAATGCTTCCATGAGCTGATGAGCCTATGCCACCATAGTGGAGAAAAAAGTGCTCATCTCATGACACGTATACAGTCTTGTGGTGCTTAAGTGATCTCATGGTGCTTCCATAATTTTGTGGTATTTCTATATTATGGTGCTTCTATTTGTGTACAATGCTTCCATATAAACATCAAATTAGGTATATTGTTTGCCTATACACTATTTTCAATCTTAGAATAACATATTTGAACTTTTTACTCTATTTTACAATCAATTTAGGTAGTTTTGTCAAGTTTTGTAAAAGTATATTTTTTCTTCTTTATATTACAAAAGTGCAATAAAAGTAGACTTATGTTAGAATACTACATTGTACCTAAAACTTGAGGCTTATCATTAAGTTCGTAGCTTGATCTTGTTAGTCTAGATAATTTATTTTATTTTATAACTACTTATGTAAAGTACAATCGATAAATTAAATCTTTTTATAAATTTGTAATAAAGGACAAATTGTAGTTCTCTTCTTGCATTTTAGGCACAAAATAAAACATGCATGTAGTTGCATTCTAGGTTAGTTGACTTGTGTGAGAATTCTATTGATTCTTTATTCCTAAAAATAAAGAAAAAGAAAAGACAACTGTAGTTTTTGGAAAGCATTAAAAGTGAAAGAGCACATAAATCTAGGACTTGTTTTCCTACATTGCTATTTGCACTTGCATTATGTATCACCATCTAAATTTACATTTAGGATAAGACCTAGTATTTGCAAGACCTTAGGTGTATTCCAATCAACCCATCAAACATAGAATAGTAGGATACACTAAGGCCTCCATAATATTGATTGTGGGTGTGTGACTCCTAGATTTTACTTATCCATATTACCCTCTTTTCTCCCAATTTTCCATGCAACATTATAGATCTTATTTCTATAAGTACTACAAAAATGGGAGTCTTGCTTTAGGATAGGTAGTATCTAAATTTATAGAGAACCTTCATCATGACAATTGTTTCTATTAAACTATATCACTCCTTGTAAATATGAAATGTTTAGATCATGAAAAAAATGGGTTGTTCTTCTTCTTTCTCATATTTTAAGTCAATATGATGAAAATAATTTTATCAATACCAAAGTTATACAATTTGAAATCCTTAGAAAATTTTAGGTTGATGAAGACTATAAATTTAGTGATAGTATCTTTTATTCCCTAAAAAGCATGTTTAGCTTCTTAGGTTCAAGCAAATGTGGCATCCTTATTTAGCATCTTGGAAATGGTCCAAACTAATTATGCAATATTAGTTATGAATTTGTGAAAGGAATGATCTCATGCCTTGATTGATGAGGGCAATGGAAACTCTTGGGTTGCGTTGCTTTTGTCGATGTCAATGACAAGACCTTATGTTGAGACTACATCGCCTAGGATCTTCCCTCTTTGTACCATAAAAATTAATTTTTAAGGGTTCAAAGAGATTCTATAATTTCTACGTATTTTAAAATTTGATTCTAAAGGAGCAATATGTTTATTTCTTTTCTTATAAAAGATAGTTAAGTCATGAAGGTATATGAGTTATGATCTTATCTATAAACTAGTAAAATAAATATCCATGAGTGTTTAGAATTTGTATTCTACATTAAATAGTCCCAAAGGTATCCTTTGATGAGCAAAAGTACCCCATTGATGGTGAAAGTCAAATTGTATTAGTCATCATCCTTGATCCATATCTAATTGTATCTAGAAAAATCATAAACTAATGATAACATTTGGGACCATGCCAATTAATGTAAAATTTGTTCTATTAACAATAGTGTATAATGTTCCTTTAACTATTCCCTATCCAAGTTTTTGAAATTATAACATAATCTAATATCATCATTTTTCTTGTGCATAGAAAATAGGTTTCTGACACATGTAGAATGCTTAATGGAAAATATGATTTAGTACTACATCAATTTAAGGATATCCTTATTCATTATTGCTTTAATTTTTGGGTTGATTAGTCTTTTATTTTGTTAATATGGTCAAGCCCTAGGTTCTAGGTCATTAGTTTGTTCAATTGTGATCCTATCATAGACCTTTAGGTCTTCGTATGTCCAACCAGTGATGTCTCCATGATTTCCATAGAGCTCATTGAAGAGACCTATTACTTATTTGGTATATTCCTTCCCTATAATAAGGAGCATTCCTTTAGCAATTTCAATGTGATGGCATGAATATCTCTTTAATTATAGCATTGGTATTAGTATTAAATAAACACTTTAGTCTCATTAGCCCTTTTGGCAACCAATTAATATTTATCTAGATCATGTCATATTTATTTTATCCCCATATTTATTATTTTATTTTACAAGTTGGGCTTCCTTGACAAGAAACTCTATGATATATTTATAATTATAAAATACTTGCTAGTGATCCAAAATATTAAGAACAATGATTGTAAATACTACATCAATTTATTAGAATTATCCCATATATTTGTGATAGGATCAAGTTTGGCATCCATTGAGGCTTGCTCATTTAATTTGGTATTTAGTTCCTACAAATCACTTTGATTTAATAGGTGCTAAAGCTTTCTAATCGATTCCAAAAAAAATATTTGTCAACTTACAAGTGTTTGTTTTCAATGGCATGTTCAAAATTGAATTGATTTATAATAAGCTCAAAGTTACCAAAAAATTTTAGGTTAATAACACCTAACTTTTTAGAGTTTCTCAAGCTTGTACAAAGTGCTTTGTATTTAGAAACATTATTAGTGTAAATGAAGAACTAATTGTAAGCATAGTTCAGTTGTGTACCTTGGGAATCAATTAGTTGAATATCAATGCCAAATCAATTTATTTTTCATTATAGGATATAACTAGTGTTATGAAACTTTATTCTCATTAATAGAAATTATTAACTAATATAAAAAAAATATTTAAATCATTCATCCAAAAATATAATTCACAAAATGAGACACAAATATAGATAACATTGTTAAGGTAGTGTAGAGATAAATCACTATACCTTTCAAAAGTGGAAGTCTGAGTCATGGACAAGCACATGAAGAAAGGTACGATAAAAAATTCTTGATCAATCAAAGGCCAAATATCATGTGCAAGAAAAGTCTAAAGGTCAAGCATTATTGAGTCACGAACAAAAAGGTAATAATAAAAGCCTCAACATAGGAACTAAAGGAAAAAATTCCTAAAGATCTGAAGATAAGCGAGCCAAAAATATGGAGAAAAACTCTTGAAGAAGATTCTAATGCCTCAAAAAGTCAAATCAATAAAGTGCGTATTATTCAAGGAAGATTGTCCATCCTAAAAAAAATATTTCATATCTCTAAGAAAGGACAACAATATCATGGAGCCATCAAATATCCAAAACATTAAATTAAAGCAATCTTCTACACCTAGGTGATTGAAATCCCCAAAAAATAGGTAGATAGAAATTAAAGTGATAGCTTCTTGTTGTAGTCTAGTTTGTCATCAAGCCAATGCTAGAACTGTGATCATTATCCTAAGATATTTTGAAGGCAAGCACCCGCTAATCATAGCCCAGACTAAACATTGGAAGAACCAAATTGCTTTGATTCAACCTCCAAAAAATGTTGGTATACCTTGTCAACTTAATAGGTGTTGACTCTCTTTAGCTCAAAATAGTAAAAGCTTAAGGGTAGGAATAAAAGGGTTAGAAATGTATGAATAAAAGGTGGATGGGTGAATCTAACAACATAGACATCCACAAAGTATCTTCAAAATTAAATTTTAGAAACAATATTCAAGACTAACAACATTCAAAACTCTACAACATTCTATATTGATGGCCTTTGACACACTCAAAGAATTATTCCAAACATCTAAAGCATTAATTATCCAAATTAATATAATAAGATCAATGCCTTGACTAACAAAAATAGAATTCCCATAAACATGTATGTAAGAATGTATTTTTTGATTTACTCTAAGTTAGCTATCCAAATTAATAGAATAGACTAACCATAGTAGCAATAGCAAAAATAATATTTACAAGTTCATGATCATCCAATCAACACAAACACAAGTTTGAGGTAAACATCCATTGTAATGCTTCCTTTATTAATTACAAAAGATGTATGTAGTACTGCAAGCAAACACTTTAGAGTCAACCTTTTGAAAGGAGGTCACTTCCTTTAGTTATAGCTTTTACAATGAAATACATTCTAAGCATTACAAAGAAATATGATTCTTATTGATATTCTTGACAACTTGCCATCCATTATGCCAACCAGTTGCATATTCTTGATTAGTTATAACCAATTTTATATTAGGTCCAACTTCACCATTGATGGTTCTTGCGATCCTTTTTCATCCGTTGTTGTAATTGAATCTAGTTGATCAAAATATTTTGGAAGCTTTCAGACTATAAGTGTCATTTTGGCTTCCATGAGTCCTAATTGTATCTCCTCTATCTTCTACAATAAGAAAACACATGAAAACACACTAAAATTTTGAATTTGAATAAGGACTAACAGTTGTCGTTGATATGCAAATAAACAGATGTGATTGATCATCACACAACCAATTTTTATCTGAGTCTCCCTTGAATCCACTCAAGATTTAGACTCTTCAGAATTTGATTGCAAAAATAAAAAATCACACAAAATCAAGATTTTGATCACATTCTTTTAGCTTATTGGGCTCATAAAATTTTTGATTGGTGGGTCCCCTTATCTTTCTTGCACACTCAATCCACAATATTTTGGTCCATGCCTATTCATTCATCATGTCCCTTGAGTGCATTTCTAATTTGCACATGACCAATGAAGGAGATAGGAAATCATGCATTCTGCCACTAAGGCCTCTTGGTTAGCTTTCTCCATGAAAATACATTTTTTAGCGATTTCTCTTTTGCAAGCCTTTTCTAACGCTTTTTTGTTTGTGTGTTGATTACAAAGTTGTTAGAAAATCATGGGTGGAAGATTTTCTCATTTTTCTATATTTTCTCATGAAAACCCATTTTTTGGTGCTTTCTAATTTGCACGCAGACAACAAAGGAAGCTAGAAATCATGCGTTTTGCTTACAATGAGCACTTCACATTTTTCTTGAAATCCCACTTTTTAGTGGATTTGAGATTTCTGGCAATTTTTTGATTGTGTACGGATTACAAATGTATCAGGAAATCGCAACACTCCACCCTCTACCCAACTTTGAAATTTTCTTGCAAAATCATTTTTTTGGTGCTTTTGAGATTTCTTCTTTTATGAGTTAGCCATATTTCACAAAGATTTAGCATCCTTGCCAGGATTGTAGTTGTGCCCTTTGAGAAATTATACATATTCCTTCCTTAAAAATTTAAATTTTTTGATTGGTCACCCTTAGTCATAGAAAATTTGTATTGTTCATAGTACATTTAGCTTGTTTATTAAGGAATTCTACACATGTAGCTTTTTTGGCCTACATTATGGTACCTCCTTGAGAACTTCACTCATAGAACTCAAATAACCTTATATAGGTTCCAATTATTTTCTCAATAATGGAAATAGGGTTTTAATGGATGCACTAGAGGAGGAAGAGGATACTAACATGATGAATGTAGCGTAGGAGGAGAAAATAAGACAAAGAGATGCTAAAGTAAAAGGGGGATATAGAGAGGTTCGATGGATAGAAAAATGAACCTTATAATACACATGAAATGGTAAAAAAAGAAAATGGAGAGGAACAAAACATAGTATGAAAATCCATAAAAAACAAAGGGGGAAACCAAGAAAGGGATGGAAGATGGTATTTTTTACAGGTGAGGTAGGAGAAGAAAAAAAAAATGCTATAGAAAATGAAAGAAAGGCAAGAAATCAAGGGAATTGGAGGTACACAAAATAATAGAACTATGAACAACACCATACCTCCATATGTATACTCAATCGAGGTGTAAATATCATATGTATAATTCATTGAGGTGCAAAGCCACTTCCAAGGTATATAAATTGCTATAGTGCCAACAATTGTCTAACATTTCTATGTCTCTTCCTCTTCCTTATGCAATAAAACTGCAACCTCTTCAACCAATTATACACCCTTTCGTAGCTCCTTGTTTGCACCATCTGGCCCATTATATCTTCAAATATTCATTTTATGAGTGATGATCCTCCTTATATAGAGCTTATTTGAGGGTGATCATTGCATCATATGACGACTGTGAGATCATACCTCAAGGATTCAAAAATATTCAACTCACTTGGATTGACTTTCATACATTGCTAGAGTATTTTACTTGTGTGGATCTACCTTCAGCTAAGCTCATATTACATGAGATATGACGTTCTTTATTTGATTCCACCCATGCACCCTTTGATTTTCCCAATGTTCCTTTCTCTAATTTGGAATTGTTTTGGTTTCATCCATTGGGCAACAGAGTCAAAACAACATTATCGTGAAGTCCCATCTCCTAGAATATAATTTGTTTGATATGATTCTACGTGCTTCCAACAAATTCCCTAAAATATTTGTACAAGATATCACAAGACACATGTTCCATGAGGGAGCCATACTGCTTATCTATCATGACTGTAGTCAGCAATTTAATTTATTCACTGGCTACATACACAAAATTTGGTATGGAAAAACCCACGTGCAACTTTGGGACTCTTTCTATGATACTATCCCATGAATTTGCAATGTTTGAACCATATGTCTCTATATCTATACCTCTCCTCATATCCTTGATTATATAATTCATAGAACTCTCTTTTTTCTAATAAAAAATCTAATCTCATACTCCTCTTTGGATGATCAATGTATAAATCCAATGATGATTCTTCAACCTTAGGGACTTCGATTACTTGCTTTTGGTATGACATCCAAGTTGTCGAATCATTCTAGAGATATTCATTCTTACATGAATAGAGTTACCTAGGCTCTTATCGTATTATGCCCCTTGATCACTTGTATGATATGGAAATGAATGACCACTGGATGACTTTTGGTGTGGGATCACCATCAAGCCTTGTGGCTTGTAATCCTAAGAACAACACAAAATATGATTTCCTTGTGAAGAGATGTTAACTTTTGTTCTAGTACCCTTGATTATGTTAAAAGGCTTATAGAATTGATATTTTTTGTGATCCTAAATTATGAAAGGGTGAAGAACATTGCTAAATACTTTAGAAATATCCTTCTTCCCAAATATTTTGACCTGATTTACCTTATGTTCAAGGTAGAATCCAACTTTGCTAAAGTCATATTCAGAAAGGCATATGTGAAATAAAGGAGAGATATCAACCACCACTATGTCATGAAACACAACCAAATCAGGGTGTCCATATATAATCATTACAAAGTGCCTCAAGATGCCCATGACTCATATAGTCTTCCCATTGAAATTTAGCCACTTGGATTTCGTCTAACCTACAACCAAATTCAAAGCTTCACAAATTTTAAGGGGTACTATCAACACCTCAGATCTAGGATCTATTACACAATTGTGTAATATCCATTTCTCTATGAAGAGTGGCAAATAACACACATCAACCTCATTTTACTAGAAATTTAAAACTTTGTTCTTCGAAGTCATATTATGCTCTTTAATCCCTAAAGAGACATCGATCAAATTAACTTTTGGTCACACTAACAAGTCTTCCCTAAAACTTTGTTCATGCTAGAAAGAGTCTTGGAGAAAATTCTAGAGTTGGTATGCCTTCTCTTTCCTTTTTTATCGAGTCAAAGCTAGAAAGTACAAACTTCTATAGGCCTTGAGCCTTTTCTGACTCAGAGTCTTTACTAGTGAAGTCTATATTGAATCTCTAGTTGCTTCTTTATTTCATCTTCTTTTTGAAGTAATGGAGCTTGGAGGTAGTTGCCCCTATCTACCAAGTGAATGATCTCTACATTACAACTTATATCTCTCCTTTGAATCTCCTGATGTGGAAATTTTTTCTGAATGAAGCTGATCGAGGAAACTCATGTCAAGAAAAACCTATATTTGCTTCCCTTTTCTCCTCATTTTTGATTATCCTACTCTTTTCTTTCCCAATGGAGACCACAATTGAAGATATACGATCTAAAATTCTATCCAATTTATCAGTGTCTAATTTCTTTGACTTAATACTTCCCTCATGGTATTCAGTACACGTGATTTCTTCCATTTATTCCACAAATCAGAGCATTGTTTCATCAATCCTGATTCTTGATTTATGTGGTCACAATCTGTGTGGCAATTAGAGGGATAGTCATTCCTTCTCTCTGGTGTGGCCATGATTTTGCCTCTTCTTGGAATCTATTATAAAATGAGTTGAAATGGGTATTTAATTAAGGGCTAACCTTTCTAGGGGGAATTTATTGGCTATAATCAACATGTTCTCATCTTGGAAAACCTCCTAGAAGACCTAGGGGAATGTATTTTCTTTGGACTTCTAGACAATGAGGGCTAGGTTAGGATGGAGTGCATGAGTGTAATAGAGATATGCTTGGGGGTGGGAGGGTTGGTATTCTTGGGGAATTCTTCTCCACATCCTTTTGAAATGGATATTAAACTCGAGAAGATTTTCCTGAGAAGAATTTTTCATAAATAAAAATTGAGTGAGCAGTAAGAAAGGATCTCCAGGATCATCGAACTCCTCAATGAGAACTTTGGATAAATCCATCCAATTACATATTATTTTATCTTCTAAGGATTTATGCCATAACAATACTTTTTCCTTAAGAGATAATACAAGTAGTCTAACGATGATATCCTCAACCCAATATTGTGAATAGAAGACAACCATGCTATATCTTGATAATGCTTCTTTGTAGATTTTTATTTTCCTTCATAGTTAGGTAGATTTTTTAGAATGATTATTGAGATTTCATGGAGTATTGGGATATTCAATGGTCATGTGTCATACAATGGGGGATAATCGTGATATGCCATATGATCCAAACTATTAGGGGTTTCTTTCATAAGGTCAACAAAATCATGATGTGAATCAGACTTACAATTTTAGAAAAACATAGTGGTAAAGTTGGGGATGATAGTTAGGAATGGTATCCAGGTTTAAAAGCCAATAAATTCAACATGTGAATCTAAATTATCCACTCATGGACCAAATCCATTCACCTAATCTTGATCTCTTCAGGTGATAAACATTGAGACACTAACCACAAATATTTGGGCCTTTTTTCCTAGAAGAGTAACCAAGTGAATTTAATTAAAATTTTATAATATAGGGAATCACCACTCACTAAACCATCTATTCATGGGGGTGCAATCTCATAATCGCTTGGTTTTTGTCCCATTAGACATGCCAAAAACTATTGTAGTCTGGTTTATCATCAAACCAATATTAGAACTATGATCATTATCTTGAGAGATTTTGAATGTGAGCACCCACTAATCACAGCGCAGACTAAACATTGAAAGAACCAAATTTCTCTTATTCAACCTCCAAAAAAGGCTAGTATATCTTGTCAACTTAATAGGTGTTGACTCACTTTACCTCAAAATAGCAAAATATTAAGGGTAGGAATAAAAGGGTTAGAAATGTATGAACAAAATGTGGACATGTGAAGCTAATAGCGTAAACATCCACAAAGTATCTTCCAAAAAAAAAAATTTTAGAAGCAGTATTCAAGACTAACAACATTAAAAAATCTACAACATTTTGTATTGATGGCCTTTGACACACTCAAAGAATTATTCCAAACATCTAAAAAATTAATTATCTAAATTAATAGAATAAGATCAACGCCTTGACTAACATAAATAGAATTCCCATAAGCATGTATGTAAGAATGAATTATTTTGATTTACTCTAAGTCAGCTATCCAGATTAATAGAATAGACTAACCATAGTAGCAATAGTAGAGATAATATTTACATGTTCATGAACAACCAATCAACACAAATGCAAGTTCACGGTAAACATCCCTTATAATGCTTCATTCATTAATTGCAGATGTACATAGCAGTGCAATAAAACACTTTAAAGCTGACCTTTTGAAAGGTCATTACCTTTATTTATAGTTTCTATAATGAAATACATTCTAAGAATTATAGGGAAATCTAATTATTCTTGATCTTCTTGGTAATTTGCCATCCATGGTGCCAACCAAATGCATATTCTTGATTAGTTATAACCAATTTTAGATTAGGATCATCTCCATTGTTGATGGTTCTTACGATCCTCTTTCATTCACTAATCTGCAACTAAATCTGGTTGATCAAAATATTTTGGAAGCTTTTGGACTGTAAGTGTTGATTTGGCTTCCATGACTCCTAATTCATCTCTCCTCTACATTTTTCAACAAGCGCACACACAAAAACATACCAAAAATCTGAATTCAAAGAAGGACTAACAATTATAGTTGATATGCAAATGAGCAATTATGATTGATCATGACATGACTGCTTTTCATTTGAGTATCCCTTGAATCTGCTCAAGATTTAGAATCTTTGGACTTTGATCGTGGAAACAGAAAATCATGTGAAATCAATATTTCGCTCACATTCTTTTAGCTTGTTGGGCTCAATGAGTTTTTTATTGGTGGATCCCCTTATCTTTCTTGTGCGCTTAATCCACAATTTTTAGGTTCGTGCCTATTCATTCATCATGTCCCTTGAGCATGTTTCTAATTTACACATAGCCAATGAAGGAGACAAGAAATCATGCATTCTGCCACTCAGGCCTATTGGTCAACTTTCTCATGAAAATACATTTTTTAGTGATTTCCCTTTCATAAGCCATTTCTAGTGCTTTTTGTATGCACGATCATTACCAAGTTGTCAAAAAATTATAGGTGGAAGCTTTTTTATTTTTCTTCCTTTTCTCATGAAAACTTGTTTTCTGGATTTTTTTAAATTTTGACACCTTTGAGCACTTTATGATTTGCATGCGACAAAAAAAGGAAGCTAAAAATCATGCACTTTACTTACAATGAGCACTTTGTATTTTTACTAAAATCCTACTTTTTAGTGGATTTGATATTTGTGGCGATTTTCTAATTGCACATGGATTACAAAGGCATCAAGAAATCACGACACTTCACCCTCTACCCAAATTTGGCATTTTCTCGTGAAATCCCATTTTTTGATGCTTTTGAGATTTCTTATTTTTTGAGTTAGCCATATTTCACATAGATTTCACATCTACGCCAGGATTGTAAGTTTTTCCCTTTGAGAAATTACACATCTTTCTTCCTTGAAAATTTAATTTTTTTCGAACTGCCACCCTTAGTCATAGCAAATTTTGACTGTTCATAGTGAAATGAGCTTGTTTTTTAAGGAATTTTACACATGTAGAATTTTGGCCTACACTACTCATCCAAGGGCTAATATTGATTGACATTCATATCTTTAAATATAGAGAATCCTAAAGGGACAAAAAATCAAATAGAACATGACTCAGTATCTGAATTGACATCCACCTAGAGATATTTGCATGAGTTTTGGAGGGAAAACCCTCCCTTGTAAATCTATAAATAGGAGTAGTATTAGCTTTGTAAAGGATCGACAAGTTTTCAATTCCATGTATTTGTAGGCTTTCCTTTCATTTCTCTCTATAAAAATAGTTGTGGTTCTTGAGCGACTTATGGGTAGTTTCAAAACCCTACTTCTGGCATAATCTATGTAAGAGTTTACCTACATTTTATATATACATGAGAGCCTGTGTCTATTTTTTAGCCTTTGCCTATAGACCCATTGTTGTGTATGTGTATGTGTTTATGATCTTTTGTGTGAATATAAGATTTACTAAGCGCATGTGTGTGTGAGGGGCCTACATCTATTTTTAAACTAAGTCACTTATTAGATTGGATATCCTATGGGACTTGCCTACTCATACATATATATAATTGATATATTTTAATTGCACTTCACTGTGTCAAAGAGAGGAAGTATTAACAACTAGCACATATTGTTCAAGCCTATTTTTGTAGGAATATCTTAGCAGATATCTTGGTGCATCACCCTATTTTCATTTTATTTGTTGAGTGTTCTTACCTTCTTGCACCCATTTACCCTTTGTAGAGTACAATAGTGCCTTAAAGATAACATTATAACAAGGATATAGTCTTGTAAAAAATCTCAAAAGCCCTCGATTCTGTCGAACCCCATGCTCTTGGCTACAACCCTTTGTATCAATCTGACATGAGGTGTAATTGTCTTAGGTAGAGGTAATCAAAGATAATAATAATTTAATGGCACACCTTATGGGATCCCAGTGACATATAATTGATTCCAAAATCACAAAAAATAATAGGGCTAAGACTTGGTGAGGGTCTTAGCCTATTTCTCGCTTGCTGAAGCAACTTTTTCTCATCTAGCGACTCCACTCCAAAATGAACACCAAAATAAGCCACTACTGAAGATACCAGATTGAGTTTCAAGTGAAGATTACTATCTATATGCTTTCCAGAAGCAAGAAGTATTTAGTTTGTGACTCCACAATAGTTCAAAGGACCTAAAAGATCCAAGTGTAGACACCAAATTTTAGTCATTTGCACTCAAATTTCTACAAATTCACCAAAATTTTCAAATTGCCACAAAACCATTATTGATTACCCAAATTCACTCAAAACCTTCCAAAATTCTAGTCTCCTCTCTATTTCATCTGAATTTCTCCAAATTCTTTCATTTTCCTTTTAATTTTCCACCTTGTCAAATTCCTCCTAATTCCTCTAATTTTTAGCAATCTCTTCTAATTTCCTCCTTAATCCTTCTAATTCCTCCTAAATTCTTCTAATTTATCTTTATTTCCCTCTAAATCCTCTTAATTTCTCTAAATTATTATAAATTCCATCTAAGCTTCTCTAATTCTATCTTAATTTTATCTATTTCTTTTAATTCTTCTAAAGTATCCCCAAGTCTCCTACTTTCTTCTAATTTCCCCCTTTTCCTCTAAATTCTTAAATTCTTCTAAATTCTCCCTAATATTTCCCTAATTTCCCTCTACTTGATTTAATTCTTCAAATTCTTTCTTAGTCTTTCTAATCTCCTAATTTCCACCTAATCCCTTTCATTTATTCCTCCCTTTCCCCTTAAATTTCTCATAATCCATCTTATCCACCTAATCATCCTTCTAATCCATGACCCAATCCCAAGGGGAATGCACAAAAGAATTTTAAAATACCAATAAAATACTTAAAACCCAAGGGAGCCTTCATCCAAATACATAGGATATATGAACACTAATTTGAAAATCATAATCAATTCCTTAAGTCTTCCCAAAATCCCCACCTAAATACCTCATTTAATCCACCTTGTCTCCCCACCCACTTTCCCTCTAAATTTGGATGATTTAAAAATGCAATGAAAATCCCCAAGTCAAAAGGAATTAAATTGGCATATTTAATGGTTTGGTCCTTCTTAGCCTCCATGTCACCTTTTTGGCAATTTTAAATTCCATATGCAGCCCCCAAGGCACACTTGTCCCCATGCACATCTCATCACCCCCTAGACCAATTTATGGCACTTATATGGGTGAGAATAACCCCACCCAAGGCTATTATATGGGGAGGGTGCATATTTCTCTAGGTGTCCTCCACATATTTAACTTGGATTTACCACCCTCCACTTGGATCCAAATCAGCTCCACCTCATTGTCATGTCACCTCCCACTCCCCTCACCAAATTCCTATAAATCCCTCTTCATTTCACTCATTTTATAACAAAAGAAGTGAAGCTACTATTATGCTACTAAAATTACATTAAATTTACTTGATACCCTTAGATATCCTATATGCCTTTGCCATCCACCTCAAGGAGCCCAACCATTGCATCCATGAAGTCCACATGAAGAAGTTAAATCATATTTGACCTAAAATTACACCCGAACCAGTCAACATCTTATCACCACACTTACACTAGAGGACCCCAACCACCACTAGAACCCTCTAGCAAAATCTCTTGGCCCCATATACCATACCAACCCAACCACCATTGGTGGTTACATAGTCTCAATCATCACCTGTGGTCACCCAAAACCAACCACCACTGGCAGTTATGCAGAGAGAACATATAAGGCATCCTAGATAATAGGCAAGTAAGGAAGGTACAAAATATTACATTTTTAAGTTTTGTGAAGTTTTGTTAAAATTTTGTAACTTTTTTCATGCATTTTTTGAAGCTTTGATTTACGTACTTTGGCTAGGATATCACCCAAGGAAGGCCTATTGTATATTACTGACTCAATCTTGTGAGAATGTGTGTAGGTGTTAGGCAGCTGATAGAGCACTAGGGTGGTCTAAGAGGCTCAATAAACCCACCCACAAATTGACTATGGCATGAAAAAAGATATTGCACCTATAAATATTGATGTAAAAGGGGTCATCCCCCTTTGTTCTTGAACTATAACATTTGTAAAAATACCCTCTAAAGGGTCAGATTGTAGTCAAAAGTGTTTATTGGTAATATACAACAATATTTGTTTGCTTTCATTGCCTAGTGCATTTTTATGTCTACAAAATGGTTATCACGGTGGGACCCTCACCCTTAAATCATTAGGAATTGTTTATTTTTATATAAGAGCATAAAGATAGTGGGTCTTTCTTGTTCTTAATATTATGTGCCTAATATGTTATATTTTTAAGGTTTATTCTTGTTTTGTGCCCCTATTTAATTACCTTCACTAATGCTCTATTATCTATTTTGGGTCATAGGTCTTTGATAATATTAGAGTGCAATCACATTGAGGGTTTAACATTCAATCTATAGTCTTGCACAACTACCACTGGCGACCAACAACCACCGCTAGTGGTCCTACACAAACAAACACCATTGACAATCCATAACTATCATTGGTGGTTCTTAGATAAAAAAAACCACTCCAAAAGCTCATGGCTCACAGGTAAGTACCCCAAACTAGATAGGTATAGTTTATTCCTTTTAATATATGATTTTATCTTAATTTTAGTGTAGTTGAATGTCTTCTTATTAGTTTATATGAATATTCCCCTCTCTTAAATCACTCTAGGAAATTTCCTCTCTAGGATAGTTGTAAATATCCTCACTTTTTATAGGTATTACTCTCTAGTTTAATGGTGGTGTAGATTAAAAAAAAAAAGGCTCATTAGATTAAATGCTTTTATTTGCATTTGTCTCAAAAAGACTCAAAAAGGCATATTCACTTAGATCATGGTGAGTGGATCTCCTAAAAAATTTAATTTCAAACTAGCAAGAACTCAAGTTTAGGTGATGGAGGGGAAGTGATCATGAGTATGGCCCTTAGGATGGCCTAGGTGAGGGTGTAGAAGTCACAGGTATCAAGGGGACCCCCACCTAACCAACCTTAAAATCCTAACCTTGTCTCCTTTGTGAAGATCATCCAAAAAAGTGCAAGGACTTCTCCACCCCTTCAATGTAAGGTTTAGTTACTCTCTTACCAAGTTGTAGAGAACTGGTAATTCCTCCCAACATCATGGCTTCCTTTATTTCCTAGGACTCCTTGTCCCTCATCACAAAATTTGTTGGATATTGCCTAGACATTGAGCCCATTCATAAATGGACCTTCTCTAAATAGTGTCTTGATGGTAATATGGACTTGGTAGATCTTCCTAGGTGGTTCTTTCTCATTAGGCTAAATAACCCTAAATACACTAGTCATATCCTCACTAACAAACCTTAGTTCTTTGGACAACATAGTCTTTTCATCAGAAGATGGGGTGCAAATTTTAACCCCACTACCCAGAGCATCAACTTGGCCCTCATTTGGGTTAGGCTACTAGGCCTCTGCATTCAGTTCTAGCATTATGAAATCTTGAGATGGATAGCTCGAGTCATTGAGGACCTCAATTATTTTTATCCTTTGACTAAAGCTAAATCTTGAATGGTGTACTATCGATTGCGCATTAATGCCAATCTTGAATCAAAGCTACCTACATTCATCAATCTCATTTTTGGTTCCTACTGCAAGCACCAAACCATCAAATATGAGAAAAAACTAGCCTTCTGTATTTAATACCAAAAGTACGGCCATCTTAGGGCTCAATGCCCCATTCTCAATAAGGAGTCTAATAAAGAATGGCTCCACACTAATAAATCCATTGAGGATGGTCAAAAAGTTGATCAACTCCAAAAATAATCAAATTGATGCCAATCGTAATGAATTTTTATCAAAGTCCAAAAACAAGCAGGTGATCCCTAATCCCTTTGAAGGTACTCCTGACCAGGTTTTTTCTCTTTTTTCTATACTAATAATTCCATTCTTTTTTCCATACCCATTTTAACATTTTATGGATTTACTCCTATTGAATTTATTTTCCCTGAGTCTCTAGAGTATCCCCCTAAGAAATCTAATCCTAGTCTGGCCATTCTACCTCAATTCCCTTTGAGGTCGGGCCCATATTGTTTCCCCCTTTCCAAAGACTCATTGGATTTTCTCAATGACCTCTCACATCCTATTGGTTTCATTGCAGATCCTATGGGTAACCTTATTTCCAATGACTTAGATGAGTTGTCTAGTCCACCAAGGCTGGTAACCAAAAATTAGAAGAAAAGCTCAATTGATGTGGATAGTGACAATAAGAAAGGAAGACCTTCTAATTAGGAGATAAGAAAAAAATAAGTTGAGTATGGTATTACCAATGGCACCCAAACCACTCTCTTCTCAACCCTTACAAATGAACCCACTAGAGACTTTTCCAAAGATGATGGAAAGTGAACCAAAACCCCCTCATATCAAAGCAAATGGGAGAAAAATATTCCTCCAAAATTCATAGATAAATATCCTCTCATGGAATTTGAGAGGCCTAAATGGACTAACCAAATAGTTAGTGTCATCCATGAGAAAAAACCTTAGACCTAGTATCATCATGCTTCAAGAGACCAATATTAATGAAGATAACATTGAGAAAATTGTCAAAGCCATATGAAAAAATTATGAATTCATTGCTAGCCCAACTCGATGTACCTTTGGAGGCCTCCTCTACCTATGGGATCCAACCAAAATGGAGGAAAAAATCTTATCTTCATTATATAAAATTATAAATACTTTTTTCTATTGCAAAGACACCAAAGCAAGATGGGTTCTCTCAAATATTTATGCTCCCAATAATCCACCAAGGTGATTGGCCATATGGAATATCTTGAGTCAAATGAGAAACATATTTTTGAATGAATCTTGGATGCTAGACGAAGACTTCAACTCTCCCATTTATCCTTATGAGAAGAGTAAAGGGGTGGCTATTACACAAAGATATTATGAGGATGTTGTTGAGTTTGTTGATAGTAATGAGCTAATGGATATTCAACTAAAAGAAACTAAGATTACTTGGAGCAATAGAGGTTTGGGAAGCCAACTCATTCAACTTAGGATTAAAATATTATTCCTATCCAAATAAACCATTCACCTTTTTGGTGATGCTCTCCTCCATTCCCTTCCTAAAATAGGGTTAGATCATAATCTCCTTGTCCTGGAAGACCTTTGGCCAACATCTTCAATCAAAACTCCCTTTAGATTTGAATCCATGTGGCTTCAACATCTAGATCTCAAAAATTTTATTGTGGAATGGTGGAGCATGAGTTTCTCAGGTCCTCTCATTTCTCAAATTACAAAAAAGTTACGCTTCATCAAAGTCAACATTTTATCTTGAAACAAGGAAGTTTTTGGTAATATATTTGAAAGCAAGTAGAACATTATGAATCAAATAGATACCATTGAAGAACAATTTCAAAATGGGAATTCACCTCTAGAACTTAGAAATAATAAAATAGGTCTCTTTTCTAAATATCACAACATTCTAGCAACTAGAGGAAGTCTTTTGGAGATAAAAAACAAGGGATTTATGGTTAAAAGAGGGAGATTCTAATACTAAGTTTTTCATGCTTTGGATATTAGGCATCAAAGAATCAATAAGATTACAGAGTTAACTAAAAATTATGGGTCTATCACTAGCAATATCCTAGAGATTAGAGAGTTGCTTACTTTAAGATTCTCCTCAGATCCTGTTACACATTCCATTCTCAAACCTCTAATGCACTTCTCCAAAACATCCCCTACCTCATTTCTCCTAATTTTAATGCCTGATTACTTAGAAACTTTTCTTAGGATAATATTAAATATGTCCCCTTTCTATGATGAATGACAAATCCCCTAGTTCTAACATATTTTCTCCTCACTTATTTTAGTGCTTTTGGAATATCGTTGGTCAAGACCTCACTATTGCCATTTAAGAAGTTCAAAGGAATAAATTATCACTGAAATATGTCAACTCCACCTTCCTTGATCTCATTCCAAAGTCCCCTATTATAAAATATCTCTTAGAATTTAAACTGATTAGCCTTTGCAATGCAAATTACAAAATCATCTCTGCTAACATAATGAAAGAAATCCTACCCCTCATCATCGATCCTTGCCAAGGTAGTTTAGTCCAAGGTAGACTTATTACTGATGGCATCAATACCATTCATGAGCTCATCCACTATATCTCCAAAATTAAGAGAGCTAGCCTTTTTTTCAAACTCAACAGATTTTCTTGGGATTTTCTCTTTGTTGTTATTTCCAAATTTGACTTCCATGATGACTAGGTTTCTCTCATAAAGGAATGCCTTACTTTTTCTTGGTTATTTGTCATAATTAATAGAATGGCTATAAGATATTTTAAAAGCTTCAGGAGCTTAAGGTAAGGTTACCCTCTATCACCCTTCCTCTTCATCATCTTGGCAGAGTCTCTTGGTAGATACCTCAAAAGCATGTTCCCTAGGAGCTATTTCAGGCATCAAGGCTTCATATATACTCAATCCCATCACTCATCAATAGTTTTTTGATAACACCATCTTGGCCACTCTATCATCTATTCCTAAATCCAAATCTATCAAGGTTATTCTCAATCACTATGAAGAAGTTGCAGGGTAGAAGGTTAATTTTTTAAAAAGCAAAAACAAATTCCTTAACATGCCAATTTATAGACAAATCAATATTGCAAGAATACTTGGGTGTACCATCTCTAGCTTACCTTCTACTTATCTGGGCCTTCCTCTCTTCCTCGGTAACCTTTTTGAAAACATATGGAATAGTGTCATTGAAAGGTTTCTCAAAAATCTTACTAGATGGAAAGAGGTCCTCCTTAATAAATCAGTTAAAGCCATGTTAGTGTAAGCTTATCTCCATAGCGTTATGGTTTTCTTCATGTCTATATTGAAATTTCTTACCTCCATTTATAAAAAATAGAGCAAATTCAAAAAATATTCCTATGCTTGTTAGAATATATTACATTATTTGGTATAAGCTAATGTACCATCTTGGGTACATAATTAGGTTAGGAGAGTGTCTTAGATTAAGGCTTGAGTATTTACTTTATGTATTGTAATAAATGCATAAGTATTATTAGAATACACAATGATGTAAATGTGTATGGTGTCCACATGTACATGAGTCTATAGGATAGGAATATGAAGAGTCATAGGAATATGGAAGGCCAAGAATCATGTCTCATTATATATAGGCCTTTTGTAGATGATTTGGGGGTACAAGTGAGAAGTAGTGAGTGGAATAAGTAGTAGTGAGAGACATAGTAGATACAATGTAGAACTTGTATGAAGCATGGAGCATTGAGATATCCATATATTGTAACAAGTTCAAAATTTTATGAGTTTTCATTAATGGCTATTTCATGATTTATTTCAGAATTTTCTTATGACATTTACTAGTTTATTATATTGCAATTATCATAGATATAACATTGCATGCTTATTCCATTACTTGTGGTTGCATTTCCTTTAAGCTTATAGCATCAAATGCTAACAATGGTATCAGAGCACTAGGTTGATTGATAGGATATTGAGAGATCCACAAGAGATATTGATAGGAGATAGGAAATATTATTTTAAGAATTTTTGAAACTACCTTTAAGCTAGAGTATTTCCATAGAGTTGCAAAAAAACTTGTGAAGACTAGGACTCAACATTGATTCCACTAGATTGAAAAATCAACTAGTGAAGTTAATTTTATTTATATTCAAAGAAATTTCTATTATCATTTTCTAATACTTTGTTCAAAGAAGAGGAGATTCAAAGAAATTTGAGAAGCTTCCTACAAGAGCTAGGAAGAATATCTTCTTTAGAATCAATCTAGTACTTGAAGCAACAAGTTGAATATTGAATATTTTGGAGACCTTAAGGAAAAGGTCCCATTGCAAGAGTTTCAAGATTTGTAGATAGAATATTAAGGAGACTAAAGAAAGATATCTCCATTGAATATTGAAGATTTAACATCGAATATTGAAGAGAATATCCAAAGGAGTTCTCATTGAAGAACTTTCAGTTTTGGAATATTGAAGATAGAGAAGGACTAGCAAAGCTCCTATTGTAGATTTTAGAAGTAGCAAAATTAGGAGATCCAAGAAATATATCTCATTGCAAAAATTCCATAGTTGGATATTGGAAAGATCAAGAAAGGTCTCATTGAATTTTTTAGAAGAATAGGAGCTACAAAATTTGAAGGTCCAAGGAAGAAGTTCTCAAGCATACTTGAAAGGAGAAATAAGGAGAAGGCTAGGAAAGCCTTATTGAAGATTTGGAGAAGACCCTTAGAGAAAATTGGAAGAAGACCATTGGAGGAGATTTGAGGAGAACTCAAGGTTGAATATTACTAGTAAGTAGAAGTACCTGATAGTGAAGAATTTAGGACAATTATCGCCATACGACAACAAGCCCAAAAGGGAGAAGGATTTGGAAATAAGTTTGCTAAATTTTGGAGGAGGTTATTTAAGACCTCAATACATTCATATTCTTGAGAAGAAGGCCAATATCAAAGTCAAAATTTGACAAAGAGGTTGAAGGAGAAAGGAGATAGAAGAGGCCACATATTTGAGAGGTTTAAAGACTAACTTTGAAGGTTTTAAGGCTGATATACAGAAAAGGAGATTGATGTTTTTTATAGAAAAAATTGAAGAGGTAAAGATAGCTGCAAATTGGAGGATTTTCCTATCAAATTTCAAAGGTTAAAGGTAGCACATTAGATAGCATATCAGAGGAGAAATCAGCTATGTTAGAAGCTAAAAATTTAAAAACTTAGGACAACAAGAAGGTAGCAATTTGGGAAACACTAATAGCTAAAATTTTTTGGGTTCTAGAATAGCAAGTTGAAGGAGAAGTAGGCAGCATTGGAAGCTACAAAATCGAGGAGTTATAAAGCTATAGGTTGAAAGAGTTTAGAAGTTGATTTGGACAACAAGAAGAACTACAAAACAAACAAGTTTAAGGAAGCAAAGCATTAATAATTGAAGCTGAAATTTTATCAAACCTAGAGCAGAAATTAGGTGATTTAAATCACTAAGAACTCAAGCTACAAATAGAGATAAAAAGGTATGCAACATTGGTGCAACAGTTCATTATTTGAACATTGAGATTTATCTTATTCTTAATTTTTAAAAGCACCATATTTAAAGGTTTAAATTTGCAAGAGAAATATTTCTAGTTTATGTCTTCAAGGATGTAAAAGATCATATATATAAAGGATTAAAACCTGCACAAAAGAAAAAGGATATAGATATATTTCAAAGGAAAAGAAAAATATCAACTTCCTACTATCTATTGAAAGCAAATAATACATTATTCTAAAGCAAATATTGGAAATACTATATTGAAAAGTAAGGTTATCCAAAAGGCTAAGTATTTGCATAGTGAAGAAGCTTAGAATAACCATTGGAATGTTAACCAAGCATTGGGCCAGTAAGAAGACATAGTAGAGAGTTGCCAAGGAGGATAAGGCAACATTGAATCTATCACTTACCATGGCTTGCAAAGAGGAGAGGTGCCACTACCATTTCCAAGAGGAGAATCCACCATATTGTGAAGGCTAGGTGAATATTTGAAGCATAAGGGGATAAGTATATCTGCATTCCTACATATAAAAGCAAGATTTAATCACCATAGCGCCTTAAGCAATCAAAGGAAGTGCAAGAAATAAGCATATTCTACCATTGTAGGTCTGATAACATAGCAAAGCAAGGATAAGTGTAACATTATATGGTATTGAGTGTTCAAGAAGCAAAGGGATATTGCAAAGGAGGGATCATCATTAAAGATGCCACATTGGAGAAGTTACAATGCATTTAGAGAGTGTTACATTGCAAAGGAAGCACTACGTAAAAGATAGTGCATAGAAAGGAGTTATAAACCATACGCACCACGTGGAAGGTTTGTCAAGAAAGCAAGCACCACCTTGAAGAATGTTACACAAGGAAGACTGCCACTTGAAAATAGGATAGTGTCATACCAAAAACAAAAGAGTTTATATCACTTATAAAGAAGATAGAGTGCATTAGGAGGATAAAGAACGTTACATGAAGGAAGTTGCAATGCTTGGAGGTTGAAGAAGTTGAAGAGTCACATTGCACAAATATATATCTTGTATGAGTGACAAGTCTCACATTTCTCCTTGCAATAATAAGACATACTAGTAGTACATAGAGCATAACAATGAAGACAAGACTGAGAGCATGGTGGAGGTAAACCCAGCTCACATGAAGAAAAACATGACCAACAAGTGCAAATTGAAGAACACATTGAAGAGGTTCAACATTTTTAGGTAGCAAAACAAGTGCATTTAATGTTATCACAAGCATTGAACGAGAAGAAGAGTATAACACCTCTATACATGTGCAACTTGTAGGAAGTCAAAGGAGGAAGACTAAAAACAATGCATGCCAAAGTTTAAAGAAGGTATTGCATTTATTTAATCAAAGTGCAATTTTTCATAAAGTTTAAGGAGGAATAAGGAACTTTATTACTAATGTTAAAACTAGTTAATATTTAAAGCTTGATATTAATTAGATAATTGGAGGTATAAGGAATTACTTTGATATAGTACAACCTTAGATGCATTATTGAAGATTTGAATGTATTTTGAAGAAATTAAAGTTTAGTTAAAATAATTTGAATTTACTTTATTCAAGCACTAGGATTGTTTGCAAATAACATTTGGGGGAAAAGGAACTCTGCATATACTTTGAAAAACATTAAATTTGCAAATACCCATAGTTTCTAAATTTCCAATTAGGGAGATATAATGAGTTCTACATCAATATAGATTATTGAAATTTAGAATCTATTAAAGTAAAATTGAAAGAAGAAAAACATAACATTGATAGAAAGTTGAAAACTGCATTTAAAATGTCTCTTGCTCTAATTTATGAGACATAAGAAATCCAACTAAAATGTCTTGAAGGTAAAGAACCTTGTAAAAACTTGAAGGTGCATCAAAATTATCTTTAGATTTCTATTTATTCATTAATAGGAAGAAATAAGGTGAAGAATATAAGTTGAATATTAGGGAGATAAAAGGAATACTCAAGGAACAACTAAGAAATCTAAGTATACTTTCAAAACATATTGCACTCAAAACAATTGGGAGATTCAAGTATTTTACAAAACTTGAAGAATTAAAAAAATCTTATCAAAATTTTACCAAAGTACTTGGGAGTTAAAAGGTATTCTACCTAGAGATTTGAAAAATTTAATTTCTATCAAAACCATTGATTGAACATTAAGATTCTCAAGGTATTCTACAAATTTAAGAATAAAAAAAAAAAGGTTCATCAAGGTTGATCTCTAAACTAGGGAGATATAAGGTAGTTTACAAGCATCATCATGACAACAAATAAATTCATTCTTATTGAATCCAAAATTCTTAAAGGACCTAATTACTATTCATGGAAAAACAAAGTGAGGTCAATTTTAATAGTTGAAAATATTTAGGATATAGTTAAAGAAGCAAAAAATTAACCAACTACAAGGGATAGTGAGATTCATAAGTTTGAATAAAATGAAGCAAAAGTACTCATTATAATAACTTTTGCAATTACGGATAAAATACAACCATACAGTAGTTCAAAAATAACTTCTATAGGAGCTTGGAAAACTTTAGCCAAGATATTTTAAGGAAAGAATAAAGCCACTATCTTGAATCTTCAAACTCAGTTTCATTCTCTAAAATTGAACAGTGGTGAAATTTTAGAACTATTCCTAAGGAAAGTAGCAAATATAAAAGGAAAAGTGTTAACCTTAGGAGAACAGGTAGAAGATAAGTTTCTTGTTCAAGTAACCCTAAGAGCACTTCCAGAAAGCTATAAGTATTTAGTTACATCTTTACAAATTCTAAGATACATCATTTGATAAGTTAGTTAATATTCTACAAGAATATGAGGTAGAAAATATAGTAAAAGATGAAATGACTAACAATGCATTAGTTACAATAGATAATCCACAAGGAAATATTGCCTCATCTCCAAAAGGAATATCAAGATGGAATAATAGATATTTCCAAGTATGCATGAAGAAAGGATAGTACCAATTATTTTAGATTTAATCATAGAAACCAATATCAAGGAAATCAAACAAATTTTGGAAGACAATCAAATAGGAAACTCCAACTAAGATAATATCAAAATCAATATAATCCACATTAGAAACAATTTCAGTGTCCATATACTTCTCAAAATTAGTATAATTATACACAACTAAAATATAGAGAAGGAAAACAAAAAGGACACTTAGTTCAAGAGATTTAAGAAATTCAAGAAATGGAAGAACTTACAGATGAACATGAGGTTAAAGCTCTCTTAGAAAAAATATCATTTTATGAAGATACTAACTATTTACTTGATCAGGATACAAATAGGGAGCAAAATAAAGAAGGCAGGAAAGAAGAGCTCAAATTCCAGAACTAGGATGGAGACCATATTGAAGACTAAACTCTTCAATAACCAAATAATGTAATACAAGGGGGTGTTGGAATATATTACATTATTTGGTACATGCTAATGTACCATATTGGGTACATAATTAGATTAGGAGAGTGTCTTAGATTAAGGTTTGAGTATTTACTTTATGTAATGTAATAAATGCATAAGTATTATTAGAATGTGCAATGATGTAAATGTGCATGTTGTCCACATGTACATGAGTCTATAGGATAGGAATATGAAGAGTCATAGGAATATGAAAGGCCAAGAATCATATCTCATTATAAATAGGCCTTTGGTAGATGAGTTGGGGGTACAAGTGAGAAGTAGTGAGTAGAATGAGTAGTAGCAATGTAGAACTTGTATAAATAATGGAGCATTGAGATATCCATCTATTGTAACAAGTTCAAATTTTGTGAGCTTTTATTAATGGCTATTTCATGAGTTATTTCAAAAAAATTTCATGATATTTACTTGCTTATTATATTACCATTATCATAGGTATAATATTGCATGCTTATTTCATTACTTGTGGTTGCATTTACTTGATGAGTGTCATTTATCCTTCACCATTTAATCAATATATGTCAGTCCAGGGTGGTGTCCAAGGCTATATACGAGAGCAAGGTGTAGCAGATTGTAGGTTTAGTTCATTTAACTCAGGGCTTTATTGGTGAGGCAGTTAGTGTCTTGGGGTGTTTGGTACTCCTAACATCCTAGAAATGCTAAAATACTTCCTTTGACAAATAAAATGAAACTAAACTATTGAAAACTAGAAATTGCATGAATCAAATCCACACTATTCAGAAAAGTAAAATTGTTGCAGAATTCAATTGACAAGAAATAAGTTGCAACAAACTGATAATGAACTGTTGCAGAAAATGAAACTTCTAAAAGGAAAACATCACACCATACTTTGCAGAAAATGACAAAAATTGAAATATCAAAAATTGACAACTGAATGTGCAAAATCTGTAACAACTTTATTCTAATACAAATTCTGGAAATAGTGCAAAAAATAGAAAGCTGAAAATACTGTGCTAAATTCTAGAAATGTGAAACTGAAATTAACCACTAACTTGCAACTACTAATCAAGAAGTATTGACCTATGCATCAACCAAAAACTCTACAAAAATTGTCAGTCTTCTGCTGCCCTGCTGCAACCAGAATAAGCAGAATTATGTCAAGGGAAAAACCCTCCTCTGGGCCTAGAAGTGGCCCTTGCTTCCTGAACCAAAGGAGGTGAGTGAGCTTGCTCTAAACTAAGAAGTTCTCACACTTAATTCAAAATGAAACATGAATCATAATATTGCACCCTTTTATTTCATATTAGCAACATCACAACAATGCATGAAGAGACCTGTAGAATATTGTATTGTTGTAGTAAATACAGATTTAGAACACCTAATACATGCTATAACTATCTTCAACTACCTATTCTCCTATATGCTCAACCATATGGGAGCATTTTATTTATACAAAATAGAATGCATTACAGATAAGGTTTACTGCTATTATCTGGGACTGTTACAACAGTTTCAGTCCAGGTCTTCCACAAATGCAGAGTTTTGACTCTTCTGTCCCTATCCATCCAAAGTGAGGAACAAGTGTGAGTTTGGATAAGGTGTCTTCTGAGATGACTTTAGTCACCATTTACTCCTTTTCAAAAATACCTTTAAGTAGTTCCAAACTATCTGCGCTCATTCCAGAATTGCTCTGAAATATCAGGCAGTAGAACAGGAAGACTGCTATTTCATCAGTAGAAGTTTATGCAATCGGTTGTGGTGGCAGGTATGGTCTCCTTAGGCATCCCGAGGACTAGTTCCATCCTTGAATTGGGCTGGGATGGACAAATTCCATGCCATGCTATAGATGTACAACTGGCTGGAATTTGTATGACAAAGTCCAGTTTTCCTGCACAGTCAACAACTTGACAACTTTTTGGCGCCTAAAAGTTAATTTAAAAGTGAGAAAATGGTGGCATATATTTGTGGATGGATGGTAAACCTTATACATAGATTGCTTACATATGATAACACTTAAATTAATGCAGAATTACAGGAATAAATAGCCAAAAAATTGAAGAAAATATGGATAAATCAGTAAAAACAGAGCATATGCACTTTCCCTATCTTAACATGCAAATATCATCACACAATGCATAATATCCTATAATTGACATAAAATCACATTACAAATAGTTCCATATGAGTCTTAAAAGTTTATAAAAGAAGTCTTTAAATGAGGCAATCTCCTGCCTCATCATTCTCCCCCAACCTATTCTAATGCATGTCCTCATGCATTCTATTCTGCAACAATGGCACAAAGGTCCAGCTCTAGATATCGTTCATCATACTTCCATAGTCTACTTCCAATTTGGTAATATCCCTTATGCATCTGAATTTCTTTGAGCCACTCCTAGAATTGGTCTTCTGGCTGAGCATCATTGTCAAAGAAGTGTGGAACAGGAGTTATGATAGTAGGCATCCTGTACCTGAGTCCAATCCATCATTCTTTGGCCTCAAGTATAGTTTGAATTACACCCGTAGCCCTTCCCTGAGACCAGATCAAGTTATTAGGCGAGATAGGTTCTCTTTTCTGTAATGATATGGGCAGTTCACCCCATATGTTTCTATAGGCTGACAATGCATCAGCAAAGGAGGCTGCACAAAATGTTTGGAACCCATCTATACATACTTGAAGATTTCCCAGGTACATTCTCCTTACTTTTTCATTCTTGATGAGAGCATAATGTTGATTTGTAGAGGTCCTATGATTTAGGTGCATAGGCCTGATCAGTAAAATAGCTTGAGTCTCTAAAGACTTACTAGTTCTCTTTTGTTGTTCCCAATAGAGCTGGTTCTGCAACACTGATTGAAAGGCTCTGAGCTGAATGTCACCAGTAAATATGTGAGGAAGAAATAGAACTTCAGTTGGTAAAAATAAGTTATGAAGGAATAATTCACACAACAAATTTTGATCTTCCATAGAGCTCTGCCAGAAAGCCTCTAAAAATTCCCCTAGTGTCTCAAAAGTATGGGTAAAACCAGAGGCAATCCTCATGGTCTACCATCGGAGGTATTTTTCCTTTAGAATTAGGCTATAAAACCTAGCAGGCCTCCTGCATTGAACCATACACTCAGAAATTTGACATACATTTTGAATTTTCTCCTTTAAGTCTTTAATTTCAAAATCTTTCCTTTTTATCTCCTCCTTTAAGTTCTGTTGTGATGAAACCTTCTCTTCCAACTGTTGGCATCTAGCTACCCAAAAGGTTACATCCTCATTATATTTCACAAGTGAAACTGTATCAGGTGGTCTAATAATAGGTTGCATTTGAGGAACTATTTCCACCTGGACACCAACATCTACTGTCTCTACTACAAAATTTTTTGTTTGCACTTCAGCCTCAATCACTTCAATTTTAGGAATGACAATATGTGGGGGTGATTGAACAATTACCTATTCTAGAAGTACCATGCTTGCCTCTACTGGTGGAGCTATTGCATCAGTTTCTTGTTGAGGTTCCTTAGACACTTGCATGAGTGCCCTTGCCTATCCATCCTCTGAATCTTGTTGTTTCTGTTGTGGTATCTCTGCTTCTTCCGGTGCAGCTCTGTCAACATAACCTCTCTCTGTATTCCCTACTAAATTTATTAGCAAATTTGCTAATTCATCTCCTAAATCTGTGTGAGAGGGTTGTTGCTCCAAAAGTGTAAGCCTATTTTTCATAGTTTCGATCTCTTGCCATAGTTTGGCAATAATGTCATCTTTTTCCTTTAAAGTGGTTTCATTCTTTTCAATCCAACTGGTTTGGGTTTTAATTACACTTTTGGCTGCATGGAGTTGAGTTTCAACATCAATTTCTTCCTCCTCCCCTGAACTTGAATTATCTGTTTCTTCTGTTCCTACTTCATCAAAGTCAGGATAATCAACAAGGGACTCCGACTGACTGGTAGCAATTGTATCCTTTTGTGCTTCTCTTGTTTCAGTCCACTCCTCAAAATTAGAGGAATAATTAAAAGAAAAGGAAGGTACTGATTCCATTAAAACATCTTCATGATGAACATCAACATTGACTTCCTCATTGGTAACATTTTCAACTCCTTCAACCTCTTCATCTTGTCCACCAATATCAACATTTTGTTCCATTATTTCCTCTGTTTGCACATTCCCTTCATCAGCATCCCTCTGTAGTCTTGAAGACCTCCTTAGTTCTAAAATAGACAACCCTCTATGCCTTTTAGTTCTAGCCTCAAATATTCCAATTGGCAGGGTAGATGGTTCCCCTGTCTCAGAAATGTGAGGTGGTTGTGGTTCTACTGCAAAGGTAACTTTTCATTTTCGCTCAGAACCAACATGTTGTTGTGTTCTCATTTTTGATGAAGGAGGCCCTTCAGGAAATGAAGGAGCTGCTCCAGCAGAAGTCCTAAGTGTAGGTGTAGGATTAGGGTTAATTTCCTCAGTAAATTCATCCCATGTTTGGAAGAAACGGGAAAAATTCTTGGAATTGCCCCTAAAAATATGTCTACAAATAACCTTAATTAATCCATGATGCTTAGGATAACCTTTTCCTTCTTGGTACTTTTTGGACATGTTGGCCAAGTCTTGGTGCAAGTACAAGGGTACATTAACTCTTAGTTCAGGGTTTTCATGGCCATAACGAAGGTGAGTCAAAATTCTCATATGGTGGCCAGAGAGAACAAGGAATTGACCATCGCAGGTAAGAAACCTAATTACCCAAACAGTGACTTCATCCCATGGTGTCTATAAACTAGTTCGCTTAACACCCTTACAGATATTATTACTCATTATATACTCAATTGGTCTATCATTTTCGCCCCTAAATTGATTAACCAGCTCTTTTAAGGTGTTCTTTCTAGACTTCCCTATATGAATTCCTTGTAAAGGTAATTCTGTAATTTCACTGAGGATTTGTGGACTTACTTGGATGGTCATTCCACTAATCTGCACCTTGTTCCCTTGGAAAGTTTGTGCAAATTCCACTGCTAGCCCTTCTGAATGCCCTTCAAACTTTCGTAGGAAAGGTAGGAAACCGCCTTCGGTGAAAATCCGTAGACACTCTGAATCCCTTTGCAAATACTCAATATTCTCTGGTTCAATTCTATTTTTCTGTCCTCCCATGGTTCAATTCAAGTTCCTCAGGTTTGTTTTTCCATCAACTCTGTTATGTTCTTAGTTCTATGAGAATTTGCTACCAATTTCATGTTTACTCATTCTAGAATGGAAAGAACAAAGTTTTTAGGGATAGTAAACACATGCACAGCATCAAAATGATGAATATGCGTGCAACGTTAAGCAGACTTGAGAGGTGGCAGCATACAATTAATCTTGAGCCCTTTTTCCTCGCATGCAGTTTAATGCTACGACGTTTGCGATGACGTGGCTCCTGGAATTTATGGAAATTGCCTCGTTAAAATTACTTTTCCCTACTTGAAACGTGTGCCAACCAATCACATGTAATGAATTAATTTAGAAGGTCCATGCCTATTAAAAATTTGTAGAGTGGCACAACTTCCGAATTTGATTAGCATGATTTCCATATGTGCATGGAGATTACGTTGATTTCAAGCCTATGCCACGTGGATCCGGAGTTAAAATGAATTAACCATTTGTTAATTCATTCTTAACTCTTATCTCTATTCCATTCCAGAGTAGAATAGTTTCTAGAGCTATCTTTAAAGAACATTCTTGTGCAGGGCCTTCGTTCTGAGCAGAATGATTAACCAGCTCTGTTTCCAGAGCAGGCTTCATTTATTCTTTTGACAACTTCTCTGGAACTAAATGCATGTGTTTATGCTAATTAAATATTTTATGCATCATATAATACATATTTACAATATTAAAATGGAAAAAGACACATACCTAAAAAAAATTTCTATCCATATTTTGTACAAATGCTGATTCCAGTTGTTTTTGCATTAACTTTTACAAGGTGCAACAAGACAAAAGGAAAAACATAAGTGAAATAGATGTGATGGAATGATCTGAATGAACCAGAGGTGAGTTCGACCCGATGGAATGAGGAATAGTGAATGGAATGATGATGAAATGATGACGAAGAATGGATAAGATGATGATGGAAATGAGACAAACATGTCGGGAAAACCGGTTTTCATGTAAGCCAAATTCAGATGTGCCTCGCAGAGGTTTTTACAATCTGAATTTTTATTTTTTTATTTTTTTATTTTTTTTATTCATTTTTTTTCAATTTTTTTTCTTTGGTGACATTACTTGATTGAGTCGGTCTTGGAAGCAATGGTTTCTTCCAACACCATTACATCCATGTTTCCCACTTGGTTGAGAAACTCCTCCTTGGTTAACGACTTATGATATACACGGAGACGATGACCGTTAACCACCAAATTTCTTCTTGAATCATCAATTGGTGAAAGACGCACAACTCCATTGGCAAACACCTCCTCAATCTCATAAGGTCCAAGCCACCGGGTCTGCAACTTGCCAGGAAAGTCTTCATACCGGGAGTCAAACAACAAAGCCCAATCACCTTGTTGAAATTTCTATTGTTGAACATGACTATCATGCCATAGTTTGCGTTGTGCCTGGATCACCTCAGTTTGGTGCAATGCATCTCTCCGTAGCTCATCCAATGCATTGAGCTATAGGATCCAATTCGTTTGAGCCTATGACAAATCAATACCAACTTCCAAAGCAGTCCGAAGAGTTAGCAATTCAAATTCAACAGGTAAAAGGGGCTTTTTTCCATAAACCAATTCGTAAGGGGTAAATCCAATAGTGGACTTCCAGGTGGTGTTATAGGCCCAAATTGCTTCAGGTAACTTCTCCACCCAATTTCTTCTATGGGCTGATATGGTTTTGGTCAAGATCCTCTCTAACTCCCTATTTGTCACTTCCACTTGTCCATTGGCTTGTGGATGGTAAGGTGAGGATTTTTGGTGTTTGATTTCATATAGCTTGGTGAAGGCTTCAACAAATTTTGAGGTAAATTGAGGTCCCTGATCAGTGGTGATAGATTATGGGGCTCCAAATCATAGAAATATTTGTGAATACAGGAAATCAACAACTTTTTCCTCTCGGGCATGCTTAAAAGCACGGGCTTCTACCCACTTGGTTACATAATCAATACATACCAAGATATGCACTTTCCCTTGGGAAGGTGGATCAATGGGTCCTACAAAATCTAGCCCCCACCTCTCAAATGGTTTTGTACCTAATTGAGGTTGTAAAGGCATTTCACTAGTAAAAGTAGGCTTACCCATCCTTTGGCATGCATCACAATTTCTGACATACCTTTTGACATCTTTGTGCAAGGATGGCCAGTAGTAACCAGTACCCAAAATCTTTCGAATGGTATTCTTCACTGAATAATGCCCTCCTGATGGTTCATCATGACATGCTCACAGGATGTCATATACCTCATCCTTGTGAATACACCTATGCAAAACATGGTCAGGACTGCATTTAAACAATAAACCTCCTATCCATTCAAAAGAAGAACTTTGCTTGATCAATTGTTTCTTTTGTTTAGGAGTAAAGTGAAGAGGAATCTTCCCTGTAGCTAAATAATTAGCTATATCTGCAAACCATGGAGATTGTACAGAAACAACAAACAATTTCTCATCAGGAAATGCATCCTCAACCAATTCCTCCGTATCTACATTTGGCAATCTTGACAAAAAATCTGCCACTACATTAGACTTCCCTGGTTTATTAACTATAGTAATATCAAATTCCTGTAGGAGTATTAACCAACGAATAATTTGTGCACTAACAAAAGGTTTATTCATAAAATACTTTATAGCAGCATGGTCTGTGTGGATGAATATAGGATATCCTATGATATAGTGTCAAAATTTTTTAATAGCATACACCACAACTAAAAATTTCTTTTTGGTTGTGGTATAATTCTTTTCAGCTCTAGTCAAATTTTTACTAATTTAGTATATGACATAATGTTGTCCATCTTCAATCTGTCCTAATGTAGCTCCAATAGCAGTATTGGAAGCATCATTTTGAATGTGGAAGGGTAACTCCCAATTAGGACCTCTCAATACAGGTGGAGTTGTTAATTTTTCCTTTAAAGCTTCAAAGGACTATTGACACCCAGTAGACCAAACAAATTTAGAATCCTTTGTTAACAATGCAAACATTGGATTAGAAATAGTACTAAAATTGGCAATAAATCTACGATAAAAGCCAATATGTCCTAAGAAACTATGCACATCAGTTTGAGTTTTTGGGGGAGGAAGGGTTTTGATAACCTCTACCTTCTTAGGATCAACTTTAATTCCACAAGTAGAAATATGATGTCCAAGAACAATTCCTTCCTCCATTATCAAGAAACATTTCTCAGGATTTAGAGACAAATGATATGTTTCACAGTGTATTAAATTTTTTTCAAGTTTTTCTAAAGTATATTCGAATGTATCTCCAAACACTGTGAAGTCATCCATATAAATCTCTACACTTACATTCGTTATATCAGAAAAAATAGCCAAAACAACTCTCTGAAATGTTGTTGGTGCATTACACAAATCGAAGGGTAATACTCTGTAAGCAAATGTACCCTAAGGACATGTGAAATTTGTCTTTTCCTGCTCCTTGTTAGTCTCACAATGACACTGAGAGGGGGGGTGAATCAGTGTAGCTTTTTAAACTTAAATCCACAACTCTTAAAGCTGAAACAATGAGAACTTAAAACCAAATACAACAAGTATAACAAGAGAACATCACACAACACAAGATTTAACGAGGTTCACCAATTTGGCTACTCCTCAAAAAATGACTGCTTGGACTCCCATCCAAATCCAGCCTTTGCAAAGCACCAACTTTACAATCAATTTACCAGCACCCACTGGAAGGAGCACCAACCCCTGATTTATCTACACCAATAGAAAGGAGCACCAACCCCTGATTTACTAGCACCAACTGGAAGGAGCACCAACCCCTGATGCCAAGCAGCAACTTGGACTTCAATTTTGAATCTAGAAGTTTTGATAGAAAAATACCTTCACTTTTACAAGACCCTGACTGGTCTATTGCTTACCCGATCTCTCTCACTGTTCATAAAACACACGCATCTTCTGTGCTCTTACAGTCACACTTCGCCTTCTTTGAGCCGCCTCTCTACGCACACTCTATGCACTTTCTTTGCAATATCTATGCACACTCTGTGAACCCTTTGCGCACTGTCTTCACACACTCTGCATCGTTACAGTCGAACTTAGCGATCTTCTTCGCCCTTTGCACTCTCTGTGCACTCTGCTCTCTCTGCGCACTCACTTTTGCACTTAGCACGATTCGATACACTTGAATTCTCCAAACAACCCTCCTTTTATAACAATATTTTCATGATGTAAACCCTAATTTTAGTCGACTTTCATTGCAATATTTTCATCAAGTAAACCCTAATTTTAGTCGGCTTTAATTGCACTCCTGGTCTTCGTAAACCCTAATCTTAGTCGACTTTCATCGGTCTTCGTCAGCTTCAACTAATGAAGATGTTCGGTATAACCATCGCTTGAAGATTTCATTACTCAACTATACGACTTTTGTTCACTCTTCTTATTTTAGCTGCATGAATTCACTCTGTAACTGCCCCTGTAAATGCCGTAGTGACATTGGTCCACTGTCACACTTCTTGTTTTAGTTGGGTTCTTCTTCTTGCATTGCTTTTGGCCACGAAAATATAACATGTCACTATATTATGACATTTTTTCCTCTTTGTCCTTTTCTTGGCTTTTGCCCACGAAAATACATGTCACAATATCGTGACACTTTCTCGTACTCTTTCTCTTTTCTTTGTCGCATATACTGATATCGTGACACTTTTTTCGTACTCTTCCTCTTTTCTTTTGTCATGATATCATGACACTTCTGTCTTCGTAGTCTTCTTTTTGTTTGTCGTGATATCATGACACTTTTCTTCGTACTCTTCTTTTTCTTTTGTCATGATATCACTTTTCTTTTGTCATGATATCATGACACTTCTCTTTCTTACTCTTTCTCTTTCTTTTGTCATGAAAATGCGACATGTCGCGATATCGTGACACTTTTTCTACTTACTCTCTCCTCTTTTAGTCATGAAAATGCGACATGTCGCGATATCATGACACTTTTCCTTCTTACACTCTCTCTCCTCTTTTAGTCACGAAAATGTGACATGTCGCGATATCGTGACACTTTTTCTTCTTACTCTTTCTCTTCCAACATGTCGCGAAATCATGACACTTTTCTGCTTGCTCTTTCTCTTCCAACATGTCATGAAATCGTGACACTTTTTCTCTTTGCTCTTTCTCTTCCAACATGTCATGAAATCGTGACACTTTTCTTCTTCTTTTTCTCTTCCAACATGTCACGAAATCGTGACATTTTTCTCTTCTCGCTTTCTTCCTTCTCTTTTCTTCCAACATGTCATGAAATCGTGACACTTTTTCTTCTTTCTCTTCCAACATGTCATGAAATCGTGACACTTTTTCTTTCTTGCTCAACATGTCGCGATATCGCGACACTTTTTCTTTCTTGCTCAACATGTCGTGATATCGCGACACTTTTCTTACTTGTCTTTTTCTTTGATCTTTTGCATATGGGCCACTTCGGTCTTCTTGGAAAATCATTGTACATACTCTGAATAACCTCTTAACTCCTATCCACTGCATCAACCGATCTATCTATCTGTGTTGACAACAATGACAATATTGTCGCTGCACCTTGCTCAACAATCTCCCCCTTTGGAATTGTTGGCAACACATGTGCAATTTCTTGTAACTCTTCTCCCCCTTTGACAATAATACCAAAGGGCTGCTGCAGACTCCCCCTGAGTCCATGCACAACATTCTCAGGCAAAAATTATTACACTTAACAAAAATCACAAACATGAGCAAAAAGATAAACAAATACATAAATGCTCCCCCTGAGAATGTGGTCCCGATAGCTAGTCAATTCTTGGGAAGCGTGACCACTCCCAATTTATTGCGAAGGTACTCAAAAACTTCCTTGGGCAATGGTTTTGTGAAGATATCCGCTACTTGCTCTGTAGTTGGAACAAAATCCAACTTAACCTCACCTTCCGCAACTTTCTCCTTCAAAAAGTGATACCGGATAGCAATATGTTTTGTGCGAGAATGCATAACTGGATTCTTTGAGATGTTAATGGCACTGGTGTTATCACACTTAACTGATATTGGCTCACTGAAGTTAATACCAAGATCTTTCAGGGTTTGTTTCATCCATAATACCTACGTACAACATGTTGTCGCTGCAATATATTCTACCTCTACTGTGGATAAGGAGACTGACTCTTGTTTCTTATTGTGCCACGCGACCAACCTGTCTCCAAGATAGAATGCACCTCCACTGGTACTCTTTCTGTCATCTACACATCCTGCCCAATCTACATCTGAATACGCAATAAGGGTGAAGTCCTTACCTTTCGGATACCATAACCCATACTCCATAGTACCCTTGAGGTACCGAAGAATCCTCTTCACTGTTGTCACATGAGTCTCCTTGGGACTAGCCTGAAATCGTGCTACCATGCATACTGCCTGCAAAATATCTAGTCTGGTAGTTGTCAAATACAGTAAGCTCCCAATCATAGATCTGTACATGGTTTGATCAACATGTGGAGATTTGTCATCCTTGCTCAACTTGCAACCTGTCATCATGGGAGTGCTAACTGGCTTACAATCCTCCATTGTGAACTTTTTTAACATCTCTTTCACATATTTAACTTGAGAAATAAATATGCCCTTCTCATTTTGATTAACTTGCAACCCGAGGAAATACGAAAGTTCACCAATCATTGACATTTCAAATTCTTTCTGCATCTTATTTGCTAAATATTTACATGACTCATCTTTGTTGTTGCCAAATATGATATCATCTACGTATACAACAAGAACAATAAGATGCCCATTTTCTGTTTTGACATACAAATTACTATCCACCATACCTTTCTTAAACCCTTGTTGAGTAAGATAGTTGTCTAGCCTTGCATACCATGCTCGGGGTGCCTGTTTTAAGCCATATAATGCTTTCTTCAACTTGCAAACCAAGTTGGGATCATCACCAAGTTGGAAACCATCTGGCTGCTCAATATAAACCTCTTCTTCAAGTTTCCCATTCAAAAATGCTGATTTCACATCCATTTGATAAACTTTGAAATTCTTGTAAACTGCTAAAGCCAGAAACATTCTAATTGCCTCTAGTCTAGCCACTGGTGCAAAGGTTTCCTCAAAGTCAATACCTTCAACTTGTGCATAACCTTTACATACCAATCTTGCTTTATTCCTGACTACCTGTCCGTCTTCATTCAATTTGTTTCGAAAGATCCATTTAGTACCGATTATATTTTTATTTGCAGGTCTAGGTACTAACTCCCAAGTTTTGTTTTTCTCGATCTGATCTAATTCTTCATTTATTGCCTTCATCCAACTTTCATCTTTGCTTGCGTCAACAACATTTTTGGGCTCAATGTTGGATAATAGAGAGTAGTTACTTACTACTCTTCTTCTTGTCTGAACACCAACTGTGGGGTCTCCAATTATTTGCTCTCTAGGATGATTTTTCTGCCAGTTGTCTATTTTGAATTTCTTATTTTCTTCCACTTCTGAGTCACTACTTGAATCATCTGAGTCAATTTTTTGTTTCTTTTCCGTTTCCTTTTCCTCATCTCCTTCAATAACCTCTTCATAAATTGGGTAGTTTTCTTCATAGCTAATTACTCGTTCCCTACCTTCATCAAATTTAACATCGACACTATCCACAATTTTCTTTAGCCTCTTGTTGTAGCATTTGTAAGCTTTGCTTTTTGACGAATAGCCAAGAAAAATACCTTCATCCGCTCTATCTTCAAACTTACCAAGATTTTCTTCAGTTCTTTTGATGTAACACTTGTTGCCAAAAACTTTGAGGTATTTTGTTGTTGCCTTTTTACCGAACCACAACTCATAAGGAGTTTTGCTTTCATGTGTTCTCAGCATGCACCTATTTTGGATGTATACTGTAGTATGGACTACTTCTTTCCAAAATCTATCTACTACTTTGCTCTCAGTCAACATAGTCCGTGCCATTTCTTGCATTGTCCTGTTCTTTCTTTCTACCACACCATTCTGCTGAGGTGTCCTGGCTGCTGAAAACTGTCTCCTAATACCATATTTTTCATAGTACTCTGTAAACTCCTCTGAAATGAATTCTCCTCCTCTATCTGATCTTAAACATTTAATCCTTTTTCCTGTTTCATTCTCAACTTGGTTTTTGAAAATCTTGAACATTTCAAGGGCTTCTAATTTATGCTTCAAAAAGAATATCCATGTCATTATGGAATAGTCATCTATACACAACATAAAATATTTGTCACCATTTATGCTTTGCGTTCTCATGGGTCCACATAAATCAGTATGTATTAGTTCCAAAGGTTTGCTTGTGTAGTACTCTTTTGTTTTAAATGTGACTCTAGTTTGCTTCCCCTTTTGGCATGAAGCACAAATGCTATTTGATGGTTTGCTAATGGTGGGAATATCTCTCACTTGCCTTTTTGAGCTGATTTTTACTAGATTATCAAAACTGATATGACCGAGCCTCTTGTGCCACAACCAATTTTCTTCTTCCTGTCCAATCAAGCAAGCTCCTTCTGAAGTCTCTGAGAGAGTGTACAGGTTGCCAGATGTCCTTGATCCAGTTGCTATCAATTTTCCATTGTTTGTTTTTCTGACTTCACAACCCTGCTTCTTAAAAATCACTTCATGACCTCTATCACAAATCTGACTTACGCTCAACAAGTTATGCTTCAGACCAACCACAAACAAGACTTCTTTTGACTTGATTTTTCCATCACTAATCTTAACTGAACCTTTGCCAACTATCTTAGCTCCATCATTATTTCCAAATTTTACTGAACCACCTTCATATTGTTGTAACTTCTCAAATTTTTGTTTGTCACCTGTCATATGACTGGAGCATCCACTATCAAGTATCCATGGTGCATATTTATTCTGTGCTTTAAATGTTGTTTGTACGATCAAGGATTCCTTTTCTTCCTTAAGTCACTCTTTTTCTTTCCACTCTGGTTTGATTACAGTTTTGGGCTCTTGTTTTGACTTTCCCTTTTCATTAGCTTGTGCATGTTTTTCGAGAAATTTTCTATTTTGTCTCATCCCATTTGGTTGAAATTTTCTTCCCTAAAATTGATTTGATGCAAATGTACTTCGACAATTTCTTGCAATGTGCCCAAAATTATGACAGTTATAACATTCTACTGCATAATTCATCAGAGGTGAAAAAACATTTCTACTGGTGAAATTCCTTGGTCCTACATTATACTTGCAGTCTGAAATCTTATGTCCATAACCATTGCATTTAAAATAGAAACCATAAAAGGGATGATTGAACCTGGGTGATGGTCTTTGCCATGTTGTCGTAGGAGCCATAAATCTTCTTCTTCTTTGATGTGTGACATTGGTGAATCCATCATTGTCAATTCTCCTTTCGTGCCTTGCATTATTGCTTTCTTTTGCATGAGTCATTTTTCCTTGATCAACCTGTTTCTTATCTTCATTCTTTATGGATTCTACATTTATGGCCTTTGATCCATTTGATGATTCTCCTTCGACGAAGCCCAAACCAAATTTGATGCCTGTAGGCCTTTGGTTATTTATAATCTTATCCAGCTTCATAGAACTTTCTTCACGTTTGTGATAACAACTAATTTTATGATTCATCTCTTCTATCTGCATCCTTAAACCAACATTCTCTTCTTCTAGCTTGCTGCAATAATCTATTTTCATGGTTATTTGCACTTCGAGATCTTTAGATATTTTCTTGTATTCTTCTATCTGTACTTTCAAACTGGTTATGATTTCATTTGCATCCTCAAGCTTTCTTGAAATTTTCTTATTCTTTTTCCTTTCTATCTTCAATTCATCCAGAGCTGCAATTAGTTCCTCTTCCAAATTTATTTCTGCATCAATTTCTTCTTCATCACATTCCTGTTCTTTTTCTGATTTTTCTTCTTCGAGTGCCATGAAAAGAGCTTCACCTGTTTCCTCTTCAGAATCCTCACTGGGGTTGTCTTCTAATGAACTGACATTCTTGGAGATGAAACTTTTCTTCTTGAAGTTGCCTTTTCTGAAATTTGGTTTTTTCTTCCAGTCACTTCTTTCTTGGTGCGATCCTTCATCACTTTTGTTCTTCTCATTAAGTGGACATTTAGCTGCAAAATGCCCAATGCCTCCATAGTTGAAACATTTAAATGGTAACTTTCCTCTGTATTTTCCTTTTCCCCTTTTTAGTTTTCGAACAAAGTTTGCTTCCATTTCATCTGATGTCTCTTCTTCCTTGGATTCTTGTTTTGCTTTCTTATTTTTAAGGGCTTTAAAAGTAGCTTCTCTATCTGTGGGTTTAGATTTTCCTATTCTCATCTCATATGCAGTCAAAGAACCATGCATCTCATCCATACTAAAGTAATTTAGATTTTTAGCTTCTTCTATAGCTGAGACTTTAGAATCAAATCTTTGGGGAAGAGATCTTAATACCTTTTTCACGATGACAGAGTCTTCGATTTCCTCGTCGAGTCCTCTAATCGCATTAATGACTTCATTAACTCTCAGCATATATGCCTCTATGTTCTCATCGTCATTCATCTTTAATGCTTCGAACTGAGCTCGATGTGTTTGTAACTTGGCCTCCTTGATCTTATCGTCTCCTTCATGAATACTCCTTAGTTTGTCCCATATTTCTTTTGCCATTTTACAACTCATGATCTTTACCAGTTCACTGTCCACTAATCCGCACATGATAGCATTCTTTGCTTTTGAGTTATTCTCAAATAGTTTCTTACCGACAGCATCGGTTGGAGGAGTGATGGGTATTGTGTATCCACTAACTACTGAATCCCAGATGTCGTATCCCAAAGCACAAAGATATGTCTGCATCCTGATTCTCTAGAACGCGTAATTAGATCCATCAAACAATGGTGCTTTGTTTGATGAGAAGCCTTCACCACCTGCCATTGTGTCACTTCCAAGATCACCCTAGCCGGTTAAGCTTGTTCAGGAACTTGGCTCTGATACCAATTGTTAGTCTCACAATGACACTGAGAGGGGGGTGAATCAGTGTAGCTTTTTAAAACTTAAATCCATAACTCTTAAAGCTAAAATAATGAGAACTTAAAACCAGATACAACAAGTATTACAAGAGAACATCACACAACACAAGATTTAATGAGGTTCACCAATTTGGCTACTCCTCAAAAAATGACTGCTTGGACTCCCATCCAAATCCAGCCTTTGCAAAGCACCAACTTTACAATCAATTTACCAGCACCCACTGGAAGGAGCACCAACCCCTTATTTATCTGCACCAATAGAAAGGAGCACCAACCCCTGATTTACCAGCACCTACTGGAAGGAGCACCAACCCCTGATGCCAAGCTACAACTTGGACTTCAATTTTGAATCTAAAAGTTTTGATAGAAAAATACCTTCACTTTTACAAGACCTTGACTGGTCTATTGCTTACCCGATCTCTCTCACTATTCATGAAACACACGCATCTTCTGTGCTCTTACAGTCACACTTCACCTTCTTTGAGCCGCCTCTCTACGCACACTCTGTGCACTTTCTTTGCACTCTCTGTGCACACTCTGCAACCCTTTGTGCACTCTCTTTGCACACTCTACATCGTTACAACCGCACTTAGCGCTCATCTTCGCCCTTTTCTCTCTCTCTGCACTCTGCTCTCTCTGCGCACTCACAACCGCACTTAGCACTATTCGACACACTTGAATTCTCCAAGCAACCCTCCTTTTATAACAATATTTTCATGATGTAAACCCTAATTTTAGTCGGCTTTCATTGCAATGTTTTCATAATGTAAACCCTAGTTTTAGTCGGCTTTCATTGCACTCCTGGTCTTTGTAAACCCTAATATTAGTCGACTTTCATCGGCTTCAAATAATGAAGATCTTCGGTATAACCACCACTCGAAGATTTCATTCTGAACAGACCCTGTAACCACCATACTGACTTTTGTTCACTCTTCTTATTTTAGCTACATGAATTCACTCTATAACTGCCCCTGTAAATGTCGTAGTGACGTCGGTCCACTGTCACACTTCTTGTTTCAGTTGGGTTCTTCTTCTTGCATCGTGCTTATGCATTGTCATGATATCGTGACATTTCTGCCTCTTTGTCCTTTTCTTGGCTTTTGGCCCCATGAAAATACATGTCACGATATCACGACATTTTCCTCTTCTCTTTCTTTTCTGAATTCGAAGTCGCGATATCACGACACTTTCACCTTCGTACTCTTCCTCTTTTCTTTTGTCGCGATATCACGACACTTCTGTCTCCGTAGTCTTCCTTTTTGCTTTTGTCGTGATATCGTGACACTTCTGCTTTCGTACTCTTCCTCTTTTCTTTTGTCATGATATCACGACACTTTCTTTTTTCTTTTGTCATGATATCGTGACACTTCTGCTTTCATACTCTTCCTCTTTCTTTTGTCGCAAAATGTGACATGTCATGATATCGTGACACTTTTTCTTCTTACACTCTCTCTCCTCTTTTAGTCGTGAAAATGCGACATGTCATGATATCGCGACACTTTTCCTTCTTACACTCTCTCTCCTCTTTTAGTCGTGAAAATGCGACATGTCGCGATATCGTGACACTTTTTCTTGCTTGCTCTTTTTCTTCCAACATGTCATGAAATCGTGACACTTTTTCTTGCTTGCTCTTTCTCTTCCAACATGTCGCAAAATCGTGACACTTTTTCCTGCTTGCTCTTTCTCTTCCAACATGTCACGAAATCGTGACACTTTTTCTTCCTTTCTCTTCCAACATGTCATGAAATCGTGACAATTTTTCTTCCTTGCTCTTTCTCTTCCAACATGTCACGAAATCATGACACTTTTTCTTCCTTGCTTGCGAAATGAGTTCTTCCTTGCTCTTTCTCTTCCAACATGTCACGAAATCATGACAGTTTTTCTTCCTTGCTCTGCATGTCATGAAATCATGACACTTTTTCTTTCTTGCTCAACATGTCACGATATCGCGACAGTTTTTCTTTCTTGCTCTACATGTCACGATATCGCGACACTTTTCTTACTTGTCTTTTTCTTTGATCTTTTGCATATGGGCCACTTCGGTCTTCTTGGAAAATCACTGTACATACTCTGAATAACCTCTGAACTCCTGTCCATTGCATCAACCGATCTATCTGTGTTGACAACAATGACAATACTGTTGCTGCACCTTGCTCAACAGTCCTCTGGTGTGACTTGAATCTAATTATAACCACTAAAACCATCTAGGAAACATAAAAATTTCTTACCAGCAAGGGTGTCCAATAGTTGGTCTATAAATGGTAATGGAAAGTGATCTTATGTGTGGCCTTATTCAATTCCCTATAGTCCACACATACTCTCATCTTTCCATTTTTCTTTGAAACAATAACCAATGGTGAAACCCACCTACTGTCTGAAATTGGATAAATGAATCCTAAATCCAATAGTTTTTCAATTTCTTCCTTAATAATATCCTTCAATGCGGGATTCAGATGCCTTTGTGGTTCTCTTACTGGTTTGACATCTTCTATGTATATCCTATGTGTACACACATCAGGGTGAATACCAGTCATGTCCTTATAAATCCAAGCAAAAGCCTGAACATGTCTCTACAAAACAACAAATAATTTAGCTTCTTGCTCCTTAGTCAGCCAACTATTAATGTTCACAAGTTTCCCTGGCTGTATTTCAATCTGCTTAATACCTAGATAAACAGAATTGATAGCCTCATATTTGCTGATTAAAGCATAGGATAGGTGAAATAAGTTAGAAGATGATGATACCAACCATGTGGCAGTATGAAGGAGCTTTCTTGTAGTGGAATAGATGACAAATATTCAACAATTTATTCTTCATATTTCCATAACAAATGATGGACAAGAATTTGATCATCCCTAAGGCCTTCTTCGTGCAATGTTTTCACCAAAATTGTTTCATGTTCAAAGATTTCTCTTTTCGATGCATTAAGTTCTTCAATATGTTCCTTTACTACGACTATGGCCAAGGTGACAATGGCTTCCTGTTCTTCATAAGACTCAGGGTACCATATTTGTCCAAAAAATTTGGTTGAATGTTGGGCTGGTGGATACAAGGAAATATTTTTTAGGTCTACATCATTTGAAATGGTCATCTCACCTAACCTGCAGTCTATAAATATAGGTGCAGTGGCAAGCCAAGGTCGTCCTAGAATAATAGAGTAGTCATTAGCTCAATTTATAGGCTACAGTACTACGAAATCTATAGGATATTTCCAAGAAGAGACTTCAATGGCAAAATCATCTAGAATTCCCTTTGGTTTAGCAATTGACCTATCTGCCATCTCTAAAACTATGGTAGTGGGACTAAGATTATGGAGCTGCAATTTGTTCATGGTTTCTTTAGTCATTACATTGATTGCAGCACCTAAATCAATAAGAACATTTGGAATTTGAACCAACCCAACAGTAATTGTTACTTGTTTAGACACTGTTCCCCTAAATATTGGCAACACTGAGGGAGAAATGGTTTTCATAGGAGCTTGTTGTCCAACAGTTAATTGTATAGGGTACTCAAAATTTCTAGCAGGAGGTCGTGGTTGTGCCATGTTTTCCTCCTCTGATTTAAATTATTCAACTTTTTATTTTTGTTATAATAATGGATCAGGAACATAAGAATGTCTAGTAGTAAGTGCTTCAAGAAGTTCTTCCTTAAAATGTTTTGTAGATGGTTCAACTGATGAAGAAGATGATCCTCTTTTTACTCTATCAGGATAATCATAAATAGACAGATCTTCTCTTGTATGGGAATAATGCCTTTCTGGGAAGGAATCGGTTCTAATAAACCTCCCTATCTCATCTCTTGGCCTATCCATTCATGCCTATTTACTAAAATGAGCTAAAACTTAGGTCTCCAAAAACTGTTTCCTGAGACAGAATAGTTTCTAGACTGCCAGACCTCTATTAAAAACACCTAAGGTTCCCCGAGAATGGTGCCAAAAATTATGAGTGTCATTTATCCTTCACCATTCAATCAATATATGTCAGTCCAGGGTGGTGTCCAAGGCTATATACGAGAGCAGGATGTAGCAGATTATAGGTTTAGTTCATTTAACTCAGGGATTTATTGGTGAGATAGTTAGTTTCTTGGGGTGTTTGGTACTCCTTCTAACATCATAGAAATTCTAAAATACTTCCTTTGACAAATAAAATGAAACTAAACTATTGAAAACTAGAAATTGCATGAATCAAATCCACACTATTCAAAAAAGTAAAACTATTACAGAATTTAATTGACAAGAAATAAGTTGCAGCAAGCTGATAATGAACTGTTGTAGAAAATAAAACTTCTAAAAGGAAAACATCACACCATACTTTGCAAAAAATGACAAAAATTGAAATATCAAAAACTAACAACTAAATGTGCAAAATCTGTAACAACGTTATTCTAATACAAATTTTGGAAATAGTGCAAAAAATAGAAAGCTGAAAATACTGTGCTAAATTATGGAAATGTGGAACTGAAATTAACCACTAAATTGCAACTACTAATCAAGAAGTTTTGACCTATGCATCAACCAAAAACTACAAAAACTGTCAGTCTTCTGCTGCCCTACTGCAGCCAGAATAAGCAAAATTCTTTCAGGGGAAAAACCCTCCTCTGGGCCTAGAAGTGGCCCTTGCTTCCTGAACCAAAGGAGGTGAGTGAGCTTACTCTAAACTAAGAAGTTCTCACACTTAATTCAAAATGAAACATGAATCATAATATTGCACCCTTTTATTTCATATTAGCAACATCACAACAATGCAGGAAGAGACTTGCAGAATACTGTATTACTGTAGTAAATATAGATTCAGAACACCTAATACATGCTATAACTATCTTCAACTACCTATTATCCTATATGCTCTACCAAATGGGAGCATTTTATTTATACAAAATAGAATGTATTACAAATAAGGTTTACTGCTATTATCTGGGATTGTCACAGTAGTTTTAGTCCAGGTCTTCCACAAGTGCAGAGTTTTGACTCTTTTGTCCCTATCCATCCAAAGTTAGGAACAAGTGTGAGTTTGGATAAGGTGTCTTTTGATATGACTTTAGTCATCATTTACTCCTTTTCAAAAATACCTTTAAGCAGTTCCAAACTGTCTGCGTTCATTTCAAAATTGCTTCGAAATATCAGGTAGCAGAATAGGAAGACTGTTATTTAATCAACAAAAGTTTATGCAATCGGTTGTGGTGGTAGGTATGGTCTCCTTAGGCATTCCTAGGACTAGTTCCATCCTTGACTTGGGCTAGGATGGACAAATTCCACACCATGCTGTAGATGCACAGCTAGCTAGAATTTGTATGACGAAGTCCAATTTTCCTACACAATCAACAACTTGACAACTTTTTGGTGCCTAAAAGTTTATTTAAAAGTGAGAAAATGGTGGCATATATTTGTGTATGGATGGTAAAACTTATATATAGATTGCTTACATATGATAACACTTAAATTAGTGCAGAATTACAGGAATAAATAGCCAAAACACTGAAGAAAATATGGATAAATCAGTAAAAATAGAGCATATACACTTTCCCTATATTAACATGCAAATATCATCACACAATGCATATCCTATAATTAACATAAAATCACATCACAAATAGTTCCATATGAGTCTTAAAAGTTTATAAAAGAAGTCTTTAAATAATGCAATCTCCTGCCTCATCATTTACTTTAAGTTTATAACATCAAAAGATAACAATGGTCAGGGTCTAAGAACCAAAGAAGGTTTCCTTTGGTTGCTTGGGATAGAATTTGCACCAAAAAATGTCAAGAAAATTTGGGTTTTAGGAAAGTAAGCAAGATGAACATGGCCCTCATAGCTAAGCAAGGTTGGAGAATCCTCACTAATGTGAAATCTACTTGGATTGACATTATAAAAAAATATATATATTCAACACAACAAACTTATGGATGTTGGCCCTCTCCTAAGTGGTTCTACATTCTGGAACTTAGTAATCAAATCTAGGCCCATCATCAAAAAAGGGCTCAAATAGAAGCTAGGAATGGGTGATGCATCAACTTCTAGAAGGATCCCTAGTTGAAGGATCAACCATTGCTTGATGATTCTAACCTATAAATGTTGAAGCCTTTCATGGATCATCTCTTCAGGGATAAAGTTTGTAATTGTTTTTCTAGAAATTCTTAAAGAAGAATATGGAAATCCATTCCTCTTAATGACTTAAGTGTTGAACAGGGAATTTTTGCTAAGGCATTGTCCAACCTCCTTAGAACCCATGTCATTCCTAATAACAACTCCTAAGATATCCCTATTTGGAAAGTTAGTGAAAATGGGTAATTCATGGTTAAATTCGTGTACTATATCCAAGATGATTCCTTTGATAGTTGGTTTCCTCTCAAATTCATTTGGCTTAAGAACTTGGTTCCTAAGATCACCTTTTATTTGGATTGTTGTTCAAAAAAAAATCTTGACCATAGATAACCTTTTATCTAGAGGCTTCATTCCCCCCAATCAATGCTACCTTTGTCGGTCTAGATGGGAGTCTTCACACCACCGTTTTCTTGAATGTCTCTTATCCTCTAGTGTTCTTCACTTCCTTTTCTTATCATTCAACACTACTTGGGTCCAACCAAATTCCATCATGGAGTTGTGTAATCAATGGCCTAACCCCTTCATCAACCAATATCTCAAATATTTATGGGCCTTTTGTCTCCCACATTTATTATGGCATGTTTGGCTAGAATAGAATCATAGAGCCTTCTCTAGAGGTTCTAAGGATCCTCTTTTAGTTGGGGTTTGAGCGTTGTCAACTACCATTGAAACTTCTTAGTTAATCTCTTCTCATGAGGTCCCTAGGCCAGGTCTAGATTCTAGGCTTGCTACTTCCTTCAATATCTCTTCTATTACTCCTTGTCCTTTCATACCTCTTATTGATAGATCTATCATCAGGTGGACTCCTCCCCCTATTGGATGGATAAAATTCAACTTTGATGAGGCATCCAAAGGCAACCCAGGTAAGGCTAGAGGTGGTGTTATCATCAAATATGATAAAGGAAGAATTATTATTTTGCTCATAAAAAACATTTACATCCAAAAAAATCATCTGGTTGAAGTCAGGGCCCTCTACCAAGGATTATCCATCTTGTATGGCCTTCATTCCAAAAATATCATCATTGAAGGAGATTATTTAAATATTATGAACTACCTCAAAGGGACCTAGATTCTTGCTTGGAGTATTTACAACCTCATTGAAAAGTCCAAGAGGTACCTTCGCAACCATAGCAATATTATTATTCAACACATGTATAGGGAAGGCAATAAAGTAGTTGACATTCTAGCTAACCTAGACCTAGTTGAAGAGTCTCTCCACGTGTGGTATAAAAATTTTACTCAATCCCTTCATGATATTGTCATAAAAAAAGGTGTATCAATGCTCCGGTGTTGTCCTCTAACTTAGATGGCTTCTTAGATTACATGGACCTTCCAATGGAACCCACACATTTAGCTTGTTTTTCCATTAGTTTGTTAGTCAACCATAATCCACCTATCCATAGAGATATTTTTTGGGCTCGTGCAAGCTTAGGTATTACCATATGAAGATGTTTTTTGTTATTGTGTTGAGTTCCCAAATGCACACCTACCGGCCAATGCCCATTAATGAACATTCAATAGGTAGGATTACCCATGCCACATTGGCCATTAGTGGTCATATTTGGAGCACCTATATGCACAATCTTCTCCAAGAAGCCTTTCAACTAGTGATCACCTATCCAAAGAGTCATAATTAGAGCTTGCATAAGCTTAGGAATCATTATTTGAAGATAATATCTATCGTTGTGTTAAAATACCACATGCACTCATGTCAACCCATGTTCGATATTGATTGCTCAACTGGTAATATTCTCGTGCCACCTCAACTGTTAGTTTTTATATTCAAAACACATTTATGTATAATCATTCCCAAGAAACCCCTTGGGCCAATCTCGAGGTGGGTATTTACTATAATTACTAGCTAAATGTGCATCTAGGGCATCCAACAAGTCCTAGACTCTCCTAAAACATTCTATGAATATGATTGATGACATCAAAAGCTAGAAGTATGAGTACACTTAGGTTTTTAACAAAGAGCATGATGTGAGTGATGAAGAGCATGACCAAACCAAGGTATCCGACTAGATGTGCTTTCATCGATTATTTATTTTTTATCATCTTCCAAGGGTTCTATAACCCCTATTTTTATGTTTCTTTGGTTTCCCCTACTTCTCTTGCTAGTGTCTCTCAAAGACATCCTCCTTCAATTTGGCACCTTATGTCCTATTTTTGGATTATCTTTATGGTTTTTCTTGTCTTGTAGTTTCATTGTTGGTCCCATGGAGACTGTCTTCTTTTTGCTTCCACTAGTGTAAAAGGTTTGGGATCCCTTTCAAAAATCCCTCTTTCAATCAATAAAAATATACCCAAAAAGATACATTAGATTAGGTTTCTTTATTTGCACAAGGCTAAAAAATAGTCAAAAGAGCACATTAGATTAGGTTTCTTTTCCTCTACATATTTTTTGCATTATTTTTTTTATAGCCTTCTTTTCCCATTCTCTATATTTTGTCATCGATTTCAATCTTTTTTTTTGTCACCATCACTTGATTTTTCTCCCATTTATTCAAGCTTAGGGCCACCACATTCATCCTTCTTTAGTGTAGGTAATATTTTTTACCTCTAGGATTGTTATTTCCTTTTCTAAGCATAAGTCTTCTAGCTTCTATTCTAGTCTAGGTTCCCCCTTTTCTTTCTTGTACCTTTAGAATAGAATCCTTCTTCTTTTCTTAGCTAGTGTCTTCCTCTACCCTTCTTCTTTAGGTTAGTTGTATTTCATCTTTAATATCATCTTAGAAATAGTTTTCGTATGTTTTGCATTTGGTATCCTTAGGATTAGCTTTAGTTTTGCATGATAAATAGGTATTCTTGGTGCAAAAAAAAAACAATTAAAACAAAAAACCAAACAAAAATCAAAACACAAAAAAACATCAAGCACCATAAAAAAGTTTGCACACACTTATTGCACTCTATATTCTACATATATACATATACATTTCAAGGAAAACCTCTTGGTGAGTTAGACTTCATCCCCAATTATCGGTTGAGCCCTAGATCACCATAGTTAGTGCGTATAGTTCCTCAAACTTCATCACCAAGAAACTAATTACCCTTGGGCGAGCTCAAGGTAATATTGAGGTTAGACATCCTTTGACCATGGTTCTTAATAATTAGTGGATTGTAGTTGTCATTTTTGTCCAAGCCTGACCAAGGGTGAAACAAAAGCCTAGGTAGGCCGATAGTAGGACTTAGACAGTGCAACCTCTTTCGAGAGGTACCTTTTGTACCCTTAGGATACCCATTTCCAAACCTCCATTCTAGGATGTTGCATTAGTCATTCATGTATCACTCCTCAAAAGAGGGGTAGGTACGAATACAACCTCTTAGATCTTACTTCATCATCCACTATTTTTAGTTCCTAGGTTTAGGGAACATAAAACACACAAAAAACTAAAATAAACTCAAAATTTGCACAAAAACAAAAACAATTCCCAAAACATTCTTTTATTTTTGCCCACATTTCTCAAAATCATCCCAAAACACTCCAAAATTTTCCAAAACCTTACAAAAATCCCAAAAATTCCAAAAAAATACAAAACCATAAAAAAATCTAAAAACACTACAAAACTTCACAAAAACATCCAAAAATAGTGCAAAACATCAAAAACCTCAAAAACAAATCACTTGCTTGTTTTCTTGATTGAATTCTTGGACTTTTATTTATGTATGTAGTACCTCAATCTAACAAAAACCTTCTAAACCACCATCAAAACCTCCAAAACCATTTTCAAATCCATCCTTACCCATTCTATCTAGTCCCCATCCATATATGATCCAAATCCAAAGCCAACCCCATGCTCAAGAACACCTCCTCCATGGATATTTCTGACCATATCCCTCCTCCAACCTATTTGGGGGAGATGCCTTCCACCTTACCTATTGCATTATCCATCACTTGGCCTCTCCCATATTTTATTATCGAGGCCCATCCTTGACCTTCACACTTTTATCTAGGTCCAATGTCCTAAGCCACCTCCAATCCCCTACTTAAATCCCCTCTTGCATGAACCACCTCATTTTCCTCACCTCTTCTTACACCCTCTTTACCACCTCTCCGATCAATGCCATCACTTCTCCCTCTTCTCCCCTCACCTTATCCCCTCCATCTTGCTTATGTGGGTCAACCCTCACAATATTGTTACTCATTGTAACCTTTGCCTTATGTCCTTCATATAGGACCACCCCATAAACCTTGCCACTCATCTTATCCCCTTCATATACCTTTGAATTCTCCATATCATCATTCCACCCAACTCAACCCTCGTTATTTCATCAAACCATTCACCCCATCCATAAATGACCTACACCAAATCTCAGACCACCTCACAAATATTGCTCTCAAACTAAGTCAACAAGAAAGTACCACACCACCATTTCCTCCCTCAATCCAATATTCCTTCATTTTATCTCTCTCTTTCCAACCCTCTAATCAACCTCAACTTCCTCATAATCCACCTCATATCTAGACACTACTATCAGAGCCACTATCACTTCTCTTTCAAAAGTTGCATGATGCATAAGTTATCTCCTCACCTGATATTTACCTAGAGCAAACCAACACACCAAAATCTAGATAATTAAAATAAGATCAGTATCACATCTATAATCAACAACAAGGCCATGACATCGAGAAATATTGCCAATTCCAGTGTCTAGTATAATATCTACTTGACTAGGAGGAATTAACCATCTCATCAACATGACCCCCTTCCATCGACTCCATTCCCTTTCATTCTCTTCTTCACTAATTTTCCCTTTTCACCCACTTGCATGTTGCACATAACCACCAATCAAATTCATCCATACCAATCATGCCCATCCACCCCTTGTCACTAGTCATACTTGCATCTACACATTCTACACCACCCTCATCACAAACCACCTTACACAATAAAATAAATACCACCTAAAATATTGATCAATACCTCAACATCCTTTTTTGGACTCAATGTCTATCCTAAAACCTTGCTTGAGATCATTATAAACCCTAATTTGTGGGGTCAAACTACAAAATTTCTTTTCTCAACACAAACTCTAATATTCTTTGCTATGCGCCATGCCTATGTTTGTAGGTTCTACATGCATATGTTACAATTGAGGTGGTAAAACTGACCTCCATATATAATTGATTGTAGCATCATGAGGATACCTACCATATGCCTAGATCATTTGCTAACTTTAATATACTCAACAAGTTGTCAATGGAAAGCTTTGAAGACTCTCATCACTTCCATCACTTGGGACATCCTACATTGGTCATGACTTGTGGTAATCTTATGTCACCTTCTCAAGTGTCCAATCAATCCACTTTGCACCCATCATCAACCACATTATCATCCCATCGCTCATCAATTTCACCCTTCCCACTCTTTCCTCCTCCTCTAGCTTGGGGGACTCATTCACCCTTCAAAATAAATTTTGACTAGGGGGTTCACCCTCTAGTTTGTCCTCTTCCAGTATTCCCATTGGTCTAGGGGGCATCATACCTTCCTTTACCCCCATTTTTATCATATCTCATCATAAATACAACACATCACATCATAAATGCTCAACCCGCTTGCATTAAATTTTTAATATGCTCACATTCAATGCACAAATTGCTCGCATTCAATCTCCAATCCACTCACATTCAATCTCTAATATACCCATATTTAATTTGTGTTTATTCCATCTCTCTTTTATTTATCTTATTTCCTCGCACATCACTCCTAGTTGTATGGTCACGCTTTGAGTGACTAGATACCATGGATTATTGTGCCTTCCCCAATTTCTTCTTTCTCTTCTTCTTTCTTGTTTTTCATTTTTTGTCCTTCTCCATATTCTTATCTCATAGTCGCTTTGTCTCATATCTGTGCAATTTAATTTTTGACCTCAAAGAAAATTTAATCATTGTTCAGATTATTTTTTTTTGTGCCATTATGCTTGGATTTGTTACCTTACTTAAGGGTATCTTCATGATCACATTTGTCCTCCCTTTTCATGTATCATTCACTTTCATGCACATTTCCTTTACATTGTCACCCCATCCCATCATACCATTCTTATGACACCTTGTCTTTTGTAAAGTCTATGTTTCAAAGAATTTCTAGGTTATTTTGGTCTCTCAACCATACCTAGTGTCTCACTCAAAATCCATTGAATGTTAGTCAATCCTCAAGTATTGTAGGTCATTCCTAGCTAACTTTGGTTTTATTTTGGACAACACACATGTATCACATTTTAATTTTATTTTGGTGTTTGGGAAAGATAAACTCATGAGTCACTATTGCTATAATATGAATGGTTTACCTTGCTCATCCTATCATGCATAATATTAGCCTAAGGATCCATAGTGCAAAAAAAAGCAAAAAAGAAAATAATATTACCAATCATAACATAAAATCAATTTGAGATGTCTCCATGAGGGATATAGATGCATGAATGGTAGTGAAGTAATGTCTAAGGATTATAGGGTTATCTCCACCAAGGATATAGATGCCTAATTGATAGTGGAGTAAGCCCTTCACGTGGAAACGTGTCTATCATATTAAAGACCTTATTTTGTATAGAATTATGTATGATCATGGGTGAGCTAGCTTATTAGCATAAGTTACAAATGATTCGTCCAACCACGCTCAAAATCGATAATGAACATTCATTGCACACACTATTGGTCCTTGAAAAACTTGACTACCTAGGGTGGTCTTAGTATTCTTGAGGTAAGTTTGATTAATAAATGAGTTTTATTGAGGTCACTAGGGTGTTTCAAATTCTTGAAACCACATTTATATCCTTCATCCCTAAGACATACAAATTGACAAGTGGTCTCATTCTCATTTTGCTTTATCATCTATTTCATCTATATTTTACATCCCATGTTATCATTTATCTCACATTTAGGTCAATACCATTGTGTTGGCACCTATGATTAAGCAATTAAAGTCATACATATTGATACGTGTCTATGCATTTTTTTAACAATGATCAAACTTGTATACATGCATTTATCTTATTATATTTATCACACATACTTTCATCTATCGCTATCCATGTCTACTTCTAGCATCTCACACATTCATCATGATGAATATTGAAATATGATTGCAATATGTAGTTTTATCTATGTATTCTAAGTTACAAATATAATGTTATGAATGTATTGTACCAAATAATATGCATAATTTATATGATTTTTGGTAAATCTTATTTATATGATTTTGTAAGCAAAAGAAGACAACATCAAGCAAATAATAATGAAGACACAAGTGATTGCAATGGAATAATTTTTGTATTAAATTTATATTCAAATACCTAGGAGCCTTGGCCTCCTTTTATTTTATAATGATTTACCCCAAAGTATGAGGGGTCGGATTACAATTCTTTCTTGCTTCATGATATTACAAACAAGGCCAAAGAAATGAGGCTTCTTTGGCACATCAACGAAAGGGGATGTCTTCGGTCTTCTTTTGCTCCAATCCAATTGGTGAGTGGGCTTTGGTATCCAATGTAGGGACCACTCCTAGCTTCAATAGCTCTTCAAATACCTACCTCCTGCACACATGGAATTCAAACAAGGGTTAGTAGCACCTGTATACATGATTAGAAACAAGTACAAATAAAAACCCTTGAAGAAATGCTTGCAGAAAACATAGAAACTAAACTAAAAATGTCTTTCTAACAAATGAATAAATTACTAATCTCTGCTGCTCCAAATGTCCTAAAAATTGGTGGAGATATTCTAGGGGATTTCAGGAACCTACCCTCAAAATTTTAGATTTAATTTGAGTCTAGACGAGCGATATATGGCCAAAATAAGTTTGATATTTTTTGCAAAATTGCGAGTAAGCAAACAAATCAAAATTTTCAAAAATTGCCCATTCTTGTGCATTCGAGAATATTTGAGTCCATTCATCCAATAAAGATAGGTGTCATTTGTTTTTGCACCGCATTGTACTTTACACAACACGGTACAAAAAGGGGCATCTATAGACACCAAAATATAGGCATTTATAATTCACCACATAATTCTGCATGATAAAATATATGCCTAGGTCTAAACTTAGGTATATTAATTCATGTACACTTCACCCACATTGCACACCATAATCCTGCATAATAATATATTATTAAGTCTAAACTTAGGCATAAAAATTTTGCACATTATCCTATTTTCCAAATTTTAATAAATCTAGAAAATCCCCCTAGGATACCCTACCTACCCACTAGACATGTGTCTTAGCCACCCCACTACCCCACCTTGCCACATATCATACACCCTTGTCCTCTTTGTATCTTCACATGGGACAAACCTTATACCTCACTCCACTTGCATCCACATCACCCCAGTTAAGTGAGACACTCTGGGTGACTCACTGTAACTGCCCCTCTCCATTTGGCATCCCATGATTGCCACTTGGCAGCCCTGGCTTGCAACCTCTCATTTCCCTCCAAAACCAAAAATGCCTATAAAAGCAACACCATTCCATCAAGCAAGGGGGGGCTAAAAAATACATCGTCACGCTGTCAAAATAATTGCAGGGAATCACCAACTATCACGGATTTTGAGACACCGAGGTCTCGGATTCGAGTTTCAAGGTTTTCTGCCATCTCTACACAACCACACATCCGCAGTTACACAGTCCCAATCGTAGCCCCACGGTTTCTAAAATGTGCATCCACGGTTACATAGTCCCAACCACAGTCCCATGATTTCTAAACCATACATCCATAGTTACATAGTCACAACCGTAGTCCCATGGCTTCTAAATCGCACACCCATGGTTACACAGTCACAATCGCGAACCCGTGGTTATGCAAAAATCGCCAAACTTATTTTAGCCATATCTTGCTCGTCTGGACTCGGATCGAGTTAAAATTTTGAGGGTAGGTTCCTGACATCCCCTAGAACATCCCCACCAATTGTTAGGATATTTATAGTAGTAGAGATTAGTAATTTATTCATTTGTTAGCAAGGCATTTTTAGTTTAGTTTCTATATTTTTTGTAAGCATTTCTTCAAGGGTTCTTATTTGTACTTGTTTCTAAACATGTATACAGATGCTACTAACCCTTGTTTGACTTCCATGTGTGTAGGAGGGAGGTATTTGAAGAGCTATTGAAGCTAGGAGTGGTCCATACATTGGATACCAAAGCCCACTCACCAATTGGATTGGAGCAAAAGAAGACCGAAGACATCCCCTTTCGTTGATGTGCCAAAGAAGCCTCATTTATTTGGCCTTGTTTGTTATATCATGAAGCAAGCAAGCATTGTAATCCGACCCCTCATGCTTTGGGGAAAATCATTATAAAAGAAAAGGAGGCCAAGGCTCCTGTGTATTTGAATATAAATTTAATACAAAAATTATTCCATTGCAATCGCTTGTGTCTTCATTATTATTTGCTTGGTGTTGTCTTCTTTTGATTATTAAAATCTGGAAAATAGGATAATGTGCAAAATTTTTATGCCTAAGTTTAGACTTAGGCATATATTATTATGCAGGATGGTGGTGTGCAATGTGAGTGAAGTGTACATGAATTAATATACCTAATTTTAGACCTAGGCATATATTTTATCATGCAAAATTATGTGGTGAATTGTAAATGCCTAGATTTTGGTGTCTACAGATGGCCCTTTTTGTACCATGTTGTGTAAAGCACAATGCGGTGCAAAAATAAATGACACTTGTCTTTATTGGATGAATGGACTCAAATATTCTCGATGCATAAGAATGGGTGATTTTTGAAAATCAGTCCCACCGTGATCGCCATTTTGTAAGAAAAAGAAGACAACACCAAGCAAATAATAATGAAGACACAAGCGATTGCAATGGAATAATTTTTGTATTAAATTTATATTCAAATACACAGGAGCCTTGGCCTCCTTTTATTTTATAATGATTTACCCCAAAGCATGAGGGGTCATATTACAATGCTTGCTTGCTTCATGATATTACAAACAAGGCCAAAGAAATGAGGCTTCTTTGGCACATCAATGAAAGGGGATGTCTTCGGTCTTCTTTTACTCCAATCCAATTGGTGAGTGGGCTTTGGTATCCAATTTAGGGACCACTCCTAGCTTCAATAGCTCTTCAAATAACTACCTCCTGCACACATGGAAGTCAAACAAGGGTTAGTAGTACCTATATACATGATTATAAACAAATACAAATAAAAACCCTTGAAGAAATGCTTGTAGAAAACATAGAAATTAAACTAAAAATGCCTTTCTAAAAAATGAATAAATTACTAATATTTGCTACTCCAAATGTCCTAAAAATTGGTGGATATGTTCTAGGGGATGTCAGGAACCTACCCTAAAAATTTCAGCTTGATTCAAGTCTAGAAGAACGAGATATGACTAAAATAATTTTGGCAGTTTTTACAGAATCGTGGGTCCGCGGTTGTGACTGTGGGTGTGCGATTTAGAAATGTAAGCAAAAGAAGACAACACCAAGCAAATAATAATGAATACATAAGTGATTGCAATGGAATAATTTTTGTATTAAATTTATATTCAAATACACAGGAGCCTTGGCATCCTTTTATTTTATAATAATTTACCCCAAAGCATGAGGGGTCAGATTACAATGCTTGCTTGCTTCATGATATTACAAACAATGCCAAAGAAATGAGGCTTATTTGGAACATCAACGGAAGGAGATGTCTTCAGTATTATTTTGATCCAATCTAATTGGTGAGTGGGGTTTGATATCTAATTTAGGGACCACTCCTAGCTTCAATAGCTCTTCAAATACCTACCTCTTGTACACATGGAAGTCAAACAAGGGTTAGTAGAACCTGTATACATGATTAGAAACAAGTACAAATAAAAACCCTTGAAGAAATGCTTGCAGAAAACATAGAAACTAAACTAAAAATGCCTTGCTAACAAATAATTAAATTACTAATATCTGTTGCTCCAAATATCCTAAAATTTGGTGGAGATGTTCTAGGGGATGTCGGGATATGACCAAAATAGGTTTGGTAGTTTTTGCAGAACTACGGGTCCACGGTTGTGACTGTGTAACCGCGGGTGTGCAATTTAGAAACCGTGGGACTGCGGTTGTGACTGTGTAACCGTGGATGTGTGGTTTAGAAACTATGGGACTGTGGTTGGGACTGTGTAACCGCGGATGCGCAATTGTGCAGAGATGGCATAAAACCTTGAAACTCAGATCTAGGACCTCGATGTCTCGAACTTTGTGATAGTTGGTGATTCCTTGCAATGATTTTGATAGTGGTACGATGTATTTTTCAGCCCCCTCTTGCTTTATGGAATGGTGTTGCTTTTAAAGGCATTTTTTATTTTGGAGGGAAATGAGAGGTGGCAAGCCAGGGCTACCACATGGTAATCCTAGGCTGTCAAATGAAGGGGGGCAGTTAGAGTGAGTCACCTAGAGTGTCTCACTTAACTGGGGTGATGTGGGTGCAAGTGGAGTGAGGTGTAAGGGTTGTCCCATGTGAAGAGACAAAGGGGACAAGGGTGTATGAGATGTGGCAAGGTGGGGTAGTGAGGTGGCTAAGACACATGTCTAGTGGATAGGTAGGGTATCCTAGGGGGATTTTATAGATTTATTAAATTTTGTAAAATAGGATACTGTGCAAAAATTTTATGCCTAAGTTTAGACTTAGGCATATATTATTATGCAGGATTGTGGTGTGCAATGTGGGTGAAGTGTACATGAATTAATATACCTAAGTTTAGACCTAGGCATATATTTTATTATGTAGAATTATGTGGTGAATTGTAAATGCCTAGATTTTGGTGTCTACAGATGCCCCTTTTTGTACCGTGTTGTGTAAAGCACAATGCGGTGCAAAAACAAATGACACCTGTCTTTATTGGATGAATGGACTCAAATATTCTCGATGCACAAGAATGGACAATTTTTGAAAATTTTGATTTGTTTGCTTACCCCCTCAATTGGCGAATGGGTAAAGGATGAAATGCACAAGCCAATTGACCAAATGTGGATGATGAAAGGAGATGGTTTATTGAATGATGTGGATGTGATGCAAATGTATGTCATTTTGATCAAGTTGATACCCCAAGTTTGGTATTATTTGTGTTCTTGAAAAATTGCCTTTGGTTTTGATGATGCACAAAATGTTGTGGTAAAATATTTGATCATGTTTGGAGTTCTTGTTCCACTATGACTTTAGCAATTCCTTCCAAATTATGGGTTCAAGGAACTAGTCGTTCAAAAATTTGATACTCGATTGATTTTTTATTATTACCAAATTGTTTTTGGTTATTTTTCATCTTTGAACCAACAAAAGGGTTGAAGGATAACCTTGTGCAAATCTATTTTGAACACATCTAAGCTCAAATATTTAGGGACCTGTTGAGTGGTATTTTCACCCGATTGTGAAAACACACTCTCCGATAGGATTTGGGTTCTAAATCCTCTCTTGCAAAGAAATTTAATAAACAATTTCTCCAAGGTTCCGCTATGTTAGCATTTTATATCTGTGCATTAATAATCTCAAATAAAGATATTCAATAAAAATGCTTGGAACACCTCAGTGGTTGCAAGTAACTGTTAACAAGGGGCAATGTTGGTTTATTTTACTGTGAAACTTTAATGATTGTTCATTGAACCCGAATAAAGCAAATGTGATTTGATCCCTATATGACCATACTGTAACTTCAAAATGGAAATTGATGAAATGTCATAAAACATAACCCCTTCAATGAAATTGGAATTTTATGAAGGGAATATCATCATCTGCTCATGAATGAAAAACAAAACTGAAAATGAAATTCTGGCCCTGAAATGGAAATTTTCTATTTTCAGACTTTGAAATTTTTTAGTTTTTTATTTTTTATTTATTTTAATGCCTGTAAATAAAATAAAATGCAGAAAAAAATGAAAATAAAATGTGAAAGAAAAATGAAAAGTGCATTCAGTATGATGCTATCCTCTTTGACAAAACCGAAGCTAATGAGGTTTTCATGCATACAACCTAACCTATTGAACCTGCAAAACACGCACAATCCAGATAAGTTAGGTGCTGGTCTCTGGGGTTTTACTGTGATTTTTAGATTTAGACATTCGCATGAAGCAACCAAGAGAACTTGCATTAAACTTCACCTATAAGCCTAGAAATCTGAAAAGGGGAAAGATAAACATTTAATCCTGCATGCAGAAAATAACTCCTTCTTTCTTGCCAATGAGGTGCAACTCTCTGAATTTTTTGTATTAAAAATTGGTCATTTTACAACAACAGAATCTCTAGTTTTCTCAAAACCAGAAAAAAGGGAAGAAAAACACTCCAAAGCAGGCCCAGAATGGCTTATCGCCTTTGGCTCTGCAACTCTGCTCGTAGTGGTTTTCGACCCTCGTACCAATCTGTGCTTCCGCTTTTAAAGTTTTGGTAAATTGCTTCTCCTTCCATGACGGTTCATTTCATCTTCCAGATTGCCTCGTTTCACCTTCCTCGCCTTTCCATTGCTTTTGAATTTATGCTCGACATTGAGACGCTTGATCTTCTCTGTGAATTGTAATGCCTCTGTAGCCCTTACACATGTACGCCACGTGTTCCACACTTTTTTGCATGTTCTGTAATGGCCCCATGTAAATCATGACAAAAAATAGCATGTCGCGATATCGCGACGTTTTTATGCATGCAACTTTGCTCCTTTACTTTCATCGCGAAAACGTGACATGTCGCGATATCGCGACATTTTCCTACCAACAGCCTTGTCCGCCTTCATGCGCCATGAAAATGAGACATGTCACGAAATCGTGACATTTTTATGTCAACAACCTTGCAAATGCAACCTGTCATGAAATCGTGACGTTTTTCTCTTTCGTGAGATGCAACTTGTCGCGAAATCATGACGTTTTTCTCTTTCAAGCTGTGAGGATGCAACCTGTCGTGAAATCGTGACTTTTTTCTCTATAACTAGGTTTTGTTGCACTTAGCCGCGAAAACGCGACATGTCGCGAAATCATGACACTTTTTCTTTTCTTCTCTTTTTTTTCTGAAATCGTGACTTTTTTTTTTTCCTCGTACCTTTTCTTTTTTCTTTTCCTTTTATCGTCTTTTCTCTTTTTGTCGTGACTTTTCATTCTTTTTTTCGGATATGTTTTAGGCTTGTTTGGTTTTACCGATTTTGTGACATGTCACGCGATTTCAGCACAATTTTCCATTCTGTCTTTCTCTCTCTTCTATGAGTTCAACACGTCGTGATAATCGTGACATTTTTCCTTTTGCATGTCGCGATATCGCGACAACTTTTCATTTTGGCGACGGAGCAACATGTCGCGATATCGCGACAACTTTTATTTCTTGGTCGTGACGGAGCGACATGTCGCGATATCGCGACAACTTTTCTTTTTGGTCGCGACGGAGCGACATGTCGCGATATCGCGACACTTTTTCATTTTGTGCATATTTTGCTCTTTCTCTTGATTTTTAGCATCTGGGCCACTTGAGATCTTCTTTGAAAGCATGCAAAAAAGGTGGGTCCCCAATTTTGGGGTGTGTTGTGGATCAGCCACAACAAATGGCGACTCTGCTGTCAAATGCTCCTGAGCATTTTGGTGAGAACCCAACCTGGAAGTATACAAACTCAGAAACAAGCATTAGCACATAAGAAATATAAACAAATGCCCATAGATCAAAAATACATGAATCATCAAAATCATTAAGTATCAGCTCGGTGTGTGCAATGTGTTTTCATTCCCTATCGTTTGAAATTGATCAACATTCCATCGTCAGTTTTACATGAATGCATATGTGAGATTGTGAATGATTTGTGTAACCTAATAAATATGCTAAGAGATTTTGCTTTTATAAAAGGCATAGTCCTTCTAGTATCATACACAAACATTCAAGATTATCAAACCCTCTTAGGATCAACTATATGTATAATGAATTGCTTTATTAGATCCCAAAGTTGGTTATGAGTCCCTACTATCTTGAACCCATGTGTAAGTGAAAGTGAAATCAGAGCTTTGGGAAATCGGACTCCCAACCTAATCGAGATGGGAGTTTAACCCTATTCTTACTACTCCGATTTGGAATTCATTACCTCACTTTGAGCAAAATAATTTAACCAATTATGGAAGAAATGGTCATGCTAGTCTAACCCTTTGGACGATCAGTGGTCTTGTTTTTTAGACAAGACATGCTGCCATGCATGGGCATACTTAACCCCATAATCCATGACTTAGCTTCATTTCTTTGGACCTTGGGGATGACTACCCATCCTTTGCGAGAGGACAAGTAGTACGATCCTTCCAATCCAATATAAAGATGAGATGGGAAAAATTAATTTTTTTACTTCTTGAACCTTGGGGATGACTACCCATCCTTGCTAGGGACATGTAGTACGATCCTTCCAATCCAAGCTTTAGATGTAAATGGAGAATATTAATTTTATTGCTTGGACCTTGGGGATGACTACCCATCCTTTGCAGAGGACAAGTAGTACGATCCTTCCAATCCAAGATTTATCATGAAATGAGACATAGGAGCTTTGGGGAATCAGATTCTCAACCTAAGCGAGATGAGAATTTATGCCCTATCCTTACTACTCCATGTAGGTCAAATCAAAGCTTTGGGGAGTTGGATCCTCAACCTAAGTTCGATGAGGATTTAGCCCTATCCTTACTACTCTGATTTTAGGCTTTAAGCTTTATGGAAGTGGTCAAAACCACTGTTTTAAGGATCATGTTGCATAATAGGATAGACATGAAATACTTCCTTCGCCCAACCTTTTCTTCCAAGCAAGGTTTTGATCATTTTGCTCAAGATCCTTTTTAATGTGTATAAAATGTGCTTGGTTCTAGATATCTCAAGACTCAGTTCCCAACCTTAGGATTTTCTTCTTATTTATGTGATAGCATAACCCTAAGAGGATTTGACACACTTTAATGATTTGTATTTGAAATGCATATGCAACTAAGATGGCATGTATGTGCAAAGTGAGATGTAATATGAATGCATTGTCTTTTGAATTGCAGATGAAATATTGCCATATAAAACTGACTACTTCATGCATCACAAGTTTCAAACGATACTATTAAACTGTTTGTATTTCTTGCGGAGCTTTCTACCACATAATTCCAATGTTCCATATTTCCCCGATCTAGAACATAAGTTAGCATCTCAAGACAACTTTTTCATCATTTTTTTTTTTTTTAATAGACAAACAAAACATGTCAAATAAACACACAACTTTAAATTAAAACTTATTCAATCCAAAACCAAACTGCAATCCCAAAAATGAAAATTTGAAAACACAAACCAAAACCAAACCCAAAGTAACTTCACAAAAGATCTTGAAAACACAAACCAAAACCCAAAAAACCAAAATCTATATACAAATGTACAATATAATACAAGATGATGCAAAGCTTGGATTATCACTTTCCTGGATCCCAAACATGATTAGAACATTTCAACAAAAATATAACGTGATATGCATGCCAAATGTTGTGGGAATCCAACAAAAACAAGACTAGACCAAACAATGCAACAAATTTCCACTTGCCACGCTCACCCCACCAATTAGATTTAGTTCCAATAATACTCCCATAGGTGAGCATCAAATTACCAAAATGATTAGACAATAAATGATTTTCAATTTTATCATGTCTATTCTTTAAAATGTAAATTTCATAATTCCCTCCTTGATTTAGAATTAGGCTATCTTTTTCAAATATGCAATTTTGTAAGTAGGAGCCTATTTCTACAAATTTCAAAGCCAAATCATTTTCCAAATTTGTAGGCCAATCAAATTTGTGTAACAATTTACAAGCATCTAGGATATTTACTAAATTAGGATCATTAAAAGTTTTTACCCTAGATTCAATTAGTAATTGTTGATGAATTTGATTTAACAATTCAAGTGCATCAACTTCTTTTCCATTCATTAAAACAATGTTATTAAAGGTGTGATTAAAAATTATACCTTGTTTTTCATTTACCTTTAATGACATTTCACCATAAACATTATTTAAATTCAAAATATGGTCATAATTTTCAATCCTCAAACATTCTTGGTCAAAGTGTATGTCCCATGACTCATCTTGATGATCCTTCATTTGAGTTGCTTCCAATTGATCAATCTCTTTGTCATTTGGTTCCAATTCTTTGTTCACTATCCATGGTATCTCTTCATTTGAATCCTCCAAATCATCATGCAAACTTGCATCCGCACCTTCAATGAATTTATATTCAACATGATCGAATTTTGTCACCTTTTCAAATCTTGTGAATATGAGATCTTCGTATGATGTAGAAGGTTCAACATCCTGCATATCAAGTGAAATATGAGTTTCATCTATAGGGATGTGAGAAAAGAATGCATTATCATATCTCCCCCAACCATTGTGAAAATCGTCATCCAAATCCATGGGATGAAATTCCATGATGTTTGTGACATGATCTTTTGATTCATTCATCAATTCATTTTCTTCTTTGTCCTTGGTAATAGAATCATTATAATCTTCCAAAATTTGATGAGATTTGAAACCCTCTTCCAAAACATCCTCAAATTGTACAGGAGTTGTAATATCTTCCTTCGAGTAGGCGATTATGTTGTCCTGTATATCAATTGGCACACAAGTTTCATTAGTAGTTTTGGATTGAGTGTAGTCTTCCCACTTCTTCCAAGCATCATAATAATCATCTTTCAAAATCAAGTGGTGACGTTCAACTACTTCTTCAACATCTTCCAATTCATCAATGTGTTTCTCATCAAATTCATCTTCACCTTCCTTAGATGGTTCAATTATTTCCAAAAGTGGGTTATTTCTTGAATTCAAATTTGTAAGGCTATCATCGTCCAAATTAGTAACCCATGATTCAATTTTATCATAATTTGGAGGGTGAAGAATTTCTTGATCCTTAATTTTACACATCTCATCAATAGTATCTTCCAAGAACAAGTGGTGAAACTCTATCATATCTTCAAATTCATTTATTGGTTTTCTTCCCATTTCACTTTCAACCACTTCATTCAATTCTATGGTGGGTTCCATCCTATCACATATATCAAACATTGTTGAATTTAGAACCCCTTCATCCGGATAATCGTGTATCTCTATGAATGAGATCATTTCTGCATAATCCTCACTAGTGGATGTTGGCTTAGCAATTTGCACCTCCTCGTGGACTACATCTAAGGTGGTTGTAAGATTTGGATATTCAAATTCATCCCCTTGATCATTTACCTTAGATATCATTGGAGTGGAGGGTGCTATGTTTGATGGTTGGTGTAGGTTGGCATCAAAAGAACAATCTCTCATGTGAACATGTTGTGCCTTTTCTTCTTCAAGACCTTGTCGTTCTATCTCTTCTAAGATCTCATGGATTTTCTCTAGAGACAAACCACTCAGTTTTTCCTCAATGAGTGAAGCAAGTGTGGGGTGTATGGCTCCTAGGTATACTTCCATGGCTTCCTCTTCTAATGTGTTAAAATTTTCCCACATTTGGGAGTGCAACTCACGAAATCTTCCATTGAATTGACTCAAGGATTCATTAGGCTCTTTACATATGGAGGTAAACTGATTTTTCAAGATTTCTAAGTCAACCTTGATTACCAAAATGATAAAGATAGGCTGCTTCTAGTTGTATCCAAGAAGTCCTAACCTCCATGGGTAGTTGGCTGTACCAAAAGAATGGTTTATCATCCAAAATGTATGCAAATAACTTACAAGCCACCTCCTCATAGAAAATCTGGAATTGACATAATGTATTCTTGTAGACATGCAGTTTTTGCAAGTATCCTAGTGGCACCTCTTGATTAAAACACCGTAAAAAATCCAATAACATTTTAGGAATTTGATAGGGTACCACATGTATAGACAAACCCTTATAATGATCCTCCATTATTAATACCATTCTTTCTCTTAGAGACACTATTTCAGCTCTCAGGGATACCATTTGCTCCTCAAGTGTTGCCATTAGTGAAACTTAAAATGTAATTTTAGAACCAAATCTGTTGAATATTCAACCTGCAATGTATAAAAAAAATCAAGTTAGCATCAACTAAGAGATGTATTCATTAAAATCAAATGAAAAGTAATTGCATGAAACAACACTTTGTTAGTCAAAACCAAAATTTTCAAAATTAAATCAAATCACATTGTTTCTGTATGAACAATCAAAAAAATATACAGCATACCTGAATTGCTTAAAATAGAATAAAGTAAACCAATTCAGGCCGTCCTTTTAACAATCTGTCGAGTGTTAGAGGAGTAAAGATAACAATTAACAGGGCATGAAATATTCAAAATTTAAATCCTCTAGCACTTAAATCATCGTGAAATAAACCAGTTCAGGCCCTCCTTTTAACGCCAATCTGTTGAGTGGTGTTAGAGGAGGCCGAAGATGCTAATCAAATGGACTTGAAATATTTAGCAATGTAAAGCTCTTAAACAATTATAAACTCGTAGCATCTAAAATCATGATAAAATAAACCTTTTCATGCCCTCCTTCTAGCACCAATCTGTTGAGTGGTGTTAGAAGGCTAAAGATAACAATCAGTAGGGCATGAAATATACAAAAATTTTAAATCTCACTAAAATAAACCCATCCAGGCCCTCCTTCTAGCGCCAATCTGTTGAGTGGTATTTTCACCCGATTGTGAAAACACACTCTCCGATAGGATTTGGGTTCTAAATCCTCTCTTGCAAAGAAATTTAATAAACAATTTCTCCAAGGTTCCGCTATGTTAGCATTTTGTATATGTGTATTAATAATCTCAAATAAAGATATTCAATAAAAATGCTTGGAACACCTTAGTGGTTGCAAGTAACTGATAACAAGGGGCAATATTGGTTTATTTTACTGTGAAACTTTAATGATTGTTCATTGAACCCGAATAAAGCAAATGTGATTTGATCTCTATATGACCAAGCTGTAACTTCAAAATGGAAATTGATGAAATGTCATAAAACATAACCCCTTCAATGAAATTGGAATTTTATGAAGGGAATATCATCATCTGCTCATGAATGAAAAACAAAACTGTAAAATGAAATTCTGGCCTAGAAATGGAAATTTTCTATTTTCTGACTTTGGAATTTTTTAGTTTTTTAATTTTTATTTTAATGCCTATAAATAAAATAAAATGCAGAAAAAAATGAAAATAAAATGTGAAAGAAAAATAAAAAGTGCATTCAGTAGTGATGCTATCCTATTCTGACAAAACCGAAGCTAATGAGGTTTTCATGCATGCAACCTAACCTATTGAACCTGCAAAACACGCACAATCCAGATAAGTTAAGTGCTGGTCTCTGGGGTTTACTGTTATTTTTCAGATTTAGACATTCGCATGAAGCAACCAAGAGAACTTGCATTAAACTTCACCTATAAGCCTAGAAATCTGAAAAGGGGAAAGATAAACATTTAATCTTGCATGCAGAAAATAACTCCTTCTTTCTTGCCAATGAGGTGCAACTCTCTAAATTTTTTGTATTAAAAATTGGTCATTTTACAATAATAGAATCTCTAGTTTTCTCAAAACCAGAAAAAGTGGAAGAAAAACACTCCAAAGCGAGCCCAGTAATGGCTTATCGCCTTTGGCTCTGCAACTCTGCTCGCAGCGGTTTTTCGACCCTCGTACCAATCTGTGCTTCCGCTTTTAAAGTTCTGGTAAATTGCTTCTCCTTCCATGACGGTTCATTTCGTCTTCCAGATTGCTTCGTTTCACCTTCCCCGCCTTTCCATTGCTTTTGACTTTATGCTCGACATTGAGACGCTTGATCTTCTCTGTGAACTGTAATGCCTCTATAGCCCTTACACATGTACGCCACGTGTTCCACACTTTTTTGCATGTTCTGTAATGGCCCCGTGTAAATCGTGACAAAAAATAGCATGTCGCGATATCGCGACGTTTTTATGCATGCAACTTTGCTCCTTTACTTTCATCGCGAAAACGTGACATGTCGCGATATCGCGACATTTTCCTACCAACAGCCTTGTCCGCCTTCATGCATCGCGAAAATGAGACATGTCATGAAATCGTGACATTTTTATGTCAATAGCCATATGAACCTATCGCAAAATACGACGTTATGCAACTGTCGCGAAATCGTGACGTTTTTCTCTTTCGAGTCGTGAGGATGCAACCTGTCGTGAAATCGTGACGTTTTTCTCTATCGTGTTTTGTTGCACTTAGCCGCAAAAACGCGACATGTCACGAAATCGTGACACTTTTTCATTTGCATCATCTCACTGCTTCCTGTCATGAAATCACGACACTCTTTTATTCCGTACACCTTGGTTGCTTTTTGTCGCGAAATCGCGACGCTTTTCTCTTTCAGGATGTCTCGCTGCTTCTTATCGTGAAATCGTGACACTTTTCATTTGGAGCTGTCTTGCGCTTTGTCCGAAATCCATGCTTTCTCTTTCGTACCACTTGGCTGCTTTCTGTCGTGAAATCGCGACGCTTTTCATCTTCGTACCCTTGCTGCTTTCTGTCGCGAAATCGCGACATCTTTTCATTTGGCATGTCTTGCTGCTTTAGGTCGCGAAACGACATGTCGCGATATCGCGACAACTTTAGTGCCTTGCCCTGTTTGACTGGTTTGACCACGATTTTGTGACATGTCGCGATTTCACGACAATTTTCCATTCTGTCTTTCTCTCTCTTCTATGACCCGCGATTTCACAACACGTCGCGATATCGCGACATTTTCTCTTCATGATGCATTCTGTTGCTCTTAGCCGCAAAAACGTGACATGTCGCGAAATCGCGACAACTTTCCATTTCTAGCCGCGACGGAGCAACATGTCGCGATATCGTGACAACTTTTCATTTCTGCCGCGACGGAGCAACATGTCGCGATATCGCGACAACTTTTCATTTTCGGCCGCGACGGAGCAACATGTCGCGATATCGCGACAACTTTTCATTTTCGGCCACGACGGAGCAACATGTCGCGATATCGTGACAACTTTTCATTTTTGGTCGCGACGGAGCAACATGTCGCGATATCGCGACAACTTTTCATTTCTGGCCGCGACGGAGCGACATGTCGCGATATCGCGACACTTTCTTTTCTTGCTGTATTTTGCTCTTCCTTTGATTTTTTAGCATCTGGGCCACTGAGGTCTTCTTTGAAAGCATGCAAAAAAGGTGGGTCCCCAATTTTGGGGTGTGTTGTGGATCAGCCACAACAGGACCTAGCTAATTTAATACCATAGTTATTTGATGTTAATGAGTGTCCTTATGGTGAGCTACCCATCCGACCGGATTGCATGGATTGCTAGTCGCTACAACCGCTAGGTGTATAGGGTAATCCACTAGATACAAGGTTCACTAAATGATGTGATGATGATGATGTTTGTAAAAATGCATGATGTGATTGATGTAAATGTTGAAAATCAATATCAAGTTGGATGTCCCAAGTTTGGGATGGACTTATGTTGTCACAAATTTGCATTTTGGTTTAATTGACATGTAATATGATGAGGTAAAGGAACCAATCATCCTAGGAGCTCGTTGTCCTAGTGACTGTTTGTAATTCCTTAATGCAAAATGATGAAGTATAAGTTTTCCATGTTTTGTAACCCCTGGAGTAGGTGTCAATGACAACCTTGGATAAATATGCTTGAACATAAGTCACTCAAAAATTGAAGGATCAACCTAATTTGATTTCAAACATGATGAGGTGAAATGATTTTGAATAAGTGTCCTTATGGTAATTTATTCATCCTACCGGATTGCATGGATAACCAATCGTTGTAACCACGAGGTGTCTAGTGTAAATAAAAAAGGTAGAAGGTTCACTTGAGATGATGATGATGTGAGATGATTATTTGGAGGGTTTTACAATGTTTTTGTAGCCATTTACATTTGAAGAGGAGTTGTGTAAGATGGTCACAAATAAAAATCAACTTGTGTTGCCCCAATAATGGAAAATATGCTCATTTTAATGAGCGTAATTTGCATGATTGAGTGTTGACTTTGATTATGAAACCCAAAATTATTGATTTTGTCTTTCCCTTCAAGCGATGAGTCGATGAAGAAGATATGAAATGATGAAAGCGATGAAACAAATGATGATGGTTGGAATGAAATGAATGTTTTTGTTTTTGTTTCAACTGTGATTTTGACCATTGTTGATAATTGTGCACTTCTATCCCTTGGAGCAGTCCAGCCGTATAGTTTTCTTAGGAAATTGAGATGATAACAATTCAGTTCTTGCATGAGGTAAAACATTTTCCAAGGGCCTTATGGTAACTTATCCATCCTATCGAATTGCAAGGATTGCTAGTCACTGCAACCGCTAGGTATATAGGATAAGTTACTCTATACGAGGATCACTTGAGGCTAAGTGGAAGAAGGAAATTTACACCTCTATCTCTTGGAGAAGTCCAGCCGCATGGCCTTCTTAGTGAGTTGAGATGAGAGCACTTCTATTCTTTCAAGAGCCTGTTGAATTTGTTTTTGACCAAAGGAATTGAGATATATTTGGATTTTTTTTTCTTTTGGAGAATGTATGATTGTTTTGTGTTTTTGTTTTGTTTTTGTATGAAAAAATATGCATGGAAATGTTTTTGGTGTTTTATGTTTTATATGACAAAAGAATATTTTTGGTGTTTTATGTTTTATATGACAAAAGAATGTTTTTGGTGTTTTATGTTTTATATGACAAAAGATTCATGGCAATTTTTTTGTTGTTTTATGGTTTTGTAAGACAAAATATGTATGGAAATATTTTTGTTTTTTGATGTTTTTGAAATGGAAAGAAAGCACAAGATGTTTTTTTTCGTTGTGTTTTTATGTTTTGATTATTAATTTTTTTTTTTGACCAAAGGAATTTAAGTACCTTTGGAGCATTTTGGATTGATTTGACCAAAGGGGTTTACGTATTTGGGGCTTTTTGAATTGTGTTAATTATAATTGTCCTTATGGTAATCTACTCCTCCTACCGTATTGTATGGATAGCCAATCGCTACAACCACTAGGGTGCTAGAGTAAATCACTAGATACAAGGATTACTTAAGGCTGATTGAAAGAAGGAAATGTGCATCTCTATTCCATGGAGCAGTCCAACTGCATGAATTTCTTAGGGAGTTGAGATTATAGAATTTAGATTTTTGAAAGCCTTGTTGAGATTGAATTTGACCAAAGCAATTGTGTTACCTTTGGAGTTTTTTTTTTTTTTTTTGTGTTTTTAAATTGAATGTGACCAAAGGGTTTGATTTCATTGGAGCTTTTTGAATTTTATTATTTGAAATGTTAATGTTTAATGTGATTTTTGGGGTAGGTGTGAGACCTTGAATCCCCCCAAGTTGTTTGTGTTTGATGTGATTGATGGGGAAGGTGTGAGACCTTGAACTCCCCAAAGTTGTTTTGTGATTGTTTTTTTTTTTTTGTTCTTTTTTTTTGAGAATGCATGATTGTTGTTTGTGTGTGTGTTTTTTTTTGTAAGACAAAAGATGTATGGAAATGTTTTTGATGTTTTATGTTTTTGTATGACAAAAGTGCATGGAAATGTTTTTGGTGTTTGATGTTTTTGAAATGGAAAGAAAGCACAAGATGTTTTTTTTTTATGTTTTAATGATTGTTTTTTTTTTTTTTTTGACCAAAGGAATTTGAGTACCTTTGGAGCATTTTGGATTGATTTGACCAAAGGATTTGATTCCATTGGAGCTTTTTGAATTTGATTATTTGAAATGTTAATGTTTAATGTGATTGTTGGGGTAGGTGTGAGACCTTGAGTCCCCCAAAGTTGTTTGATTGATTGTTTGATGTGATTGATGGGGAAGGTGTGAGACCTTGAACTCCCCCAAGTTGTTTTGTTATTGTTTATGCAAATGTGTAATGATTGATTGTTCAAATCATTATTTTTTTTTTGTATACATGTTATGAAATGAATATGTTATGAATGAATGCAAATGAATGAAGGGTGTTGCTTTATTAATCATTTTTCAAAGAGATTTTTGAATCATTTGAATGAATTGTGTTGCTTTATTCATCTATGTTCAAAGAGATTTTGAACCATTTGAATGAATTGTGTTACTTTATTGATCATTGTTTAAAGAGTTTTTGAACCATTTGAATGAATGGTGTTGCTTTATTGATCGTTGTTCTGTTCTTTTTTTTTTCTTTGTTGTTTTTGTAAATGGAAATTTGAGACCATTATTGCGATTTTGTAAAATGGATTAAATGAAATGAGATGTGCAATGAATATAGGTGATGTTTTTATGAGACTCAAACATTCTAGTTGTTTTGATCAATGTTTGTATACTGACTTTTCAAGACTTTTTGACAAGGTATGAATCTTGCTATGACGACCAAGGTACATCATATCCCTGTGTGTGCAAGTGAGTTCATTTCTGCGTGTCGCAATCCTAAGTTTCATACTTAGTTAGATTATACCACTATGCGACCTAAGTTACCACAGGCTAGCTCATCCTAATGCAAACATTGGTCTATGCAAAGGCAAAATGCTATTATGATAGACATGTAGTCATGCGCGAGGATACCGCCGGTGCCAAGTAGGCTATCCACCAAACCTGTACTGAGGATCACCTCATGGCTTTCCAAATGCTGAGAATTCCAAGGATTCAAGCTCAATTGTGTGATAATGTGGGATGTGTGCTCAGGAGGAACACTTGGGATACTGGGATACTTGCTCATTAGTGATGATAATCACTATTTTTTTTTTTTGTGTATTTTTGTTTGGAGCAAGGGATTTATTTAGTGATGATAATCACTGTTTCTTGTGTTGTTTTATTTGTGCACTTTTTGACTTTGTACTTTATGACTTGTACATTTTGATATTGTACTTTTGGAATTGTACTTTTGAGATTGTACTTTTTGGGATTGTACTTTTTGAGATTGTACTTTGATTTTTGCAATTTTTTTTGTTTTGATGTTTGCAACTTTTTGGGGAATTCCAAAGGAATTGGGATATGTGGGAAGTGGGGATTGTGGGAATTGAGTAGTGAAGAGCTTGTCCTTTTGCCAATTCTCAGCATTCTTGGGCCATTTGCACAGGGGGATGAGCAAGATAACCATTTCACTTATGGTAACCTATTCTACTATGCAATTTTCATATTTCCATCCACAAACCTTGGATTATTAATGTTAAAATGTGTTTGGGATATGATGTACACAAGGCATAATCTAAGCAAGACTCTACCTCCTAAAAATTAAGATATTTTTTTACGAAACCTGAAGAGAAGCTAGAAATGGTTGAGTGACCAAAACCCCTAATGACATTCTACAATAAATGATTAGGTGAAGTGGTGGACACAAATATGGAATGTAAAAAAATGTGGGTGGAAATGATAAGTATAACATTGAACTATGATTATTTTCACTACATTGATTTTGAACGGTAAGTGGTGTACCATCATGGTGCTAGACACGTATGAGCAACTCTAAAAATGTAAAGTGCTAATGATGAGTATGTCTAAATGCAAGCGATGATAGAATGCAATGGGATGCAATGTGATTTGATGCGATTTTTTTGGATTTTTGATATTTTGATAATGTTTTTGAATTTTTGATTGATTTATATGTATGAAAAATGCAATGCGATGCAATGTTTTATTTGATGTTTTGATGATTTTTGAAATGCAATGCGATGCGATGTTTTTATATTTTGATGTTTTGATGATTTTTGAAATGCAATGCAATGCAATGTTTTTGTATTTTTATATATGTATGTACATGTGACCAACGGGCTTATTTGGGGCCATTGGGGCATTTGGGGGGACCAAAGGGCTTATGGATGCCTTTGGGGCTTTTTAGTTGACCTAGACAATTTTTGATCACCTAGGAGTGTTTTAGGTTGACCAAGTGGGATGTAGGCACCCTTGGAGCATTTTGAAATGAAATTTGACCAAAGGGGTTAGGTTCCTTTGGGGCCTTTTTGAATTGACCAAAGGGGTGTTTCCCTTGGAGCATTTTGAAATGAAATTTGACCAAAGGGGTTAAGTTCCTTTGGGGATTTTTTGATTGATTTGACCAAAGGGGTGTGGTTCTTTTGGAACCTTTTGATTTGATTTGACCAAAGGGATTTGGTTCCTTTGGAGCCTTTTGATTTGATTTGACCAAAGGGGTTTTGTTCCTTTGGAGCCTTTTTTTTTTATAAGTAGCAATATATTTACAGCGAGTTTTTTGTTGAAGGATCCCAAAACCTTAGTTACATACATAGCCAAGGCTGCATTTGAGATTAAAAACCGGGGTTACGCCCTTGGGCAACGATCCGGGGCCCAGGGCCCTGGTGCCTACAAAAAATACATACCACCTATGAAGTCAGTACAACAAAATTTTGCCTGTGGCCACCAAAACATGGAAAAACCGCAAAACAACAAATGCCAATATCATAAAAATTGCTTGCCATCACTCTGGGAGGCCCTGCAGCAAGGCCTAGCCTGGACGAGGCCCAACCTAACAGATCATCTCGTCTCCCTATCAGGGCCATCGTCTAGCCTACGTCGAAGTTCAGCCAGGGTATTGGTCGTTGAGGAAGCCGCTTTGGCAGAAGCGGTTAGGGAGCCAATCATAATGTCAAGGAGGGCTCTAGTCGCTAGGTTTTGCATCTTACTGTCAAAGTCAAAACTAACTTTAGTGGTCTCCGAGGCCTCCACATTGGCCTTCTTGGAGCTACCAGCAGCCTTGCTGCTTCCTGGGGTCAGGCCTTTGTGGATTGAGCTGGCACCAGGAGTCGGGGCCCCACCCGGGCCCTGGGCTAGAGTTCTGCATTTTTGGGTGGGCTTGCACCACTTCGAGGAATGGGAGGCTTTGGGAAAGGGGGTATCCTTGGATTTAGAAGCTACAAGGGAAGCACCGATGGAGTTAGCTGCTTCAAGGGGGAGACAATGGACAGGGGAGGGATGTAGTGAAGCTACAACTGGTTAGCTAGGGCATGCCTATACAGGACAACCATGAGGCCTTGGTGGGAGGGCCAGGAATGGTTCCTATGGGCCCGATCGATGGGGAGACTCAGTGAGTAAAGAAGAAACTGGGGGTGCTGACCAGTGTGGCTCTACGGAGGTGGTTGTAGAAGTTGAGGTGGAAATTGTAAAGTCGTTGGTCCAGATCATCGCAGGTGATGTATTGCATCATCAAGACAATGGCCTCGTCGAAGGGGGTTAGGAGGTTAGTGCAGAAAAGGTTGGCCTTGTCCCACTGCTACTCTGGGAACTAGGATAGCTCCTCCTCCCAATTGTGCTTGTCCCGTCGGATGACTCTACCTTTCTCCTCATGATGTAGACCTGTCACCTCTGTCAGAAACTCTTTGGTCTCTTTGAAGTGAAGCCCCTTCACTTTGACCTCTCCATCATTCCAGGTGTCCAAAAAACCTTGAGTAATATCTTTGTCAACCCCTACGAATTTACTGAAGAAAGAGGTGTATTTCTTGGCATTGGAAAATAGCCTAGCTGACTCGCTCAATTCAAGAGTAGAAGGCTCGAGGAAGAAGGCTTTGGCAACCATGAGGAGTGAACTGATAGCCTAGGGGTAGGGAAAATAGGGGCAGCCTGACTAGATATGCGAGGGCAGGGGGAGGGGGAAGCAGACAAGAATGCGAGAGAGCTTTGTGCATGATAGGTTTAAAAACTTGTAGGGGGGCACGAAGGAGGGGAAGGGCCGTTGGCATCGAAAATGAGTGATTGGGGCAAGGGGTGACATGAGCTGGGAGGGGCTGAGGGGGCGTGGCTGGCCGCTACCACATGGGGCAGGAGAGAGGGGCCAATGCCTACGCTCTAGATGGCATAATATGAGCAGGGGATCAGCTTGAGGGGACCTCATAGGATAGAGTCATGAGAAAACTGATGTGGCATGGGAATTCAATGATGTGGTGTCCAAGGCAAGAAGGTCAGAGTGGGCCGTTGCACACTCTGACTTGGACTTGCCAAAAATGCCAACGGGGCTTCGAGTATCTAGACTGTGATGAACTGACAGTCTAACATGGCTATTGACACTTGGCACCACGAGGGAGAGCTTAAATAGATTGGCCAGCTCACAAGCAATAGGGGGACAGGGGCCAGTCAACATGGCAGAGAAGAAAGGTGAGTCCCCTGACCACTGGTGGGTACAACAACGCATCTTCAAGGCCCCGACTCTGGTCGGGCTAAGTGCCTGGGCCCTCATCTATGCTAGGATAGTCTTGTGATGCTATTTGGACCAGAGCTTCAAGGAAGTTCATGGTCCAGGTGGTGAAGTATTCTACTATGGTGGCTTGATTGGCCATGAAACCAGCTGCCCTGTTGCCTTATCTATACACATGCTGAAAGGCATGGTCAGAGAGTCCTTGGAGGATGATGAGGACTTCCTGAATGGAGTTGTGAATGCACCAAGAGCTATTTCTTGGGCTACATGCGGCGTTGATAATAACTTGGGAATCACCCTCGATGATGAATTTTAAGGACTCCATAAGGGCAGTCAGCCCGTTGAGGAGAGCTACTGCTTTGGCGAAGTTAGTTTGGATGCCAAGCGATGCAGCGTACGCCAAGATCAGGGCCCCATGACTATCTCTGATGACCCCGCCTGCTCTAGAGGGCCCAATATTTCCTTTAGAAGCTCCATCAAAGTTATGTTTGACCCATCCAGGGGGGGCAGTCCACCTCATCACAGATCGACGAAAGGGGGCAGGGGGGGACTAGGGGTGAAGCTAAACTCTGAGGGAGTATAGGAGGGTGGCCTCGCCCAGTCGACGAGGCACTTCGATCAAAGGGATGGAGCGGGAATTATCAAGAGCGAAGGAAACTGCCTTGGTCACTATCCACTGGGGGGAACGGGCTAGGGAGGAGAAGTGGGTGCCCTTGAGGAAATCCCTAAACCCAGGGCCTGAGGTTGGGCCCCCGGTGCCCGCCAAGATCTATTGATAGGAGGGTTTGGGCCTGCCCGGGGTAGAACCCTGCCCAGGATCTAAAGGCTTTTTCCCTAGGCCTACGCTCGCATCGAGGCAGGGTAGAGGGCCTGGGCCCAAGATGTCGTCCCCACCCTGTCCACCATTCTGCTCAGCCTCTGAGCCCTCCTCTAGGCCTGCCGAGGGCCTTGCAGTCCTAGGTCCGGGCCTCGACATGCCTGACCCCGATCCCAATCCAGCTTTCACCCTGGAACCTACACCAGTCTCTGAACCTGTTCCCAGTCCTGCTCCCACTCCCACTCTCGTTCCTGCTCCCGCTCTCGCCATCTTAGTTTCCAGGTTCGTAGTATCCCTTTGGAGCCTTTTGATTTGATTTGACCAAAAGGGTTTTGGTTCCTTTGGAGCCTTTTGATTTGATTTGACCAAAGGGATTTGGTTCCTTTGGAGCCTTTTGATTTGATTTGACCAAAGGGATTTGGTTCATTTGGAGCCTTTTGATTTTATTTGACCAAAGGGATTTGGTTCCTTTTGGAGCATTTTCATAAGATTTTTTTTTTGCATTTTGAATTTTGATATGAATGTGGAAGGTGGTTCAGGTGAAATGAGGTGGCGAATGTGAAGGTATGTGTGTGAAAATGTGGTGGAAATACAAATGAATAACACACAAATCAAATAAACTTATATTCTAAGTTTTTTTTCAAATTTTGTTTTCGATATTGGAATTTTTTTTTTTTGAAGTTTTTATTTTTTTTGTAATTTTGAGGTTTTTGAATTTTTTGTTTTTTTTAGGTGTTGTACCTTAATCATCACCAATTTTTTTTGTGCCTAGTGAGCATGGGGAAGGTGCGGTGCCTTGAGTATCCCCATAATAGTTTGTGCTTGGTGAGCTTGGGGAAGGTGTGGTGCCTTGAGTATTCCCACAATGGTTTTGTTGACTACCAGGGTTTTGATTGGATGCGATGAGTGGACTTTCACTAGAAAAGACTCCCTTTTTGATAAGATCTTGGACCACATTTTTAAAGGCTTTGTAATAATTGATGTTATGGCCCACTTGTCAATGATAGAGATAATAACGGTCTTCCCTATACAATCTAGGTTTATGTATTTTGGTATCTGTAGGACGTATGTCAGGTAAAATGATTGTTTTTGCATCTTGCAACTTTTTAAAGATGATTGACATGGGCTCAAATAGAGGGGTCTAAGTACGGGACTAATGATTTGGACGAGATTTGCCATGTGGATGAGGTTGATGAGGTTGTTGAGGTGGGTGAGGTTGATGAGGTTGTTGAGGTGGATTATTTTGATGAAGTTGTTGATGATTCAATTGTAGCTCAATGCTTGTGAGACAGTTCAAGATTTGTTGTGAAATGAGAATAGTGCATTGGTGAAATGGTTGTTGTTGATGAGGAGAAGGTGTAATGATGGTGTGTTGTGTTGATGAAGCACCATACATGTGATTGATTGGATGTGTGGGTATGGTTATATTTGGGGGGTGGAACACCCAAGATGGATCTTGGGTGAAGAAGGTGGGAGGTTTATGGGATGTTGATGGCGGGTAAGTGGAAAATTGCATTGCTATTTAAGGAGGGGGATTATGGACCATGGTGCTTATGGGTGCTATGGATGGAATGGACACAAGAATTTGTGAAACAACACTAATGGGTCCTTCATAAAGGGGGTTTGTGCAAATGACTTGTTGATTTGGTATGATGATGGGAGGTTGATTAGATGATGATGGATGGGTATGTGCTATGGTGGTAGAAGTGTGCTCAAAAAGTGGATTTACAAAGGCTTGGCTAGACTGTTGTGGGTGTGGGAAGGTGACTTCCTGATGGAATGATGGAATGGTATGGGGTGGAATGGTAAGCGGTGGTAGCAATGGAAAAACCCTTCTAGCTGCACTTAGGTACATCCTAAATGCATCCATGTCTACAAGTGTGACACGATCATTAGTTATGGCAGGTGGTTCACTCCTAGAAGTCTCGAGAATAGCAGTGTGAGTAGCCCTATGCATAATATCTATGTCTGAAATGGAGGTACCACTAGAGGGTCCTACATTTAGGCTTTGGTACATAGTAGAGGGCATGTTGACTTGCCCTAGCATCGAAGTGTTAGGGGCCTCACTAGACTGGGTTGCCATGGGGGAGGACCACTGACTCTGTATCAATGCTAATTTTCTTGCTTGACTACAAGTTACTACCATACGCTAATATGCAATCTATGTGAATGAAAAATAAAGTACAATGTAATACAAAATGCCAAGCAAATAAACATACAAAGTCTTTAACCCTAGTTTGCACTAAGTTTTTGGATTTGCATCACGATGTATTTTTGTGTGTGTTTTTTTGGGGGGGTTGGTGATGAAATCCAACCTGACCAATGTTTTGATGATACGTGTGTGCGAAGGTTTTGTTTTCTATTGTGTGATGTAAATCTAACATGCAATTCTATTTTTATGCCTAATGCAAACAAATTATGGAAACAAAGAATAGTAGACAAAATAAGATCAAGGGCAAAAATTGCAACTTTAGGTAAGATTTGACCAAATTTTGTTTAACAGGGCTAACCGCGGGTGGGTGGTTAGTTCTGGTAAACTGCGGGTACGCGATTTGCCAACCACACGTATGTATTTGGGAGATCCCAACTATGGGTGCGTGAGTCCTTTCTATCAATAGAACAAAGTCGAAAAGAAGCCCAAACCCCAAAAAAGAAATACCTAAGTTATTTCTAACCTGGTACATGCAAGATGATTATTCCCTACTGTGCATATGCAGATCCTTGTTTATTTCACTTTGTTATTATGTGTATGAATACCATATTTAAGTAAATTTTTCTATCCTAAGACCTAAATGCAAGAATTGGCATACATAACGGAAACCCTTAATCTACTTAAATGCTGCCTAAAACCAGAACTGAAGGAAAAATTAAAAATATGAAACAAGGTACAAACCTGTGTTCCTTTTGATGTTCCTTCCAAATTTCAACCGTTGGTCCACGTTTCCACAGACAACAACCGTGGATGTGTGTTTCCTCAAGAGGTAAATCACGAATGCGTGGTTCCACAGTAACAAGTTAAACAATTCAAAATAAAATTCCCATGCGTTTCGAATTCCTGACACCTGTGCACACAAATAGAGATCAGTAAAATTAAAAATAAGCAAGGCAAAACAAAATAGAACCCTTGGGAGGTCCCATCGTGATCACCATTTTGTAAGCAAAAGAAGACAACACCAAGCAAATAATAATGAAGACACAAGCGATTGCAATGGAATAATTTTTGTATTAAATTTATATTCAAATACATAGGAGCCTTGGCCTCCTTTTATTTTATAATGATTTGCCCCAAAGCATGAGGGGTCAAATTACAATGCTTGCTTGCTTCATGATATTACAAACAAGGCCAAAGAAATGAGGCTTCTTTGGCACATCAACGAAAGGGGATGTCTTCAATCTTCTTTTGCTCCAATCCAATTGGTGAGTGGGCTTTGGTATCCAATGTAGGGACCACTCCTAGCTTCAATAGCTCTTCAAATACCTACCTCCTACACACATGGAAGTCAAACAAGGGTTAGTAGCACCTGTATACATGATTAGAAACAAGTACAAATAAAAACCCTTGAAGAAATACTTGCAGAAAACATAGAAACTAAACTAAAAATGCCTTGCTAAAAAATGAATAACTTATTGATCTCTGCTGCTCCAAATGTCCTAAAAATTTGTGGAGATGTTCTAGGGAATGTCAGGAACCTACCCTCAAAATTTTAGCTCGATCTGAGTCTATATGAGCGATATATGGCCAAAATAAGTTTGGTAGTTTTTGTAGAACTGCGGGTCTGCGGTTGTGACTGTGTAACCGCGGGTGTTCAGTTTAGAAATCATGGGATTGTAGTTGTGACTGTGTAACCACGGATGTGTGGTTTAGAAACCGTGGGACTGCGGTTGGGATTATGTAACCGCGGATGAGCGGTTGTGCAGAGATGGCATAAAACCTTGAAACTCAGACCTGGGACCTCGATATCTCGAACTCTGTGATAGTTGGTGATTCCCTACAATGATTTTGACAGCGTGATGATGTATTTTTGGTTTTGGAGGGAAATGAGAGGTGGCAATTTTGGGCTGCCAAGTGGCAATCCTGGGCTGCCAAATGAAGGGGGGCAGTTAGAGTGAATCACCTAGAGTGTCTCACTTAATTGGGGTGATGTGGGTGCAAGTGGAGTGAGGTGTAAGGGTTGTCCCATATGAAGAGACAAAGGAGACAAGGGTGTATGAAATGTGGCAAGGTGGGGTAGTGAGGTGGCTAAGACACATGTCTAGTGGGTAGGTAGGGTATCCTAGGGGGATTTTCCAAATTTATTAAAATCTGGAAAATAGGATAATGTGCAGAATTTTTATGCCTAAGTTTAGACTTAGGCATATATTATTATGCAAGATTGTGGTGTGCAATGTGGGTGAAGTGTACATGAATTAATATACCTAAGTTTAGACCTAGGCATATATTTTATCATGTAGAATTATATGGTGAATTGTAAATGCCTAGATTTTGGTGTCTATAGATTTTATGTGTTGTATGCTGGTAATTTTACGTAAAATTATATGAAGATGTTGTATTTGTAGTAGGTTTGAGTTGCAGGTGGTTTGCAAGGAAGCTACAAGCGATTCACGATAGGAATACACTATAGAAGATCATGGCTAAAGGTATCTATGGAAAGCACCTACGAAAAGGTGCTACAAAAAGGATCTACAGAAACTAGTTGACTTTGTAAACCTATTTGGCATGATGAAAACTACCATGTATGTTGATAGCTCAGCCAACATAGCATGTGTTGCAAAGTCGGAATGGTCATTGTCACATTGTTGACTGCATTAGCATTGGGTGCATAATCGGATATGTAATTTGTTAGTTGTTATGAAAATTGTTAATTTTTATAAGTTTACGTAATTCGAATGTAATCTAAATTTATCCTCCTAAAGAAAAGGACAAAATAAGTTGTTTTATTTTGTTAGTATTTTGTTAGTAAGTTATTTAGACTTTAGGACTTTGTTACGTATATTTGGCATTATGCCACTTGGACAAGATTCGTTCAACAACCATGTAACAAAGTAGTTATTTGAATTTCTATTGTAAGGGCTGAAGGTAACATTATAAATTATGATGTAAAGATCCTGAAAAAGGTCTGCCTTCTACTACCTTATGTTGCTTTTCTACCATATGTCCACTCTATTTTAGCTATTGCACAAGCATATTACATTATACGAATTATGAAAAATGGAATAAAGTGATCAATTAGCAATATTTTCTTCTATGGATATGGTAACATTCCATAGTTTCTTCATGTTTTTCTTGTTTCTTTAACTTGATTTATTTTCCTACAACCATGAATTAAATAGCATAAATATTAGTTTAATGAAAATAACTTACTGAATTAAAGTAGAGTAGAAAGAGGAGAAGAGACGGCCCCCCCCTCGCGAGGGGGGGGGGCGCGGGACGGGCCGGGGGGGCGAGGGGGGGGGGGGGGAGGGGGGGGGAGGGGGGGGGGGGGGGGGGGGACGGGGGGGGGGGGGGGGGGGGGGGGAGGGGGGGGCGGGGGGGGGGGCCGCGGCCGGGGGGCCCCGCGGGGCCGGCCGGCCCGCGGGGGGGCGGGGGCCGGGGGGGCGGGCGGGGGCGGCGGCGGCCCCGGGGGGGGCCCGGCGGGGGGCGGGGGGGGGGGGGGGGGAAAGAGGGGGGGGGAGGAGGGGGGGGGGGGGGGGGGGGGGGGGGGAGGGGGGAGGGCGGAGACACACAGGAAGCCAAAACAAAAACAAAAAAGGAAGAGAAGAGGGAGGGACACAGACCGCAGCGGGCGCGCGAGGCACGCAGCCCACGTAGAGCCAGGCAAGCAGAAAACCAACAAGGAAGGGGAGGAGGAGGAAAGAGAAGAGAGAGAGGGCAGGCACAGCGCGCCAGGGAGCACGAGCTCCGCTGGTCACCCCACACCCACCTCTTCTTTCCTTCTCTTCTCTTCTTTTTTTTTTTTTTTTTTTGTCCCTTTGGGGGGTGGCTCTTTGTTTGAGCTATCATGCGTCCCCTCGCGCCCCCCCCCCCCCCCCCCCCCCCCCCCACCGAGCCCCCAAAGGAGAGAAAGGGGGGGGGGGAGGGGGGGGGGGGGGAGGGGGGGGGGGGGGGGGAGGGGGCGGGGGGGGGGGCCCGCGGGGGCACCCGCTGGTGCCCGCCCGCGCCGCCGCCCCCCCCCCCCCCCCCCCCCAGGGGGAGGGAAGGGGGGGGGGGGGGGGGGGGGGGGGTGGAGTGGGTTTGATTGGTTGGGGTAGGGCTTTGTTTTGTCGCTTCCCCTTCATAGACAAAAAAAAAACGCCACACACAACCCCCCCCACCACACCCACCCCACCACCACACCAGGGCGCGCGCAACAGCAGGAGGGGGGGGGGGGGGGGGGGGGGGAGCGGCAATGGAGACAAAACAAGAGAGAAAGAAGAAAATAAAAATAAAATTAAAATATTTAGGGTAGGGGGGGAGGGGGGGGGGGGGGAGGGTAGGGGGGATGGAGTTTTTTAAAGGGGGGTGTGGGGGGGGAGGGGGGGGGGGGGGGGGGGGGAGAGAATGTTTTTAGTTGATAGTGTTTTCTTGTTTTTTTTTTTTTTGGTTTGTCCTCCCTGGCTGGCGCGGTGGGGGTGGGGGGTGGGGGGGGGGAAAAGGGGGAGAAAAGGAAATAAAAAAAATAATAAAAAAGAAAAGGGAGGGGTCTTTGGTTGGGTTTTTGTTTTTTTTTTTTTTTTTTGTCGTTTGTGGGGAGGCGCCGACATACAAAAAAAAATATAATATGGTAGGTGGTTGTGTGGGGGGGGGAAAATTTATAGATTATACAAAAAAAAAAAAAAAAAAAAAAATAATATTTTACCCCCCCCCCCCCCCCCCCCCCCGGCCCCCCCCCCAAATCGGCCCCCCCCCCCCCCCCCCCCGGACCCCCCCCCCCCCCCCCCCCCCCCCCGGGCTCGTGGAACCTTGAATAATACTAACCTTGAGGAGGTAGGGCCCACTCCAAGATGGTTAGTCCCTTGCTCTATTCCTCTTAAAATACAGTAGATTTAGTTAGAATGTAGAATAGTTTTAGAATGTAGATTCAATTAAATTGCATAATATAGAATTATAAAATATATTAAACAGATAATGCATCATTAGATCATAATGTGGATCCACACAAACTTAGACTAAATCATAATTGCATTAAGCATAATTTCATTCAATTTCATTTATTGCAAATTTATTTTATGCAACAAAACTAAGAAAACAAAATAAAAGTTAATGGTTAGAATTGTGGATATCTATATGGGATTACTATTCTTTAAATCTAACATGGATTGATAATTAAGTGTGAGAGATTATATATCGATATTTTTGGCACCATTGCCAAGGAGAATAGTATTGGAGACTCTGGATTGCGTGAGGAGGCTTACCTACATGGTCAGAATAGAACAAGAAGTTTCAATGTGCATGCAATTCAGAGTGGCACAAGGAGTTTCAACAAGTGTCTTCATCTCAGCATTGTTAGGTTTCATTTTCTTAGGTTTAATATTACCGTTGTTTCTAGTTAGCATTTAAATTCCAACGAGACATTTTTCTAGAATTTATGGTTATCACATCTTAGATCTGGAAACTTTAACTTGTATACAAGTCAATAGGTGTGACAAGATCATACCAAAGTGTTTCTTAAAACCAAGTAGTGACAACAATTTAGCCTTTATTTCAGCATTTTTATTTTCAGCAAATTTACTTTCAACATTGTGTGGTTGTTACATACTTAGGTCTGGAAACTTTAACTTGTATATAAGTTAGTAGGTGTGACAAGATCATACCGAAGTGTTTCTTAAAACCAAGTAGTAACAACAACATTTTACTTTCCCTTGCTGCGTTAAAATTGAATATTGTATTTCAACTGTGGTTTTAATAGCAGTAAGAATTATCTCTTAAATCTAAACAACATTTTAATTTTCCTTCTTGTGTTAAGATTGATTGTTGTATTTCAAATCTGATCTTAATAGCGGAAAGATTGCTCTAAAATTTAGTTTTTGTGAACTGCATTTTAATTTTCCTTACTGCATTAAGATTGACTATTGTATTTTAGATTTGGTTTTCATAGCAATAAGATTACTTTAGAATTTAGTTTTTGTGTATTGCATTTTTTGAAAAAATAAAATAAAAAGAAAAAAGAGGCAAAACCATTGAAAACTAAAAAAAACAAACAAACTACCTTTATTCCACCAACAAACTCAGGTATGAGAGGTTCAGCTTCTTCGTCTGCCTTTTTTATTTTTCTCTCAACTTGATACTTGGGTTTCCAATATTTATCTCTTTATTTTTGAGCAAAAGAAACATTTATAGCAATCAAGCAGTAGTTTGTTTTGTTTGCCACTGTTTTTATAGGTTATTTGGGACATTGTCTAATAATTTTCTAAAATTAAAATCACCAATACAAGGATAGCAAAACCATATGCTTTTTGCATTTTCAATGAAAATGTGGTAAGGGTTTTAATTTCTTATGTAAAATTAAGATTTTTTTATGGTGTTCATCGCACAAGACAAAAATCATTGTAAGTATTTTTATTTTCAATGTAGGGATGTCACTCTTATGATTTTTTTTAATAAATTTTGTTTACCATGTATTTTTTACAACTTTGTTGACAATGTAATTTGTTTTTATAGGGTAAGGTTTTTGATTTCTTATATAAGATTGAGCATATGGCATGGCATTTTGGGCATGGTATAAGGCAAGTTTCCTTGTACGTAATTTCACTTCTAACACATGGACAGTCTTGTGCTTTTCACAACTTCATTGAAAATGTTTTTTTTTTTTGGGTTAGTAAGGCAAAGTTTTCTATTTCTTGTATAAAATTGAAGATATTTTATTTTAGTGGAAAATATTCTTATCGAGTATTATAACTTGCAATGCAAAGGACAGTGTAGTATTGTGTTTTTCGTAACTTTATTGAGAATGCATTTTGTTTACAGGGCAAATTTTTTGATTTCTTATATAAGATTGAAGACATTCCGTTTTGGACATGGTACAAGGCAAATACTATTGTAAGTCTTTTCCCTTGTCGATTCAACAATTATTTGATGGCCTAGGAGTGGTACGATTTATTTCACACCTTTGTTCTGAGTATGACTAGTATAGGAGTTTGCATTGCTCATACTTTGACATACTTGTAAGTTTTGTATGTAAACAATATTATGCTTAACTGTAATATGGTATTTTTTAATAGATTATATGGGATTGAAACGAACCCAACCTGTATTTATGATTACATAGTGGTTTTATAACATCTTAGCAATTATGCATGTATAGCTTGACAAGATCTCCTCCTTGAAAATCAAGAAATTTAAGCGTTTGAATTAATGCCATTTGATTTTATTCTAATGTAGTTATGTGAAGGGGATCTTTCATTTTACCTGTCATATTAACCATGTTCTTAAGCTTTTGGAGGGTTAGATACAGTGAGAAATTGTGGATGAAGTGATAGTCATATTGCAAATGTCAAAGGAGAATATTATTTACTTGTCCATCTATATATTAATGATATATACATTTTATCTTAAAGTAATGTCCTAATATAAAGGTCTTGTGGTATCACTTAACAGTGTCCTATGAACAAAATTGTCTTTAACATCTGCCATGCAACTTTGATCGTCAACAGAGAAATTTGTAACTTCGTTATCTATGCCTTCATAGAGTTGCAGATTGTTTTTTTTTGGTAGTGCTCCTTAAAATTCTTGTAGTCGCCAACAACACTTCAAGGAGTGCCCTCCATCATACATTGAGTTGTGAATTCAAACTTGAGAGTACATGATGAATTAGGTTGTGAATGGCAATAGAATTTGAATTCAAAGTGGAGGCTCATAATGAATGTGGTTATGAATGGCCAGAGAATTTGGTGTGTTCATGGAAATTGGGCTTTAGTTGGTGCTATTTCTGACCTTAAATATTTTAGTATTTTGTAAATTGACCTCAAATAATCCACAATGAGAATCTGACTATCTTTTCATGTCAGTAAGCGAAAATGCGTTGCCGTTTTACAGAAGAGAAGAGCAGAGAGTCTTCTTTAATTTTCTCTACCTGTAAGAATTGTTAATTGAACAAACGTGAAAATTGGCTTGGCTTACATGTTAATAGAAGAAATACCTGTAGAAATTGGAAAGACTGCATAACAGGGGAAGCCCAGTTTCATATCTCAAGAGTATAGAAGAATGAAAGAAAATGATAATACCTACTGTCAGAAAATATCCAAATCAGGTAAAGGTTAGTGGAACTTGAAAGTACAGAAATTACAGTAGCAATTGCCAGCAGCCTGAGCGAGTAAGAGCCAAAAACGAAAAAGAACCTAACTATGACTATTGGGGATTGGAGAGGCTTCTGGGGTAGATCGGGTAGCAGGGCTTATAGTATAGAAACACTGCTCGTAAGCTTTTTCTTTACATTACGTTTTAAGTATGGAATTTGAACTCTTAGTTTGTTCTGATTTGGCTGCAGGAATTGTGACCAATAGAGTTTGTACGTCATCCATATGTATTACTGCTTAGTTTTAGTAAACTAATATCAATCATAGTTTTTTCAGGGATGTACTTGTGCTTGCTTGTAAATGTCTTTTGTTTTTAAAAAAGCCTTAACTGTTTATTGTTTTTTATTGTTTGTTCTTGTATCTGAACCTGAGAATATTATTTTGGGTGCAGGTGTTCTTTGAACCTTTTGACAAGCCGTGGGAAGGACGTTGGATTCCTTCTGAGAAGAAAGAGTATCAAGGTAACCTAACCCAAGGTTATAAGTTCTTAACTAATTATTTCTCAAATAAAACTGGCTTGTTTTTTCTGCTGTTGCTTTAAGTTTAGTGTTTCCATGTGAGCACCAGGTGTGGTCTGCTCTGGATGAATGGTATTAAATTCTTTGAATTTCTAACTGATAAATGAAGAGGTCCGTCTTGACATAAATAGCAAACTTCTGATTTAAACCGACCTGCATGTTATGTTCTAGCCACCTTTGAATGCTATTCCATGAGATTGTAAACAAATTGATTCTGTTCTGCTTTTGCAGGACGATGGAAGCATGCAAAGAGTGAAGTTTATGATGATTATGGGTTGCTTGTGACTCAAAAAGCAAGCAAATATGGTATAGCAGTTGAGCTTCCACAAGTATGCCAGTTTAACGATGATCCAGTGGTTTTGCAATATGAGGTGAAAACGCAGAATAAGCTAGAGTGTGGGGATGCATATCTGAAATATTTAATGATCCAGAATTCTGGATGAGATTTAAAACTCTTTGACAATGAGTCTTCTTTTTCCATCATGTTTAGTTCCTATAAATGTGGAGCTACAAAGAAAGTTCACTTTAGTTTTTGCCATAAGCATCCCAGGACACACAAGTATGTTGAGCACCATTTGAAGTTCTCAGCAGTTCCTGTACTTGATGATAAGTTCACACACGTATACACTGCGATCATCTATCCCAATAACACACTCAAGATTCGATCATCTATCCCAATAACACACTCAAGATTCTGATAGATGGAGAAGAAAAAAGGACTGCTAATTTTCTCTCTGATGATTTTGATCCTCCTCTTCTTTTTCCTAAGACAATTCCTGATCCAGATGACAGAAACCTGAGGATTGGGATGAGTGTGCTAAGATTTCATTTCCAGTAGTGAAAAAGTCTGATGCAAAGAAACCACAGGGATTGCGAGTTTAATGAGCCAGAGGAAACAATGGATCAAGACTGTACAAAACCTGATGATTGGGATGATGATAAGGATGGCCAATGTGAGGCCCATAAAATTCCAAAATGTAAGAAACCATTAGGTTGTGGTGATTGGAAAAGGTTTTGTAAGAGAAATACTAACTTCAAAGGAAAGGGGTGTCCTACAATGATTGACAATCCAAACTGCAAGGGAATCTGGAAACCCCATAGTATATGTAACCCTGAATACTTTGAATTGAAACGTCCAAACTTGGAGACCATTTTCTGCTATAGGAATTGAGATCCGGACCACGTAGGATGGACTCCTGCTTGACAACATTTTGCTTGCTACCGATGTTTATGTTGCTCAAGAATATAGAGATAAATATTGGAAACCCAAGTATCAAGTTGAGAGAAAGAAAAAAGGCAGAGGAAGAAGTTGACCCTCTCATACCTGAGTTTGTTGGTGGAATGAAGGTAGTTTATTATGTTTGCCACTGTTTTTATAGGTTCTTTGGGACATTGTCTAATAATTTCCTAAAATTAAAATCACCAATGCAAGGATAGCAAAACAATGTGCTTTTTGCATTTTCAATGACAACGTGTTTTGATGTAACAGGGTAAGGGTTTTGATTTCTTATGCAAAATTGAAGATTTTTTATGGTGGTCATCGCACAAGACATGTCATTGTAAGTATTTTCATTTTCAATGTAGGGATGGCACTCTTATGATTTTTTTTTTATAAATTTTATTTACAATGTATTTTTTTGCAACTTTGTTGACAATGTAATTTGTTTTTATAGGGTAATGTTTTTGATTTCTTATATAAGATTGAGGATATGACATTTTTGGCATGGTATAAGGCAAGTTTCCTTGTATGTAACAGGGACAGTCTTGTGCTTTTCACACTTCATTGAAAATGTTTTTTTTGTTGTTAGTAAGGCAAAGTCTTCTATTTCTTATATAAGATTGAAGATATTCTATTCTAGGTGGAAAATATCCTTATCGAGTATTATAACTTGCAATGCAAAGGACAGTATAGTAATGTGCTTTTTGTAACTTCATTGAGAATGCTTTTGTTGTTACAAGGCAAATTTTTTGATTTCTTATATAATATTGAAGACATTCCGTTTTGGACATGGTACAAGGCAAATGCTATTGTAAGTCTTTTTCCTTGTTGCTTCAACAACTTTTTGATGGCCTAGGAGTAGTACATTGTATTTCAGACCTTTTTTTTGAGTATGACTAGTAAAGGAGTTTTCGTTGCTCAAACTTGGACATACTTGTAAGTTTTGTATGGAAACAATATCATGCTTAATTCTAATGTAGTTTTTTTTTTAATGGATTTTATGGGATTGAAATAGGCCCAACTCGTATTACATCATGGCCACATAGTGGTATTACAACAACTTGGCAATTATCCATGTATCGCATGACAAAATTTGAACTTAGGTCTCCTCGAAAGTCAAGGAATTTAACTGATTGAGCTAATGTCATTTGATTTTATTCTAATGCAGTTATGTGAAGGGGATATTTCATTTTGACTATCTTGTTAACCATGTTCTTAAGCTATTGGAGGGTTAGATACTATGAGAAATTGTGGTTGAAATGATAATCATGTTGCAAATGTCAAGGAGAATATTATTTACTTGTCTATCTATATGTTAATGATGTATACATGTTATCTCACAGTACAGTCCTAATATAATGGTCTTGTGGTATCACTTAACAGTGTCCTGTGACCAAAATCGTCTTTAACATCTGCCATGCAACTTAGACCATCAACAGAGAAATTTGCAACACCTTTTGCCTTCATAGAGTTGTAGATTATTTTTTTTGGTAGTGTACCTTGCAATAGAATTCTTGTAGTCTCCAACAACATTTCAAGGAGTGCCCTCCAGTGAATTCGAACTTGAGAGTACATGATGAATTAGGTCTTGCATGGCAATAGAATTTGAATTCAAAGTTGAGGCTACATAATGAATGTGGTTATGAATGACAAGAGAATTTGGTGTTTTCATGGAAATTGGGCTTTAGTTGGTGCTATTTCCGACCTTAAATATTTTAGTATTTTGTATAAAGTCCACTTTGGTGAATACCATGGTCGCAAAATATGGTTGTATTTGGGTTTTCACCTTTTTTTTTTATATTTGTTTAATGACCAAAGCAAAATAATCTACAGACCTTTTTTAAGTGACCAAAGCAAAATGCAATATGCATAGCAAGATATACAGACTATGTTATATAGTAAATTTTGAAAATCTTTTACTAGTGAGAACAGGTATGAAAGTGGAACGAAATTCCATCATAGTAATATGCCATTGGAAATACCTTGTATAAGAAGAAGAGCATCACAATGAGAGAAAACTATGGCAAAACTAATTTTTATAGCAGATTTAAGAGGGAAAATAGCAGATTCAAGTTGACCATATTAAATTTCCATATGGAAGTTGTGACCTTGGTGAATATTAATCCTACAGTAGTTGGTACAAATCTCTCTTTCTTCTCAACAAACTTGAAATATAAGTGGGATGAAGAATAAACTCTTGCCAGAATTAGGATAGCAAAATCTCTAGATGTCATGCTCCTTACTTATCTATCATGTATTGTCAAACAGTATTGTATCCTAAAAATTGAACATGATTGGCAATAACACCTGGTGTATTCACCTCTATTGCTACAACCTTGGAGAACAAATTTGTCTCAAAGGACTGTTCAAACTTGCATGTTGAAACTTATTTCTCTGGACGACGGAGTGAGAATGTGGTTAAAGACCACAATGACATTCCCAAAAGGCATGAAATAATTTGATGCTTAACTTTGACAGATCAGTGATTTTCCTGTATTGGGTATTCTCCAGTGTTGCGCCATTTGGGCAATGTATCAAAAACTTTTGATTTAGTGTCACAGTCACTACTATGCTCAATACTTTTATCATAAAGGAATCTTTCCGTCAATGCAAAGTTCAAACAAGTTTAGTTTTATATAAATTTTGTTAATAATCTCATGTTACTTTTGCTTTTTAAGCATCAGTTTTAGAGCTTTGGCAACGCTCTTTATCAAGTTTTTGTACATTATATTTTTTTGTAGCTCTAAAGAACTCAAGATGTTCCTATGCTTTGTTTTGATGGAATGGAGAAAGTTTAAATGGATTGTGTCTTATGGCTGTGTTCAGGATTTCATTCAGGAGTGTAAGGGGAGTCCTCAGTTGATTCTGAACACTAGTATCTTTGTATCCATTTATGTTGTTCTCACATTTATATGCAAGATTCTTCATAGACAAAAGAGAACCCAACCTGTAAGTTGCTCTTTATCATGTGTTAAGCTTCTAATTAACAGTTATTTGAGTTTCCTTTTCTCATTCCACAATTGAAGTTTTCTTTTCAGGCCTTCTCAGAGAGTAGGGAAGAAACTTTTGAAGAATCTTCATGGGATTTCTCAGAAGAAACATTTGAACAATCTTCTTGGGATTCCTCTTTATGGGATAGCGACAAGAGCTTCACAAAGTCCAACAGAAATAGTGATTTAGTATATGAGGATGAGGAGGTTTATGGAGAGATTCATAAGCACGTGATGGAACATCTAGCACACGCCATAGGACAAGAAGAATAACCTAGGTGGCACAAATTTGCATGTCTGTGTGGGAAGCCATTGAATTGCCTTATGTTATTAAAGTCAACTATAAGCTCTTCATATATGCTAGTTTACCAGCATGCCCAAAAAATGTGGTTATGCCACATTCATGCATGGTAAGCAGCCTAATAAATATTAGGCTGCCTATTAAATTCTACTTTTCGGAATCCATTGTGAAAATATCTGGAATTGGATTCCTATATTAGATATTATGTTTAGTACACTTTTAGATTTTGGTTATGAGTACATTAAATATTAATTTTATGTTATATAAATTTTGTTTAATTTTAATGTTAATGTCAAATAGCTTAATGTATTTGATACATTTAGTGATATAATAGATAAGGTGAATCATTCAAAACTTACTAATAATTATTTGTATTTGAGCATCATATGAAATTACTTGTTTAGTCATTACTAGAAGGTTGCTGAAATAGAAGTATGACCAATGGTTAATTAGGTCTTTGGATTGTTAGAAGTTTAAAATATTTTTATTTGGTTTATTAAATGTTATTTTATTACTTTTTAAGCAATGAAATGCTATTTTACTATATTTTTCTTTGGTTTTATGTGAAATATAATTTGTTTGATTTTTAGCTTTATTTTGTTGTGAAATGAAATGAAAGATTTTAATTACTTTTGCGAGACCCAAATATGGTCTATGGGACCTCATAAATGGAAGTACAATTACTCAAGTCATATCATATGATCTTTAATATCTTTGAGAAGGTTGTTCTTTCTCTTGCTGATTTGGGTTAGTAATTTCCCAACTTTTTTTATTTTATTGTCTTCAAATAACTCTGCCATAGACCCGTTCTCAAGTGTTTCTTTGTATTTGCTACGGATATCTGAAAAACTCGGGCATTTATAGATGAAGTGTTCCTCTATCTCTACTGTCCCTGTGTGTCTCTACTGTCCTTGTGTTGCATAGAGTACATATCCTTTCTTCCCATTGTTCTTTGGGCGTTGTCCATCTTCATGTTTCACATCTAAGCCTATGAGAGCTAGTCCTTATCTGAGCAATGAGGATTTTTTCCTTCCACTTGATTTCAGCACCTATATACGCTTTTTCCTTGTGGTCATACGTTGGGTTAAACTTTGCAATATAATATTGTCTTTTCCTGCTTGCATTTTTCCACATTCCACTTCTGAAATTTTCATTCACATTATTTTTTATGTCTTTGTTGACATTTGGGCATTCATTTATGTTGATTTCCCAACGTTTCATCCATTTCTTATTTTGTTTCATCCATGTATTCTTTTTTCTACGCAACTCTTCGTCCCACTAGTCTTCGTCCCTAGCGCCACGCCATCTGTCGTTTTTCATGTTTTCTATTTTTTTCAAGTAACATAACAACTTGGTCATAGCAATTGCTTCTAAAGGGAACATTCCAGTTTTAGCTAGAATAATTTCATATGGGGTTGTGGCCTTAATTTTGAGAAAATGTGTGATTAGATATTTTTGAATCCTTTCTATTTGCCTCCATTTTGCATTTGTTGTGCCACTAGCCCACACCTCGCAACCATACAACAAAACCGATGTAACAAGTAGGCCAAATAAGACCTTGGTGGTCTTCCAGTCCCACAACTCGGCATTCCTACACCTGTTTTGAAGTGCATATAGTGCTCTCCAACCACTTTGAGTTCTTTTCATCCTACATGTATTCCAATTAAGTTTGTCATGAAAGTCAATGCCCAAGTATTTGTATTCTACTACTACCTCAAGTGATTCTCCTGCAAACTGAAATTTGAGCTGTTGCTTCTTCTTTTTTGCTGAAAAAATCATAATTTTTGTTTTGCTCGTGTTCACATGCATCCCAACTTCCACACAAAAATGTTCTAGAGCTCGAAGGTGATCTTCTAGATATTTGGCTGTTTTGGCCACAAGAATTACATCATCTGCATACATGAGGAGTTTTACCACATATTTGGCTAAGTGCACACCCTCTCCCCCAAATTTGTTTATCCATTCTTCTAATTTGTCAATGTACAACCCAAATAAGGTCGGATATAGAGGGCAACCTTGTTTGACACCTATGTCACTACCAAAACATTCAGATAACCCTTCTTGTGTTCTGATTTTAGCCTTTACATGCTCATATAGTCTGTGAACTGCTGCCCTGTAGTAATTGGAACCTCTAGCTCTTCCATTCTGGTCCATAATTTTTTTCTTGGCATTGTGTCAAATGCCTTTTTGAAGTATACAAAACAACAAAAAAACCTCCTCTTTTTTGTCCTATATTTTTTCCAGTATGTGTCTAAGTGTGATACCATGATCAATAGTTGAGTGCTTGGGACTAAAACCTACTTGCCCCTTTGCTCTCTTTCCCTTTTCTTCTGCCCATATGCTGATCCTACGCTCTATCATACTCCCAAACAAATTTGCAAAGAGAGGGTTGATCATGATAGTTTGAGGGATTATTTACATCTCCACTTTTAAACAGAGGAATGGTCACACTAGTTGTCCACTCGGTAGGAAAACCATTTTGTATGACCTCATTGAAAATTTCTTTGATCTGCGGTGCCAGGATATCTACCCCCCATTTTATATTCTCTGCCTAAAGATTGTCTATGTCACGGGCTTTACCAGTTGCTAACTTTTTTATCCCTTGAATAATGTCTTCATTTGTGAAAAGTTCTTACGGGTGTCTCCTGCTGGTTACTACGCTGATACAATTATTTTGAATACTCCAACCACTGATTAACTATTATGTTATTTTTAGTTTGCATCATTTTCACGCTTAGTTCCTTCCAAAATTTCTTTGGTTCATGCTTCCCTAAGTAAATCAATTCTTTCCTCCTTGTTCTAGTGTATTCTTCTTCTTTTTTCCCTTACCAATTTTTCATATGCTTTTCTGTTTGCTCTTGTTTTACCCATTGGTTCTTTTAGTAATATTCGCACTTTTTTGCAATCTTCATCGAACCATGGGTTGGTTGGGAAGCTATTCCTTTCTTTCTTTTTAGGTTTAGCTCTCTTGCATTTTTTAGAGCTTCTTGGATAATGTGCATTAACCATTCACTCTTACTGTAATCTCTGCTACTGTGAGGTAGTTCTTCCCTTTCCTGTAACTTGTTATTTAATACTGCTCTAAAATTTTGCCGATTTTCATCTGTTAAGAGAATGTTTCCCTTGTGAGGATATTTATTTTGATTGCATTGCAAGTGTTTTTCCCTTGGTTTGTCTCCATGCATTCGAAGTTTCATAACAATTGGGTTGTGATCTGACTTAAGTTCCACTGGAGAATCTTCCACTTCTAGCTCCTCTATTTTTGGTATGTAATTTTGTGAGCATATTACATAGTCTATTACACTTTGTCCCTTATATGTTTTGCATGTATACTTTCCTAAATTTTTTCATTTGTTCATCCCATTGCAAATAATCAAGTTGTTTATGTTGCACAGGCTTAACAACTCTTCTCCATATTGCGTGATAGCCCCATGCTCATCTTCTGAAGTCCTGATCCACTGCTGATTTTCTTCTTTTGGCATCCAAAGAGGATTAATCTCAATATCTTCACTACCTTCTAAAATGTTAGCTTGCTTATTTGTTGTCCTTGCATTGAAATCACCAATTAATATAATCTCCCCCAACTTATTGTATATCGAAATGTCTCTTTTTAAGGAGGAGTGTGGGTCTTCTTTGTTAAGGTCATGTTTCTTATAGAATTTAGAATTCTTGGGAGCAAAATAACATGCTGCTATGTTAATAACTGACTTATTTTCTAGGATGTTTTCTAGGATCTTTATCCAAATGTACTGCTTGTTTTCATCTTGTTTTTCAATATTAATGACCCTATCCCATTCCTCTTTTATTAAAATCATAATACCTCCATGTATGCATTTTGTGTGCAAATTTCTCTATCTTTTGTATAACGCTCTAGATTTTATACCAACAATTCTTTTCAAACCTGATCATATGAAGTGGAAGGAAGATCTGCTTGAATTGCATTTATTTTAATAAATGATTTATTGATGGTATTACAACATTTTGTATTTACCTGATCATATTTATTGCAATACAAGGATTCATAATCAAGTCGTACTCACATAATTGCATTTAATTTACTAATTAATTATAATATTTTAAATTAAATATAAATAAAAAATTTCAAAAAATTAAAATTATTTTTTGTTCAATCGCTTTATAAAATATAAATAAGAAATGAATTATAATAATGATCCATGGTATCAAATAGTTAACTCAAACAATTAAAATGTAAGCTAGTGATGTGATACTCAGATTTAAATCTTACATATTCTCATTATTAAGTAGTTTATTGAAATACCATTGTAAGATGGTAATGATGTAATATAAATAAAGTCATTTTAATTCCATGTAACTAACAATAAAGTAGTAATATAAATAGAATTTAAAAATAGCTTTATAATATTATAGATATTGGTAATGTAAAGTCCATATATCTATAATTTCATAGATATTGATAAGTTAAAGTCCAATTGATTCATAATTTCATAAATACTAACTGTTTATAATCCTTACCTTGGAGATGAAGATGATGAAAGTAAAGAAAACAAATTTGTTTATTTTTTTTTTAATTTTTTTGTATTTTGCTACAAAAGAAGGCTGAAACATAATAACTAAGTTTTACTATCAAAATAACAAAATATTATATTTATTGTCATGTTAAGTAAAATATATCTAGCTTGTTCTTTGATATTTTTTTTCATTTTTCTATCAAATATATTTTTCATCTTCTTCATATTGTTATGTTTTTGCAATCAACTCCTTGGCATCATTTTTAATAATAGATACAATCTTACTTGACAAGTTGCCTTCTAAAATTTAAATTTCAACAAAACAAAAATTAACACCATGACTATCATCTACTACCCAATTTCCTTCTCTATACATATGCTTACATTTCCAAGATATTGCCTCCAACAATTTTTTAAAATTTAAATTTTACCATAATAAAAATCAACACCAAGACTAGCTAAATTATCTACTACCCAATTTGAAAAAATTGTCTCCAACAATAGTTGAAGAACTTAACAATACTATTTTTTTTCAATTCTTATTTAATAATAATTTGTGAATCCTTCAATTGAAATGTATTTCCATATTTTTCAATTGCAATTTTAATACTGTAAAAAATGCCCTAGCCTTTACATAGTGTTAGTTGAAGTGCCATAAGATTACGAGGAAGTGAAGAGAATTTTGCTTTTATTATTTTGAACCACAAATGTGTTAGTTAAAACATAAGCTTTTCCTAAATTTTGTTTGGAAGCACCATCAAAATTAATTTTGATAAAGCCACTTTCCAAGCATTTCTATTTTAGCATAGATGAAGAATATCCTTTGTATTAAATTACTTACTATTATTTCTATATAATGCCATTTATTTTATTTTTAAAATATATAAATAATACTTTTATTATTATAATTAATTGTTAAAATATATATTTTTAAATGGGTTATATGGTTTCCTGGTGCTTTCAGCGGCGTAAAAGGTTTAAAATGATTGTGGCATGGTGGTTATAGGGGCAGACTGCACGAAGATCTGTGTGACGGCTTCTGGGGCGAACAATGCAGAATACTGTGTCGGCCATAAAAAGTTGAACAACCTACTCGGATTCATGGGGGCTACCGATTCCACCATGTAAATTAAAAAAAAAAGGTTATATGGGATTGAAACAGGTCCCATCCGTATTACATCATCGCCATATAGTCGTATTATAACAAACCTTGGATATTATCCATGTATCGTTTGACAAGATTTGAATCTGGGTCTCCTTGAAACGTTGAGGAATCTAATCGGTTGAGCTAATGCCACTTGATATTGTTAAAATATCTTTTGTTTTATATAAAATTATAAATTTAAATTTAGTTAAATAAGGTTTTTTACTATATAGATTTAATGTTATTAGATTATCTTTATATGCATGTACCATATATATATATATATATATATATATACACATATTATTGTGGTATTTGGTTAGATGGATTGAAAATGTCTCAAAGGAAGAGTGTTTATTATAATGCATAAATTTTTGAATTTGTTTGGATTTATATAGTTATATCTCATTTAATATTATTTTATAAGGTTAATTAGATAATTTATTAAATTCCCATCTCCACCATTTGCATATAATTACTACTTTTTTAATAAGCTATGTATGGCTTCTATTACATAACACTTCCATTAAAATAATAATATATTACATTACTTTCATTACATTGTTATTAGGTTAATTAAATCATATCTAACTTGTTTTTTTATCAAAAATATTTTTCATTTGCCTTTCTATCCAGGATATTCATTATCTTCTTCAAATTATTACATTTTCACAATCAACTCCTTGATATCATTTTTTTTATTAGATATAGAAGGGGTTTTGAAAGGGTCCATGAACCTTTTACAATAGGATAAGCCTTGCAAAACTTGGCCTAAGACCAGTAATACAAGGACGAACAACTATAAAGCACTACAATTGACCACCCATCACCAAGTGAACCGACTACAACTTGATACAAGAAACAAAATTAGAACAACACTGGTGAGCCTCCTAGCCAACCAACACTTCCACATGGTTGCACCACAAAACATTTTTTCATAAATAGTAAAAGCTTACAGAGCATCAAGAAGCATACATCGCTAAATCCAATTGAAGAAGGCCTTCGAGAAAATTGTTTCTCAAAACAAACAGACCATTGAGACTTATACCCAGGTTTACCATAAAGTCAACATGAAGATATGCTTTATCTCCCTATACTCTCTAGCTTGAAGAATTGGCTTAGATTCCATAATCACAGCCTCAATGTTCCAACCGAGGACTGAATAACCTTTGACCAAGTTTATAATATTAAATGAGTCTTCTTCAATGCAAACTTTTTGGTACCCCATCTTCTCCACAAGCAGGAGACCTTGGTAAAGGGCTTTGGCCTTTGCAACATGGCAAGTCTAGATATTGAAGAATTTAGTATACGCTAGCAAATGCCCACCTTTGTCATCTCTAAGAACCCCACCAATGCCAACATTATCGAGATTACCCTTTGAAGCTCCATCGAAGTTTAGTTTAACCCAACCCGAAGAAGGAGGTTCCCACCTCATAAGGGCCCAAGGATTAGGACCAGGAAGACCAACAACCCTATTGCTCTGTTGAAAGCCAATTTTCCTTTCGAGCTCAATCTCCTCAAATCTACCCTCCTCCAAAGCCAGAGAGGATACATTCTCCACGGTGGAAGCCAAGGCTTTGGTGCAAACAGAGGCAAGATCTCTTTTGAAGTTTTTAAAAATTCTACTATTCCTCTCCTTCCACACCCACCAGAAAAGATGTAGTAAACAAAAGTTCCAAAAATATTTCAGCTTTGGAGAGTAAAAAGGAGATGACCATTGAGCACAAACATCAACAAGCAAACTCAACACCACCCAACTCAATCCCAAAAAATTAAAAATAGAGTTAAGAAATTCCATAGAGAATGAGCATTGAAAGAATAAATGGCTTGTCTGTTATTCATTAGCACCATAGAGGCAACATTTGTTCGGCATCGACCAACCTCTTTTTTAAATATTTTCAATGGTTAAAATATTATTCTCAGTTGCCAACTAAAAAAAGATATTCATATTTGACATTAGATCCTTAAACCATACTTTGAAAGGTGGGACCCACGAAGGAGTCTCGACAACCAACAGATTATAGACGAACTTGATTGAAAATGATCCATTATTTTTCCCTGCCTAGAAGATCCCATCCTCTTAATTTCTCTATTTAATGACCTAAAACTTCAACTTATTAGCAATTAGAATCCAAGCTTCAAGTTCAGCATTGGTGAAAATAGACTAGTCTAGTGTTTTTTAAACCTTTAGCCCATTGATCACCTCGATAAAGTTAACCACCTTAGACCCAAATACCAATCTGGTCCTAGGCTACAAACACACTAGATTTAGAATATGTGCAAGGGGTTGGTCCATCAACCAAATATCTTTCCAAAAATCAATCTTGAGTCCAACACCCAACCTCCACCTACAACCTTTGGAGACTAGCACTCTCAACTTTTGCAAACTCAACCAAAAGGCTAAACTAGAAGTCGATAGAGGATCACCAAGCAAAAAAATCTCCCAACCAAGTGATTTTTTTTCTTCTCATCAGACCTAAACCAAAGAAACATCTTTTGAATATGTTTAGTCTTCGATAAAATCTTGTTAGGAATTATGAACATAGATAAGAAGAAGGTTGGAAGACTTTGAAGATTAGACTTTACAAAGGTAGCCTTTTCGGTTTGACTGAGGAGGGATCCTTTCCCCTTGACCAACTTCCTCTGCAATATTTCCACCATTGGTTCCCAAAGTGAATCTCAGATTTTGCTTTTAAACAAATACATTCCAAGGTAAAGAGATAGGAGGGAAGCCACCTCGAAATCCAAGATGCGAGTAATTATCCTCTGCCTCGCTAAGGGGGTATTTAGAAAGAATATTTTTCTTTTTATATAATTTATCTTTTTCCCAAATGCAATTTCAAATACCTCCAAGATTCCTTTTAGCACCTTTACTTGGGAAACTAAAGCAAGGAAGGAGAGCAAAACATCATCTGCAAATTGGTGATGAGAAATAGGATCCACCGACAAAGCGGGCTTGATACCTTCCACAAAGGGTTCTAACTTGATAGCCCTACCTAGAGCTTTCACCACTAAGATATAGAGGTAAGGGGACAAGGGGTCCCCTTGGAGAATGTCTCTTAGACTTGAAAAATAACCTATTGGGGACCCATTTATTAAGACCAAAAGCTTGGCAAAAGAGATACAAGCATGGACAAGTTTTATCCAACTTTGGCATATAAAGAAACATATAGAGAATTATTACAGACTCAATAAGTTTCACACTTACAAACACTCAAACTCTTTCTCAAATCAATTTAGAATATGGAAAAATTTATTTCATAGAACTAAAACTATCATTCCACTTGACTAGACTCAACTAACTCCACTCAATCAATCACTCAATGAAATAATCCTTGCTCACAAACCCTAGTTCAAGATAGTTCACAACTTCACATAATAATGATGCTCATGTTATTTCACAAATCCTAGTTCAAGATAGTTCACAACTTCACATAACAATGATACTCATGTTCTTTGCACAAACCCTAGTTCAAGCATATGAAAGCTTTACTCAATATTTCCAACAATGCTTATCAAACAATTTTTCTAGAATCAACTTTCATTCCAGAAAAAAAAACAAACTCAACAATGCTTATCAAACAACCATTTTCACTCCAACTTAGCATTCACAACATCCAACAATCACTCACTAGGACGATGTGCCCATACCTTTTTGTTTGATGAAGAAGTGCCCTTTAAAAACCTATCTTAAACACAATTTCCTTCTTTACCAATTTCAATGGTTAGATGACAAAATATCACACTAACACTCTCAAAATATTTCTCAATTACAAAAATAATCAAACTCAAATACACCTTATTACTCCTTGTTTGAAATTAGCAATCATCAAAACATACATAAAAATAATTACTCAATTACTCCTTATAATCTCTAATGTTTAATTAACAACCTCCAAAAATCACACCCTTAAAAATAATATTGTTTGTCCTTTTATCTCCCTCAAATACTCAATAATCAAATTTAAAAATAAACTTTATAACCCTCCAAAATATTTAATTTTCATTCAACCTTAGCAAATTTGAAATACCTTATGCAACCTTGGCAATACAACAATGCATACCTTTTATCTCAATCAAAAGGTCTTGATAGGTTTCGAACGAGAGACCACTCCCAGCTGAGCACCTTATCGAGGTGCTAGCCCACCATGTGGGCTACGAGCCTCCACATGAAGGGGAAGGCTCAAGCCTTCCTCTTCTTCCTTTTCGATCGACACAACATAAAAATGAAATGCCCTCTTCTCTTGCAAAATGAACTCGACGGGTTTCAAACCCTGCTCTCCTAGCCTGTCATAAGTCTTAGCGCCACCCGTTGTTGCCAACTGTGCTACACAACACTATGCAAAGACAAAGGAGCCCCGCTCCTATTTGTATTATCCTTTGCTGCAAAAAGCTTTTAAAAAGTGCTCTTGACATCAATGACAACTCAATCGTGACATCAATGACAACTCAACTACTCAAAATGTCCAACATGTTCATCATTATTGATTTCTGATTTTTGGTTTCCTCCTGGATGAGATTCCATGAATCTTTTGCTTTCTGGGATTGTCTTCTCGGGCCCTTCCTGGGCAGGAATCTTTATTTGAGTTTTAAATTTCATAATTCCCACTTCTTTTTTTAGTTTTTAGTTTCTTGTGCCCTTCTGTGTAGGATTCCTTGTTGTAGTTGCTCTATGCTAGTAGTTTTGCCAACTCAGATTTCAAGCGAGAATTTGAGTTTAAATTTTAATTTCAAAATCCGAGATCATCCCTTCGGGACCATCTTCTGGTAGTTTTGTTTGTGCCTTTTTGGGTATGGGACCACCCTAGTGGGCTTGTCCTGACCTTCCCTGCTATTCTTTGGACATGTTGTTTTTTTGTTATCGCTTTGTAATAAGGTTTTGGGGCCCTTTAAAACCTGCATATCAATCCAACTACCAAAAAAATTTAAAATTTTAAAGCTATTTTTGCCTCTCTCAAACTACTAATTTGCCTCTATCAAATCCTTGATATCATTTTCATTAGGAGATAGAATCTCTCTTGGTCATTTTCCTTCTAAAATTAGAATTTCAACAGTATAAAAATTAACACTATAATATATTGAATTATCAGCCACTTCATTTTTTTCTTTCTAGATATATTGTTATTTCCAAATACCGCCTCCATCAATAATTGATGGTAATCTAAAATAGTACTATTATTTTTTAATTGGTTATATGGGATTGAAATGGGCCCCACCCATATTACATCATCACCACATAGTGGTATTACAACAAATCTTGGATATTATCCATATATCGTTTGGCAATACCACTTGATAAAATAGTACTATTATTGATCTAATCCTTGCATCCATTTTTTTGGAAAATACTAATAATAATTTGTATACCCTCCTTAGTTGAAATTAATCTTTATCCCTCTTTCATGGTTATCATTACCTCTATAAGAAGTGCCCTAGCCTTTACATAGTTGTTTTTTGAAGTTCCATATGATTTGAGTAGGTGAGGAGAAATTACACCATCTCCATTAGCTTTTCTAGGGGTTTCTTAGAAAATATCACCAAATTAAAATTGATGGACCCAAATTTTAGACATTTTTATTTTACCATGAACCAATGTAAATCTTTTGCATTAACTCCATTATCACAAATTACCTCTTCATATTCATTCAAATTGTGTAACAAGTGTCTTGCATATATTTTTATATCTAGGACTTCTCATGATAAGGATCATTATTGTAAAAATTCTACAAGAGAGGCGAAAATATGAATCCAAAGTTGGATGTAATTTTGAGACCTATTTTTGAAAATTCTATTATTCCTTTCAAGCCATAAATTCCAATAAATAATCCTAAAACCAAATCTTAATTTAATTAGGTCCGAGGTGTATATCAATTGGTTCGACCAAATTTCATAAGGAGGGCAGAGGTCCAAGGTTCAAATCTCGGGTCTCGTCGGACTGAACGCTTGTCTCTTTCCTGGTGCTTTTAGCGATGTAAAAGGTTTAAAATGATTGTGGTATGGTGGTTATAGGGGCGGACTGCGTGAAGAACTGTGTGGCGGCTTCTAGGGTGGACAACACAGAATATTATGGCGGCCATAAAAGCTGGATAACCTTCCCGAATTCATGGTGGCTACCAATTCCACCATGTAAATTAAAAAAAAATCTTAATTTAATTAATCAACATTTGATAACTCTTTTGATATTGATGGAGCAATCCAATAGATTATTATTTTTTTAAAAGTATCCCCAAATGATGGAAGCAAAAGAACAATAAAAAGTAGATGATTTGATATTTCTAGCTCCTCCTTGTAGAAGGAATAGTTAAAAGGACTGCGCTATTCTCTTTGTTATAAATTGCCATCCATAATAATTTTTCTTTGGTTTGTTAGCTAAAGGAATATCAAGATATTAGGGAGTTTGTCAAGTGACCAAACACCTTTCTAAGGGAATTTTTTGGCATAGAGAATTGTGATGGCTCTAAATTATTTTATATCAACTTGATCAACTATCCTTGATGGATTTTAAATCAACCAACCATTCACAAAACATGGGCAATAAAACTCTTTTGAAGTTCATATGTTGCTTATTTGAGGTCCTCTCTCACAACCAAATTGCTAATAAATGTCCAAGTTTTGAAATTGTTGTTCACATCAATATACTTTTTTGACTTTTAAACCTCTCCAAATTAACAAGCCCAAATCAATGAGGAGAGGGCTTGAACCACATATCAAATAAAAAATTTGTATATCTTCATAATTAATCAGCCATCTAATATGTTTTTCAATTAATTACAAACTCTCTAATATGAAGTTCTATGTTTTTAAATTCCTAGGTAGCATGTTCTTCCTTGAGAATTTAATTGCATTTATTAAACCTATATATTTTCGAAGTAACATTGTTGGGCAACTCTTTTTTTAAGGTAAAATTCAATGGGTGGTATAACTGGGGCCACACTCCTTGGGGGCACAATGGGGGCCTCCCTCCCCATGATTTAAACTTGGGTAGCCTGGATAACAATCCAACGACATACCACTAAGCTGTCCCTATAGGATAAACTCTTTTATTTTTGAATTCAAACAATTTTTCTCCCTAATGCCAAAGTTGTAAATCTACAATTTCACAAACTTACCACTCCAATTTTCTTTCCTCATACACATTATTCCATTTAAAATGAGAAAAACATAAATATCCTCATATTAGACCCAAATAAAATGAATTTGAATTTTGTCAAATTCAAATGTTATACATGGTGATAATCATGAAAGTGACATCATATATATAAGGGTAGATTATAATGTAGCATTAATGACTGGAATCCTTTCATCCATGGATAAAAACTTACCTTTCTAAATGTTTAGACAAAATATTATTCTATATAAAATTAGGTCTCAAAGATCCCTCTTCTTTCTTTTATCATTTAACAAAATACTTAGACATATTGATGGCAACTATCCAAATTTAAGCCCTAAAACCTTCATAACAATTCACTAATTTTGTAAATCAAGGGTATCATTAAAAATATCCTAGTTTTTGTAATATAAAAAAAAACTAACCTTCTCACAACATGATGGTATTCATGCCCCATTAATTGTTGGATTACTGCTTCTTTATTTTTCATGGTGGGCCCAACTACTCCATATGTGACATTCTTTGTCTTTTATTTTTGTTCTTTCATGCTATAACTAATATTTCAATCATTGAAAAGAAGTCCCTTTCCAAATTTTTTTGTGTAATTTTCTCAATCATGCATTGTTGTTATGGAGTTCAAGTAAATCATGTGGTCAGGTCGATGTGTTTTTCCAAGATTTGTAGTATGTTGATTTTAGGGTCCTTGGAGTCCAAATCACCTTGTTCCAATTTTCTTAGGGAATGTTTGGATTTGTATAACTCTTTGTACCCTTATCCCCTTTCAAACCACCTTAGGCACATTTTATTCCTCATTTTTAGGTGGTGCAAGACTCATAATGAATTTGACAATTTTTTATTTTTATTGCTTTCTTCAAGTCATCCTGCATGTTGACTTATGTGTCAATGGTGGATTCTTATTCAATCACATGAATGAAGTCATAATAATCTTATATGAATCCAAGGGTATTCATAACACTAATATTATAAGGTCTAAGTACTTATTTTCTTCCCCATTTTGGCCATGTGTCTTTATCATGAAAATGGACAGTAGTGACATTCTCAATGGTGTTGTTTAGTTGTCAAAGTTTGTTATGGGGAATGAATTGTTGAGAGTGGAGCCATTAAATATAGTTTTAGATGATGATATCAATGATATTCTTGACAAAGGAGGTTTTTTAAAGTGATTGCAAAAGTTTTATGGCCACGATGAGTTGATATTGCTACAAATCATGCACCCCTAGTCAGATGGGAAAGTGAAAGTTAAAGGGATATATTTCACCATTAATATATCTCTTATTATAGATGCTACCTCCCTAGATATTGAAGGAAAAACCATAAACAAAGATAAAGACTCTCTCACCAAACAACTGGATAGGTTTCTTGACAAAAATGAACAGGAGAAAATATTTGAAAGTGGTATTCTCAAGGACACTCTCCCTTCCCCTTGGGATAGAGTGATTTTACCTATAATGAGGTATTTTACTCTAGATGAATAATTTAATGTAGTGCATAGCTTTCATTTTGCTTTTCTAAACCACTTTCACTGGGGTAAAAAGCTTAGGGTGACAACATTTCTGCTACATTCAATTAAAAAAATATTGGTGAGGTGTAGCGTGGGAAAGCCAACATCTCCCTTCACCAAGGCCTTCTAAAATATTTGTTCCACTATGCGGTTGAGAATTTGGACTAGAGGAATATACCAAATTTAGACCTCGATTATGCCAATCCCACATCGTCTGTAGAGAATTTGGATAAAATTGGAGGAAATGAAAATCCCCCGAGTCTCCGATTAAGGAAAAGAAATAGGGGTCACCTTTGCATACCTTCTCTGTGGGCTCCAAAAAGGGTAAGAGCATCTCCTCTGGATAATATAAAAAAGTGCCTTTCAAAAAGCTAAGCTTTAAATCTAGGTCTAAGGAAAAAAGACACTCAACCCATTTGAAAAACTTGATGAAGAAAGGGAAGTCCCTTGTTCCTCTCTTGTTTATCTTTGATGTGGATTTTGAGTCCATGCAAGAAACTATTCCTACCTCTCGGGTGGTTAACTCTTCTCTTCTTTATAAGGGTAAGAAAATAATGGTCACTAATGAAAGGAGAGGTAATTATTTGAAGAAGAAGAGTTCTAGGATTCCCCCTTTATGATTGTCCCAAGTAGTGATTGTGTCATCCTCCAAGACCTAAAATTTTTATGTAGAATGAATAATATGACATCTATGCTCATGGAAGATGTGGTCAACCATTTGGATAATTTTCAAAAGAAAAGAGGGGACACCCATCCCTAGTAAAGTATTTTTTACTATGATGGAGGGCCCTTCCTTTTATTTTTTGGTCTTTTTCTTTGTGTTCCTTCTCTATCCCTTGGTTTCTAAGGCATTTAAATTTTGCTCTTCTCTTCAGAGGTCCTTCTCAGTGTTGGATATCTGCTACTAGCAGTTTTTGGTCTATCCTTGTTTTTTTAGGGTAGCTTTCTTTGTGTTTCTATTGGTTTTATCTTGTTTATGTTCCTTGAATCTATATAAAATGTTTGGGATTCATTTCAAAATCCCCTATTTTTACCTAATAAAAAAAACATGATGGTATGAATTTAAATTCCATGACCTCACTAACTCATGGATGACCTCAAAAAGTGTAATGAACAAATTGGAGATAGATTTGAAGCACCATATTTTCAATTTGAATGGATTTAATTTTTCATTCCACTTTTGCCTTTAAGTGAGCTTTTCCTAATGCATCAATAAGAATAATGAATATATAAGGAGGTAGTAGGTTGCTCTAGCAAAGACCATGGGATGATTCAAAGTATCATCAAAATTAAACTTGATGGACCCAAATTTTGAACACTTTCATTTTACTATGAACCAATGTAAATACTTTACATTAACTCCATTATTGTATATTACCTCTTCATATATATTCAAAATATGTAACCAAGTGATTTGCATACATTTTTTACACTTGAGACTTCTCATGATGAGCACGATTATTTTAAACATTTTACAAGAGATGCAACAATATGAATCCAAAGTTGGATGTGATTTTGAGATTTATTTTTCAAAAATCTATTAATCATTTCAATCCATACATTCCAATAGGACCAATCCTTTATGTAATTTATCAATGTTTCATCCATAGTTAAAAAAGTTGCTAATTTCCAATGATTTCTTGTGAAACTCATGAGAAATTGTGAATGGCGAGTTTTTTTATTTATTTTCTCGACACCAAGAACATTGCAAACTCATGGGGATATTTCTTGTGATTTCTTGTCATTTTCTCATGGAAAAATCAACAAGCATCAAACATTTAGCAAAAAATTATAGGAAAAATAAAATTTTAAAAGGTCATTTGGCCTTATTTTTGCATTTTTACTTCTCTCTGACTATGAATATTTTTTTATAGACTTTCATTGCTAATAATTTTGAAAATAATGTGTTTTCTATATTTGGAGGAGTTTCAATATCTCAAATATATCCACATAAGTCTCTAAGAAAGTGACTATAGTATCTATGGTAAGCTCAAGTTTTTAAATGCAATAGAAATATAGAGATCTCTTAATAGTTCCATGTACCCTTGGGGAGAGAGCCTAATTGATGAAATAGGTAAAATATTTTTAACTGCATTTGATTAAAAAATTAATATGTTAAATGTTGATCACCATTATTTTATTATTATACCAAACATATTATACTTGTCAGCTCTTCCTAATATAATACTATTAGAATTTATATTTGAAAAAATATAAAGAAAATGAAAGAGGATGAAGAAAGGGAATACAAAGCTAAGAGTAGTAGTAGGTTTCATTAAAAGCTTGTTCATTTTGAGGCATTTGAGTTGGAAGTAGAATATTTGAGAGGATTGGAGGAGATATAATATAATGATCTTGTACCTGAGAAGCCTCCAATTTGACTACCTATTTAGAGCCAAGGCCAACCATCTAGTTCAAGGGGTAGGAGGGGTGAACAAAAAATAGTTTAAAAACTACTTTATATTATTGAAATTTTGTATTTGTATGATACTATGATGTATTTGGTTGGATTTGATGATCATGAGTTGTAATTATTTTTTATAAATATCTAATATAAAATTAGCTTTTGGCTCTTATTTTTTTTTATTGGTTATATGGGATTGAAACGGACCCCACCTATTACATCATCATCACATAGTGGTATTACAACAAAATATTAGATATTATCCATGTATCGCTTGACAAGATTCGAATATAGGATGACTCCTTGAATGCCAAGGACTCTAACCAGTTAAGCTAATGTCATTTGATATTATCTCTCTAGTTGTTTTAAATATCTTTTTTAATTGAAATTTTTCTTCAATTTTTTTAGTTGAGTTTTTATCAAGTTTTTCCCAAGGTTTCCTAAGTTATTGATAAAATCTTCAAAACCGAGGTGTTGAGTTTATCTCAAGTTGTAAGTTTTCCATTTTATCAATTCTTTTAATGTTGATGGAGCAACTCAATAGATTCTTTATATATATATATATATATATATATATATATATATATATATATATATATATATATATATATATATATATATATATAAGTATCCTTGAATGATGGAAACAAAGGAACAATAAAGTAGTAGATGATTTTATGCTTCTAGCTTCTCCTTACATAAGGCATAGTTAAAAAGACCATGATATCCTCTTCTTTGTATATGGTCACCCATAATAATTTTACTTTGGATTATTAACTAAAGTAATATCTAGACCTTAGGGAGTGCATGAAGTGATCAAACACCTAAATAAGGGATTTTTCATAGAGAATTGTGATGGCTCTAAAGCCTTTTATACTAACTTTATTGACTATTAAATATTTCTTGTAAATTTTAAATCAACCAACCCTTTAGAAAAAAATAAAAATATTACTCTTAAATCATATTTTGGATTTCCTATGACCATCAAATAAAAGACATGTTCATTTCGAACCTACAACCTGCTACCTTCAACCATTAGCTTCAATTTCCATGCTACAACACCATTCAAATATGGAGTGGATCCTTCATATTCAATGCAACTAGACTTACAAGGAGGAGGATGATCTTTACCTTGTAAAAATGGAGAATGATAAGTTATAATTCATTGATTACTGTAATAGGCTAAAATTGACCCATGTCAATTTACCCTAAGTTCAAAATATTCAAAAAATTAATTAAAACTGCTTTCTAACCTCCTACCTTGATTTTCACACCCGTATCAAGTTTATTTCTAACCTCTTGATGATATCGGCTCTATTTGAATGATATCGGCCATCCGATGCGATATCAGACTTTATTGTATGAAATCGGACGTTCTATTTTGTCAAAAACCAAAAAGTGCCTAGAACAACAAAATGACAAAATCATTTCTAATGCCCCTTGTCCATACCTAGCCAACGACATGGATGTTACGGTATTGGATCAGCCGATATTGTCCAGAATGGGATAAATCATAACTCCCCTTGTTTTTTAGCCCAACCCCCCTAACTTACCTTTGCCTATTTAATCCAGGCACTCTCCCTGGATTCCCCCTGGATCCCTAAGCATTTCTCGCCCCTTGTTTCCCATTGCATTTTAATTATCTTTGTATTTGTTGTAGGTTTTATAGGTTTAGAGTTGTGTATCGACTGATACGATATGATATCAAACATCCAATATCACTTTGCAACATCTGATATTGCCTTGCAACATACGATATCATCTACAGGTTGCTTGGGGGCACCTTCAAACTGTTGTTTGCATTTTTATCCCTCCATTTTACACTTATAAGATCATATCTACTCCTTATCATTTCATTTTAAACATAGATTTTGTAGTTGTATCACACTTATATCAATCTAACATCTTATTTACATTATTAATTGCAATTAAAATATAGATTTATATCAATTTTATGCAAGTATTACAAATAATGTATTTCATTTAGTTCAATTCATGTTTAATTGAATGTATATTATGCTATAAATTTGTATTTTGATGTCAATATATGAAATTACAGGTTTTTGACTATATCGTATTAGTCAATATTATATCGAATGTTCGATATCACCCTACAACTTTCGATATCACCTACATCAAGCAAAAAGACTTTAAATCAGCCATCCGAATTGAGTAAGCTTTGAAATTTTTTTAATACTAAGCATTGCATCTATTTTATCTTTTGTATTCTGCTCTGTATTATCTTCATTTGAAAACAAAATTGCATATAGTGTTAATTAGTTGCATTTGGCAAAACTAGGTGAATGTGAGTGAATTAAAATGAATCCATCAAACAACTACCAACCTAGGCATGGAAACTACCATACAAATGTTTCCTAATGAACCAACTCAATTCATCAACAATCACCAAAGAGGGTACGACATCAAGTGCTCCTTTGAGGTGTAGACCCATTATTTTTCCATTCCCATTCAAGGCACGAATCCATTAGCCTGAAGGAAAGAAATGTGAAAATTTTAGGACTTGTTGAGTGGTATTTTCACCCGATTGTGAAAACACACTCTCCGATAGGATTTGGGTTCTAAATCCTCTGCTTGCAAAGAAATTAAACAAGTAACTTCTCCAAGGTTCCTGTTATGTTAGCATTCTGCATCTGTGTATTAATAATCTCAAATAAAGATATTCAATAAAAATGCTTGGAACACCTTAGTGGTTGCAAGTAACTGAAAACAAGGGGCACTGTGGTTTATTTTACTTGTGAAACTTAGTGATTGTTCATTGAACCCTGATAAAGTAAATGTGATTTGATCCTCATATGACCATGTTTGCAACTTCAAAATGAAATTTAATGAAATGCCATAAATGAAGGAATTATTTATGGATTTTGAAGTTTTTTAATTTTTTATTTTATTTTAATGCTTGAAAGAATTAAAATTGGAGCTTCTGAAAAATAAAGTGCAGCAAAAAGAAAATAAAATGCAAAGAAAAAGAAATTAAAATTGCATTCAGCTTGATGCTATCCCGTCCTGGCAAAACCGAAGATGTGAGGTTTCCATGCATGCAACCTAACCTATTGGACCTGCAAACACGCACAATCCCGATAAGCTAAGTGCTTGATTCCTAGGGTTTGAAATAAAATTCAGATTTCAAATATTCGCCTAATGCAACCCACAAAAGTGGCATTTAACATTATCTATAAATCTGAAATCTAAAAGATGAAAGAATAAACATTAAATTCATAGCATGCATAGAAGATCTCCTTCTTTCTTGCCCACAAGATGCAAATTTTTGAACACTCCTGCATTAAAGATAAATCCTGTTACAACAGCAGAACATCTGGTTTTCCCAAAACCAAAAAAAGGAAGAAAACAACCCCAAGCAGGCCCAGAATGGCATCTCGCCTTTAGCACTGCAACTCTGCCCGCAGTGGTTTCCGACCCCTGTGCCAATCTGTGCTTCTACTTTTAAAGCTTGGCAATGCTCTCTGTTTCGCCCTGTGACGCTTCGTTTCATCTTCCAGATCGCTTCGTTTCATATTCTCGCCTTTCGAATTGCTTTTGAATTTATGTTTAATGCTGAAACGTTTGATAATATTCTATGAATGTAACGTTTCTATAACCCTTATACATGTATGCCACGTGTTCTACACTTTTGCATCTTTGTAATGGCCCCATGAAAATCATGACAAAAAATAGCATGTAACTTTGTTCCTCTGCCTGCACAGCAAAAACGTGACATGTCGCGATATCGCGACATTTTTCTGTCAGCCCTTTCGTCTTCATGCACAGGAATGTTAAATCGTGACATGTCGCGATATCATGACAATTTTACCTTCCGTACACTTTGCTGTTTTTTTGTCGCGAAATTGTGACACTTTTCTCCCTCGACACCTTTGTTTCGCGAAATCGTGACGCTTTTCTTTGGCATGTCTTGCGGTTTCGTTGAAATCGTGACGCTTTTCAATTCTTTTCAATGTCAGAAATCGTGACATATTTTCCATTCGTACACTTTGTTGTGGATATCGCGACGTTTTTCCGTGCCCTTTGCCTTGTCTGATATCACGACGCTTTTTATTCCCTTTTGCTTTTGTTGTGAAATCGCGAGCTGTTTGTGCTTTTCCTGTTTGACTAGGTTTGACCCACGATTTTGTGACATGTCAGATTTCGCTCCCCTACACGTCAGAATCGTGACACTTTTCATTTTTGAGAACACGTCGCGAAATCGTGACACTTTTCATTTTTCGCGACCGCAACACGTCGCGAAATCGTGACACTTTTTATTTAGAGACACGTCAGGAAAAATCGTGACACTTTTCATTTTCCGATGCACATGTCAGGAAAATCGACACTTATTCATTTTGGAGCGATGGCGCGACATGTCGCGATATCGCGACACTTTTTATCCTTGTGCAATTTTGCCCCTTTTTCTTGATTTTTAGCATCTGGGTCACTACAGTCTTCTCTGAAAGTATGCAAAAAAGGTGGGTCCCCAATTTTGGGGTGTGTTGTGGATCAGCCACAACAAATGGCGACTCTATTGTCAAATGCTCCTGAGCATTTTGTGAGAACCCAACCTGGAAGTATATAAACTTGAAAACATGCGTTAGCACATAAGAAATATAAACAAATGCCCATAGATCAGAAATACATGAATCATCAGAATCATCAAGTATTAGCTCGGTGTGTGCAATGTGTTTTCATTCCCTATCGTTTGAAATTGATCAACATTCCATCGTCAGTTTTACATGAATGCATATGTGAGATTGTGAATGATTTGTGTAACCTAATAAATATGCTAAGAGATTTTGCTTTTATAAAAGGCATAGTCTTTCTTCTAGTATCATACACAAACATTCAAGATTATCAAACCCTCTTAGGATCAACTATATGTATAATGAATTGCTTTATTAGATCCCAAAGTTGGTTATGAGTCCCTACTATCTTGAACCCATGTGTAAGTGAAAGTGAAATCAGAGCTTTGGGAAATCAGACTCCCAACCTAATTGAGATGGGAGTTTAACCCTATTCTTACTACTCTGATTTAGAATTCATTACCTCACTTTGAGCAAAATAATTTAACCAATTATGGAAGAAATGGTCATGCTAGTCTAACCCTTTGGACAATCAGTGGTCTTGTTTTTTAGACAAGACATGTTGCCATGCATGGGCATACTTAACCCCATAATCCAAGACTTATCTTCATTTCTTTGGACCTTGGGGATGACTACCCATCCTTTGCGAGAGGACAAGTAGTACGATCCTTCCAATCCAATATAAATATGAGATGGGAAAAATTAATTTTTTACTTCTTGGACCTTGGGGATGACTACCCATCCTTGCTAGGGACATGTAGTACGATCCTTCCAATCCAAGCTTTGGATAAAAATGGAAAATATTAATTTATTGCTTAGACCTTGGGGATGACTACCCATCCTTTGCAGAGGACAAATAGTACGATCCTTCCAATCCAAGATTTATCATGAAATGAGACATAGGAGCTTTGGGGAATCAGATTCTCAACCTAAGCGAGATGAGAATTTATGCCCTATCCTTACTACTCCATGTAGGTCAAATCAAAGCTTTGGGGAGTTGGATCCTCAACCTAAGTTCGATGAGGATTTAGCCCTATCCTTACTACTCTGATTTTAGGCTTTAAGCTTTATGGAAGTGGTCAAAACCATTGTCTTAAGGATCATGCTGCATAAATAGGATAGACATGAAATACTTCTTTCGCCCAACCTTTTCTTCCAAGCAAGGTTTTGATCATTTTGCTCAAGATCCTTTTTAATGTGTATAAAATGTGCTTGGTTCTAGATATCTCAAGACTCAGTTCCCAACCTTAGGATTTTCTTCTTATTTATGTGATAGCATAACCTTAAGAGGATTTGACACACTTTAATGATTTGTATTTGAAATGCATTTGCAACTAAGATGGCATGTATGTGCAAAGTGAGATGTAATATGAATGCATTGTCCTTTGAAATGCAGATGAAATATTGCCATATAAAACTGACTACTTCATGCATCACAAGTTTCAAACGATACTATTAAATTGTTTGTGTTACTTGTGGAGCTTTTACAAGACAATTCCAATGTTTCATATTCTCCCGATCTAGAACATAAGTTAGCATCTCAAGGCAACTTTTTCATCATTTTTTTTTTTATATAAACAAACAAAAAATGTCAAATAAACACACAACTTTAAATTAAAACTTATTCAATCCAAAACCAAACTGCAATCCCAAAAATGAAAATTTGAAAACACAAACCAAAAACCAAAAACCAAAATCTATATACAAATGTACACTATAATACAAGATGATGCAAAGCTTGGCTTATCACTTTCCTGGATCCCACACATGGTTAGAACATTTCAACAAAAATATAACATGATATGCATACCAAATGTTGTGGGAATCCCACAAAAACAAGACAAGACCAAACAATGCAACAAATTTCCACTTGCCATGCTCACCATACCAATTTGATTTAGTTCCAATAATACTCCCATAGGTGAGCATCAAATTACTAAAATGATTAGACAATAAATGATTTTCAATTTTATCATGTCTATTCTTTAAAATGTAAACTTCATAATTCCCTCCTTGATTTAGAATTAGGCTATCCTTTTCAAATATGCAATTTTGTAAGTAAGAGCCTATTTCTACAAATTTCAAAGCCAAATCATTTTCCAAATTTGTAGGCCAATCAAATTTGTGTAACAATTTACAAGCATCTAGGATATTTACTAAATTAGGATCATTAAAAGTTTTTATCCTAGATTCAATTAGTAATTGTTGATGAATTTTGTTTAACAATTCAAGTGCATCAACTTCTTTTCCATTCATTAAAACAATGTTATTAAAGGTGTGATTAAAAATTATACCTTGTTTTTCATTTACCTTTAATGACATTTCATCATTCAAATTCAAAACATGGTCATGCAAATTCTCAACCCTCAAATGTTTTTGGTCAAAGTGTATGTCCCATGACTCATCTTGATGATCCTTCATTTGAGTTGCTTCCAATTGATCAATCTCTTTGTCATTTGGTTCTAATTCTTTGTTCACTATCCATGGTATCTCTTCATTTGAATCCTCAAAATCATCATGCAAACTTGCATCCACACCTTCAATGAATTTATATTCAACATGATCAAATTTTGTCACCTTTTCAAATCTTGTGAATATGAGATCTTCGTATGATGTAGAAGGTTCAACATCCTGCATATCAAGTGAAATATGAGTTTCATCTATAGGGATGTGAGAAAAGAATGCATTATCATATCTCCCCCAACCATTGTAAAAATCGTCATCCAAATCCATAGAATGAAAATCCATGATGTTTGTGACATGATCTCTTGATTCATTCATCAATTCTTTTTCTTCTTTGTCCTTGGCAATAGGATCATTATAATCTTCCAAAATTTGATGAGATTTGAAACCCTCTTCCAAAACATCCTCAAATTGTACAGGAGTTGTAAAGTCTTCCTTTGAGTAGGCGATTATGTTGTCCTGTATATCAATTGGCACACAAGTTTCATTAGTAGTTTTGGAATGAGTGAAGTCTTCCCACTTCTTCCAAGCATCATAATAATCATCTTCCAAAATCAAGTGGTGACGTTCAACTATTTCTTCAACATCTTCCAATTCATCAATGTGTTTCTCATCAAATTCATCTTCACCTTCCTTAGATGGTTCAATTATTTCCAAAAGTGGGTTATTTCTTGAATTCAAATTTATAAGGCTATCATTGTCCAAATTAGTAACCCATGATTCAATTTTATCATAATTTGGAGGGTGAAGAATTTCTTGATCTTTAATTTTACACATCTCATCAATAGTATCTTCCAAGAACAAGTGGTGAAACTCTATCATGTCTTCAAATTCATTTATTGGTTTTCTTTCCATTTCACTTTCAACCACTTCATTCAATTCTATGGTGGGTTCCATCCTATCACATATATCAAACATTGTTGAATTTAGAACCCCTTCATCTAGATAATCGTGTATCTCTATATGATCCTCACTAGTGGATGTTGTCTTAGCAATTTGCACCTCCTCTTGGACTACATCTAAGGTGGTCGTAAGATTTGGATATTCAAATTCATCCCCTTGATCATTCACCTTAGGTATCATTGGAGTGGAGGGTGCTATGTTTGATGGTTGGTGTAGGTTGGCATCAATTTTGAAGAACAATCTCTCATGTGAACATGTTGTGCCTTTTCTTCTTCAAGACCTTGTCGTTCTATCTCTTCTAAGACCTCATGGATTTTCTCTAGGGACAAACCACTCAGTTTTTCCTCAATGAGTGAAGCAAGTGTGGGGTGTATGGCTCCTAGGTATACTTCCATGGCTTCCTCTTCCAATGTGTTAAAATTTTCCCACATTTGGGAGTGCAACTCCCGAAATCTTCCATTGAATTGACTCAAGGATTCATTAGGCTCTTTACATATGGAGGTAAACTGATTTTTCAGGATTTCTAAGTCAACCTGATTACCAAAATGATAAAGATAGGCTGCTTCTAGTTGTATCCAAGAAGTCCTAACCTCCATGGGTAGTTGGCTGTACCAAAAGAATGGTTTATCATCCAAAATGTATGCAAATAACTTACAAGCCACCTCCTCATAGAAAATCTGGAATTTACATAATGTATCCTTGTAGACATGCAGTTTTTGCAAGTATCCTAGTGGCACCTCTTGATTAAAACACCGTAAAAAATCCAATAACATTTTAGGAATTTGATAGGGTACCACAGGTATAGATAAACCCTCATAATGATCCTCTATCATAGATACCATTCTTTCTCTTAGAGACATTATTTCAGCTCTTAGGGATACCATTTGCTCCTCAAGTGTTGCCATTAGTGAAACTTAAAATGTAATTTTAGAACCAAATTCGTTGAATATTCAACTTTGCAATGTAAAAAAAAAATCAAGTTAGCATCAACTAAGAGATGTACTTATTAAAATCAAATGTCAAGTAATTGCATGAGACCAAAATTTTCAAAATTAAATCAAATCACATATTTTTGTATGAACAATCAAAAAAGTGTTAAAATAATATACAGCATACCTGAATTAAAATAGAACAAGTAAATAAATTCAGGCCATCCTTTTACAATCCGCTGAGTGTTAGAGGACTAAAGCATAAAAAATTTAAATTTAAATAACACTAAAATAAACCCGTTCGGCCCTCCTAGCACCAATCCGTTGAGTGGTGTTAGAGGCCGAAGATGCTAATAAAATGGACTTGAAATATTTAGCAATGTAAAGCTCTTAAACAATTATAAACCCGTAGCATCTAAAATCACGATAAAATAAACCCGCTTCAGGCCCTCCTTCTAGCGCCAATCTGTTGAGTGGTATTTTCACCCGATTGTGAAAACACACTCTCCGATAGGATTTGGGTTCTAAATCCTCTGCTTGCAAAGAAATTAAACAAGTAACTTCTCCAAGGTTCCTGTTATGTTAGCATTCTGCATCCGTGTATTAATAATCTCAAATAAAGATATTCAATTAAAATGCTTGGAACACCTTAGTGGTTGCAAGTAACTGAAAACAAGGGGCACTGTGGTTTATTTTACTATGAAACTTTAATGATTGTTCATTGAACCCTTATAAAACAAATGTGATCTGATCCTTATATGACCATGTTGCAACTTCAAAATGAAATTTAATGAAATGCCATAAATGAAGGAATTATTTATGGATTTTGAAGTTTTTTAATTTTTTATTTTATTTTAATGCTTAAAAGAAATAAAATTGGGACTTCGAAAAATAAAGTGCAACAAAAAGAAAATAAAATGTAAAGAAAAAGAAATTAAAATTGCATTCAGCTTGATGCTATCCCATCCTGGCAAAACCGAAGATGTGAGGTTTCCATGCATGCAACCTAACCTATTGGACCTGCAAACACGCACAATCCCGATAAGCTAAGTGCTGATTCCTAGGGTTTGAAATAAAATTCAGATTTCAAATATTCGCCTAATGCAACCCACAAAAGTGGCATTTAACATTATCTATAAATCTGAAATCTGAAAGATGAAAGAATAAACATTAAATTCATAGCATGCACAGAAGATCTCCTTCTTTCTTGCCCACAAGATGCAAATTTCTGAACACTCCTGCATTAAAGATAAATCCTGTTACAACAATAGAACATCTGGTTTTCCCAAAACCAGAAAAAAGGAAGGAAAACAGCCCCAAGCAGGCCCAGAATGGCATCTCGCCTTTAGCACTGCAACTCTGCCCGCAACGGTTTCCGACCCTTGTACCAATCTGTGCTTCTACTTTTAAAGCTTGGCAATGCTCTCTGTTTCACCCTGTGACGCTTCATTTCATCTTCCAGATCGCTTCATTTCATATTCCCGCCTTTCGAATTGCTTTTGAATTTATGTTTAATGCTGAAACGTTTGATAATATTCTATGAATGTAACGTTTCTGTAACCCTTATACATGTATGCCACGTGTTCCGCACTTTTTTGCATCTTCTGTAATGGCCCCATGAAAATCGTGACAAAAAATAGCATGTAACTCTGTTCCTCTGCCTGCACAGTGAAAACGTGACATGTCGCGATATCGCGACATTTTTCTGTCAGCAGCCTTTCTGTCTTCATGCACAGCGAAAACGCGACATGTCGCGATATTGCGACACTTTTCTCCTCCGTACACCTTGGCTTCTTTCTATCGTGAAATCACGACATTTTTCATCCTTGGCATGTCTTGCGGCTTTCTATCGCGAAATCGTGACGCTTTTCAATTTTGGGCTGCTTTGCTGTATTGGGCCACGAAAACGTGACATGTCGTGAAATCGCGACATATTTTCCATTCTGTACACTTTGCTGTATCGCGATATCGCGACGTTTTCTTCGTACCCCTTTGCTAGCTTTCGTGGAAATCGTGACGCTTTTCTATTTGCCTTTTTTGTCGAAATCACGTTTTCTTTGCCCTGTTTGACTGGTTTGACCCGTGATTTTGTGACATGTCACGATTTCGCGACAATTTTTCATTCTACATTTCTCTCTCCTTTCTGGCAGCGATGGCAACACGTCGTGAAATCGTGACACTTTTTATTTTTGCGCGACGAGACGACATGTCGTGATATCGCGACACTTTTCATTTTTGCGCGATCGCGCAACTGTCGTGAAATCGTGACACTTTTCAGCGACCGCGCAACATGTCGCGAAATCGTGACACTTTTTCATTTTTGCCAGCGACCGCGCAACACGTCACGAAATCGTGACACTTTTCATTTTTTGCCAGCGACCGCGCAACACGTCACGAAATCGTGACACTTTTCATTTTCTGCCAGTGACCGCGCAACACGTCGCGAAATCGTGACACTTTTCATTTTCGGCCGCGATGGCGCAACACGTCGCGAAATCGCGACACTTTTCATTTTTCGACAGCGATGGCGCGACATGTCGCGATATCGCGACACTTTTTATCCTTGTGCAATTTTGCCCCTTTTTCTTGATTTTTAGCATCTGGGTCACCGAGATCTTCTTTGAAAGCATGCAAAAAAGGTGGGTCCCCAATTTTGGGGTGTGTTGTGGATCAGCCACAACAGGACTACATTCTTTGGTGAACGATACATGAACTACATAAGCATCATTCTAATTCAAAACACAAAAAAAAAAATATCATCAGTTAAACTTACATGTTTTAGATTCACCTCTTAAATGGTAGATACCAATATAGAAAAGCTGCAATTATAGACATTAGAACAATATTATCTACACAAGAAATATCTCTAGTAGTTGAACACTCTAGTATCCCATATCAAGAATGGTGGGTTGAACTTTGGAAAAGACTTGACATCATTAAAGCTAACACACAAATACTTTAGTCAAATCAAGAGATTCAACATAGCTAGAATTCTAGGACTTGATCACTATTCTCATTACTTTGATATACAAATATCATGTGAGAGGTGGTTAGCTGATAAGAGAGAAAGCATATCTTCATCTATATACACTTTTGAATATTATCTTGAAAATGCCATAACTGTACACCGATTTCTTGCACACATAGAAGATCAAGAGATAGTTTTGGAAAACAAGAAAAGATAACAAAGAACTAATAGAGTAGTCCATTTTCATGAATATTGTCACAAGATATGGTTTTATTATCAAGATTCTAAGATTGATAGCATTACTATAGCTCACTTTATCAAATTCCTAAAAGCAAACTTTCAATTTGAAGAATAGCATTATATGGCTCCTGAGGAACTTGAACCTATCAATGACATTCATAAACTCTTTCAGGAAGACTAAGCTTCTTATCTAGAATATTATAATTCTTATTTTTTTTACTTTCTGCTCAAAACACAAAATATATATATATATATATATATATATATATATATATATATATATATATATATATATATATATATATAATATAGGTATATATAACATATATACCCAAAAAATTCAAAACACACACACACACACACACACACATATATATATATATATATATATATATATATATATATATATATATATATATATAACAATATATATACCACTGAAAGATAAAATATCCAAAGGCAAAATGCCTAGAATCCTGAGAAACAGTAAACAAATAGAATCTAGCTCTACAGAAGAGCCAAACCAAGAAAATCTTGATGATAAGATACATATTTAAGATGGTAGACTCACGGAACAAGATGAGGATGACAATAGAGAAGGTGAAGAAGAAGAAGATCCTATGAAGCCTACAATAGACCCTCAAGGCAATGTTAGTTTCAAATCCATTCAACACTTTACTAAATTCTAAAAAGTAATATAGATGATATCAATCAAGTGTTAAAAATAGAGCATTTACTCCCAAAAGGAGATTATTCAACGGAGGCAGCTATAGAATCTGCTTTCCGAATGCATGCAAATCCATTGACATACATCAGTAGAATAGAACAAGATGTCGATCAAGATGATCCATCTCAAAATGTCAATTAAAACATAACAACACAATATACTATTGTGCACACAAAATAAAAACAACTATTTTCTTCCCTTTTCTATCAAGATCTTAATCAACAAGCATCCACATCATAAAAGGCTAAAAAAATACAAAATCAATAGAAAATTCAGCAAAATGCAATTCCATATAAACTTCACAATACTCTTCCTACAAATACTCAATATAATAGTGTTTCTACTCGAAATCATCATATAGCGACACAACCATAACATCAAATGCACAACAATATGATAAAACAAAATAAATTTAGTGGGCAACCATAAGGAATTGGAGCTATAGTCAAACAATTAGCTTCATGCTTAGATCAAATAGATCCTTATCATCCCACATATAGTTATAGGGAAATATGTAGTCAACCATTGGATCCCATTGCTGTTGCCCAACCTTATCCTAAACATTTCCCCATGCCAGTCCTTCCAATATATAAAGATACCGAAGATCCTATTGAACATCTTCGTATGTTTAGGATAACTTGTCATGATATTTCATATGATGATTTGTTGTTACTAATTTTTTTTTCTAAAATCCTTGGAGGCATGGCTTTGGAATGGTATTATCAATTACCAGCCAATTCCTTGAGAAATTTTGAAGAAAATGCAAACATGTTTATTCATCAATTTGGTGCTTACATAGAAAGACATGTTACCATTAAAGACTTATATAATTTAAAACAAGGAAAAGATGGCATTTATGTGCAAAGTGAGATGTAATATGAATGCATTGTCCTTTGAAATGTAGATAAAATATTGCCATATAAAATTGACTACTTCATGCATCACAAGTTTGAAACGATACTATTAAACTGTTTGTGTTACTTGTGGAGCTTTTACAAGACAATTCCAATGTTTCATATTCTCCCGATCTAGAACATAAGTTAGCATCTCAAGGCAACTTTTTCATCATTTTTTTTTTATATAAACAAACAAAAAATGTCAAATAAACACACAACTTTAAATTAAAACTTATTCAATCCAAAACCAAACTGCAATCCCAAAAATGAAAATTTGAAAACACAAACCAAAAACCCAAAAACCAAAATCTATATACAAATGTACACTATAATACAATATGATGCAAAGCTTGGCTTATCACTTTCCTGGATCCCACACATGGTTAGAACATTTCAACAAAAGTATAACATGATATGCATATCGAATGTTGTGGGAATCCCAAAAAAACAAGACAAGACCAAACAATGCAACAAACTTCCACTTGCCATGCTCACCATACCAATTTGATTTAGTTCCAATAATACTCTCATAGGTGAGCATCAAATTACTAAAATGATTAGACAATAAATGATTTTCAATTTTATCATGTCTATTCTTTAAAATGTAAACTTCATAATTCCCTCCTTGATTTAGAATTAGGCTATCCTTTTCAAATATGCAATTTTGTAAGTAAGAGCCTATTTATACAAATTTAAAAGCCAAATCATTTTCCAAATTTGTAGGCCAATCAAATTTGTGTAACAATTTACAAGCATCTACGATATTTACTAAATTAGGATCATTAAAATTTTTTATCCTAGATTCAATTAGTAATTGTTGATGAATTTTATTTAACAATTCAAGTGCATCAACTTCTTTTCCATTCATTAAAACCATGTTATTAAAGGTGTGATTAAAAATTATACCTTGTTTTTCATTTACCTTTAATGACATTTCATCATCCAAATTCAAAACATGGTCATGCAAATTCTCAACCCTCAAATGTTTTTGGTCAAAATGTATGTCCCATGACTCATCTTGATGATCCTTCATTTGAGTTGCTTCCAATTGATCAATCTCTTTGTCATTTGGTTCTAATTCTTTGTTCACTATCCATGGCATCTCTTCATTTGAATCCTCAAAATCATCATGCAAACTTGCATCCACACCTTCAATGAATTTATATTCAACATGATCAAATTTTGTCACCTTTTCAAATCCTGTGAATATGAGATCTTCGTATGATGTAGAAGGTTCAACATCCTGAATATCAAGTGAAATATGAGTTTCATCTATAAGGATGTGAGAAAAGAATGCATTATCATATCTCCCCCAACCATTGTGAAAATCGTCATCCTGATCTGTGAGATGAAACTCCATGGTATTTGTGACATGATCTTTTGATTCATTCATCAATTCATTTTCTTCTTTGTCCTTGGCAATGGAATCATTATAATCCTCCAAAATTTGATGAGATTTGAAACCCTCTTCCAAAACATCCTCAACTTGTACAGGAGTTGTAATATCTTTCTTTGAGTAGGCAATTATGTTGTCTTTTATATCAATTGGCACACAAGTTTCATTAGTAGTTTTGGATTGAGTGTAGTCTTCCCACTTCTTCCAAGCATCATAATAATCTTATTTCAAAATCAAGTGGTGACGCTCGACTATTTCTTCAACATCTTCCAATTCATCAATATGTTTCTCATCAAATTCATCTTCACCTTCCTTAGATGGTTCAATTATTTCCAAAAGTGGGTTATTTGTTGAATTCAAATTTATAAGGCTATCATCATCCAAATTAGTAACCCATGATTCAATTTTATCACAATTTGGAGGGTGAAGAATTTCTTGATCCTTAATTTTACACATCTCATCAATAGTATCTTCCAAGAACAAGTGGTGAGACTCTATCATGTCTTCAAATTCGTTTATTGGTTTTCTTTCCATTTCACTTTCAACCAATTCATTCAAATCTATGGTGGGTCCCATCCTATCACATATATCAAACATTGTTGAATTTAGAACTCCTTCATCTAGATAATCGTCTCTCTATATGATCCTCACTAGTGGATGTTGTCTTAGCAATTTGCACCTCCTCTTGGACTACATCTAAGGTGGTCATAAAATTTGGGTATTCAAATTCATCCCCTTGATCATTCACCTTATATATCATTGGAGTGGAGGGTGTTATGTTTGATGGTTGGTGTAGGTTGGCATCAAAAGAACAATCTCTCATGTGAACATGTTGTGCCTTTTCTTCTTCAAGACCTTGTCGTTCTATCTCTTCCAAGATCTCATGGATTTTCTCTAGGGACAAACCACTCAGTTTTTCCTCAATGAGTGAAGCAAGTGTGGGGTGTATGGCTCCTAGGTATACTTCCATGACTTCCTCTTCCAATGTGTTAAAATTATCCCACAATTGGGAGTGCAACTCATGAAATCTTCCATTAAATTGACTGAAGGATTCATTAGGCTCTTTACATATGGAGGAAAATTGATTTTTCAGGATTTCTAAGTCAACCTGATGACCAAAATGATAAAGATAGGTTGCTTCTAGTTGTATCCAAGAAGCCCTGACCTCCATAAGTAGTTGGTTGTACCAAAAGAATGGTTTGTCATCCAAAATGTATGCAAATAACTTGCAAGCCACCTCCTCATAGAAAATCTGGAATTTACATAATGTATCCTTGTAGACATGCAGTTTTTGCAAGTATCCTAGTGGCACCTCTTGGTTAAAACACCGTAAAAAATCCAATAACATTTTAGGAATTTGATAGGGTACCACAGGTATAGATAAACTCTCATAATGATCCTCTATCATAGATACCATTCTTTCTCTTAGAGACATTATTTCAGCTCTTAGGGATACAATTTGCTCCTCAAATGTTGCCATTAGTGAAACTTAAACTGTAACTTTAGAACCAAAACTGTTGAATTAAAAAAAAAAAAAATCAAGTTAGCATCAACCAAGAGATGTACTTATTAAAAATCAAATGTCAATTAATTGCATGAGACAAAAATTTTCAAATTTAAATCAAATCACATATTTTTGTATGAACAATAAAAAAAGTGTTAAAATAATATACAACATACCTGAATTAAAATAGAGCAAGTAAATAAATTTAGGCCATCCTTTTACAATCCGCTGAGTGTTAGAGGACTAAAGCATAAAAAACATTTAAATTTAAATAACACTAAAATAAACCCATTCGGCCCTCCTAGCACCAATCTGTTGAGTGGTGTTAGAGGCCGTATATGCTAATAAAATGGACTTGAAATATTTAGCAATGTAAGGCTCTTAAATAATTATAAACCCGTAGCATCTAAAATCATGATAAAAAAAAAACCCGCTTCAGGCCCTCCTTCTAGCGCCAATCTATTGAGTGGTATTTTCACCCGATTGTGAAAACACACTCTCCGATAGGATTTGGGTTCTAAATCCTCTGCTTGCAAAGAAATTAAACAAGTAATTTCTCCAAGGTTCCTATTATGTTAGCATTCTGCATCTGTGTATCATTAATCTCAAATAAATATATTCAATAAAAATGCTTGGAACACCTTAGTGGTTGCAAGTAACTGAAAACAAGGGGCACTGTGGTTTATTTTACTGTGAAAATTAATGATTGTTCATGAACCCTTATAAAACAAATGTGATCTGATCCTTATATGACCATGCTATAACTTCAAAATGAAATTTAATGAAATGCCATAAATGAAGGAATTATTTATGGATTTTGAAGTTTTTTAATTTTTAATTTTATTTTAATGCTTGAAAAATTAAAATTGGGGTTTCTAAAAATAAAGTGCAGCAAAAAGAAAATAAAATGCAAAGAAAAAGAAATTAAAATTGCATTCAGCTTGATGCTATCCCGTCTTGGCAAAACCAAAGATGTGAGGTTTCCATGCATGCAACCTAACCTATTGGACCTACAAACACGCACAATCCTGATAAGCTAAGTGTTGATTCCTAGGGTTTGAAATAAAATTCAGATTTTAAATATTCACCTAATGCAACCCACAAAAGTAGCATTTAACATTATCTATAAATCTAAAATCGAAAAGATGAAAGAATAAACATTAAATTCATAGCATGCACAGAAGATCTCCTTCTTTCTTGCCCACAAGATGCAAATTTCTAAACACTCCTGCATTAAAGATAAATCCTGTTACAACAGTAGAACATCTGGTTTTCCCAAAACCAGAAAAAGGAAGAAAATAGCCCCAAGCAGGCCCAAAATGGCATCTCGCCTTTGGCACTGCAACTCTGCCCGTAGCGATTTTTGACCCCTGTGCCAATCTGTGCTTTTGCTTTTAAAGCTTGGCCATGCTCTTTGTTTCACCCTGTGACGCTTCGTTTCATCTTCTAGATCGCTTTGTTTCACCTTTCCGCATTTCGAATTGCTTTTGAATTTATGTTTAATGCTAAAACGTTTGATAATATTCTATGAATGTAATGTTTCTGTAACCCTTATACATGTATGCAATGTGTTCTGCACTTTTCTGCATCTTCTGTAATGGCCCCATGAAAATCACGACAAAAAATAGCATGTAACTCTGTTACTCTGCCTGCACAGTGAAAACGCGACATGTCGCGATATCACGACATTTTTCTATTAGCAGCCTTTCTGTCTTCATGCACAACGAAAACGCGACATGTCGCAAAATCGTGACATGTTGCGATATCACGACAATTTTACCTTCCGTACACTTTGCAGTTTTTCTGTCGTGAAATCGCGACACTTTTCTCCTCTGTACACCTTGGCTGCTTTCTGTCGCGAAATCGTGACGATTTTCATCCTTGGCATGTCTTGCGACTTTCTATCGTGAAATCACGACGCTTTTTAATTTCGTGCTGCTCTTGCTGTATTTGGCTGCAAAAACATGACATGTCGTGAAATCGTGACATATTTTCCATTTCGTACACTTTCGCTGCCTGGAGCCGCGAAAACACGACCTGTCGCGATATCACGACGTTTTTCAGCTTCGTACCCCTTTGCCAGCTTTTCGTCACAAAATCGCAACGCTTTTCTATTTTGGGCCCCTTTGCTGCTTTCTATCGCAAAATCGCGACGCTTTTCTGCTTTGCCCTGTTTGACTGGTTTGACCCATGATTTTGTGACATGTCACGATTTCGCTACCATTTTCCATTCTGCCTTTCTCTCTCCTCTTTGGGTCGTGATGGGGCAACACGTTGCGAAATCGTGACACTTTTTAGTTTCTAGCAGCGACAGAGCGACATGTCGCGATATCATGACACTTTCTCATTTTTGGCCGCGACCACACAACGTGTCGCGAAACCGCGACACTTTTCAGTTTCTGTCAGCGACCGCGCAACACGTCGCAAAATCGTGACACTTTTCATTTTCTGCTAGCGACCGCACAACACGTCGCAAAATCATGACACTTTTCATTTTCTGCCAGCGACCACGCAACACGTCGCGAAATTGTGACACTTTTCATTTTCTGCCAGCGACTGCGCAACACGTCGCGAAATCGCGACACTTTTCTTTTTTTGGTAGCGATGGAGCGACATGTCACGATATTGCGACAATTTTCATTTTTTGGCAGTGATGGAGTGACATGTCGCGATATCACGACACTTTTTATCCTTGTGCAATTTTGCCCCCTTTTCTTGATTTTTAGCATCTAGGTCACTGAGATCTTCTTTGAAAACATGCAAAAAAAATGTGGGTCCCCAATTTTGGGGTGTGTTGTGGATCAGCCACAACAGGACTACATTATTTGGTGAACGATACATGAACTACATAAGCATCATTCTAATTCAAAACACAAAAAAAAAATATCATCAGTTAAACTTACATGTTTTAGATTCACCTCTTAAATGGTAGATACCAATATAGAAAAGCTGCAATTATAGACATTAGAAAACTATTATCTACACAAGAAATATCTCTAGTAGTTGAACACTCTAGTATCCCATATCAAGAATGGTGGGTTGAACTTTGGAAAAGACTTGACATCATTAAAGCAAACACACAAATACTTTAGTCAAATCAAGAGATTCAACATAGCTAGAATTCTAGGACTTGATCACTATTCTCATTACTTTGATATACAAATATCATGTGAGAGGTGGTTAGCTGATAAGAGAGAAAGCATATCTTCATCTATATACACTTTTGAATATTATCTTGAAAATGCCATAACTATACACCGATTTCTTGCACACATAGAAGATCAAGAGATAGTTTTGGAAAACAAGAAAAGATAACAAAGAACTAATAGAGTAGTCCATTTTCATGAATATTGTCACAAGATATGGTTTTATTATCAAGATTCTGAGATTGATAGCATTACTATAGCTCACTTTATCAAATTCCTAAAAGCAAACTTTCAATTTGAAGAATAGCATTATATGGCTCCTGAGGAACTTGAACCTATCAATGACATTCATAAACTCTTTCAGGAAGACTAAGCTTCTTATCTAGAATATTATAATTCTTATTTTTTTTACTTTCTGCTCAAAACACAAAATATATATATATATATATATATATATATATATATATATAATATAGGTATATATAACATATATACCCAAAAATTCAAAACACACACACACACACACACACATATATATATATATATATACAATATATATACCACTGAAAGATAAAATATCCAAAGGCAAAATGCCTAGAATCTTGAGAAACAGTAAACAAATAGAATCTAGCTCTACAGAAGAGCCAAACCAAGAAAATCTTGATGATAAGATACATATTTAAGATGGTAGACTCACGGAACAAGATGAGGATGACAATAGAGAAGGTGAAGAAGAAGAAGATCCTATGAAGCCTACAATAGACCCTCAAGGCAATGTTAGTTTCAAATCCATTCAACACTTTACTAAATTCTAAAAAGTAATATAGATGATATCAATCAAGTGTTAAAAATAGAGCATTTACTCCCAAAAGGAGATTATTCAATGGAGGCAGCTATAGAATCTGCTTTTCGAACGCATGCAAATCCATTGACATACATCAGTAGAATAGAACAAGATGTCGATCAAGATGATCCATCTCAAAATGTCAATTAAAACATAACAACACAATATACTATTGTGCACACAAAATAAAAACAACTATTTTCTTCTCTTTTCTCTCAAGCTCTTAATCAACAAGCATCCACATCATAAAAGGCTAAAAAAATACAAAATCAATAGAAAATTCAGCAAAATGCAATTCCATATAAACTTCACAATACTCTTCCTACAAAGACTCAATATAATAGTGTTTCTACTCGAAATCATCATATAGCGACACAACCATAACATCAAATGCACAACAATATGATAAAACAAAATAAATTTAGTGGGCAACCATAAGGAATTGGAGCTATAGTCAAACAATTAGCTTCACGCTTAGATCAAATAGATCCTTATCATCCCACATATAGTTATAGGGAAATATGTAGTCAACCATTGGATCCCATTGCTGTTGCCCAACCTTATCCTAAACATTTCCCCATGCCAGTCCTTCCAATATATAAAGATACCGAAGATCCTATTGAACATCTTCGTATGTTTAGGATAACTTGTCATGATATTTCATATGATGATTTGTTGTTACTAATTTTTTTTTCTAAAATCCTCGGAGGCATGGCTTTGGAATGGTATTATCAATTACCAGACAATTCCTTGAGAAATTTTGAAGAAAATGCAAACATGTTTATTCATCAATTTGGTGCTTACATAGAAAGACATGTTACCATTAAAGACTTATATAATTTAAAACAAGGAAAAGATGGCATGTATGTGCAAAGTGAGATGTAATATGAATGCATTGTCCTTTGAAATGTAGATAAAATATTGCCATATAAAACTGACTACTTCATGCATCACAAGTTTCAAACGATACTATTAAACTGTTTGTGTTACTTGTGGAGCTTTTACAAGACAATTCCAATGTTTCATATTCTCCCGATCTAGAACATAAGTTAGCATCTCAAGGCATCTTTTTCATCATTTTTTTTTATATAAACAAACAAAAAATGTCAAATAAACACACAACTTTAGATTAAAACTTATTCAATCCAAAACCAAACTGCAATCCCAAAAATGAAAATTTGAAAACACAAACACCAAAAACCCAAAAACCAAAATCTATATACAAATGTACACTATAATACAAGATGATGCAAAGCTTGGCTTATCACTTTCCTGGATCCCACACATGGTTAGAACATTTCAACAAAAGTATAACATGATATGCATACCAAATGTTGTGGGAATCCCAAAAAAACAAGACAAGACCAAACAATGCAACAAACTTCCACTTGCCATGCTCACCATACCAATTTGATTTAGTTCCAATAATACTCTCATAGGTGAGCATCAAATTACTAAAATGATTAGACAATAAATGATTTTCAATTTTATCATGTCTATTCTTTAAAATGTAAACTTCATAATTCCCTCCTTGAATTAGAATTAGGCTATCCTTTTCAAATATGCAATTTTGTAAGTAAGAGCCTATTTCTACAAATTTCAAAGCCAAATCATTTTCCAAATTTGTAGGCCAATCAAATTTGTGTAACAATTTACAAGCATCTACGATATTTACTAAATTAGGATCATTAAAAGTTTTTATCCTAGATTCAATTAGTAATTGTTGATGAATTTTATTTAACAATTCAAGTGCATCAACTTCTTTTCCATTCATTAAAACCATGTTATTAAAGGTGTGATTAAAAATTATACCTTGTTTTTCATTTACCTTTAATGACATTTCATCATCCAAATTCAAAACATGGTCATGCAAATTCTCAACCCTCAAATGTTTTTGGTCAAAATGTATGTCCCATGACTCATCTTGATGATCCTTCATTTGAGTTGCTTCCAATTGATCAATATCTTTGTCATTTGGTTCTAATTCTTTGTTCACTATCCATGGCATCTCTTCATTTGAATCCTCAAAATCATCATGCAAACTTGCATCCACACCTTCAATGAATTTATATTCAACATGATCAAATTTTGTCACCTTTTCAAATCCCGTGAATATGAGATCTTCGTATGATGTAGAAGGTTCAACATCCTGCATATCAAGTGAAATATGAGTTTCATCTATAAGGATGTGAGAAAAGAATGCATTATCATATCTCCCCCAACCATTGTGAAAATCGTCATCCCGATCTGTGAGATGAAACTCCATGGTATTTGTGACATGATCTTTTGATTCATTCATCAATTCATTTTCTTCTTTGTCCTTGGCAATAGAATCATTATAATCCTCCAAAATTTGATGAGATTTGAAACCCTCTTCCAAAACATCCTCAACTTGTACAGGAGTTGTAATATCTTTCTTTGAGTAGGCAATTATGTTGTCCTGTATATCAATTGGCACACAAGTTTCATTAGTAGTTTTGGATTGAGTGTAGTCTTCCCACTTCTTCCAAGCATCATAATAATCTTCTTTCAAAATCAAGTGGTGACGCTCGACTATTTCTTCAACATCTTCCAATTCATCAATATGTTTCTCATCAAATTCATCTTCACCTTCCTTAGATGGTTCAATTATTTCCAAAAGTGGGTTATTTCTTGAATTCAAATTTATAAGGCTATCATCATCCAAATTAGTAACCCATGATTCAATTTTATCACAATTTGGAGGGTGAAGAATTTCTTGATCCTTAATTTTACACATCTCATCAATAGTATCTTCCAAGAACAAGTGGTGAGACTCTATCATGTCTTCAAATTCGTTTATTGGTTTTCTTTCCATTTCACTTTCAACCAATTCATTCAAATCTATGGTGGGTCCCATCCTATCACATATATCAAACATTGTTGAATTTAGAACTCCTTCATCTAGATAATTGTGTATCTCTATATGATCCTCACTAGTGGATGTTGTCTTAGCAATTTGCACCTCCTCTTGGACTACATCTAAGGTGGTCATAAAATTTGGGTATTCAAATTCATCCCCTTGATCATTCACCTTATATATCATTGGAGTGGAGGGTGTTATGTTAGATGGTTGGTGTAGGTTGGCATCAAAAGAACAATCTCTCATGTGAACATGTTGTGCCTTTTCTTCTTCAAGACCTTGTCGTTCTATCTCTTCCAAGATCTCATGGATTTTCTCTAGGGACAAACCACTCAGTTTTTCCTCAATGAGTGAAGCAAGTGTGGGGTGTATGGCTCCTAGGTATACTTCCATGGCTTCCTCTTCCAATGTGTTAAAATTCTCCCACATTTGGGAGTGCAACTCATGAAATCTTCCATTAAATTGACTCAAGGATTCATTAGGCTCTTTACATATGGAGGAAAACTGATTTTTCAGGATTTCTAAGTCAACCTGATTACCAAAATGATAAAGATAGGCTGCTTCTAGTTGTATCCAAGAAGCCCTGACCTCCATAGGTAGTTGGTTGTACCAAAAGAATGGTTTGTCATCCAAAATGTATGCAAATAACTTACAAGCCACCTCCTCATATAAAATCTGGAATTTACATAATGTATCCTTGTAGACATGCAGTTTTTGCAAGTATCCTAGTGGCACCTCTTGGTTAAAACACCGTAAAAAATCCAATAACATTTTAGGAATTTGATAGGGTACCACAGGTATAGATAAACTCTCATAATGATCCTCTATCATAGATACCATTCTTTCTCTTAGAGACATTATTTCAGCTCTTAGGGATACAATTTGCTCCTCAAATGTTGCCATTAGTGAAACTTAAACTGTAACTTTAGAACCAAAACTGTTGAATTAAAAAAAAAAAAATCAAGTTAGCATCAACCAAGAGATGTACTTATTAAAAATCAAATGTCAATTAATTGCATGAGACAAAAATTTTCAAATTTAAATCAAATCACATATTTCTGTATGAACAATAAAAAAAGTGTTAAAATAATATACAACATACCTGAATTAAAATAGAGCAAGTAAATAAATTTAGGCCATCCTTTTACAATCTGCTGAGTGTTAGAGGACTAAAGCATAAAAAACATTTAAATTTAAATAACACTAAAATAAACCCGTTCGGCCCTCCTAGCACCAATCTGTTGAGTGGTGTTAGAGGCCGTATATGCTAATAAAATGGACTTGAAATATTTAGCAATGTAAGGCTCTTAAATAATTATAAACTCGTAGCATCTAAAATCACGATAAAAAAAAAAACCCGCTTCAGGCCCTCCTTCTAGCACCAATCTGTTGAGTGGTATTTTCACCTAGTTGTGAAAACACACTCTCCGATAGGATTTGGGTTCTAAATCCTCTGCTTGCAAAGAAATTAAACAAGTAATTTCTCCAAGGTTCCTATTATGTTAGCATTCTGCATCTGTGTATCATTAATCTCAAATAAAGATATTCAATAAAAATGCTTGGAACACCTTAGTGGTTGCAAGTAACTGAAAACAAGGGGCACTGTGGTTTATTTTACTGTGAAACTTAATGATTGTTCATGAAACCTTATAAAACAAATGTGATCTGATCCTTATATGACCATGCTGCAACTTCGAAATGAAATTTAATGAAATGCCATAAATGAAGGAATTATTTATGGATTTTGAAGTTTTTTAATTTTTAATTTTATTTTAATGCTTGAAAAATTAAAATTGGGGTTTCTGAAAATAAAGTGCAGCAAAAAGAAAATAAAATGCAAAGAAAAAGAAATTAAAATTGCATTCAGTTTGATGCTATCCCGTCTTGGCAAAATCGAAGATGTGAGGTTTCCATGCATGCAACCTAACCTATTGGACCTGCAAACACGCACAATCCTAATAAGCTAAGTGCTAATTCCTAGGGTTTGAAATAAAATTCAGATTTCAAATATTCGCCTAATGCAACCCACAAAAGTGGCATTTAACATTATCTATAAATCTGAAATCTGAAATATGAAAGAATAAACATTAAATTCATAGCATGCACAGAAGATCTCCTTCTTTCTTGCCCACAAGATGCAAATTTCTAAACACTCCTACATTAAAGATAAATCCTATTACAATAGCAAAACATCTGGTTTTCCCAAAACCAAAAAAAAAGAAGAAAATAGCCCCAAGCAGGCCCAGAATGGCATCTCGCCTTTGGCACTGCAACTCTGCCCGCAGCGGTTTTCGACCCCTGTGCCAATCTGTGCTTCTACTTTTAAAGCTTGGCCATACTCTTTGTTTCACCCTGTGACGCTTCGTTTCATCTTCCAGATCACTTCGTTTCACCTTCCCACCTTTCGAATTGCTTTTGAATTTATGTTTAATGCTAAAAAATTTGATAATATTCTATGAATGTAATGTTTATGTAACCCTTATACATGTATGCCACGTGTTATGCACTTTTCTGCATCTTCTATAATGGCCCCATGAAAATCACGACAAAAAATAGCATGTAACTCTGTTCCTCTGCCTGCACAGCGAAAACGCGACATGTCGCAATATCGCGACATTTTTTTGTTAGCAGCATTTCTGTCTTCATGCACAACGAAAACGCGACATGTCGCGAAATCGTGACATGTCGCGATATCGCGACAATTTTACCTTCCGTACACTTTGCTGTTTTTCTGTCGCGAAATCGCGACACTTTTCTCCTCTGTACACCTTGGCTGCTTTCTGTCGTGAAATCGCGACGATTTTCATCCTTGGCATGTCTTGCGGCTTTCTATCGCGAAATCATGACGCTTTTCAATTTTGGGCTGCTCTTGCTGTATTTGGCCGCGAAAACACATGTCGCAAAATCGTGACATATTTTCAATTTCGTACACTTTCGCTGCCTGGAGCCACGAAAACACGACCTGTCGCGATATCGTGACATTTTTCAGCTTCGTACCCCTTTGCCAGCTTTTCATCGTGAAATCGTGACGTTTTTCTATTTCGGGCCCCTTTGCTGCTTTCTGTCGTAAAATCGCGACGCTTTTCTGCTTTGCCTTGTTTGCCTGGTTTGACTTGTGATTTTGTGACATGTCACGATTTCGCTACCATTTTCCATTCTGCCTTTCTCTCCCCTCTCTGGGCCGCGACGGGGCAACACATCATGAAATCATGACACTTTTTAGTTTTTGGCAGCGACGGATCGACATGTCGCGATATCGTGACACTTTCTCATTTTTGGCCACGACCGCACAACGTGTCGCGAAATCGTGACACTTTTTAGTTTTTTCCAGCGACCACGCAACATGTCGCGAAATCGTGACACTTTTCATTTTCTGCCAGCGACCGCGCAACACGTCGCAAAATCATGACACTTTTCATTTTCTGCCAGTGACCGCGCAACACGTCGCGAAATCGTGACACTTTTCATTTTTTTCCAGCGACCGCGCAACACGTCGCGAAATCGTGACACTTTTCATTTTTCGGTAGCGATGGAGCGACATGTCACGATATCTCGACAATTTTCATTTTTCGGCAGTGATGGAGTGACATGTCGCGATATCGCGACACTTTTTATCCTTGTGCAATTTGGCCCCCTTTTCCTGATTTTTAGCATCTGGGTCACTGAGATCTTCTTTGAAAACATTCAAAAAAAATGTGGGTCCCCAATTTTGGGGTGTGTTGTGGATCAGCCACAACAGGACTACATTCTTTGGTGAACCCGATGTGAACCATATAATTATCATTCTGATTTATAAAACATAAAACATAAAAAAAAAAAAAAATCATCAGTTAAACTTGCATGTTTTAGATTCACCTCTTAAATGGTAGATACCAATATAGGAAAAGTTGTAATTATAGACATTAGAACACTATTATCTACACAAGAAATATCTCTAGTAGTTGAACGCTCTAGTATCCCATCTCAAGAACAGTGGGTTGAACTTTGGAAAAGACTTGACATCATTAAAGCCAACACATAAAAACTTAGTCAAATCAAGAGATTCAACATAGCTAGAATTCTGGGACCCGATCACTATTCTCCATACTTTGATATTCAAAGATCATGTGAGAGGTGGTTAGCTGATAAGAGAGCAAGCATCTCTTCATCTATCTACACTTTTGATGATTATATTGAAAATGCCATAACTGTACACCGATTTCTTGCACACATAGAAGATCAAGAGATAGTTTTGGAAAACAAAAAAAGATATCAAAGAACTCCTAGAGTTGTCCATTTTCATGAATATTATCACAAAATATATTTTTATTCTCAAGATTCTGAAATTGATAGCATTACTATAGCTCACTTTGTCAAATTCCTAAAAGCAAACTTTCAATTTGAAGAAGAGCATTATATGACTCCTAAAGAACTTGAACCTATCAATGACATTCATAAACTATTCCCGGATGACTAAGCTTATTATCTAGAATATTATAATTATTGTTTTTACTTTCTGCTCAAAACAAAAACAAAAACAAAAATATATCTACAATATTTCATATAGGTATATATAACATATATACCCAAAATTTCAAAACACACACACACACACACACAACCCCCCCCCCAAAATATATATATATATATATATATATATATATACATATATATATATCACTGAAAGACAAAACACCCAAAGGCAAAATGCCTAGAATCCTGAGAAATGGTAAATAAATAGAATCTGGCTCAACTGAAGAGCCAGATCAAGGAAATCTCGATGATAGGATACATATTGAAGATGATAAGCTCACGGAGCAAGATGAGGATGACAATAAAGAAGTACAAGAAGAAGATCCTATGAAGCCTACAATAGACCCTCAAGGCAATGTATGTTTCAAATCCATCCAATATTTTACTAAATTTCTAAAAAGTAATATAGATGATATCAATCAAGTGTTAAAAATAGAATATTTACTCCCAAAAGGAGATTATTCAATGGAGGCAACTCTAGAATCTACTTTCTGAATGCATGCAAATCCATTGACATACATGAATAGAATAGATCAAGATGTCGATCAAGATGATCCATCTCAAAATATCAATCAAAACATGGCAACACAATCTACTATTGTGCACACCAAACAAAAACAACTCTTTTCTTCCCTTTTCTCTCAAGCTCTTAATCAACAAGCATCCACATCACAAAAGGTTAAAAAATACAAAATCAACAGAAAATTCAGAAAAATGCAATTTCATATAAACTTCACAATACTCTTCCTACAAATACTCTACATAATAGTGTTTCTACTAGAAATCCTCATATAGCGACACAACCATATCATCAAATGCATAATAGTATGATAACACAAAATCAATTTAGTGGGCAACCACAAGGACTTGAAGCTATAGTCAAACAATTAGCTTCATGCTTAGATCAAATAGATCCTTATCATCCCACATATAGTTATAGGGAGATGTGTAGTCAACCATTGGATCCCATTGTTGTTGCCCAACCTTATCCTAAACATTTCCCCATGCCAGTTCTTCCGATATATAAAGGGACCAAAGATCCTATTGAACATCTTCGTATGTTTAGGACAACTTGTCATGATATTTCATATGATGATTTATTGTTACTAAATATGTTCCCCAAAATTCTTGGAGGCATGGCTTTAGAATGGTATTATCAATTACCAACCAATTCCTTGAGAAATTTTGAAGAAACTGCAAAAATGTTTGTTCATCAATTTGGTGCTTACATAGAAAGGCATGTTACCATTAAAGACTTATATAATTTAAAACAAGGAAAAGATGAAAGTTTTGCAGAATTCCTAGCTAAATGGAGACAACTTCTAGGGAAACTACACTTTGCTTTACCTCACAGAGAAATATTAGAAATCTTCATCGATAACTTACAAGAGCATTTATCTTATGAACTTGCCACTGCTATAGTAACTTATTTTGATCAAGCTATAGACCTAGCAAGAAGGGTAGAAGAATCCCTTATTATAAGAAGATAATTCAAGAAGAAGGATGAAGATAAATCTTCCAAAAACCAATATAAGAACAAGTGGTTGGTGACGGAGTTACTGATAGTAGAAACACTCCAAATATCAATACTATCGAAGCCATAAAGAAATTTATATTAAAGGTTCTTGATAAACCTCCATGAGAATTCACAAGATCAAACCAGCCTTTAACCTTGATTCTACCCCAATTATTGGAAGAAGGTTTGATACGATTGCCAAAAATACGACAACCAAACACCACTTTACCTGGATATAGAGCTGATTTACATTGCAATTTTCATCGAGTGGATGGACATTCAACCAAATCTTGCAAAATATTAAAATATTTGATACAAGATCTAATTGATAAAGGTGCCATGGAAGTAGAAAAATTCCCTCCAAACAATAATCCTCCAAACAATGCTCAAAAGAAACAAACACAAAATGCTAATCAAAACTTAGACATCTTCCAACATCCTTTACCCAATCATGGTAAAGAAGTTATGAATCAACTAGATCATAAGAATGTCCCTCCCCCAACTCGATATGTGGGAACCATCAGTAATTTCTTACCATATCAAAATTTGTAAACTTCTTATGTGCCTACTCAATCTGCAATCACAATTAGGCCAATTCAATATTTTCAATTTTAATCTTCAGAAGATACAAGAAGTAATTCAGAAAGTGAAACAGAAAGCGAAATGGACATTATTTCTAATGATTCAAATAGTTTTGAAGATGAGTTAGAACCAATCCTTCCTATCATAGACATTAGTTCCAGAAGAGTCATTTCCTAGAAGAATGACTACACACCCTTCATCTCAACAAATACTTCCAATTGAACAAATAGTGAATGCTAGACCCCACTTTAGTTACTCACAAAACAACAACATTGTAGGTACTATTGGAACCATCACCAGGCAACAAGCTCAAAATCAAAATTCTCAATCACAAACTCAAACAACTAATAAGATATGGGCAAAACCTCCATTTGTTTAACAATCACCCACACAATAGGGAAAATAATCAATTGTCATATCAAAATAAGCTCAACAAAAACCTCCCTCATGATATCAATGAACAATTGGGTCAATATTCCAACTAAGATATCATTTTTAGAACTCTTAAGAACTTCTCCTATTCATAGGGAATCTTTGTTCCTCATTCTCTCTTTCTTTATCATCACTACATTAAGTTCTCCATTATTTTCCTCTTTATCATCATTGACACCATTTTTGTCACCTTTTGTTCTTCATTCTCTCTTTCTTTATCATTATCACATCGTGTTCTCTCTTCTTTTCCTCTTCATCACTTTCTATTCACCGCCTTTCTTCATATGATCATCATCCTTCATCACAACAATATCAAACGTCAACAAATCAACTTCAATCACCTTCACCACAACCAAGTTATCCTTTAAAACCTCCTTTGATTTTGAAACCACCTTCGAAATGTTATGCATAAATTACTTTGTATAGTGTATATACAACATTTTTGTATATATTATCAATTTCATCAAAACAATAAAAAAGATATAAAAAATATGTTAAATTAATGTTAAATCATCATTTTGCATCATTAATTGTTGTTTCTCAAAATTCAAGTTATATTTCATTTTCTTTCGGATAAACTCAAAAGTTATCTTAAGTCACTTAACTAATTCACATTTCTACTAAATCTTGATTTTGTTATTTTGATTATAAATCTCTCTTGAACCAAAATCACTATTACTTCACTAAATAAAATTTTGAATTTTGGGAACTCGTCTTGCTACCTTTATGAACCAAGAACACATTTCACATCTTAAAATGATTTTTGCAAATTTGAAAGATGATACTACATAGTAGTCTTAGCTCTTTAAGAGAAAAGTTTCCCTTGCTATCCTATTATGCACATGGTCTAGAATACTGAGAATTGGAAAAAGGACAAGCTCCCCCCTACTCGAATAAAATACCTTGCTCCTTGTCTAATCTGAGCAAGTATCCCAAAAAAGAAAAAAAAAGCAAAGAACAAAGAAAAAAAAAAGTAGTTTTACTACAAAAGCAATAAAATACCCTTGTTCACAAACAAAATGAACAAGAATCCCTACTCAAATAAATCAAAAGAAAAGAAGGGGGTAATGAGCTTGAATCCTTGGAATTCCTCAGTTATTCAAACGCCATGAGGTGATCCTCATTACAGGTTAGGTGGCATCAAGTCAGCTTGGCAATGGCAATATCCTTATGCGTGGTGATATGTCTGTCATATTAGTGACCTTATTTTTTATAGACCAATGTCAGTTTGTGGATCATCTAGCTTTTGGTGACTTGACTTACATAATAGTTTAGTATAATTGCATGCACAAAATCATGGTTAACGAATCTTTCACTTGCACACATTGGTTCATAAAAACTGACTTGTATCATTACCTCACTCAAAAATTGGTAAATTAACCTCACAAAGCACACACATTTGATCCTTGAGAGATTTTGTATCATTATGTGAATCAATATGGATAATGAACTCACACATCACACACTGGTTCTTGATAAATTTGACTTTATCCTTAAAATGATCTAAAATATTTCTTTGAAATTTTGCTAGAAAACATCAGTTTGTAACCATTTGCATTAATCCCTGCATTAATTTTAGAAACTACAGTATATATTGTTTCTAAAAAATTTTCAACATGCAACATAATGATTTATTTCAAATAAAAATTGCATTTCAAATCACACATAATCATTTTATCATGCATTGCATTTTTGACTTCGCAATGATGGTATAATTCCTAGTAATAACTCTCCCTTCAAAATTCATACTAGGAATTCTATGCCTAGCGCAAGTCATCCTTCCCAAATTTTCATGCTTAAATCACTCTATATTCCTCACAAACACAATATTTATCAACCCATTTTCTCAAAATCAATTTCTCTTATAGAATCGACATCCCCTTTCATCATCATAAGCCTCAAGGTTACTCTTGAGCCCACAATATTTTTTGGTATTAGCAATACAAAACTTCCTCACAACAGGATACACTTCATGACCTAGCGAGCATTGATCTCCATGAATGGTCATATAACAACACAATATCCTTTTGAGGTTCATTGCTAATCCATCAAATTTATCACTTCACAAAAACATCTTTTGTTTTCCAAAAAAAACACTTTGCAAAATCATTTCCTTTCAAGTTAAGCATGATAAAAAATGTTCAAAAAAATCAAAGCATAATTACAAAATATTATGTAACATAACCATCATAAGAAAATGCAATAAATCATCCAATTAAATCATACAATGTTGCATAAACAAAAAGGATCAATATATATATCTCAAAACATATAAGTACAAAATGAAGCCAAATGGTATGCCACAATCTCTAAAATCGGCATACTTAGTCACTAAGGTATATACCACAAAATCAATCTCGGTATATCACCCCTATATTACTCTAAATTTCAAAAAAATAGAGTTTTCCACAAACTATAGAATTTGGTGCAAAAAATCGAAGGGGGTATTCACACCTAATGCAGTTTATATTAAAACTTGAAACTTCAACAATTTTTACAATAAAATCTTATTTTCTCGTAAAATATTCTATCTTTTCTTTAAAGCATTTTTTTTCAAAAATGCGTTAAAGAGGGGGCAAAATGTAATAGGCTAAAATTGACCCATGTCAATTTACCCTAAGTCAAAAAAATTTAAAAATTTAATTAAAACTGCTTTCTAACCTCCTACGTCGATGTTTACGCTCGTATCAAGTTTTTTTCTAATCGCCTGACAATATCGGCTCTATTTGAACGATATAGGTCGTTCGATACAATATCAGACTTTTTTGTACGAAATCGGATGTTCGATTTCATCCAAAACTAAAAAGTGCCTAGAATAGCAAAATGACAAAATTTGTTCTAACACCCCTTATCCGTACCTGGCCAATGGTGCAGATGTTACGGTATCGGATCAACCGATATCATCCAAAATAGGAGAAATCATAACTCCCCTTTTTTTTAGCCCAAACCCCCTAACTTACCTTTGTCTATTTAATCCAGGCACTCTCCCTAGATTCCCCTGGATCCTTAAGCATTTCTTGTCCCCTTGTTTTCCATTACATTTTAGTTATCTCTATGTTTGTTGCAAGTTTGCAGGTCTAGAGCTGCGTATCGGTTGGTACGATACGATATCGAACATCCGATATCGCTCTGCAACGTTCGATATCACCCTGCAATGTTCGATATCATCTGTAGGCTTCTTGGGGGCACCTTCAGACTAATGTTTGTATTTCTATCCCTCCATTTTGCACTTACAAGATCATATCTGCTACTTATCATCTCATTTAAACATCTTATTTACATCATTAATTGCAATCAAAATATAGATTCATATCAATTTCATGCAAGTGTTACAAATAATATGTCATTTAGTTCAATTCATGTTTAGTTGAATGCATATTATGCTGTAAATCTGTATTTCAGTGTCAATCTATGAAATTATAGGTTTCTAAATGTATCGGGTCTCCCAATATCAAATCGGATCACCCAATACCAGATCGAACATCCGATATCACCCTGCAATGTCTGATATTGCCTATATTAAGCAAAAGACTTTAAATCAACCATTCAGATTGAGTAAGCTTTTGAAATTTCTTTAATACTAAGTATTGCATCTATTTTATCTTTTGTATTTTACTGTGTGTTGTATTCATTTAAATCAAAATTACATATAGTATAGGTTTAGTTGCATTTGGCCAAACTAGGTGAATGTGAGTGAATTAAAACAAATCCATCAAACAACTCCCAACCTAGGCGTGGAAACTGCCATACAAATGTTTCCTGGTGAACCCACCCAATTCATCAACAATCACCAAAGAGGGCACGACATCAAGTGCTTCTCCTTCGAGGTGTAGACCCATTATTTTACCATTCCCCTTCGAGGTGCGGATCCATTAGCCTGAAGGAAAGGAGTGCAAAATTTTTAGGACTACAATTACATTCACAAAACTTAGATAATTAAATGACGAGTGGTTGGGGTATTCATACTAATACCAAAATCCCAACTATATAAGAGAGTTTAACCTAAGCTGACATAACAAGAGGGCTTAAGATTAATTGAAAGTTATAAAATAGGTTTAACCATAACAAGGTTAACCACAACCCATAGTGCTTACATAATAAATATTATAATAAATTCAATACATTGTATAATAAATGCCCTTAGGCATAATCAATATTACATCATGTAATGTTGGCCTTGGCCATGAATATAATTACAATTTTAACACAATGTAGCATCAACTACTGGAATCCTTTCAGCCATGATTAAAAACTTATCTTTCTAACCATCTAGAAAATATTTTGTTCTATTTAAAATTTGATTTTGAAGATTCATTTTAATATATTTTATTAGATAATAAAGTAATTAGATATATTGATGGTAAATTTCCAACTTTGAACCTTAAAACCTTCACAAAAATTCATTGTAAATCAAGGGTATCATTGATAAAATGATCCCATATTTTGTCATATTAAAATACTATATAACAACCTTCTCATAACATGATCGTATTAGATTAAATTCCACAACCTCACTATTGAGGGGTGACCTAAAAAAAGTGTAATGAACAAATTGGAGATATATTTGAAGGACCACTTTTTACAATTTAATTGTTTGTAAATTTTTATTCCACTTTTGCCTTTGAAAGATCTTTTCTCAATGCCTCAATAATAACAACGAAGAGAAAAGAATATAGTATATAACCCTAAAAAATGCTATGGAATGATTCAAAGTATCATCAAAATTAAATTTGATAGAACCAACTCTTGGACACTTTCATTTTACCATGAACCAATATAGATTCTTTGTATTAACTTTATTGTTGTAAATTATCTCTTCATATATATTCAAATTATGTAATCAAGTGAGTTACAAATAATTTTCACATCTAAGAATTCTAATGATGGGCACTATTCTTATAAATATTCTACAAGGGATGCAATAATATGGATCTAAAGTTGGATGTGATTTTGAGATTTATTTTTGAAAATTCTATTATTCCTTTCAAGCCATAAATTTCAATAAATAATCCTAGGATCAATTCTTAATATAATTTATCAATATTTCATCAACTCTTTTGATGTCGATGGAGAAACCCAATAGATACTTATTCTTTTCAAAGTATCCCATAAGTAAAGGAAAAATAAATAAGAAGATTATTTGATATTTCTAACTCCTTACAAAAGGTATAGTTAAATAAACCATGATATCCTCTTCTTTGTAAATTGTCACCCATAAGAATTTTGGTTTGGATTTTTAAGTAAAGAAATGTTGAGATCTTAGAGAGTGCCTCAAGTGGCTAAACACCTTTCTAAGAGATTTTTTTGGCATAAAGAATTGTGATGGCTCTAAAGTATTTTATACCAACTTGATCGAGTATG